>CM042045.1:50634206-51382956 GCA_023525975.1 Smallanthus sonchifolius
TGGAGAGAGACATTTTATCGGTCAGCAGCTTTAAGTGTTTACGATCAAAGTATTAATCTTTGCAAGAGTAAATTACGCAAATGGTGTCTCTGGTTTGAGCAAAATAACAAGATTGAGAACTAACTTTTAAAATCTACTACAGGTACGGGTTTTGTGTTTTCATTTAATAACAACTAGGTTAGAATCCCGTATATTACACGGGTTAAATAAATATAATGTTATATAATTAGTAAATAAAAAATTACGTTTTTAAAAACTCGTGTTTTACACGAGTTATATAAAATATAATGTAATCTTTTAACACATACACTCGTCAAAATATGTCTACTTTAACGTGACAGTTATAAATTATATTAATTTAATTTTTAAAACATGTTTTTACTTGGTAATATTTTATGTAATTAATAAATGGTAATCCATATTAAATTCATTTGTTTAATGATATAATAACAATCCATAATTAAATAAAACAATATTAATTAGATTGATATTAAATATTTAAAAATATATTTCTATAATATATTATTAAACACGAGATAGGGGCGAAAAAACAAAACTGAGATTGAACCACAAGCTGACAAGTGTCCTTTTTTTTACTTGTTTATTAGTATAGATATATATGTTTTCGTATTTATGCTCATTATTTACAACGACATTTAATATGTTTTTAAATTTGTTTTTCTGAATATACTATTACGTTTTCAACGCTCGGTCGTTTAAATTTTAAAAAGGGAAGGAGAATAAAAATATAATAAAAATCTTTAAAAAACCTTCGTGAGATTACGAACGATTTTGTTTCCCTGCTTAACACAACTGCTTTCGTTATTTAACCTACGAAGCCTCATTTTCGAACATCACGAAAACCCTCTCTAACCATTGCCAGCCAATTGCTGTTCTGCCGCCGTGAACCCACTAACACAACTTAAGGTTTGGTTTTCCATTGAATTTTGTTACAAAATTGGATATCAAAATCTGTTTTTTATTATTTTTTTATTTTGATAATTAGGTGTGAATATTAAAATAGTGATGAGTTTTAATTATTAAGGTTCGGTTTTTCTGTTATTATCACACAAAATCTCAACCATTGTTTTTTGTCGGCTAGACTGTAAAAAAAACAAGTTAACATGGACTGAAATGTCATATGCTACTCGGCTTTGGAGCATAACGGGTGAAGATGGTTTCCTACAAAATCCAACCTGCTACAACGGTAAGATATTAGCCATGACGATCAATCCTTATCCGCTTATCATTCACATTGACATTGTGGTTAGAGCTAAAGAAGTTGTGATAAGTTTACTGCGGTTTGGGGATGTTGCTGATAATTTGTCTGTATTAAATCGTTACCCTTATCGTAATAGGTTTCACACCATAAGTCCTTTTTTGAAAGGATCTCGTACAGAATGGTTCTACATGGACGTTTATTTTAAAGATGAAACGATGATTGACGAGGTGTGTTTGTTTAAACTTGATATGACGAGTATGACGTGGGAGGAAGTGAAAGACCTCAAAGATGCTGTGTTTTTTCTAGAATTTCAAGTGATAAATCATTGTCGTCGGGGTTCTACAAGTCTTCAGTTGGCTCAAAGATTGGGGGTTATGTACATATTTTTGGTGAGATGGACAAAATAATGTACTCATTCTATGTCAAAGATAGAACCATGTCTATATCTTCAATGTCTTGTGCTGTACAAGAAAGCCAAGTGTTGGTTTGGGCATTGCTTGAATGCAGGTATTGCTTATATCTATCTAAGTTCCATTATTTTTGGCTTGAAAGTGTTTTTATATTATTATATTTTGTGTAGATTAGATGTTCATCATCATGAATCTAAGCAAGCAAAAGAAGAAGTCAAGGACATAGTCGTGAGACCGGTTAACCGTGATGAGACAGAATTGGATAGCACAACAAGTGAGTCGCACCTGCTCAATATTCCGTTTCATATTTTGGAACTGATTACGGAGCAGTGTGTTGGTGTCGAATACATGAAGTTACGTGCTAGTACATGTTCCAGATCTCCAACAGGGTACTTTCTATCAAAATGTGATCAACATCTCTTGTTATCGTGAGTAAGTTTGGAGGATCCGTTGAGGTGTTCAACCTAAACGATTCTACAAGAGAATGGGAGAAAATAGATGGTCTAGGAAAACACATGATTTATATTTCTGAAACATTATGTGTCTGCCTTGAAGCCAAATCACCA
The DNA here is from genome assembly GCA_023525975.1 of Smallanthus sonchifolius. Lineage (NCBI taxonomy): Eukaryota > Viridiplantae > Streptophyta > Magnoliopsida > Asterales > Asteraceae > Smallanthus > Smallanthus sonchifolius. The sequence goes on from CM042045.1 coordinate 50,636,405, forward strand.
CAAATGGAGAACAATATCTACTTCCCAAGATTACTGCATAACGAGGACACCAAGATAGTGTTCTATTCTCTCGAGACATGCAGGTATCACACAATCGATGATGACAAAAATATCCAAAAAAGTTTCGGTGTCGATTTATTGAATACTCGACATTATTGTCACTCTCACACATGGATTGAACCACGTTGGTCCTAACGTGACGCATAACGTGACTCTATGTGTCATGCTTCTATTTGTTCTTGCGGTTTCTAAGTTATTTGATCTTTCTTTTAAATACTAAAATGTAATCGAAATACCATAATAACCATTGACTTTTTCACTTTTCCCACCTTGTGCACCGCTCACCTCCACTTGCCGGTCGTAAACTCGTACCAATCGAATGTTGCCACACCAGGCACAGACTCATCTGACCTGCCTCTTCAACCAACGTTTTGACCTCGTTTGATTCAAGTATTCTAACATGAAATCTCCCCCACACAACACACACCCCACATCCCCACCCAACCCCAAGGTGACACGTGGTGTACCTTTTTGACCTGATTTTAACCCACTTATCTATTTCTCTTTCAATTTTTTTTAACAAAAAATCCGTTTTTCAATAAAGTTTCTCACAATTTTTTTTTTATAAAAATGTAACAATATTATACTTGAATAAGTGTCGATTCGTAATAAATGAAAACATATGTATTTAAAAAAATAAAATAAATAAAATCTATGTAAATTCAAAATTCGGTTGGATTCGATGTTAACCCAATTCAAAATTCTAATTCAGTAGAAATTTTGATTCTTTAAAAAATAAACGTGTAAATAAACATATTAATAATATAATTAACTTGGTATATTTAAGTCATACTTTCGTTTATTCTTATTCTTTCTCATACCATTAATCAATTCATGTTTCAACATAAATAATTATTAAATAACATATGAATTTAACTATATTAGTTAGTCCTGACGTACTTACGCACTTTTTTTATTCGATTTGCTCACCCAAAAATTAAAATAAAATAAGAAAATAATATTCATACATACATCATCATATTTATTGTATGTATTATATCGTATTTTTTTATATATAAATTAAATTTGATGATACAAAAAATCTCTAGAACAAAGACGTGTGGATAGAATAAAGATAACATGGATCTGAGGTGGCAGCGAAAGTATACGTCAGCAAATTATAATTTGTAAAAAACACATCACGTCTCATGTTCTATTAATTTAGGTAATCAATCCACATATTCCACGTCATCCACATCATATCATTATGTTATATAGCCGATGTGTCACCGTTGAGTTAATTTAAACTTTCACGGCCCCTCGAGGCCTCAAGTAGCCAAACAAGTGCAAGCCCATATTTCACCCGTGCTCAGCGGCACGGGAACGTCAATGTTTAACAAAATTTAAATAAAAATATAGACGTAAACAGATAAAAAAAACATATTTTCATTATAAACGTATATGAAAATGAACATTAAAATTGTGTATTTTTTTTTATAGAAACAATAAAAAATAGAAAAGGCACAAAAAACAAAAAAAAACATTCCTTTAAAAATTTTTTTGACGTCAATAGTTGAGTTGGTGTGATAGGGAGATTTGGTTTTGAACCCGGGTCTCTTACTTACACAACGCACGTTCTACCACTTCTACCAACCTTTGTTTTTTTAGTAAATCTACAATCCAATCGTAGATTTATTAGAAACAAAACGTAAGGGAAAAAAGAAACAAAGGCTATCACGTGGCAACCCTTGATTGACCCCATTTGTTATGGTTCATCCTACTCACAAAACGTTGACGTTTTGTTCTATTATATAATAATGTTTTCTTAAACATTTACGTTTTTCTTTTTAAAGTTTTTGACACATATTGTGAAGTATATATCATGTTTCATCTCAATGATCATGATTTTCTTGTTAAAATTCATAGTTTTTTCTTCAAACAAACTCATATATTATTCTCAGTTAAAGTCTGGAAGACAATTCAAAGAGTTTAACTCATATTTTTTTTAAAAAAAATCAACTTTTCACCTTGTAAATTTTGTCGGATCATCAAATATCAACTGTCAGAGGCTCATTGGACCCTTGACACTGTCCTGGTTCCATCATTGCTTTCCTACCCAATCATCTAAGTATAGTCCAAAATTGTAATCCAAAATTTTCTGAAAATAATTAAAGTATACAAAGTCAGACACCAAGACATATATAAGTCGTGAAACAAGTTTAAAATACACGTAATTTGTAGCTATCTATTATGTAAAATTTTATAAAGAAACACCTAGGCTTGAAGCTCTCATATGAAAATACACACACATTCACATCCATACTTCTGTAAATTTCTAAGCACGTTAGACGTTGCGTTGTGAGTGCGGATCAGATCAAGTTAAGCGTTTGAGCGAAGAATTAAACGTAGCAAAACCCCAGGGGTTAATGTGAGTATAACAAACTCGTAAGAACACTAAACTCATAAGTATAAAAGCCAATAGTTAACCCTAAGGGTGTAAACGAACCAAGCCGGCTCGCGAGCTATTTTAGATCGACTCGTTAAAATCTTGAATCGAGCTGAGCTTAAACCAGCCCAATCTCAAGCCTAAAAATAAGATTGTTTAAAAAACGAGTTGTAGCTTCACTTATCAAGTTTCTTTTAATTAAAGTGTACTTGAGATGATCCAGTTTCTTTTAAATACAGTATAGTATTGAAAAATTTATGTTCTTTAATTTAAAATCGATGTTATATTTTTACTCTTTATGCTTTTCTTAGGTTTTTTTACCCAAATTGTTTTTAAACTTTAACTTGAGTTTGGACCAAGATCAAAACTAATCTTCAAAAACCTCAAAACATGATATTTTTGGAGTTAGATGTATTCTTAATTCAAGATTTTAAATTAGGAAAAATAAAAAAGAAAACTTATGTGTGAGATATCGTTTTATTTTTGGACTAGTTTGGTATGCTACATAAACGAATATATCAACATTGTAAATTGGTGTGTATTGGTTTTATATTATTGTACATCAATGTTCCGATCTATTGTTATGTATCAAGTTGTTTTGCATGATGCGCAAACTAATACACCCAAAAGTGATCTTCCGGTTCTATTAATCCCTACCAACGATAAGATTGTTGATGTTTTCACTATACCGCTGTTAACTCCACGATTTCTTTTCTACAGTTCACGATCCAAACTTTATGTCACTCTTAGTTTGAGGGGACGCATTAGACTATTGATCGATGTCGTTCGGTCGGTCAAAAACAATCGTTAAACACTTAACTAGCAAGGGTAAGAAGAGTATCGTATCCACGAGGAATCAGTGGTTAGTGAAATTGCTTAGTTGATAAACTAGAATGAAAACACACATATCAAACAAATATGTAACTCCCTCCCAAACTTCAGTTTCTAAACTTATACAATACTCAGTCATTCAATGGACACCACATAGACATAGTGTTGGAAAATCAGTTAAAACAGTAATTGAAGATAAGTTGTTGTTAACAACCTATAAGACTAACTCGTCACGGCTAGCACAATTCAAATACCCAATTTATGAACACCAAGTTACTCACTTCAGTCACCCAACCCGGCTATAAGGTTTTGTCATCAACCGAACACAAGTTGTAAAGCAAATAAATTCAAAGCATTCAAATAAATTGTTTAACTCAACCAATACATCAATCTATCAAGCTATTGTCAGAAGCTAACAAGATCCAAACATACAAACAGCTGAATAAAACAAGAAACCTAAACGAACCATCCATCGGGAGGAAGCCACACGCAGCTTAGCCACGCATGCTTGTCAGGCACACGAGCATAGCTTCAATCATTGATCTGGAACTGACCTTGGCTCTGGAAATCGCCATTGGTCTCTCTAAAATCAGCGGGAAGAAGAGATAGGTCGGAATGGGGGCTGCCATCTCTTTTAATTAGAATTAGGGCTTTTTGCTGATCCGGCAGGTCTTCGCGTGTCGCGAAGAACCAGGCCCAGTCCTTCGCGTGGCGCGAAAGACAAAACAGTCGAGCGCCCCTTTTCACTTCCTCGCATACCGTGAAATAATTCTCCCCGGTATTCGCGTACCGCGAAGACTCCAATTTCCAAGAAAATGAACTTTTTACATTTTAACCCACTGTACTTTCGTGCATTCTTCATTATGCTTCGTTATCCGCTCATTTAACACCTTTAGCCTGTAACACACCCAAGTACAAATACCAACGTAAAACCGACTCTATATACAAAGTAAAATACATAAAACTATACAAAACCTACACTTAAACAAGGGACATTTGACCTTATATCAACTATGATGACTCTTGAGCTTATATAACATGGGTAAACTAGATGACCCTCAATTGCAAATTGTAAATCAATGTCCTATTTAATCAAGTCATATAATCCTTATTGTTAGCTAATAAAATATAATACAATTATCAAATTATTATTTAATAAAAGAACAATAAAGCAGAGAGTGAATGAATGGAAGTTAAATATGAAAAGTGATATGTAACTCTTGATTGACTCAAAAAAACATTATCAAATTGAGTTTGACCACTCATAATTTTGATGATGTACTTTGTTTTTATATGATAGTTATCACACGTAAGAATCTATGACTGCCCTATACATCATGACATGGACATTGCAAAAAATTTGTTATGTATGCACTAACTTCCCACCTATTTAAAAATATATATTTTTTATATAAACGTATATTATTTCTAATTTTTATGTAGTATGAAAGAAAATCACAGAATTCGTTCATACATTATAGTAGTTTACATATTGATTTTAGTAAGTTAAATTTTAAAAAAGGTCTGTGTATTTAGAGCTTAAAGCCGGCTCAACATTTTAGAGCTTAAAGTGGATATTAAAACCAGGGTCTTGTCGTAAATTTATTTTTTCTTAGGATTCTTACACTTGGGGATCGGATATGATAACAAACATTTTCTATACACGATTTCTAAAAGTTAACATAATTACATATATTAAAATTGAAATGAGTTTTACGTGAAAAACAAAACTTTACGAAGTATTACTGAAAAGGTTAGGTTGTCACACAATACACAACTATCCAACCTTAAGTTTTATATATTATTGATTTAAATTAATAATTATTTTATTTTTATTCATGATATGATCATCTTCAACATGACATTAAAATAATTATCAATCTATGGTTTAATAAAACAATAATAAAGAGAAGAGAGTGAATGAATGGAAGTTAAATATAGGAAGTGATGTGCAACTTTTGGTTCACTTAAAATCGTTATGCTCAAATTTTGATGTTCTTTTATTTTATCTGATATTTAATTATTTCTCACATGTCAGCTTCTATGACCGGCCCATACATCATGACATGTGCATTACAAAACATTTTGTTTTAGATCCACTTTTCACGATATTTTTAGATAAATTTTTTTAACGATGTAGGCTCAACTGACACGTCCTATCAGGGGAGGTTCGTACATCAGTCTACCTAAACATCCTCAAGGAATTCAAAATCTACAGAGTGTGTCCTAATTTTTATGAAATACACCTTACAAGATTCGAATCCATAACCTCCACATGGGGAACCCTTTGAGAAAACCCCCTAACTATCAAGACAGAATTTTGATGACATTTTTAGATAATTGTATCTTATTTCATTTTTTCAATTTATTACGAAAATAGTAAAATAAATCAATATTAAAAGAAGTTATAAAAAGTTTGAAAACTAAATGCTATGTATCACTGATACTTGGTAATATAGTAGTATGATATTTGTTCTTTATAAAAAATAATGTTAGTTCAACTCTTTATATATATACAAGATCATATGATATTTAATTGTAAAAAAATATTATTAAAAGAATATATTATTGATATTTTATTTCTGTTGATGATATGATAGTTTTCAACGTGACATCAAATAATTGATTAAATAAACGTGACTAAAATACTATTAGGCTGTTTAAATAACTTAAAATGAAAAGGTTTATGACGTCACGTCTACATCACCTCAAAACTTGTACACCGCGTAACTACCATTGACGACTGACCCTTTCAGGTCACCGGAACCTTCTCTCTTCTCCTATAAATTCCTCACACCAAAACACCAAATAACACACACAAACACACACACACTCAACAAATTGGAAAAATGCAACAAGCAATTCCTTACAAGGCATGGACTCTGCCGATGAACCACCACCCCGGCTATCTGAAACCGGCGGCGCGATTCGCCGGATCTGCAAAAGGTGCGGTGAGAGACGCCGTGTCGGAAAACGCCGTTATCGTATTGGCTCGTCACGGATGTTGTATGAGTCACGTGGTGAAGCGGTTGTTGAACGGTCACGGAGTGAACCCTAGCGTGTTTGAGTTTGAGGAAGAAGAGGAGAACGATGTTGTGAAGGAGCTTGCGATGATCGGTGCCGGAAACGAACGGCAATTGCAGTTTCCGGCGGTTTTTATCGGCGGACGGATGTTCGGTGGATTGGATCAGGTAATGGCGACGCATATCTCCGGTGAATTGATCCCCGTGCTTAAACAAGCCGGTGCGTTGTGGCTTTGATCTTGATTTTTAATATTTTTATATTATTTCAGTTTTGTTTAGAATTTTTTTCCTGTATTTAGCTTAGTTAATGTTGATTATATTTTTATAATGTAAATGTCGGGGTTTTGAAGTAACTACATCAGTACATCATGCATTGCAACTTGTACGTTGGCTTGAATGAGGGAATTTTCAAGCACTAGTTTTACTTTAAATTACCAAAATATGCGTTTTGATTAAAAAAATTTGGGAGAATATACATTGACCATATCCACAACCAGGAGTTACCATTTTAACCAGCTACATGTCAATTAGGCTACGTGTCAATTAGGTGAGTGTTCACGTGTTTTTAGCTGACTAATACATAGACGTTAACTCAACCATCGGGATTCACCCTAGCCGGCCAAATCATGATGAATGAAATGATGGCATGTGTCAAGTTTGTGTAAAAGAAAATATTCTTATTTTTTTAATTTTGGAGGCTATAACATAGACGTGAGACTAATATATAGTCGTCAATTTTTTATATGTGGACACTTCTGGTTGACACGTGGCCGGCTAAGTCAATTTTAATTTACGTGTCAATATATAATAACTGGTTAGTTGTAGATATGGTTATAATGATTAGGTAAAAAGTTCAATTTATATTTTTCCAATTTTTCAAGCCAAAATATATATTTTGGTAATTTTCTCTTGGTTTTAATGGCAATGTCGTAGATGGTACATATTATAATGCATAAAGAATGATATTTGAATGTTTTAACCCAAACCCCAAGTGTTGGGAAAATTTCATATGAAAAGATAAATGATGAAAATTTGGCAAAGTGTTGAAACTGGGCAGAAAATGAAACTTTCTGTTTACTGGGTGTTCTCGCACCACGTGAAAAACATGGAGAGGTTATTCGCGCCACGCGAAGAACCGGTTTCTCGGGCAGGTGTGTCGGATCCCTCGCGCCACGCGAAGGGAGGAACCTTGAAGTTCACGACACGTGAACTAGTAAAAATGCCTTGGGACGAATGCTTCCGCGTGTTAAATGTTTAAATAACCGGTGTTTGAAAATTTGGTGTTACAGTAGCTTTATTAACGAATCACCCTCTTGTTTGGAAAACTTTACCTTTGATAATGCTATACAAATTTCAGAAACAGCAAGGATCATGTTAAAAAAAAGGTACGTCGTATTGAATCATTTTACACAATTTTTTACATAAAGGGTCGGAAAAGTGTTTGTAATTACAACAACAAAGAATATATTGTTCATCTAAATTGTGTGAGGCTACTAATTTGATGGATCATGTAAAAAGGTTGTCTATCAAATCCTAGCTAAAAAAGCTCAAATCAAACTAATTTATATAGAGTGTTAGGTTATAGTAAAAAGAGTTTTAAAAATAAAAAGGTTAAGAATGATTATTGGCTTAACATGTGTCATTTTATTGTTTTTAAAGGGAGAGCATAATGGTCATTGTATAATATACCAGGTCATTGTGTAATATAAGGTCTGATATTACACAATGACCAGAACTGATATCACACAATTAACTGATATTACACAATGAGCAAATTACATAATAACCAGACCTTACATTACACAATTACCTGACATATTTGAGTGAATTACACAATAATGAGCAAATTACACAATGAACTGGAAAAACGTAAAACACAATAATAAATACATATAACACAATGATGAAAATATTTGACAAAATGAGCATATTACACAATGAGCAAATTGCACAATGACCAGGCCTTACCATTACACAATTACCTGACATATTTGAGTGAATTACACAATAATGAGCAAATTACACAATGAACTGGAAAACGTAAAACACAATAATAAATACAAATAACACAATGATGAAAATATTTGACAAAATGAGCATATTACACAATGAGCAAATTGCACAATGACCAGGCCTTACATTACACAATGACCTGACATATTTGAACGAATTACACAATAATGAGCAAATTACACAATGACCTGGAAAACGTAAAACACAATGATGAATAAATATAACACAATAATGAAAAATATTTGATAAAATGATGAATACATATAACACAATGATGAAAAACATTCACAATGAACAAACCTTACATTACACAATGACCAGACCTGATATTACACAATGACCAGAACTGATATTACACAATGACCAGACTTGATATTACACAATGACCTAGCAATTACACAATGAGCTAAAAAACGTAAAACACAATGATTAATACATATAACATAATAATGAAAAATATTTGATAAAATGAGCAAATTACACAATGATCTGAAAAACGTAAAACACAATAATGAATACATATAACACAATGATGAAATATATTTGACAAAATGAACATAATACACAATGACCAGACCTTACATTACACAATGACCTGACATATTTAAGCAAATTACACAGAAATAAGCAAATTATACAATGAGCTGGAAAACGTAAAATACAATGATGAATACATATAACACAACGATGAAAAATATTTGACAAAATGATGAATACATATAATACAATGATGAAAAACATTTGACACAATGACCAGACCTGACATTGCACAATGACCAGACCTGATATTACACAATGACCAGGCCTGATATTACACAATGACCTGACAAATTACATAATAAGCTGAAAAACGTAATTTTTTTCGTTTTTGTATATAACGACACTATAGTTATTTTAAAGATAAAAAACGCTCGTTTTTATGGTGTAATTAAAAAAAATTAATGTCGTATGTAAAAGTTATGGACGTTTAAAAAAATGGAGGGGATATTGATAAGAAGTCAACAAAAGTGGCTAAAACTAAAATACCATTCCAATAATTTTCTTCTCCTATAATTTAATCTCAAATATTAAATTTATGTAGAGTAAAATGTTATTTTCGTTTTATAAATATACATTTTATGTTCTACATAAATCCCAAAATGAATCCTACCATGATGGTCGGAGGCGTAGACTTTTTACCCAAGAGGGTAAGAGACTCCTGATCAAACTTCTTTATTTATTTACTAAGTTTAAATAAAATAACTTATTTTAATACCATTATTCAAGAGAAGAAAGAGATGGAAAAATGATAAAACTGGACCAGAAAGTGACCCGTGTGAATATGTTTTTTTATTTATTAATAGAAAAATTATTATTTAAAATCATTATTTAATAGGTGAGAGAAGTGAAAAAATTAATATTTAATAGGAGAGAGAAGCGGGAAAATAAGGGTGAGAAGTAACCAGAGAATGACACGTGTCCGTTATAGTTTTCCTTTATTATATAACTAGGTTAGATTCCCGTGTACTACACGGGCTGAATCATGAAAAAAATACAATAAATAAATATCTTATATGTCGATAAGTTATATTAGATTTTAGAGAGACACAATTAACAGAATACTTAATTTTATTAGATTTTGTAACAGAAAATGTCAATATAAATCCTATGTTCATTAGTGATTTAAAAAAATTACAAAAAATTAACACCTCTAAATTTTACGAATTATAATGAATTAGTTAAATTTAATTATAAATAATGTATTTAACAATGAAGTTATTGGTCTACCAAAAGGTATCCTACATTTAATATTTAAAATAAAAAATCATAACAAATATGGAAACGTTTAAATGATATTTAATCAATTTAGGAGTTTAAAAAAAATCAATTAAAATAGATAATTGAAAAATGTTTTAGCGGGAAAACAAAGATTTAGAGGCTCTAGAATGATGACATTTGACATCTCAAAACATTTATTTATTATAATTTATAGATTTATGAGTTATGACATATTACATAGTATTTTAATACAAATTTTATAAACGTTATATAGTTATTTTTTAAAAATGTTTTATAAAAAGAATGAAAGAAATGTTCAAATTATAAAAATGTTTTATGAACAAACCTATTTTTTTAAATAAAAAACGTTTTATAAAAATAATTATAGAAATCATTATTATTTAATAGGAGAGAGAGGAGGAAAACAAAAATAAAAAAAAATAATTTAAAGAAATTTGTATAATTAATAGGAGAGAGTGGCGAGAAAGAAATATTGAGGATTAATATGAGAATGACAAGTGTCCACCAAAACCTTTATTTATTATATAGTATAGATATAGATATAGATTTTTTATTTTTTTACCTTTTTAGGCGGTTTCATACTTTCATCCTGAACATATTATATAGTTTCCTAGACTATACCGATCACTAGCTTACTTTTCTTCCCCCATCTACTAATCACTAACATTTTTTTTCCTCTCCCCCTTTTATAAGGTCGAAGGTTTAAATCCTGTTATGGACCGTAGAGTAAAATTAAAAGTATACTAATTGGGTGTATGTTGTTTTAAAAATAATAAATATTGTCAAAATTTGGATGCGTAGGTTCCATTTGACTTTTGTTTAAAAATAAATACAAATTGTCAAGATTTGGATACGTAGGTTCCATTTGACTTTAGGAACTCAAATTTTAAAAATGTATTAATGGGTTGACTTTATGGGAGAATTGACCAATTTGGTGATTGAACAGCTAGCTACCACAAACACTGGCCAATTTCAAGTATCATCATCCAAATTCGACTTCAATATACCACTCTAAATCCCATCATAACACAAACACCCTTCCACTTCTTCAATCAAGACCCACTTCTTCTATTATGGGCCAAATCCCATCACAAGTGGTATGGTGTTTGGGGTAAATAGGTTTTTTTATAGGATTGGTTTTGGTTTAGGAACCGGTTTACGTCCCAAACAAGTTTTGATTTGCACATCTACTTCTGGCTAGAGCGGGAAAAACGTGTCGTGTTATGTTAAACGGGTCAAACATGACACGATACGTATAACATGACTAGTGAATCTAAACACGATACATTTAACTAAACATGTTATTTTCTTAAACATTAACACGGACATGTTTAATGAGTGATACACAACATGACACGTTTAATCAGATTAAAGTAACATGTTCAATAACACGAATGATATGACACGACTCGTTTAACATCATTAAATATACATAGTTCAATAATATGACATGTCAAAGTTTTAACATGATTCGCTAAGTACAGTTAAAAAAATAATAAAACATAGTTAACAAGATAAAATAAAAGTTATTCAAAATTTCAACCAACATTTAGTTATAATATGTTTTTTGTTTATTTATAAAACTATGTTGTTTTGATAAATGGGTCATAAACGTGTCGTTCAAACTATTAACCTATTTAACACGATAAGTTAAACAGGTTAAGAGTGTTGAACCGTTTTAGATACATTTTTAACTGTGTCATTAATCCGTAAACTCGTTTATGACCTGAATATGCTTACCCTAAATTTGTGTCTAGTCATGTCATGTTAATGGTTCGTGTTATAAATTGTCAGTCTTACTCTGACTTCAAAAATGTTCGTTCCCCGTGGTCAAATCCATGTTTCAAAATTCTTTCTTCCGGAACTAAGAAAAGGGTACGCTTTGAACCATCTTCTTCTTGAAAAGTTTGATCTATTGTACATTAACTCTTGCTTTTCCACTTGCTGGTCACTCATTTTCAGGATCGATTTTCTCCTTGTTGGACATAAATCGAAGTAGTCGAAAATCACCAAGCAGGATTCTCTTCTCCAAGTAATTGAAATGCATATGTTGGTCGGTTTGAAAATCAAATGGTTTGGTTAACAATGTTTTGTTTTTGTGGTTTGTTGGTTTAACGGTTCAGTTTGAAATCGGAACAGACCATGTAAAAAAGTTGAGCTTTTGTTATTCATATATTTTTTATTTTATTTTTGGAATATGTTATCATGAATATGTATTATAATCATGAACGATCCAACCATTTAAAAAATTCTAATATAAATTAATGATTTAAAAGAATAAAAGAATCGATTCAAACTGTTAAAACCGAATCGTCAAACCATCAAACTGGCAAACCCAACCCACTCAACCGGCATGTTTGTTTATCATTCCATGATACTGTGGACAACGGTTCGGCCCAGAATTATTGTCAAAGTCGACCAAACCGGACTACAAACACTGTAATATGTTTATAAGGTCGACTCAACCTTTTTGAGTGCCTAAAGCGAATTCTAAAATCCGGGCACTTTTCAATAAAAAAAACATATTTTTTTCTTAGAATCATAATACGTGAGAATATGATTATGCATATTTTTTGTATGTAATTTCTAAAAGGCAAATAATCATGCATATTACAGCTGAAGTGGTTTTAGTAAAAAGAAAACACTTACAAATATACTAATTCATTACTTTCCTTCTCAAAACCTAAAAATTAAAACAAGTTAAACCCTAAAAGTTTGAGACCCTTAACTTAAATATCTTGAACTTATGTTTTTGTATAACGAAGTCACCCCTGATGTTTAACTCATTGGTTATAGTAGCTCATTCTTACTTTATTATTATTTTTATTTAGTGACAGAATCTAATGTTGCTTCATCTAGTCTGATCGAATTCACTTAATTTGTGTGTGGGATTCGTAATAAGCAACAACACGATTTGGGAAAAATTTTGAATCACCCAATAATTAGTTAATTACCCAAGTTCAAATGACATCTACAAACGGATAGATGATACCCTCCTACTACGGAGTTACGGACTATGTATATTGGGCTAGGGCCCATTAATGTTGGGCCTTTTAAGGTTGGGTCCTGGCACCTACCTATAAAATGGTATTAAAAATAAGTTTTTGCTCTTTCTTCCCAACTTTTACCAACTCTCCACTCCCTCATCACACTTGCATTTTGCATATATATGAGATACATTATACATATGACACATATTTATATATGCTAATTCATACTGACTTGATAGATGGACGGTGCTCCTCGAGGCTAATCTCGGGACCCTTCTTAACGGTTTTTTTATGGTGTCCACATATTTATCCTCGAGCCTAGGAGGACGACACCGACACGGGGAATGCTTAACACAGGTCTCCTTCTTTTGCACCGTTGCAAAGGCGCAAGTCCAGCTACGAGGATCTTTGTGTTGCGTGTAGAAATTTGAAATCTTTGTATTTTAAGACACATAACATAGACAGAGTGTCAGTTGGTTTTAATGTTTAAACAAGAAACATATGGTTAAGTTGGCAGACAAAACCGTATAATATTTGTAGAGTTTGATGCATCCTAAATTATAGAATGTTTGTTTAATAATTAATTTCCAATCTTGTAAGTTGGAATTCTTAGATGAAGTGACATCCTGAAATGTTGGAGATATAATCACAAAAACATGCATTAATTACTAATAAATACGTTACATTTCATTTTAAATTGAAAAAAAGAAGTGGACCATGGCACAACAAAAGATAAAAATCTACTAAATTATACCCTCGTCTTTAACCATATCAAACCGAGGGCAGAATTGTACTTTCACCCCTTGACCCACCTCTACGATTGGTCACCACATAGTACACACCCATGGCTAAGAGAACCACCATTATAAAACCAAATATTACACCCACAATGCCACCGGCTCCAACTTTACTCTCACTCTTCTCATTTTTATCTTTGCTTTCTTCTGCTAAACTTGATTGCACCGTTGCTGCTATGGGCAACGGTGCACAATTGGACTCGTCACACGAGCCCTGAATGCTTGGAGGGTTTGATTTTGGATGGAAGAAATTGTAGGCCGATGGTGAAAACGCCATCGGGTTTTCATAAACGAGCCCATGGGGAGCTCTATATTGAGCTTTTGTGGATGTAAAGGATATAATAGTTAGGAAACTAAGAAAAACAAGTAGGAAATTCATTTGTGTTGTTGTAGGTTTCTTTTATGTTTTAGTGTGACTCAAATGCTTCAAGAGTTGGTATATATATAGAGAGAGAGGTGATCTATTCTTGTGTATTGGTGGTTGCTTCGCCCTCAATTTTTGTGATGGCATTAAACTCTTTAAAATGGGCAAAATCATTGGTGCTTTTTTGATGTACATTTATTTGTATACACTAAAAGCTAATTATTTAAATACCCCACAAGTGAAATGTTTTCCTCTATCTAGTTAGCAAGTTGAAATGATGAACCTGAACATGACTCGTATATTTATTCACTTTAAAAACATCAATCTTATCAGGGATACACTTGTGTCGGGTAATCCGAACACAAACCGTGTAATCCGTTTATTTAAAGCAGTCAAATGAGATATAAATGGTTTGGTTGATTGTAATTAACTGGTCAGCTTGTTGACGAGTTGTAATAATTAATAAATCGATTAACTAGTTGTAAACTGACCGGCAGGCTAACCTTATAAAAAAAATTTCTATATTATTTTAAAACCGGTAGACATGTTTAATTCACCCGAAAACTAGTTTAGTTAACAGGGTTAAACAAATCAACCTACACACGAACCATTTTCAAACGGGTTAGAAATGACAACATAAAACTTGATTATTTACACTTTTTTGTTTTGAAATTGACACTTATAAAACCTAAGTTTATGTGAAGCACCAAGAGGTAGAAAAAGTCCCTTACTCAATTTTAATTCTTTGACTAGCAATGGAACATTTTCAAATAATATTCTAAATAATGGAGATGATTAAAGATATTAAAAATATGATTATTGTTTAGACAAGTCGTGTGTATTTGAAAGTAATTAATAGTTGTATAAATGAAATGATTATAAATTAACCCTTTTAAGTTTTTAATTGTCTAGAGGAAGGAAAAATGAAAAGCAATATGGGTTTTGCTTAGCTTAATGGGCCAGCAAAGGTAATGAGATGAATAGCATTTAAAAGGGTATGTATTCATGGCATATGTGTGCGTGTAATTATAGTGTGACACCCCTCTTTTGGCTTTGTATTATTACAAGCAGGAACACCATGATCGACCTTGAATTAATGCCTTCTTCCTTTAGTCCCCATTCAAACATTATAATTTCATATTATATACACTATTTTTTTAAATTAAATTCAACTGTGTGACATAACAAATTACTTAGCTCATATGTCTAATTGATATAGATCACTGATCACATTATGTTTTTCTTTAAAACGTTACGCTAGAATGAATAACTTATAAGTATGGATGTTAAACGGATCGTTTTTGTGGGTTGACTAGTATATAATAATTGTGTTTAAACTATAAAACATGGTAATCAGTTCTCTTTATTATTTAATTTTGTAGTAAAAATAAACAAGTTAAGGTGATCAACCTGCGACCCTACCATATCGGCACAAACACGACCTGTAAGCCAAGCATGTTCGCCGGTTCGACCCAAAACTGACTTGTACACGTTTAGACTAAATTCAAACCAACAAATTTCATGTTAGAATTATGTTATGTCAGAAACTCACACACCTTACATATGCATGCTCCTTTCTTTTCAGGATTTCTGGATGTGTATACCCTTCTCCCGTTTTACACCTCTTTTACGCGTGTTGTTCTTAGATGTTTTTCTAAACTTTTTAAGGTTTTATTTGTTTATAGTCTAACCCTCCCATAGTATGAAGATAATGCACATAGGTACAACTACGGTTATTTGATTTGCTTAAGTTTTCGTTTTTGTATTATTTTAATTTTATAATATTTTAATATTTATAAATAATTTTGGACATATATAAAATTTTCGTTTATAACTTTTAAAATGTGATGTTTTACAAAGTTTTGAGTGTACAGTGCGACGCACCTATTTTTATCTACGTTTGGATTTAAATTTCATTCAACACCGAGTTTTTATTATATCGTACATCAGAGCATAACATTCGTTGCTTTAAGGTTTCGTTGTACCGTGCGACGCGCCTAAATTAAATCCGGACAATGCCTTGTACTATTATTATTATTATTATTCATACGTACTCAAGAAGTGTTTGAATTTACAAGAATTATAAATGTTATTATTTACGCATATTTGAAACGAATATATAAATCTTGAATATTAAATTGAAATATGAAATTATGGTGGTTGAATTTAACATTTGCACAAGAACCAAGAGCAAGTCACAAGATTTGTGCCACACGACCATCCAATGCTGGAGGTGGAGATGACCACATACCCCAACTTTAATGCAATCGAAATATAGATATTTTAATTAAATAAATCAATTTAATGAATTCTGCATGGAAAAAGAAGGAATATTTGTTTTTAGAATTAATTAACATGTGGTTTACACAGATTTTACTTATGGCCCCTAGGAATCAGAAACTACAGGTTTTGACCAATAGTTTGCACGTTTGTAACATAAATGGCCCTTGAAGTAGATGTCAGTTAAGTTTTTCAGTTAGGTGCGTGTGAAATGACTAAAACACCCTTTACATAATAAAATAATAAAAACAAAAAAGAATTTACTCATTTAAAAAAGTGGGACCCACTAAAACCCACCCACTTATCTTCTCCAAATCAAAACCACCTCTACCACCAAACCCTAACTTCCACCTCCTCTTTTCACCACCACCGGCCACCACCACTTCATCTTCTTCCACCACCCATCAAACCCCCATACAAATTTGCCATTCATCATCGCAGTAAATGAGGGAGAGCACCGCCTCAGCTTCGCCATACAATTCTACCGGAGATATCGATCTTCTACACCCATCGCCACCGCCATCGCAACCGCAATGGTACATTCATCCTGACCTCCTCCTACTTCATTTCCCCTACACTTTCACCCAATTCATCTCCCCACTCTACACCCAACCAGATGACCTCCATGTTCCCAAACCACCACACCTGCAGCACCATCCCAAATCCGTCGACGGATCTCCGCCATGTCATTTCAGATCCAACCATCCATCGCCGCATAGGCATTACGCAGCTCCAAATCAGTCACTTCAATAGGAGCATCAGATCTACCTCCGTCACAAATTGGTGGCATCGTGGCTGGGAATGGATCCTCTCAACAAAACTAGTATTCGCACAGGATCTTGAGATGAACCAAGAAGAAACCTCCGCTCTCGGTTGCCACAACAAAGGCAGCTGGAGATACATCCTCTATAAGTTTAGATCCGAGATCCGGTAACTCGTCGGATTCAGTCAACCCGGTCAGACCATCCCTTCCGGTTCCTACAAGTCCGCCATTTGAGAGGGCTATTGTGTTTCTATGAAGGAAAAAACCTTGATGAGGTTTCTCATTTTTAGGGCTGGCAATTTTAGACACGTACACGAATACATGACACGAACCTACACGATCTTAACAGGTATCGTGTATGGCCTTATCGTGTTTCGTGTCCTAAACAGGTAGACACGACTCTACCTGTTAATTTTCGTGTCTAAACAGGTAAAATACCTGTTTACCTGTTAAGTACATGTTAGTACCTGTTAAGATTTTTTTTAAATAAAAAATATTAAAATATGATATTATACTTGATAAAATACTTGTTAAGTACCTGTTAGTACCTAGTAAAATACATGTTAGTACCTGTTAAGACTTGTTTCACTAAACAAGTTTTTAAACATGTGTTTCTAAACAGGTCTTATTGTGTCTTATCGTGTTAAGCAGATATAAACAGGTTCGTGTTCGTGTTCCTGTTTGAGAAAAAGTACACGATAAGTTATCGTGTCGTGTTCGTGTATACATATTTCGTGTTCGTGTCTTATCGTGTACGTGTATACACGATATGCCAGCCCTACTCATTTTTCATTAATATGCAATTCATCATCAACTACTTATCCAATTACACTCAAAGAGGCCATATCTAGCAGGCAATCAAAAGTGGTGGTGACCGATGGTGGTGAGAAGATGAGGTAGAAGCTAGGATATGGTGGAAGAGATGGTTTTGATTTGGAGAAGATGAAATAGGTGTATTTTGATGGGTCACTTCTTTTTAATGAGTCAATTCTTTTTTGTTTTTATTATTTTATTATGTAAAGGGTATTTTAGTCATTTCACACGCACTTAACTGGAAAACTTAGCTGACATCCACTTTAGGGGCCATTTATATTATAAACGTGCAAACTATTAGTCCAAACATGTAGTTTCTGATTCCTATGAGCCATAAGTGAAATCCGTATAAATCACAGGTCCAATTCGTGTAATTAATTCTTGTTTTTATCCGATTGTAATTCAGACATCTGAAATTTAAATATAAAGCTGTTTTTTGTTTTGAAAAATAAATTAATATCAATATATTTATTTGACTATTTTCCCACTAAGGTTGTTAAACTACCTAAATTATATTAACTAGTGCAGCGGGCCGTTGAAGCACCAAGAAATTCATAAAGTTCGGTTTCGATAACTTGTACATTCGTATTCACTCCACCATAAAACGTGGATAAAAATAAAATGCCCCACACACAACTTGGTTTGAAAATTTTTTTGCACGCAAACGTTGCTAAAAACACCAATTTATGAACATGGAGCCCTAACGGCATTTCAACTTTAACTTGAAAGATTAAAAAATTTATGTGAGAGAAGCTGGTCAAACACTTTGAAACGACTCGTCTCTTAAAGGCTAATTATATTTATGTTTTGTAATAGTTTAATTAACTAGAATTTAATAATATGGAATGGAAAATATAGGCCCAGATAAAAGCCTGACTTGAATGTTCAAGCCCAATCTATTTCTTCACTTCATATGTAGAGGTGGGCAAAAAAACCGGTTTCAAACCGGGTCCCCGGAACCCGACCCGAACCGGGTTCACAACCAAACCGGTTTCAAAAAACCCGATCCGAAACCCGATCCAAACCGTAGGTGTTTTACCAGTTTTTAAAATTTTTTTGGATACCGGTTCTTAACCCGACCCGGTCCGGTTTCACCCTCAAACCGGTTTCGGGCCCGACCCGGTTCTCAAACCGGTTCCGAACCGGTTCATGCCGTTGGATTTTCGATTTTAACGGCTTTATAGCCGTTGGAACGGGTATATGACCGGTTTTTTTTTGTTTTTTTTGTATTTTGGAGCCCCTATAACTTGTATAAATAGGTGTGGGTTGTATCCGGGTAATTTTTTAAAAAATTAACGTTTTTTTTTTTTAAATCCGGGTAAACCGGTTTGAGACCCGAACCGGTTTAGTGTATTAACTATATGTATAAGTGTATTAACTAGAAATTAAGCTTGCGTTATGCGGCGGGTTTGTGAACTTTGTTACGCACGTTATGATGGTGACAATAGCGTGTCTAAATATATAAAAGAAATATATGAAGTTGCCACGACCCGGTTCTAAAGATTAGAAAAATAGATAAATTACGACGCAAACAGAAGTTACAAATTCGTTAATAAAGTTAACAATAAAGTAAAAACAAAATAAAAATAGGAAAAAGTAATTTATATAAACGAATATAGAAAAAGTAAAAGAAAAAAGAAACGAAGTTTGAATGATAAACTTGAGAGTTTATAAATTTGAGGGTAGAGTTGAGAATTTGATACAAGGATAAACTTAAAACTTTAAAAACTTGAGAGATATATTTGAAAATTTAAAACGTTGAAGGGTGTTATTTAAAATTGAGGAGTGTTTAGGAAACTTTGGTCGGTGGCTTTGTATTGGCCACTCACGTTGCAATTATAGTAAATTTGTATAAA
This sequence comes from Smallanthus sonchifolius, assembly GCA_023525975.1. Classification (NCBI taxonomy): domain Eukaryota; kingdom Viridiplantae; phylum Streptophyta; class Magnoliopsida; order Asterales; family Asteraceae; genus Smallanthus; species Smallanthus sonchifolius. The sequence continues at coordinate 50,656,360 of CM042045.1, forward strand.
TCTTGAAACGTGGCTTTGTGGTGGCGGTATTATAGATAATGAGCATAATGCTTTCTTATTTCCTTGTTTTACTACTTTGTTAGTTTAACTAGTGTTAAAGCCCGTGTATTACACAGGGGTTGAATAAAAAATACAATGTGAAATAAAAAAAATGATGAATATAATTCTTAAATGACTAAATATTTCTTTGTATACAATGTTCGATGTTTTCTCTCAACATCATGCCCAAGAATAGACTTCTGGCCTCCAAGCGTGAAGCAAACTTTAGCCATTGTTTTATTAAAACTGCAAAATAAAGAAACAAACCATGTATTCCATTACTTAACAAAATTAAGTTGCTTGCTATGTAAGGAAACATGAAATTGACTACAACTCATTCAAAATCAAGAAACAAACCATGTATTCACAATTTTTTTCTATAAGTATTTAGGTATATATTATTTAAGTATTGGTTCATCAAATTCACAAATATCAAAATTTGTAGCAAAAAATATGACATTTTGTATCCATTTTTTCCTTTAGGTGTTTCACCAAAAATTGGTTTCTAAACACAACTCTATCTCTCTCAAACTGATATTATTCCATAGAAATTGCATCAGAACTTTATATCCAAATTAAACAATTAAAAAGTTATGCACTTAGCACGACTAGTATGTCACTCAGATAACTCCTAATATTCTTCTTTTTGGGATATATGAAATTATCCCCATGTTAAATTGTTTGACGATAAAAAAATTACAATATTAAGTGCACTCTCCTTAGCCTTTTCTAATAGGATTTTCAGAGGCGAAATTGAAGTCGAATAAGTCTCATGCAAAAACAATCTGTGATCTCCATCTGCAAACAACACAATTCAATAACATATTCTAGAACCAACAATATGTAATCAGTTCAAGTCACATAATTATTCATAAATTAACCAACTATTATTTCAATAACAATTAAAAAGTCACAAAATTGTTTCACATATGTAATATGTTGTTATAATGACAAATTAAAAGACGAATATTGGAGTTAAAAAAATCACAAACCAACCGCCACCAAGGGCAAGAATAGTATAATGCCTTGACTTGAGTCAAGAAATATATTTGTCTTAAATCATTCTTCAAGAAAGAATGTTTGACCTTCTTTTGCCATTCGCCCTACATTATATAACTGAAAATGTCAATTTGACATGTAATGGAATTACCCGATTCGATTAAACAATAACTAACATGGTCAGAAACTAAGATGCTGTTAAATATATGTCCTTAAATATGCACACATCATGATCCTTTTGGAGTTAAATATGCAAGCAATGAACAAATTCCTTTGTGTACTACACGGACTTAAATAATAAAAAACGAAAAAAAAACCGTTCCACCTTCCATGGAGCTTCACCATTCTCTAATTGACCATAAATTAATAAAAAACAATCATGTCAGAAGTAAAGAAAAAAAAAAGTTGACAGATAGTTGCTTAATATATCAAACAAAATGATGACACACCTGTGTATGGGTCGTTTTTACCCAATCCAAGTGTGTTATGTTTATAAAAAGTACATAAAATGCTTTCGTTAACCTTATAAAGACTTCATCAAGTGTGTTTGAATAAAGAAAAATCAACAGAATAAATCTAATGAAAATTTTAAATAACTTAAGGCGTCCATAAGCTGTTTAACTTATGATTCTGCGAGTTTTGATCCGAGTCTAGTCAACCCAGTTTTAAGTTTTTCATAGGTGATCGTGCCACTTTTATCCGTATCCATATTCATAAACATCGATTTTAGCCCTTGGATCTCCTCTGTTGATAAATTTTTAGCAATCAACTGGAATTAAAAAAAAACTGATTATCGTTGACATGATACAAATCTGGTAAAGATTTTACACGCCAACCATTTTTTAAAAAGGAAAAAGAAAAATTGAACAAAAGTTGCTTCATGCCAAGCCAACCCGTACACAAAAAGTAACGGTTTTGACCAGTTAACCAACTCGTCCATGTTGTCACCCTTGCTATAGTTGGCAATGTCTGCCTACTTTGGATGGTATTTTAATAAACTCAAATTGGTAAAATTGGGCAACTTAGTTAAAATGACAACATGTCAAATGAGTTAAAATCACCTAAAGTGTTGAATCTAACATATAAAATAGGATGAAAATCACCCAAAGTGTTGATAGACTTTCAGCAATTACCTGGAATTAAAAAAAAACAGATTATTTAATAGATTAATTATTTGATATTATAATATGGAACAAAGAGTCAATGGGTCAGCCCGACCCAACACGTTTGAAATCATTTTAAAAATTATCAGTTTAGACTTGTTACCCAACCAGCCCATTTTAGTTATTATAAATCCAACCTTGAGAGCGAGTTTCTTGATTATTATAATATGATAGTTGGAATTTAACAGTTAAATTATTAACATAGTCATAAACTATTCTTTTGATAAATGGTCAAAATGAGTGCAAATATAAATTGACTTTAGATGGAAATTAGCAATCACAGGTTTTGACTTAAAATTCTTTCATACTAATTTTAGTATTATGAAGGAACATATTAGATCCAAATTACATCCAAAGGTTAAAGTCAATCTGTGCAGCAGAGTTTCTTTTGTACCAAAAAAGAAAAATAGTTTCATAAAGGAACTATTTTATAATTCTTTTGTACCCACTGAGATTTTAAATCTAATTCTTTGTTTATCAATGATCAAAAAGTCAAAAACAAAAAATATTAAAAAACTGTGTACTATATCTTTTTCTTTACAAAAAAACATTAATAGTCATGGTAATTGTTGTGACCTGAAACAAACATTCATTTTGAAATCTCTATTTATAGCTATGGTAAAAACCAAACCATATACCCTGCAAAACCTCCAATATTTAAAGATCATGACTCTGCATTATAAGATATACTAACCTGATAATGAAGTGTTAAATGCTCTCCAAGTGAGCTTACAGCTTCTCTTGACTTTGCACACAGCCTTACAACCTGATTGTAATAGATGTTAAGCATTAATAATAAAATTTCAAAAAACCATTAAGTGATCTAAGTTACCATTAAGCCAAAATCCCCAAATTTCTACACAGGTTTAAGCAAATGCCTAATCACACTACCTGTTGAAAGCTCATTTTAGCAAACCACCAAAGAGAAAAATACAATTATATAATCGAACATACACATAACAACAATACCTATAAAAGGAATAATTAAAAGAACCGGCAAAAATCACATTAAATGAAATCCAGTACTTATTCCGAGCATCAACACTGGTTGAATAAGCAATGCCAAATCATAATCAATAATTGGTGTATCAAGTGTTAATTGTCTTAACTTAAGATTGTAATAAATAGTTGATTCATAACTGCAAAATAAACAATCTTTAAAACAACACATGTGTAGTTAAATTATTAAATAAAGTGGTAGATGATGGATATGATTTATTCTTACATTTTGACACTGCATTACGAGGTTTAGGATCAAAACCAATAATTAAGGTAAGCATTGGCACAAATATACCACCACCTCCAAATCCACCTACACTTCTAAATGGTGCTCCACAAGATACAATAAAACTACCAAGAACTTGAGATTCTTGGTTCATAAGTAATGCCCTGCCTCAAATACCATAACGCGTTTTGGGGCTTAATGTAGTGGATGAGAGGAGAACTCCACAGTTAAGCGTGCTCAGGTGGGAGTAATCCAAGGATGGGTGACCCCTTGGGAAGTTTTCACCCGAGCAACCAAAAACAAATCCGTGAGCTCTTAAGGGGCAAATCGGACAATATTGTTGGTACGAGAGGCCGGATGTTACAGTGAAGCACACATATAGCAATTTTTTTGTTCTACTTCTTGCAATAAAAGGTTGATCCAAACAAAAAACAGTGGTAAAATTGCACAAATACCAAATTACCTAATAGAAATCACTATATGAGAGGATGGGAAATTGTTCTTTAATAGGCTTTAGTAGCCTGACAACAATGTCAAGGCTATTGCTGGCACCATGGCTTAGCTCAGCCTTGTGTCTCATGGCACCAAAAGGACCTACAGTTTTGGTTTTCACATCACAAATACACCAGAGTGCCATCCGTACATGATTAGCAGCTCAGTTTGAGTTAAAAACAGCTCAGTTTGAGTTAAAAAATATTTGCTCTAGAACCTAATTACATGATTATGATTCAAAGCAAGAGGTCAAGGTTACTACTCAATTACACCCTAAAGCCAAATAATGTTTCTTGATTAGCCCAATTTACAACAGTAAACACTTTACTCTCAACAAATATTAGGTAGTATAGATCTTAACATAGTGAATTGATATGGTTTATGAAGCCATAATCTGAGATTCAACAACATACGATTGGAATAAATCGTGAATCAGAAAGTAATGATAAAAATACCTGGATAGATGGAACGAATTCGAAATCAAACGATTGAGATTTGAGAACCGAAAAATCTTTATGGAGTGAAACAACGATAAAGGAACTTCAACAAACCATAATATGAGATTCAACAACAATCGATTGACAGAAATCGTGAATGAGAAAGGAATGATAAACATACCTGATAGCAGCGGCGATGATAGCTTCGGAAGAGAGAAAAAAATTCGTGGGAGGAAGAAAGAAGGAATCTTGTGTTTAGGGTTTCTCAACAATAGATAAGAGGGTAGCGGATATTGAACGCGGGTCATAAAGATCCGCATGAAACACCAAAACATGTTAAAATAGAATGGGCGGGAAAACAAAGGGGAGGCTTAACAACAAAGTGACATGTGGCACTATTTTTACTCTTTTTTATTATGTAGTATAGATTTTAGATTAGTGGTCTTACACGTGTTTTAGTCAAGTTACGGTTTCCTTCTTTGTATTTAAGGAGTATGGAATTAATAAAAAGATATCAGAAAATTGTTGCAAATTACTTGTTCTTTGTTTAGTTCTTTGGGAGTGTTTGCCTACTAGAAAAGGCTAATTATCTTGGAAGATTGACCATCTTGAATCAGTCTCTATCAATCAAAGTGTTAACCATGAGTAACTATGTAATGAGTCGTCGGACTCGTTAGTATTAGGTTTACGTCCTAGTCAATCAATATTATATCCTTTATAGTTAAACAAAAAATATATGCAATACAAGAGCTCTAATGTATTATGTTAGTAGGATATATGATATTTACTTTGTAAAACGAATTGATTTAAGGTAAATTTTATTTTTAAAAGATGTAATACGTATAATTAAAAAATAATTAAATAGAAAATGCTTTGAAAGTAACTCGTTATATATTAAAATGAATATAAATATTCAAAAATCATTTTTTTATTGTTAACCATTTCAATTACTTATAAATAAGAAAAAGAAGAGAATATAATGGTGATTTCAATCTAACCATCTTTTTTATCCTTACTAAAATTTTTCTAACAAGACTTTATGTCCATCCATGTCTTTCGGATGAGCAATATACAAATTTGAACATATAAGATGAAGTATCCGGTGTTTGACTTAATTTTTGTATTTGTGCATTGGCCAGAGAGAGGTCGGATCGCTTCGCGATTTGATGTACGCAGTGTTGCCCTACATTTTGTACAGGAGGTTGTTTCTCACGCCTCGAACCCATTACCTCAAGACCACAAAACGTCAACCTTATCACTTTTTTTGTGTAATGTTATATGTTTCTTTTTTGTGTTAGCGGGTTGCTAGTTGGTAATAATATATTACGGTTGAAAAAAAAACTAATGAGTTGCTCCAAAATCCTCACTCTCATCATATAAGTATATAACATACAAACACATAACTATCAAACTACAACAACTACACAATGAAAAAGGGGCGAACAATACATTGACATGATGGATTCATTGAGTAAAAAAGAAACTATATATTCTTTTGAATATTAAATAAAAGAAATTATAACGTAAATCCATCAAGTGTAGCTTTTAAGTTTTATAGATCTATGTTAAGTGATATAACAAAGATTTTTAAGCTACTCTTTTGGTATATTACACCATGTAGCAACTTTAGATGCTTCTAGTAAGTCCAATCCGGGGAAAAAATTATTCTTACAAGTCTTATTTCAGTGACACAACTATACCTTCTTTGTCAGGTCAAAGTTCTCTTCTATTGACCATGACTTAAAAAAATCAATTTTTATAAGTTTTTGTTAAAAGCTGGTCAAACCGGCCTTCTTTAGTTATTTCTAGCTAACTCATGGTTTAAAAAACTATAAATTTTATAAAGAAAATACTGATGATTATCGACAATGTCGCAAAAGTCGCTAGGCGCTCCCCTAGTCGGGTACTCGGCCAAGGCAGAGAGTACTCGGGGAGTACTCGCCCTAGGACTAGAGTACTCGGGCCTCAAAAACCTACCTTGTAGCGATTACTCGGAGAGTACTCGGCCTCGAATACCTTGTTTAACAACATTGATTATCGGTGACACGAGGGTTAAGAGACCCAGTTGACCCTTGTTTTGTCGATGGTCATTTTTCCAGCGCATTTGTTTATTATCGAACAAAAAACCGGTTTAGAAACCAACCCGAGCTGAAAACTGAATCGATTTGGGTCCGATTAAAACTGACGGTTTGAAACCGGTCAAACTCAAACTAAACAGGTCAAAACCCCCTAAAAAGTCGGTTTCAATCCGGTTTTAAATCTATCAAGCCCACCTCAAGAACCAGTTTTAAAACGATTTATTTACCATTAAAAACTGGTTTCACCACATAATTCTAGAACCCAAAGCCCATGGGCTGAACAATTTTGAATTATCCCGTATACCAGACCTATGCCTAGTTTAAAAACCTGAGCCTAATCCGACACCCTCACTTAGAGGTGCACAAAAAAACCGGGTTTTTTTTCTACCCAGTCCAAACCGGTTTGGGGCAAACCGATTCGGGTTACGCTTAAACCTCCGGTTACAAACCGGTTTAAAGCATTTAGGAGGCAACCAGGTTGAGGACTGGTTTGTGTGAACCGGTTTGGTTGTTGTTTCCAACTAGCCGTTATAAAACGGCTTTATAGCCGTTAGGGACGAATTTAACCTTTTTTTTGTCTTTTTTCACCTATAATTCACTATAAATAGGTGAGGTGTTTAGGTTTAATCACACCTCTCTCTACACTCTCTAATCTCTAAAACCACTTTTTAAACTCTCAAAAAACGCTCTCTAAAGTTCTAAACTCTAGAAAAAAGCATGGCAAGTGTTGGTGGTTCCTCAAACGAAGTTACCGTTGTGGAAATTCTAGCAACAACGAGAAATCCAACAATTTGGTGCAATTACGATCTATGTTTGTTGTCAAACGGGAAGGAACGTGCTTGGTGCAAGATGTGTGGTGCGTTTTTGGGGAAAGATTCAAACACTAGTTTGAGAATTTATATGGAAAAATTTTGCCCATCCTTGAAGATAAATCCAAGTGAAGGTCAAGCCTCGATGACACCCGAAGGGGGAATTTGGAACTTTGATCCAAATATTGTTCGAGGTCGAATGACGAAGTCAGTGATCCAAGAAGGATTGCCGTTCAACCACTTTGACAATCCGCGCTTGACAAGAATGATTCAAGAGACACTCCAACCATGTTATCATCAAGTATGTCGCACAACCCTTAGACGAGATTGTATCAAAATGTGGAAAAAAGCAAAAAAAGAATTAATTTTGGGATTTGAAAATTTGGAAACCGGTGTAAACTTAACCATCGATGTTTGGTCGACTCCACATGGTATACCCGATTCGTACCTTTGCGTTACCGCGCATTGTGTTGATCTCAATACGTGGCAAATGATGAAGCGTACAATCGCGTTTGACTTGTTTGAATATCCACACACCGGCGAAAACTTATTTTATATATTAGATGGTGTTATAACCGAATTTAAATTACAAAATAAACTTTTTCAATATCTTTTGATAATGCATCTAATAATACAAATGCGGTTCAAAAACTAAAAAATAAATATAAACCGGTTTGCAACGGCGTTTTTTTCCATAGTCGATGTGTTGCACACATCATTAACTTGGCGGTGCAAGCCGGGCTTGCAATTGAAGAGGTTTCAAACTTAACAAATGCTTTTCGAGTAATATTTAAAGATATTTTTAGTTGCAAAAAAAGATACCATGATTATATTAGATTTTGTCGTGAAACGAATAATCTTTGCTTAGGTCCGAATTGGGACGTCGAGACAAGATGGAACTCGACTCATAATATGTTTCATAGCGCTTTACGACAAAGAGAAACTTTAAAAATATTTCATGAAATGCTTTCCTCAAAACCTCGTCGTAAAATTCTAAAGTTTCCGTCTACGAGTTGGGACATTTTAAAATACGTAACCGAATTGCTTGAAGTTTTCAAAATCGCCACCACTTTTTTATCCGGTGTTTGTTATCCTACAAGTCCATTAACTCAAAAACAAATATATTTAATGGCTAACAAGTTGTATGAACTTGAAAATAAAAAGCACTCTTTTTACAAAAATGATAGAATCAATAAAAGAAAAATTAGTAAAATATTTTAAAGAAATGTCTTCCGTTATAACTTGTGCCGCAGCGTTAAACCCTACCATAAATGTTTTCGGGGTTGAAACTTTGATTGATAAAATTACTTACGCTTTGAATTTGGATAGTGAAGACATCCATTTTGCACAAGGCACAAAAACATATTTTAACAAATGTTTACAAGATTTATTTGATGTTTATTTACATAAATATGGTATAACTCCGATTCCACATGATACAATGGGTACATCATCAACTGGTAGCTCGAGAGATGTTAATTTGAATTTATATAACGAAATGTTAAATGAATTTAGTAAACGGGCTCGAGGTAGCACCCCGAGTAGCGAACTCGGAAGGTATATTGGCACAAAATTTTTAGCATTTATGCCTCATACCGTTTTTGAGGAGTTTGATATTTTGTCTTGGTGAAAAAAAAACGAAGCTTCGTTTCCGATTTTTTCCGCCATGGCCCGTGATGTACTAACCGTCCAAGCTTCCACGGTAGCTTCGGAATCTGCGTTTTCTTTTAGTGGCAGTGTCTTATCGATACGAAGGACTAGACTCACCCCCTAGCCATGGAAATGTGCATTTGCTTGAAGGACCATTTGGATGCGATGGATAGGATATAAGACCAAACTTTTCTCGAAGACGAAATTCAAGCCGAAGAAATCATACACAACAACGAGGTTGATTTTGGAATATCCGAACCAGTCACCGATAAAGAACCAGCCGAAGATGCAAGGCTACGAAGCTCCAGTTCCGAAGACAGCACACAAGAATAATCAATCAATATTCCAAAAAATAAAAATATATATTGTAATTTGTAATGTTTTCCAATTTTATAATTTTATCTTGTAATGTTTTTTAATTTTCAAACTTTCCAAATATTAATAAACGTTGCACTTTATGTTTTATATTTGTTATATATATATTTTTTATTTTTTATTAAAAATATTGAATTTATTCGATTTTTTTTAATTAAAACCGGTTTATAGGGCAAATCGGTTTGTAACCAACCCTAACCGGTTTGACATGTTAGGCATTTTCCACCTTCAAAACCGGGTTAATCCGAACCGGTTTAGAGCCAAACCGGTTTTGAACATACTTTGACTAAACCGGTTCGGGTCGAGTTAAACCGGTTCGGTTTAAAAAAACCGATTTATGCACCTCTACCCTCACTCTATAATTGTCCAATAACTTTTGCCATTTGACGACCATCGTCCTCTTTTTATCACCCACTTTATTGCCCAAGAATAAATGACACCTATTAACGGGTTACCCGACGCTTTATATTAATAGTCAAAAGAAATGCAGGGTGACCTCCTTGGTTGAGTTGCCAAACATATTTGTTAAAGAAAAATGTGTGAACGAACCAAACAGTTCTAAAATTGTTTGAAGGAAAGTTCGTTTATGTTCATTTATTTATTAAACGATGAACATAAACAACATTTTAATTTATGTTTGTTTGATTTAAAACGTACACATTTGTGAATATTTGATAAACTATTCATTATCAACTCATACATTTTGAAATGAGATTGTGAATATGTGAACAGTTACTGTGACATCCGGCATTTTCAGGTTAACTCCGTTAACTCAAACCTCGTTAGTTCAAACATTTTTCGTTACAAACTCAGTTATCTCAGTTAGTCGCACGTACATTGCATTTAATTAGAATTAATTAAATGTGTCAGTCAGTTCGCACACATCGGATCGCACTCGAGTCTAACCCGGAACGTTGGTGATTAATCGAAATTAACATTATGAACATTTAATAATTTATATTTAATAAAAATTATGAAACTTATGTGATTTCGTGAATTATGTGAATACTATCGTTTTCGTACGTGTTTATCGTGTGTAAATCGTATTTAGTATTTTTATAAAAGTTAGTAGTTTTATAAAAATAAAGATTGAATGTTTTAATTATTAATTGAGTTAGTAATTAATTAATTAGAGCCTATGGGCTTTAATTAAGCTAGAAGCCCATCTTAAAACCCATTAACTATTAGATAAGGATAAGTTTTTTTTATAAAAAAAAGATAAACATAAACCCTAACCACCACCCCATTATCATCGATTTCAACCTCCCACTCTCCCTCTCTCGACCGAATTGAAGAAGCAAGCCAAGGAGCCCCCGTTCGATCTCCGATCTCGCAATTGAACGCGTATTTGGACTCCTCTCGACATTCCTAACGTTTCTACGTAAGTCGTTTCGTTAAATTCCGTCACTTTTTGATCCCTAAATTTTAGGTCAAACCCTAGTTCATCCCGAACATACTTTCTATTTATAGAAACCTGCTATTTATAGAAACCCGCTATTTATAGAAACCTGCTATTTTTGGAAACTTTCTATTTTTGGAAACTTTCTATTTTTGGAAACTTTGCTTGTTTGAATAGAACAATAAGGATTTGTTGCTAAGTGTTACAGCATGATTATTTGTGTATAATATAGAAGTATTGTACTGAACAAACGTTAAATCATTAATCGAGTCACCAACGGGTCGTCGGGTCAAACTTAGTCAAACTTAGTCAAACTTGGTCAAACATGAGTCAAACTTGTAAACTCTTTTCAAACACTTAAACAATGGGATTGTTTGGATACTTAGGGTTTGTATCAACTTGCACAAACATACACTTATAAACCGGTGTTTATAGGTGACAGTTAGTCGTCAAGCATTTTAGATTCGCTTTCTTACGCACATACTCTAAGGTGAGTTTCACGGCCCCTTTTCTTACGTTTTAAACTTGGGGGAGAAAACATGGGTACGAACATTTAGATCTTACGTTTCTTTTATATCACTTGTGTACTAAGCGCAAGCATATCACGAAAGTCCTTACTTATCGAACCGTTAATATATGGGTTAGCGAGGAAATCTTGAGTAGTACTACTGGGCACTGACAAGCCCCACCCGCGTTAGTCGCGCTAACACGACAAGTAGTCGAACGGGTGTAACATTTACCTAAACATTACCATTGATTGTGATAGTCATGGTGGAAGGCAATTCAAACATACAGACAGTCAGCTTCGGTGTCGAAACGCTTTAGTAACATGTACTAGGTTAGCTACCTATGATATAATTGAATACGGTATTATCTAGTAAACTTTACAAACATATAAACCTGTGAACTCACCAACCTAGTGTTGACACGTTTTAGCATGTTTTCTCAGGTCATTAAGGTACAAGCACAAGCTAAGGCATGCATGCATATGAAGTCCATCATTTTCAAACTCAAGAACTATTTACTTTGTTTATTGTTGGTTTGTTTATCTTTGGCGCGACTGTTTTGGCGCATGTTTTTCATTTAACTTTTCGCTTCCGCAAGTCTTACATTAAATCAGTATTTTCATTACTAGTGTTGCATCGTGACTATGAGCAATACTAGTGGTTTTTATTAAACTCATATAGAGTCGTTCAACGTAACTAATGACTGAGATCCTGGTATGTCACGCCCCTAACGGTAAAACTCCGTTGGTGGATTTTGGGGGTGTGACAGATTGGTATCAGAGACATTGGTTATAGAGAACTAGGAAATGCATACTAGACTATAACCACGTACATGCATTAGTTACACAACACTTACACTCAAACATGACACTCACTCATCCCGTTACAGGAAATGTCGACCCCACCCAATTCACCAACATCCCCAGTTGAGCAGGAGTACGATGTTCCTACAGTACCTTTGCCAGAGTCGAGGAGACGTCGACTCAACCCGATCAACACCACAGTAGGGCATGACGAGCCTATTCATGTGCGTGTCAGAGGCAACACGCAGGACTGGGATTGGTATCCCGATAGGATCAGGAACTGGATCCGCGAGGAGGAAGTCCCACCTCCACTCACTACTGACATTGCTTCTTCTTCTTCATCATCTTCTGTACGAGCTTTGCCACCATTGCAGTACCCTTATGAGCAGGTGATAGCTGCCTTTGTGGCTAGGATGGACCGGGAGATCCGGAACATGAGAGATGCAGCTGGAGAGATTACTAGCATACTTCAGCGAGAGATGGTGATGAATCAGAGGATCACCAAACTGACTACAGATTTAGCAACAACTAATACAGTCCATGAGAATTTGGCAAATGGATGTGTGGATATGGAGGACCGACTGAACACTGCAGAGTGGAACCTAGATATACTCTACACTAGGATTGAGCAGGTTGATGCACGACTTGCAGCAGTTGAGGCAGCAGGAGTTGCACCAGAGGATGTACCAGAGGATGCACCTGCAGGAGATCAGGATGAGGATGATGATGCAGCATCCGATGTTACATCAGTTGGCAGTGACATTTGATCATCTATCTTCATTACTTATTTACGTCTTTTCTTTGAACCTAGATGGGCAGGGTTGTTCCCATCCAACAGATGTTTCTAGAATTTTGATGTTTGGTTTAATTTAGTTGTAATCGATACAATTTATTTTATCAAGTATTACTATTATTGAAATGTTAGATGTTGTGGTTTGAATTTCTTTATTTACTTGCACTTGTATGATGATAAAATGCGATGTATTTTTCTCATTATTGTATGTTGTGAATGTAAAGATAATGTCTGGAAGAGAAAATAGACGTGGTGGATGCACCGGAGGACGCGGTGGTCGAGGAAACATTAGCATGACTGCGGCCGAGCTTGCTGCACTCATAAATGAGCATGTGGCTGAAGCAGTAGCGGCTAGTCAAGCCACTGCTAATGTTGGAGGTAAAGCAGAAATTTTTTCGGCTCTAGTGAGTCATCATTCATTCTAAACTCAAATTCGAATATAGTATTCTTAAAGCGCATTCTTGTTTACAATTCAGGTCAGCATAACCACCAGCAGGTTTGCACATTCAAATCATTCATGGATTGCAAGCCTCATTCATTCAGTGGAGCCAAAGGGGCTGTTGGCTTACTCCGCTGGATAGAGAAATCTGAATCTGCGTTTGAAATGTGTAACTGCCCGCCGCACAACCAGGTGAAGTATGCATCTGGCACTCTTGAGGGTCCGGCCCTTACTTGGTGGAACTCACAGGTGCAGATGTTAACTCTGGAAATGGCAAATGCTTTGCCATGGGATGAATTCAAGGCTATGATGCGGGAGGAGTATTGTCCCCGCGATGAAGTACAGAAACTGGAGGGCGAATTCTGGAACCTCAAGATGGAGGGATCCGAAATTGAAGCTTACACCACTCGTTCGCATGAACTGGCGAACTTGTGTCCGCAAATGGTATCACCTTCTTACAAGAGAATTGAAAAATTCATCGATGGTTTGGTCCCGCAAATTCAGAGCATGGTGACGTCCTCTAATCCGACTACGATCCAGCAAGCAATCAAGTTGGCTCACAGGCTGACCGATCAGGCAGTAGCTCAGGGCACCCTACCACCTAGAGGTACACTATCAAAGACAACTGACAACAAGAGGAAATTTGACAGCTCATTTCCCAGAACCTTACAGTCAAACCAACCTTCTCAGCAACAACAACAACAGCACCGTAAGTTTGAACCGTCAAAGAACAACAGTCAGTCTAACTCTTCTCAGCAGAATCAAGGTTCTTATAATGGCAAGTATCCGAAGTGCAACAAATGCAACTTCCATCATCATGGAGCATGTGACCGGTACCGTTGCCAGCGGTGTGGAAAAATGGGCCATTCGGCCAAGGATTGTAGAGTGGACCTACAGAACAAACAGGCACCACCTGGAAACGCACCCAAAGGTTGTTTTGAGTGCGGTAAGGAAGGGCATTTCAAGAAGGATTGTCCGCAGTTGAGGAGGAACGGGAACGGGAATGGAAATGGCAACAATCATCAGGGTGGTAATGGGAATGGTAATAACCACCAAGGTGGAAACGGTAATAACAACGGAAATGGTGTAAAGGGCCGAGCATTTGTGATTGGATCGGGAGAAGCTCGGAATGATCGGAACGTGGTGAACGGTATGTTTCTCTTAAACGATCATTATGCTTCTGTACTTTTTGATACTAGCGCCGATAGAAGTTTCATATCTAAAGAACTTAGTGGTCAGCTAGAAATAAACCCAACTTTACTAGAACACCATTATACCGTAGAGATAGCAGACGGTAAAGTAATCGAGGCAACCCACATTCTCAAGGGATGTCAGTTAGAACTTTCTGGTCACAAACTCGACATCGATCTCATGCCAGTTACACTTGGTAGTTTTGATATAATTGTGGGCATGGATTGGTTGTCTGAAAACCAAACTGAGATCATCTGTAGTGAGAAAATCGTTCGTGTACCCCTTCATAGTGGAGAAATCCTATCTGTTCAGGGCGAAAGAAGTGGTACAGCCATGGGCATCATATCTTTCATGAAGGCCCAGAAGTGTCTGCGAAAGGGTCATACCGCGATACTGGCCCTTGTTGCTGACAAGTCTACCGAGGAGAAAAAGTTAGAAGATATCCAAATCGTTCGTGAATTCCCAGAAGTATTTCCTGAAGACCTACCTGGTCTTCCACCTCATCGTCAGGTCGAATTTCAGATTGACCTAACACCCGGAGCAGCGCCTATTGCTCGGGCACCTTATAGACTGGCACCAAGCGAGTTGCAGGAACTATCCACTCAACTGCAAGAGTTGTTGGATAAAGGTTTCATCCGACTGAGCTCATCGCCATGGGGAGCTCCAGTCCTATTTGTCAAAAAGAAAGATGGAACTTTACGCATGTGCATTGATTACCGAGAGTTGAACAAGGTAACAGTCAAGAACCGCTACCCACTACCCCGTATTGACGATCTATTCGACCAACTTCAAGGGTCAAGTTTCTACTCAAAAATCGACTTAAGATCTGGATATCATCAGCTGAGAGTTCGAGAGGAAGATATATCCAAGACTGCATTCAGAACTCGGTACGGCCATTTTGAGTTTTTGGTCATGCCATTTGGATTAACTAACGCACCCGCGGTATTCATGGACCTCATGAACCGTGTGTGTAAACCCTATCTGGACCAATTCGTCATTGTTTTTATTGACGATATACTCATATATTCTAAGAGTCAGGAAGAGCATGAGGAGCATCTGCGTTTGATCCTTGAACTACTGAAACAGGAGCAGCTATACGCGAAGTTTTCCAAATGCGATTTTTGGATTCGCGAGGTTCAATTTTTAGGACATGTGATCAATGAGAAGGGAATACATGTCGATCCAGCCAAAGTGGAAGCTATTAAGAATTGGGCAGCACCAACAACTCCAACCGAAGTTTGGCAATTCCTAGGATTGGCCGGATACTACCGTCGTTTTATCGAGGGATTCTCAAAGATTGCCCAACCCCTCACCTCCTTAACCCAAAAAGATAAACCCTATAATTGGAGCGAGACTCAAGAATCAACATTCCAGCTACTGAAGCAGAAGCTATGTAGCGCACCCATCCTGTCTCTACCAGAGGGAACGGATGACTTCGTGGTGTATTGCGATGCCTCCATCCAAGGTCTCGGTTGTGTGTTGATGCAACGTGACAAGGTTATCGCATACGCTTCTCGACAATTAAAAATCCACGAAAAGAATTACACAACTCACGATTTGGAATTAGGAGCCGTGGTGTTTGCACTCAAGATATGGAGACATTACTTGTACGGTACCAAGTGCACCATCTACACCGATCACAAGAGTCTTCAACATATTTTTGAGCAGAAAGAGTTGAACATGCGTCAACGTCGTTGGATCGAGTTATTAAACGATTATGATTGTGCAATCAAGTACCATCCAGGCAAAGCTAATGTGGTAGCTGATGCCTTAAGCAGAAAAGAAACTAAACCCCGACGGGTTAGAGCATTACAACTCACTATTCATACAGGATTACCCGAACAAATCCGTAATGCCCAACTTGAAGCCTTGAAAGAGGAGAACTTATCGTTGGAATCCACTCGTGGTATGGAGAAACAACTTGAGGTTAAAACAAATGGTATTCGTTACTTCGCGGAACGAATATGGATACCAGTATATGGAAACCTAAGAGATCTAGTCATGGATGAAGCTCACAAATCCCAATACTCTATCCATCCGGGATCCGACAAGATGTATCACGATCTCAAGGTTTTGTATTGGTGGCCGAACATGAAAGCCGACATAGCCACCTACGTGAGCAAGTGCCTGACTTGTTCCAAGGTCAAGGTGGAGTACCAAAAGCCATCCGGATTACTTCAACAACCGAAATACCGATGTGGAAATGGGAGCAGATTTCCATGGATTTCATAACCAAATTACCCCGAACCCCTACTAGTTGTGACACAATCTGGGTGATAGTGGATCGCCTAACCAAATCAGCACATTTCCTTGCTATCAAAGAGACAGACAAAATGGAAAGGTTAACTCGTCTCTACCTTAAAGAAGTAGTATCTCGACATGGAGTTCCAATCTCCATCATTTCTGACAAGGACGCCCGATTCACCTCACGTTTCTGGCAATCGTTACAGAAAGCTCTAGGCACACGCCTGGATATGAGCACAGCGTACCATCCTCAAACAGATGGCCAGAGTGAGCGTACCATTCAAACTCTAGAAGACATGTTACGAGCCTGTGTAATTGACTTCGGAAACAGTTGGGAGACTCACTTACCTTTAGTGGAATTCTCTTATAATAATAGCTATCATACTAGCATCAAAGCAGCACCGTTCGAGGCTTTGTACGGACGGAAATGCCGATCACCAATTTGCTGGGCTGAAGTTGGAGATAGTCAACTTACTGGTCCTGAACTTGTGCATGAAACCTCAGAGAAAATCGTGCAAATCAGAAACCGTATGGCGGCAGCTCGTGACCGTCAAAAGAGTTATGCAGACAAGCGCATAAAACCGCTAGAATTTCAAGTGGGTGACAAAGTGTTATTAAAGGTTTCACCTTGGAAAGGTGTGATTCGTTTCGGGAAACGAGGAAAGCTAAACCCGCGTTACGTTGGACCCTTCGAGATAGAGAAAAGGATCGGTCCAGTAGCATACCGACTGAACCTACCCGATGCACTCAATGGAGTACATAACGTATTTCATGTATCAAACCTAAAGAAGTGCCTATTAGATGAGACACTTGTAGTTCCACTCGAGGAGTTGGAAATTGATGAACAACTACGTTTCATTGAGGAACCCGTTGAGATCATGGACCGAGAGGTCAAGACACTCAAGCGCAGTAAGATACCTATTGTCAGAGTTCGCTGGAACTCGAAGCGTGGACCGGAGTTCACGTGGGAACGCGAGGATCAGATGATGAAAAAGTATCCTCACCTGTTCAAACATTCAACGGCAAACGCGGAAGGTACTAACTAAATTTCGAGACGAAATTTCTTTCAACAAGGGGATGATGTGACAAACCTAAACTTTTTGTTTCAGACGTTACGGACTTCGTTTAATTTTCGGGACGAAAATTCTTTCAACAAGGGGATGATGTGACATCCGGCATTTTCAGGTTAACTCCGTTAACTCAAACCTCGTTAGTTCAAACATTTTTCGTTACAAACTCAGTTATCTCAGTTAGTCGCACATACATTGCATTTAATTAGAATTAATTAAATGTGTCAGTCAGTTCGCACACATCGGATCGCATTCGAGTCTAACCCGGAACGTTGGTGATTAATCGAAATTAACATTATGAACATTTAATAATTTATATTTAATATAAATTATGAAACTTATGTGATTTCGTGAATTATGTGAATACTATCGTTTTCGTACGTGTTTATCGTGTGTAAATCGTATTTAGTATTTTTATAAAAGTTAGTAGTTTTATAAAAATAAAGATTGAATGTTTTAATTATTAATTGAGTTAGTAATTAATTAATTAGAGCCTATGGGCTTTAATTAAGCTAGAAGCTCATCTTAAAACCCATTAACTATTAGATAAGGATAAGTTTTTTTTTTAAAAAAAAGATAAACATAAACCCTAACCACCACCCCATTATCATCGATTTCAACCTCCCACTCTCCCTCTCTCGACCGAATTGAAGAAGCAAGCCAAGGAGCCCCCGTTCGATCTCCGATCTCGCAATTGAACGCGTATTTGGACTCCTCTCGACATTCCTAACGTTTCTACGTAAGTCGTTTCGTTAAATTCCGTCACTTTTTGATCCCTAAATTTTAGGTCAAACCCTAGTTCATCCAAACATGAAATTTTATAATAAAAATGTTAACTTTGTTATTGTTTTGCATGTATTTGTTGATTTTATGGTTAATTGCAAAACCCTAGATCCGTGTGGTTAGTAACTTGTTAAATATTGAAACTTTTTGATTATGTGAAGGATAGAAATCGCATGCTAGACGTGGATTATGATTTGTATAGTTGTAATTATATTAGTTGAAAGATTTGTGATTGATTTGACATGTTAATTTTGTGATTTGAACGTGTAATTGACAAGTTACTAAAAAAAGGAAACTTTTTAGGTTTTCTAACTTGCATGCTAGACATGGTTAAGATGATGTGATGATGGTTATGAGCTAGTTGATACATGGTTAGATGAATTGTGAAATCAGATTTTGAATACATAACCCGGATTTACAAACTTTCCAAATAAGGAAACTTTAATTGTCAAAAGTAGTTAGAACTTGCTAATTAGACATGCATGATGTGGTTTAATGATTGGTACATGTTAGTTAAGACATAATAACCTATTATAACGTGTTAGGTGTTTGAAATCACGCATGCTAGTCATAGGTTACTAAAGATGGAAACTTTATTTGGAATTTTGACATACATGTTTAGTTCTATGCAATGGTTATGTGATAGGACAATCTTGAACATGTTATAGTAGTCTTACGAGCATGCTAACAATGATGAATTTCACGAAACACAAATCCCGAACATACTTTCTATTTATAGAAACCTGCTATTTATAGAAACCTGCTATTTTTGGAAACTTTTTATTTTTGGAAACTTTCTATTTTTGGAAACTTTGCTTGTTTGAATAGAACAATAAGGATTTGTTGCTAAGTGTTACAGCATGATCATTTGTGTATAATATAGAAGTATTGTACTGAACAAACGTTAAATCATTAATCGAGTCACCAACGGGTCGTCGGGTCAAACTTAGTCAAACTTGGTCAAACATGAGTCAAACTTGTAAACTCTTTTCAAACACTTAAACAATGGGATTGTTTGGATACTTAGGGTTTGTATCAACTTGCACAAACATACACTTATAAACCGGTGTTTATAGGTGGCAGTTAGTCGTCAAGCATTTTAGATTCGCTTTCTTACGCACATACTCTAAGGTGAGTTTCACGGCCCCTTTTCTTACGTTTTAAACTTGGGGGAGAAAACATGGGTGCGAACATTTAGATCTTACGTTTCTTTTATATCACTTGTGTACTAAGCGCAAGCATATCACGAAAGTCCTTACTTATCGAACCGTTAATATATGGGTTAGCGAGGAAATCTTGAGTAGTACTACTGGGCACTGACAAGCCCCACCCGCGTTAGTCGCGCTAACACGACAGGTAGTCGAACGGGTGTAACATTTACCTAAACATTACCATTGATTGTGATAGTCATGGTGGAAGTCAATTCAAACATATAGACAGTCAGCTTCGGTGTCGAAACGCTTTAGTAACATGTACTAGGTTAGCTACCTATGATATAATTGAATACGGTATTATCTAGTAAACTTTACAAACATATAAACCTGTGAACTCACCAACCTAGTGTTGACACGTTTTAGCATGTTTTCTCAGGTCATTAAGGTACAAGCACAAGCTAAGGCATGTATGCATATGAAGTCCATCATTTTCAAACTCAAGAACTATTTACTTTGTTTATTGTTGGTTTGTTTATCTTTGGCGCGACTGTTTTGGCGCATGTTTTTCATTTAACTTTTCGCTTCCGCAAGTCTTACATTAAATCAGTATTTTCATTACTAGTGTTGCATCGTGACTATGAGCAATACTAGTGGTTTTTATTAAACTCATATAGAGTCGTTCAACGTAACTAATGACTGAGATCCTGGTATGTCACGCCCCTAACGGTAAAACTCCGTTGGTGGATTTTGGGGGTGTGACAGTTACTCAACCCCATTGGTTGAGATGGGCGGTTGGCTAAGCCCTGAACGCCACGAACGCCATGTTCTCTTCCCTACCGTTCGTTCTTTCAGATTCTCTCACGTCGACATCTCCGGAATTTTCTTCTCGCATCTCGCTCATTCTAACATTAGGGAAAAGGAGTACCATGACATGACAGAGATGGGGCGATAGCTGATTCAGGCGGCGATGACGATGGTGATGGCGGATTCAGGCGGTCATGGTGATGGCGGTGCAAGACTCAATTGTCGTTTCAGTGAATGCAGGTGTGAGCGACAATTGCTGGTGGAAATACAGTGTTGGCCAGCGTCATAGTAGACGAAGATTATGAAGAAGATGATGATTTCGTTAATTTCACGTTTTGGTAACACATCTATACCCATTTGACATCAGGATTCACATGGTGTTTGTTGTGTCTACAACTTTTAGATTTCCTTTATGTTTATATCTTCTGTCGGAAGTTAGCTTCGCACTTTGAATTGATGCACCTTAGAGTGATTTTATTTGACCTAATATGTCGTCTGATATCTTAGTTGGTTGAATAATGATGTTGTGTGTTTTAGGTTTTTTTCTAGGTTACAGAAATTGGGTGTTTCTTTGATGTTGAAGGGTTATAAATGTTTTGCAAGTTTCTGTTGGAACACGCTTTTTGAATTTTAGATTGAGCAGATCTTGAATTGAATTTGTTTTTGTTTGTTATATACTATGTTAAAATCTCGTGTATTACACGGGTTGAATAAATATAATATTATATATTAAGTAATAAAAAAATAATTATTTTAAAAACTTGTGTTTTATACGGATTGAATAAAACCATGGAATACAATATAATTTGTTAACACGTACATTCGTCAAAATATATCAGGATATTTATTAATATAAAGATTTGTATTTTATTTTAAAATATATTATTATTTAAAGATAAAAGTATATTTAATAAGAGAGAGATGCAAAAAAAAATAATGAAATGAGATTTAATATGGAGACGACACGTGGCATCTCAAAACATTTATTTATTATATAGTATAGGTATAGATTTTTTATTATTTTAGAGAGTAATTTGATGAGTGGTTGATTTACATGTGTTAATTATATATAATCATAAGTTCTTAACCCTAATTATATGAGAAAGAACTTAGTTTGACTTGTTTATATATTTTGTTGGTTAGAAGAAGAAAACGAGTTAAAAGCGCTTTAACGTGCGATCTAGTTCTATCTACAAATATCATGTGTGTATATAACTAGTTTTACTAATATGATTATAACTGAACGGGCAATTATATATGAATATTATATATAATATTAAAAGGTAAGTTTAGGGTGTGCGTTAATTTTACTGTAGAAACCGTACAATTTTCTTCGCATATGGTACAAGTGAAAGTTGCATGTTTTAGCCTTTTTTTTCTTTTTTCTTAAAATAAGGTTATCTTTAAATATTTGTTGCAGCAAAAAGAAGCCAAACATTTCACTTAGCGCAGTAGTCTTGACGGTTTAGCCTTAAGCGGGCGACGCGGGTTCGAAACTTGCAGTCCACGCTTTGGCCTATTTTTAAGGGATTTCATGGTTTTTTTTTTCTTGCATTTTCATTTACAACCATAAATCTTATACACTATTTTAACGCGAGATGAGTTAACGTAAAAAAAATTGCTTTATTTTATACGTCTTTGATGATGTTAATTTCCGCCGCAACACGCAGGGTCTCTTTACGTGCTTATTTCTATCTATGTGTCGGTTTGGTCGTAACCGAATCGTCACAGCACACCCAGGGCCGTCCCCGAGAAATTAAGTATCCGGCTCGACATAAAAAAAATTTCACCATTCCCTCCTCAATATGCACGTATATAAAAAAATTCAATAATACGGTGATAATTGTAATCTATACATACTAATAAATAAAGGTTTTGGATTGCCATATGTCACTCTCTCATACCTCCTCACATTGGTTTTCCCGCCTCTCTCTCCTAATAAATGCACATATATCTTATTAAATAATAATGATATTATAAATATATTATTAAAGAAAAATAATAACTATATTAAATAAGAATATATAATAAGAATTCAAAATATAACTAATTAAAGAAAAATACTAATCTATACTTCCTAATAAATAAAGGTTTTTTATAAAATGGTTTTCCCACCTAAAGTTTAATTATAATTTAAGATTTTAAACCTCTCACAAATAATAAATGCTTAACAAATATAATTGTTAAAATTATTTAATATTATTTGACTAGAACTTAAAAACCGTTTGATTTGAAAATTTTGAACTTTGTATTATTTAAATTATAACAAAATCAATAAATTAACTCTCGCAAATGTACTATAATTAGATAATTAAATTGACAATTTTTAAAAAAAATTAACAACTTATCTTTGTTAAGCAAATAACAATTAATCAAAATCAACTTTCTAGAATCTAAAAAATTTACCTTATGTAATTTGGTTTTGTGAATGTAATTGTAATTTTATTTTTTTTCACTATTTAAAGTAATTCTTATTTAGACACTTATGAATAATATATGTTTTTTTTCATTAACCGTGTAATACACGGGAACTAACCTAGTTATAATAATAAAGAAAATAAAACAACCATTAAAAAGTATCTAGTTAGTAGTTACATACCTAAATGAGTCGGGAGACTCTCCTAACATTTTACAAGGCAAAGTTGTTGATCAAATTTTCATATTGCATGTTTTCTAGTATATCACTCTCAATAGCAATCATTCTGACATCCCGATGGTTGTTTAGGAGGCATAATTTCTGATTTAAGTATCAAAACTCAAGCATTAAAATTCAAATAAAAATCAACAATCAAAACCTAGCAACAAATCCATAATTCACAACAAAATTAATTATGTATGAATACTAAGGTCTCAAGCATTCATAAAAAATTCAAAATCAAGAAATCAAAGTTCAAACCTATAACAGGGGCTTCTTCTACAAAATCGAGTGCCACTGTTGTCGCCTGCCTCGTCCGGCCTTCTTCTTCCTTAGCAGTTCGATCCGAGCAGCGCCCTGGGAGGGATTCGTCAATCAGCAGCGTCCCTTTGTGTTCGTCTGTCCGGCCTTCATCGCACGGATCAGGTAATTACGTTTTGTGTAATTGGGTTGTGTAATTGGGAAAGATTGGGCAATTTTGGTATTATTGGGTTGGGTATAACTATTAAATTGGGTATTATTGGATTGGATTTCAATTAAAAAAATTGCCCCTAAATTTTATAAGATTTTACAGAATTTATAAGTTAATTAATTTTTTTAATATATATATATATATATATATAATTTTTTTTTATATTTATGCCCCACTCGTAAACATGCCCCTGTGTCGCGGCGCACCACCCGCACCACCCTCTAAGCCGGCCTTGAGCACACCACCCGCCGCAATACATGGGTATAATTCTAGTTATATATATTAACTTTAATATATTTTTAAATAATTTCTATTTTTTCATGTATAATCATTTTTATTTGTTGGTTTATGTTTGCTTATATATTAAATGGAAGAAAAAAAAGTGTAACCACCCCAAGAAACTTTTTGTTAAAATAAGCTTTTGATAGATTAAAAATAAAAAGTACAAGTAAATACAAACACAACGAATAAATAAATATGTGCAAGCTACAATGACCTAACACGTTTCGTTGTGATTATTAATATTCCATGGCTAAGTTAAATTAAATTAAAATGATAATTAAAAATAATTAATATCAAGTGCAATGTACACCAAACAAACCTATATCAAACACCTCATCACCATTAACATATAAAATTATACCTTCATAATTATCACTTCCATAATTATGAGGATAATAAAACATTTTCTAATCGACAAACTGATGCATTATCTTTCCATTAAAAGATTATAATTTATTGTCGTGTAAAACAAAGTCGGCTTTCCGTCATAAAAATTACATTAAAGCAATATTCCATCATAAAAATTACATTAAAGCAATGTCTAATGGTTTTACTAAAAGGCGAAAAACGTCCAGTTATGTCAGTGTCATCTAGGCATGAGTAGTGAAACCGTCAATAGTTTTAAAAAAAACCACTAACCAACTCTATGTTGATTGAAATGCCCCCGCTCTAACGCCTCATGCTCAATATTTGCCCTACCCTAACACCCTTCACGCCCCAATAACGCCCCTGGGGCTGAGTTGTATATGATTTTAAACTAATTCTTACGGTTTAAATTGATAATAAAAGGTATGATTATGAATTCACTTCTTATTTAGGGTTAGAATGATGAAAGATTAGTAAATATGTAAGACTTTATTAAGTTTGGATATCTTGTATTGTTTTCTTTTTGATGTGTCAAGTTTTACTAAACTTATATACATAAATAATTTTCTAAACTATAAAACTAAATGCAATCAAACAAATATAAAACTTGATTACTATTTAAATATTGTTTCATCGATAATACAATTTTTTTTCTTTTTTGTTTTAAAGAAAAAAAAATTATAATCAAGTATAATAAATGCTCTAAAGATGTAAACCACGAGTAGAGACTTATGATAGACGTAGACATTTTTATTTTATATATTTGTAGTTGGTACTTAAAAATTTTAAAAATTCGTCATAATATATATAATAATTATATAATAGTATAATACATTAAGGGATACAATAGTAATATTTGACCTTATCTTGTTAATAGAATAAAATAAAAGATAAGATAATGAAAGTTCTAGTTGTTTAGAGAATATGCTTAAAGGATAATGGATGTTAATTCATCAAAATTAAAAAAAGAAATTGAATTCTTTTTTAGTGATAAAGTCATTGTCGGGGTCCATTTTTCTTTATTAAACCAAAAGGGGTTTATATCATGTCCAAAGTCACTTAATATTATCACAACTATTATTGTTATAATTTTTATATGTTGAAAAATGCTAAAGCATAATCTTTATAGTTTTAAAAGTAATTTTAATAAATGATATTTATAATACATATTGGCTTAATGGGATTCATATGATGGACATACCATTTTCAATTCTTATTAATCACTAAAATGGATACTAAAGAAACTTATAATACACTTATAACAAAATTACAAACCTAGATAACTTTAGGAATCTAGTTTAATAAATATACAACTAAAGTCTCAAAATTCATGAAAAAAAATTGTGATTTTTTCTCATGGTCACGATCTTGAAAAATGTTCGATCTCGATCAGGGTCTCAAAAATACGTTAAGAAGTATGTCACTTATTTCGACAGGATTTAGAAAAATCAGGAAGAAAGATGCTACGTTTTTCTCTTAAAATTTTACAACAATTAAATATGTTTACGTCTTTCGTGATTATATAATTATAAAAATTTGTGACTTTTTAAGAATGACAAACACACATCCATCTAGTTCTACTCTTAAATATACATATCCTGATACCATTGGCGTACTAACCCTTTTTTTAATAAGACTTCCTCATTAACATTTAAATGTGCATGGAAAAACTATTTTAGTCTGCAAATGTTAAATTTTTTTCTGAACGGCCAACTCTTAATTCATGAAGGGTTCTGACAAAATTCTTATTGTCAGGTTTCGAATCCATAACTTCCACAAAAGAAAACCTTTTACAGAAAACCTTCGGTCTACCAGACTAGAATCCCACCACAAATGTCAATTAAAATTAATAATAACAAAACACTATGGATGTTAACAAACATTTTCCATGAATTTCACGAACAAACATATGCTCTTAATTTCATATCTCACACCATTTGATCTTGAAATCATTCGATAACACACACACACTTGAACTTTACAAATAAATGAGACCCAAAAGAAAATAAAATAAAATAAAACAAAAAACAATTACGATAAACGAAATACATTTTCAAAGATATCTACAGGGCAAGAACAGCCATGGATGAACATCTTTCAAGCTTTAAGCATTGCTTCTGAATGAACCAAGAGCTTTGATTGCGGCGGCTCTCAGTACAAACTGGTGGTAGACTGCGGCGGCGAAGGCTCCGATGAACGGTCCCACCCAGAATATCCACTGCAATTTTGAAATCAAAATATTTATATAAGTATAATTTTGTGATAAATATGTGTAATAATAACAACTGAATTTTAATAAATTAGGGAAAAAATACATACTTGATCATCCCAGGCTTTATCGTTGTTGTAAATCACGGCGGCGCCGAAGCTTCGGGCCGGGTTGATGCCGGTGCCGGTGATCGGAATGGTGGCCAAGTGCACCATGAATACGGCAAACCCTATGGGCAGTGGTGCCAATACCTTCATAGTTTCAATTTTTATTTAAATTAGAATATTGGTATAATATGCGCTATTATTAAAACCAGACTGGACAAGCCAGTCGGATCATAAACCGGCTATATAATCGATCCAACTAAGTAGTTTTGAATCACCGTCATTTGATTAATGGTCGGTTACAGGTCAGACCGGTTGAACTGGATTCCAAAATAATATAGATTTTTACTGATTTGCTTACTATTTCACGCTCTTTATTTTGTTTAGTACAAGCTTTATATTTTGTTAAAATTACAAAATTCATAGCTAACAGATAAAGTAGTTTATTATTTATGACATTATCCGGTTTTTAAAAGTGATTTTACGGGTCAATTAGTGGACCAGTAACATGACCGGTTTAATGATATGTCCTGAGAGATAAGGTGCTTACAGGAACATGGGAGTCTCGTGCGCTCCTCTTGGGATCGGTGGCGGAGAACACGGTGTAAACAAGAACGAAGGTGCCGATAATCTCAGCACCGAGCCCGGTTCCCTTGTTGTAACCGTCGGCGAGCTCATTAGCACCACCACCATACCTGTTGTAGTATGAGCTTTGGAAAGCCTTCACTAGACCAACACCACAAATTGCACCCAAACACTGAGCTATCATGTACCCCAACGCCCTAACCAATGATACCTTTCTAGCCAAAAACAACCCAAAAGTCACCGCGGGGTTAATGTGTCCACCTGGCGCATTTTAGCAACCACTAGTTAGTTACTATTCGATAAATATAAGTGTTTTGAATTAAAAAAAATAGGTGACCTAACTTATTTTTTACTAGCATCTTGCTAGTCTTTTATAATATTGTCGTCATTCTAAAAAAAATAATTTACTTACCGGAGATACCGGCGGTGCAGTAAACGAGGATGAAGATCATGCCACCGAAGGCCCAGGCGATGCCGAGGATGCCAACGCCGCCGCACTGGTCAGTGTTCAACTTCGGATCGGTCTGGCTTTTGTATCCGATGACGGTCAAAACGGTGACGTAGAGGAAAAGGAGAGTGGCCACGAACTCGGCGATCAGGGCACGGTAGAATGACCATTTGGTGAGTTCGTCAGCGTCGAACAAGGGAGCGGGAGGCGGATCGTGGTAGTCCTTGGCGGAGTATTCGCCTCCGCCACCGTGGTGCTCAGCCACTTCAACGTCTTTAGTCATGGCTTTGTGGATGAGATTGCAAAGATGAGGGGATGAATAGCTGTGTGAGTGAAGTTGTGGTGTATGTGTTGTGATAGTAGGTATTTATGGTTGGTAGTGAGAGGAAAAATTAACACAATGATTAAAGACGCAATTATTGATGGCTAGACATATATTAAACTTTTAATTGTTTAAACCGTATTATAATTTTAATTTTTATATCCTTACTTTTTTAATTTCCTTATGATATAATATGGTTAATAATATTTTTTTACTAATTTTATTTATATTCCCAATTTCGTTTTGATTACAGTGTTTTTTTATTAATAAAAAGTAAGATCTAAACGAAAATAATAGCGAAAATTTACTTTAAGTTGATTCAGTCTCTTCAAATCAGTGTACTACACCTAGCTTAAATGAAACAAGGTAAAAGTCATATTTTAACATAATATAGAGCATTGACGGAATCAGAATTTCTTAGTCGAGAGATTATCATTAGATTATGTCTTCTACTGACTACAATTAAAAGATTTAACTCATGTTTTAGTTTTAAAAAAAAACATTTTACCCTTTCTTAACAACAAACACATGAAATTTGTAATAAAAAATTTCTACATATATTAGAGGAAGCCGTTATTGATTTGGTTTGTTTTAGAAATACTTGCCGCCCATATTTAAGAAAAAATATAATAATAATTGGTCACTTTCAAGAGCTTCCATGGTCTAGCAAATTCTGCCAACGGCTCTTTTACATTATGATTGTATGTTTTACGTTAGTTCAACGGACTAAAATCATTTTACTTTCGTTTCTAATGATCTAAATTTTTTTTTTAAATATATGATGTTTGTTAATTTTGTATAATTTGTGGTTGGGATGAGTGAAAGATTTTATTTATTTTTTTAATTTATTTAAATAACTTTTATACACTTTCTTATTTTTTTTTTAAATATACTATAAAGTCAAAAAAAAAAAAATATACTATAAATTCAAACTTTTATTCCTTTTAATTTAGAAGACACTACAAAAATTACACTCAATAGTGGCGACATTTGTCGCCGCTAATGCTGTCAAATGTCGCCGCTAAAATTCTGTCAAATGTCGCCGCTAAAATGCTGTCAAATGTCACCGCTATGTCTTCGCCGCTAATGAGTAGCCGCTAATTCTTCGCCGCTAATGCCTAGTTTGTCGCCGCTAATGCCCAAATGCGTCGCCGCTAATGCTAATCTGACCCGTTTTGTAGTTTTTCCGTATTGTCATTATTTCCAGTATTGCTACAAATATATATGCATCACAAAACCGTTATTTTTCATTTTTTGGCTCAATATAACAAAAACATAACCACAGATACATTAATATATAAAGTTAGAACATAATGTTAAGATTTTTGACCCAATCAAGCTATTCTGAATCTTAAAACAACATAAAAACTAAACAATTAATCTTCATCCTCGTCTTCATCCTTGTCGTCGCCCTCGTCTTCATCCCTACTACTTTGTCCCGTTTACGAAAGATTAAACTTATTAAGTTTATCTCTAAAACTCGGGTCGTCGAAAAACATGTTAGCTAGTTCCTACAATTAAATTAGATTATAAGTTAAAACAAACATTTAACAAACTTCGGGTCTAAATGGTTCATTTTACATACATATATCTAGTACATACATACAAGTTTCGGGTCAAAAAGGTTCATTTTAGATATATATATATATATATATATATATATATATATATATATATATATATATATATGTATACACACACATGCATACAAGTTTCGGGTCAAAACGTGCATTTTACATATATCTATCTACATACATACAAGTTTCGTGTCTAAACGGATTATTTTACCTATATATATCTAACAACATACCAGAGTGCGCAAAAAAAAACAATTCTTGCTCATATTTTTTCACTAGTATAGTTTTTGTAATCATATTTACTAAACTGATTATTTATTCAATATGAAAAGAAGATGTTTATGCAAACCTCATAGAGCTTGAATTACTTTTCAATGTAGATTTTGTTTTTGAAGCTAGATGCCAACAAAGAGTATTTGTAGATGGGGTACCTAAATTAAAAATAAACATGTTAAATAATGATTGATTCATCCCCACATTTTTACTGCTTTTATAAATGATGGTTTTGAAATGAAATTTATTTAATACCTTAAACAAATCGTCGAGGACGTGACTGATAAAGAATCTAAGTGCAAAAGCAAAGTCGTTAGGATTCATTAATTACAAATATATAAATTAATATTCTTACCAGGAAAATTGTAATGCTTGTGATGCCGTAATACAACGGCTAGCAATTGTTGCCTGAGAACTTCTCTATCCGTGTATGTTTGGCATGTAAGAAGTTTCTTAAAACACCAAAAAATATTATGACAATCATCAATAATGCCAGAACAAAAGATTTTCAAAGAAAACGCAACATATCTCACCAAATGTAAACATGAAACACATAACCCTGAAAAGGGAAATCACATCATTAATCCTAATGAAATCCATAATCCTTTTAACCCATGTGAATTAGATCTACAACAAACTTTACTATAACTTTCATTATGAGACCAAGAACCGAATGTGGTAGTAACACAAAGTGTTCTGAAAGCTCAATAATAACATAAATTCTTACATAAGAACACGGTAGAGCCAGCTTCAAAGAATTACAAAACAAAATCTAAAAATGTAGCTTCGATCTTTGCAGACCACCCGATAATTATATCAAATTTAATGAAGTAAACGAAGGATTAAACTTACAGCCGATCTGTACATGGAGATTTTGAAGGAAACATCAAAGAATCGCGCAAAAGCAGGCATTATTATCATGCTCATGATCTGCATCTCCTGTTTCACTGTCATAAAACATGCAAATAATACAAGAGTCAATTTTCAAACCAATAACCATTTAATCCCCAAAAGAGAATTCAATTCCATTTGATCTTTGGTATCTGTTTTTTGTCCAATCATTTCTCAATCTATCCTATTATTAATACTACAATATAATGATTTCTAAGTTTCGGTGATCGATCAAAAGCAAAAATAATACAAATTTCCACAGGAAATTATTCCCACATTCACAAAAATATAACCAAACAACGCAGGTAGAAGCTAACCTTGATTCAAACTCTTTAATATCAACAAGTTCTTTGCCTAAATTATCCGTCCATTGCACTTTCTTTCTATCAATTGGTGATCTTGACCGCGAATCGCCTAAAATTGAAATCTGACCTGAAGGGCTTTAACGAAGCTAATGCTATGCTCCATGGATGGCTCATTGAAGATCATTGCTTGATTTGATTCCATATCTCTCTTTCTCGATGTATTGAGAACATAAAATAACAAATTTGGGGAAAAATCAATTCTTGCTCACGAAGTCATCAAATTACAGAAAACCCTAAATTAGCACCATCGAAATAAAAACTAAAAACAAGTATGCTTTAATACCTGAAGAGGGGGTAGTGGTTGCAGGTGATCGGCGAGCAGGGGGCAGCGGTTGCAGGTGGTCGGCGAGCAATGGGTAGTGGCAGCGTGTTACAACCCAAAACGGTAGAACTCACAGGTTCTGGTGGAGGAGGTGGTGGTTGCAGGTGGTGGCGGTGTGTGTGAGCAGATGGACGGAAGCCAAATTTTTGAAGCAAAAGCAGATGAACAAAAGCAATATATGTGAAGCAAAAGCAGATGGACAAAAGCAAAATATGTGAAGCAAAAGCAGATGGAGGGAAAATAGGTCAGATCGATTTTGATTTTAGAAGATGAAGTGTGGTGAAATTAGGTCTGATGGAGGGTAAATACCCCGCTAGAAAGATTTAAGGGCTTTAGCGGAGACATGTCACCGCTAATAGTGTCGCCGCTATTGCCCGTAAACCACCAGCCGTCTAATTAACTTTCCATCAATGGTCAGATCTTCGATTAAAAATAGTACACGGATCAAGAGCCAATAGCGACGACTTTTCTGATGTCGCTGCTAATAGTGTCGCCACTATTGCCCCTTTTTTCTTGTAGTGAGAGTATTGATATATTTAAAAAATATTTTTTAAGGGATAATGTGCATGCGTACAACCAGCGACGGGCTCAAGATTTTTATCTACCGGGGTAAATTTTATGGGTGCTCTGATTTCTCTTAACTTGACATTCGAATGTTCGGTTTGGTCAAGTCAGGTAACATAAATAACGATAACTTGTCGTTGCAGCCGATAAAGCTAAGAGCTACAATAAGGTTTGTGAGATAATCATGATCACGAAAAAGTAACACACCTGTTATTATAAAGGATAACTGAAGTACTTGATCGAATTCGATACTCATTTTCTAGTTTTTCACTATGTTTTTCAAATGCAACATGTATAGCTTGATCTTTCCTACATAAGTTCAAAAATCTTGAAGGTTGGTCGAAAATTCGTGATATAAGTTATATGTAAAAAATACAAACCTTAGGATCAGTTGACCCCACACCCTATATAGTCCGTCCATGCGTACAAGAGTGCATCCAAACCTTTACCAACATCCAACGACGAGTCTGATTGAACCGTCCTCCCATACACTAAGTTTAATTTATGTGTCTTCGCTGTCATAATTCTATGTCATTAGTTGGACGCATTAGATGTGCCATGTTATAAATATTAAACACCTATCGATATCAATGAGCATATATGGATGAAAAAAAGGTGACAAAATGCAAATTATAGTAGAAAAAAGAGTATAGTG
Source organism: Smallanthus sonchifolius (assembly GCA_023525975.1). NCBI lineage: Eukaryota > Viridiplantae > Streptophyta > Magnoliopsida > Asterales > Asteraceae > Smallanthus > Smallanthus sonchifolius. The sequence goes on from CM042045.1 coordinate 50,688,883, forward strand.
TGAATGATCTCCTGTCTATGATTTTTATAATTTAAATCTCGAATTTTTGTCATTGCCATTTGAATATATCAAACGTAAGGTTTAAATATTGCTCTCCAATGTATACTAGCCACATAGTATTAATTAGATTTGTTATGTTTCCGGTAAAAGTATACATCAATAAATTTATGAAATCTTGATTAATGAATTCTATAAGGTGGACAGAATATGAATAAAATGTACATAGAATAAAATATTGTCATTATATTTTACAATTAATCATGCTTATTTATTGCAAATTATATGGATGTATGTGGCAAACTCTTTTCTCACAAAAAGAAAATTCTTATGTTTATTGTTTAAAGTACAAATTGTTTGCAAGACTATTATGAATTAAATGTACATAGAATAACATATTGTCATTATATTTAACAATTAATCATGCTTATTTATTGCAAATTATATGGATGTATATATGTGGCAAACTCTTTTCTCACAAAAAGAAAATTCTTATGTTTATTGTTTAAAGTACAAATTGTTTGCAAGACTCTATTATTAGAATTTATTAGTATACTAGTTTTAAACCCCGTGTAACACACGTGATAAACGTTAAGATTATATTGATTAATATCTTAACATACTTTTTTATACAAATTTGATATCAATCTTAATTAAAAACTACTAATTAAATATTAGTAAACTTTATTCTAACACATATTTATTTAAAATACAAAAATAGTTTTTTTCAAATTTTATATGTAAAATTAAAATTTTGGTTTTTTTACTAATAAAATTTTAAAAATTCGATTTTAGATAATAAACTTTAAAAACTCGCTTTTTGTAATATCCTATTTTTTATTCTTGTTTTTTTTTAATATTCACTTCTGATGATAAATTAAAAAAAATGTGAGTCAATGGTTATAATGATAAAATTGATTTAGTAAATGTTTATTTATGTAATATTTTAAAAAAAATAAGCTAAATATGTAAATATTGGATGGAGGATGTAAATGTAGTTTTGGGGGAAAATTAATGTGAGTATGAATATGGTGTTGACAAGTAACACAAAATTTAGTTTTTTTTATTATAATAGGGATAGATGTCATGCTAATAAGTCCTAATTTATCATCGTAACTATAACATAATAACGTTTTATATTATAATCTGATGGAAAAATCTGAAACTTTCAGTTAAGTTTTTGGATGACTTATCAGTATTTGCCGAGTTTTAGTGATAAACGAGGAATGAGTTGTATATACGTAAATGGATGATAAATAGGAAAAAAGAAGATTTTTTTTATAGAAAGTGTAGTTAGCACTAGTAAGATAACACTTATTCATTTCCATATTCAATGACAAGACAACTTAGGCGAACCATTTTCTCACCCTCTATTACGACATGGCAAACATAGCTTAATGTTTTTGGTTTTTCTCTTTTACATTTTTATCAACTGTCTCCATCTATGTGAACTGCTATTTAGGTTCTTATAAACAATTTCTTTCAACGACGACGACGACGAAAACTTTTTTTATTATCACCATGAAGCCGACAATGATGAATCACCTTCATTCCATAACGATGATTTATGAGTTGTTTGATAGCCTTAAGAGGCTACATCAATAATAGGTAGAAGATGTTTGTTTCAAATTTTGTTAGTCTCTTAATAATTCATCCAGTCTTTAATGATTTAGCTCAAAAACAATACTGAACCATTAAGAGTTTTTAATGGTTCAGCTCTTAAGAGTTTTTAATGGTTCAGCTCTTAATGAACCAAACAGCTCATAATGAACCAAACAGCTCCTAGGATTTTCTCTTGTCTAGATTTATGATTTACGATGACTATAAGTTGTGACATTTATATTTTACGCATAATTTTATACTGTAATCAATGAAAGTAATATGAATTATAATACATATATATATATAGTAAACGACACATTGAGTGAAAAATCGGGTGATCGCCCCGTATTAACTAGGTTTGTGGGTTTTAGGGTGAGGTTTTAGATGCATAGTTGCGTTGGTTTGAACGATCTGACATGTATATAATGAAAACTTCCTTCTCAATTCTATGAGAATTTTTTTTATGGCCTTTCATTTGCTTCTCTTTGATGGAAGTTTGATTTTCCCATAATATATCCTAATTTTTGGCCTAATACTTCTTCTGATGACCGATTCAACCTCTGATAAAACAGATATACCTTGGGTATATTTCATCTCTTCAACAAGTGTAGTAATGAGCATAAGGACCATATTGTTCCGATTGAGAAAAGAACCTATCATTCACGTGTTAGACCTAGACAACTTAGGCACCGGAGAACGGTGTTGGTCTAGTGAAGACGACGAACAAGAGGGAGAAGATGAAGAGTTTTACAAGTTCCAATGTAATTAACTCGTTTTTTTTCTCCATTATAATAAGTTCACTAAAAATGTGTTTATCTTAGGTTTTTGACTCTTCAATGTGTAAAAAAGCCAAGTCTAGACGTCTAGTTTAAAGGATGTAAATTTGGTTTCATGGAATCCCAATAAGATCGGTTTGGAAAGCAAAAAAAACTTATTGATTGGAGGGCGTGTAGCGCTAATTCGTTCGGTTCTTGACAGCTTGCCGGTATATTTCTTCTCCTTATATAAAGCCCCTGAAAAAGTCATAAATTACTTGGAAAGAATAAGGAGGAATTTTCCATGGGGGGCTCAGGAAATATCAAGAAAATAAATTGGGTTAAATGGGATTTGGTTTGTGCTCCCAAATCTGTCGCTGGGTTGGGGATTGGTTCCTTAAAAGCCTTTAACCTAAGTCTCATTACTAAGTGGTGGTGGAGGTTCTTATCGGAAGGTATTCTCTTTGGAAGGGTGTAATAAATTGCATTCACAGTTCCCCCCAGCAGTTCTAGTATCATCCTTTGTCAGCGGGGATTGGCGGGAGTGTGGGGAAGCATTAAAAAGCTAGATACTTCTTTTATCAAATATGATATGGACATTAGGGACCTCTTCGAGGGGGGGGAATGGAAGCGGAAAAAAGACCCTCAAGGGGTGTTCAGTGTAAAGTCCATGAGACAACTTCTAGGTGAGGTTTCACCTAATCCAAATTGCTTCATAATATGTTGGAGCAAAGGGGTTCCCCTAAAAGTGAACATTTTTGCATGGCGAGCCGAGCTTGACCGTATTCCAACCCGGATGGTGTTATGTCGGAGAAAGGTTCCTTTAGACTCTGATGAGTGCCCGCTTTGCCACAATATGCGGAGTGTTCCGAGCACCTCTTCACTTCATGCTACTTCGTTTCTATGACTTGGGGTTACATTAGCAACTGTGCAAAATCCCTCCCATATTTGTGTTCTCGGTTCGAGATGCTCGGCTACTAATAAGAGTAAAGCTCTCCAAGTGGTAATCCTCACGGCAGTTTGGTGCTTATGGAAGTTAAGAAATAGGGTTGTTTTTTGAGGGAAAAAAACGTCTATCAATTGGCTATTCGAAGAGATCAAAAGCCCGAGTTATTTATGGGCGAAGAATAGAGCTGGTATCAAGCCTATCGAGTGGGCCTTATGGTGTGATTTCAAAATTCAATATTCATGTATGTTTGTTTGTCTTTTTTCCGGTTTGTATTGTGCTGACTAGCTTCTTCTAGCTCGCTTTTTTCTTTTCTTCTTCGTTATAAAATTTCCGCCTTTTAAAAAAAAGAGTGTTTTGTTTATCAGGTTTATAAATTGAGATGATACTCTAAACCTGATCGCATCTTTTTTCTTTTTCTTCTTTTTTAAATTTTTTTCTGTTTTTGTTACTTTTTCAGATAAATAAATAAAAATTAAAAAGATATAAATTACCTATTAATTCCTAAAAAGATTAATATCACTAATGCTCCCCTAATGATTGGATTAGTTGATTAATGTTTTGACAGGTGGAATTATCTGGAGACACCCAACTCAAATATGATACCTTTTATAATTATGATATTTTTTAAGTTATCTCAAAATTAAATCATGTTTTCTAAGGCATTGAATATAGGAATGTGTTTAGGAGGGAGGATCTTTGGATATCACTTTGAACTTCTTGTCACAAATTATCATTACAATGAACTTTTTGGTTTATTTTAAATAATTAATTCTAGATAAAAACTGCAATTATTTGCGGTCAAAATAGTTTGTAAGAAGATAAATTATTAAAATAAATGGAGACAAAAACTTTATTAGTAATTTATTATAGACTTAGAACTTTTTGAATATCTTAAATATTAGAGGGTTATATTATATTTAAAACAATTAATTAGGGGAGGTAAATGAAACTTTCCTTCGGTTTTAAATATTTTTAAAAAAAAATTGTCTTGGAGCTTGCCAACTAATGGCACCGAGCCACCGACCATGGGAATTAAAATGAAACCGCCCACCTCTTTTGGGCCACATTTAAAAAAAATTATATTCATGTTTGAAGTTTAATTTTGTTAATATTTTAGAAAAAAAAAATATAAAGTTAATGTTCTTCAAGGTAAAACTATTATCCATGAGATGATTACTGATTTTAAAATGATTTCTAATAATTAAACATAAAAACAATAAAAATTAACTCCCAATAAAAGATTACTTAATAAACATTTTAAGAATTAGACTATACGATGACAATAAACATTTTTATATAGTGCTAATAAGATGTATCGGAAAAAGAAAAAGGAGCGTTTGGATAACCGAGTTATGTGTTATATTTAAAGTAACAGATACAATTATGTATGTGATTTGCGTAATTTTTTTTTACTTCAATTGGTTTTATATTAAATAAATGTATCTTAAAAAATAATGGTAACATCTTTGAACTATTTAATTATAAATCGGCGGCTCGTTTTCACCATTAATTTCCGCGGCATCGCACATGAGACCTTGCTCTTACGCCCTTCTTTTCTTTTCCCTTATTTTCCTTTCTTTTCCTTTCTCTCCAAATCTCTTCATTTTGAAAGGATAAAGATAAGCCTAGTTTTCCTTCCATTTCCCTCCTTAAAAAAATCTCTGGAACATTCTTCCCTCAATTTCCTTTCTTTTCCCTATTTAAAAAAAAAAATCTGGAACAAGGTTTCCTTCCCCCCTTCTTTTCTTTTCCCTTCTTTTCTCTCCTTGAATGAGACTCGGGAACACAACGTTATTCTGATGCACCAGGGTTTTACCCACGCCGATCCAGGACTTAGCTCTCCCTAAAGCCCGGAAAGGGCCATATTGGGTGGGTTTTTCCTTGAAAACTCTTCAACTCTGACGCCAAATGTGTCCGGTTAAGACAGCATATTGGTCGGGTTGGACGAGACTCTCTCATGTGACGGGGGTGCGACATCACAACATTCAATGTTCGCCTTTCAAAAAAAATTGATTAAATAGTTAAAGCTAAAGAAATAATATCAATTGGGTTAAACAATTCAAATTTTGTTTTAAATTATCTACTCAAAATATACAAATTTCTTTCTATAGTTTTAATTATCCTTTTAAATCGTTTTATATTAGAAAGTGAATAGTAATATTTTCTCATTATAGTTACTACATTCTGTAAAAAAAAACTATAGTTACTACATAAGTTACTTACTAAATCATTAAATAAAAAGTAGAATAACGTTTGTAGGATAATTTTTTTTTATTTTGGAATAGACGGAATGTATAATGTTATTAAATTGTTCTTAGCTAATACCTCACTCTTAGTCTTATCTCTTTGAGTTGGTAAAGAAATTTTCAAAAACAATGGGGGTTTGATAAGTACCTTTACAGCAAAAGTGCCACCTCATCACCTTAGTACAATATAAATAAAATATTAATTATTTCAATTTCAGTTTTCGATAATAAAATATTCATTTGATGCTCCTTTCTTTTTTATTTTTATCGCTAACTAAATTAAACTTGGGGTATATATGTTACTGGGTTTGACAGAAATACGGGTTTAAATACTATCAACGCGTTTTCGTGTTTTGACTATGAATAAAAGGAGAACTTAACTGTAAATTTTGTTCAGCGATATTCAGTATTAATGATCTAATCGAACGTTTCACTTTGATAAACAAAAATACACATGTGAGTAGCTCATGCGTTTAACAGTATTGAACGTGTGAGACACGGTTGTGCATCCATCGGACCCGGACCAAACTCGAAACGACTCAAACAAAAAATGACAAAAGACCAGACCAAAAGATGGTCGATTGGTCTTTGTTGGATCGGTTTGAGGCCAGTTTGGGCTAGTCTGGATTGATATGTTGGGCCAGTACATTCTTGGGTTGGGATGCAAATGTTTGGGTTGGATTTATACAGTTTGTAAGAGATATAGATAATACGGATGCACTATGCATACATAAGAGGTGCACAAATCAGTTTTTTTTTAAGAACCGGTTCCGGTTCTTTCCGGTTCCAGTTCTTACCAGTTCCGGTTCCAGATCCGGTTCTTTGTTGAAAAACAGGAACCTATGTACCGGTTCCGGTTTTTCAAGAACCGGTTCCGGTTCTTACCGGATTCGGTTCTTAGCGGTTCCGGTAATTCAAGTCGGGTATTTCAAGAACGTATTTCCGGGTATTCGAAAAACTTAGTTAAACGTATAAATACTTTAATTAAACATATAAATAACTAACTTAAAAAGTCCAATAACATTAAAAACTTAAAATGTTACAAAATAAATAAGTGTTTAAAACATAAACTCATAAAACATAGATAAATTATCTATATAAAAAAACATAGATAAATTATATAAAAAAAATATAAACATATTCTCAAGAACCGGTTCCGGTTCTTACCGGTTTCGGTTCCATGTCCGGTTCTTGGTTGAAAAATCGGAACCTATGTACCCGGTTCCGGTTTATCAAGAACCGGTTTCAGTTCCTTGGACGGTTCCGGTTTTTTTGTTCACCCATGAAGGCCACATGATTATAATTAATTCATTTGTTGAACAATTCAATAACAAAAACTTATGTTTTTCAACTAACCAAAAAAAAACATTTTGTAGGTCATTATGGATAAAAGGGAAAATAAACATCTTACTAGCAAGTTATGCCCGCACGTTATCGCTGCTTGGGTTTGAATAAAATTCACAACAAAATATAGAAAAAGTTAAGAATTTCGCAGGGATATATTCAATGTTTTTGTTAAAATTGATATCCAATCATAAGCTAGTAGGAACTTATACTTTTTTAATTTATATTTTTTAATGTGTTTATTGTCCGAATATGAAAGTACGAAATAAAAAAAATAAGTAAAAAAATTTAAAAAGAGGATCTGGAAAGGAAAGTAATAATAATAATAATACCAAAACAAAATTAAAAAAATAATTGATGACACATGATAACAAAACAAATGAATGAATTTATATTCACGTCAATCCAATTTTAATAAGTTATACAATATGAATGACAAACTTCAAAGAAATTTCTAACTAACTTAAATCCTAAGGTCGGCGACCTATAGGATTTTTTTTATTTTTTTTTCTTTTTTTTCATATATAACCCTAAACTTTTTATATTTTTAAATAATACTCTTAAGTTTTTTAAAAATGCTAATATACTCCTCAAATTTAATATATGTTTTTAATTTATAATTCAAATTTGTAAACTCTTACAACTATAATATTTATAATATACATTTTCAATTTATTATTCAAATTTTTAAACTCTCAACTTTACACTTGTCGTATGTATAATATATATTTTTTACTCATTATTTTTTTACTAATTTTATTTTCCTACAATAACCCTGTTAAACCCGACGACGCATGTTCGAGTCTAGGGTGTGACAAACCGGGTTTTTTTTATTTTTTACTTTCTACTTTTTTTTATATTCATTTGTAAAAAACTTTGTTTTATATTTCTATTTTGTTTTTCTTTGTTACTAACTTTTTTAATGAATTTGTCGTTTCAATGTTAACTCATATTCGCGCCGCAATTTATCTATTTCTCGATCTCCATAATCAAGTCGCGACAACTTCATACGTTTATTTTATGTACTTAGTCACGTTAGTGTCATCGCCGCAACGCACGTAGTGGGTTATATGACATGACGGTGACATGCTGGTACTGTGAAATATGAGATTGACACCGACTGAAAAACATCAGTACCATTATATAACTGTTTTTTATCTATGTTTCGATCTCCACAACTGAGTCGCCATAACTTCATATGTTTCTTTTATTTATTTAACCATGTTTCTTTGTGTGCTTAGCCACATTTATGACACCGTCTCAACCGTTTAAGGTCCGTCTCCCGCCGCGGAGCGCGGTACAACATTTCTAGTTAAACACATTATGTGAATCATCCTGATTCAAAGGATTATGGTTTAACACGTTCATAATGTAAGTTTGTTAGAAAAAGGTTCAAAAGGAAGTTTCTGTTATAACTTTAAACACCTATTAGTGTGGAAGGGGCACAACCCAAAACTACCCCTTAACCAACCAACCATATAGTGTCACCTTGTATTACTCGAATAAGCCCTAAAGTATTCGAAGGGGCTGCGGCGGTGTTCCCAAATGAACCCCTTTAACCAAAGAACCATGTAGTTCCCACCTCACAACTCAAAACTATCCCACAACGGCTTCATCCACGGGTTCATGAACCCGATTCTCAACCCGCAAAACGAACCCGCACCACTTGCGGCGGTGTTCTCGTGTTACCCACTTCCCAACCCTTCAACCCTTAGGATTTAGGGTTTAAAAAAACTAGAGCACATTCAAAAAACAACGAAAATTCAATAAAACTTTACCCAAAACAACCTTGATGATGAACAACAAGAAGAAGATATCAAGAACTCACGATTGAACAATAAAAAATTGGAGTTGTGGTGTTGAATCCTATTCCCAAGAAGGTCAAGTATTATCAATATGTAAATTCTTTTAGGCGCTTACTCGGTTGGGCATGTTTTATGTCGGTTTTATCTAGTTTCGGACGGACCAAATAATAAAGATCTTGCATATAATAAACCAGGGATGGCCAGATCGGCTGTCCAGACTGAAATGTGCTCACCCCTAGTATGAGGAGGCAATTGTTACTATTACGAAACGAATTATTGTAAAGTATGGGACTTTTCCCACATCAGTTGTATGAATAGCAAATGTGTGGTTTATAGACCAAATGGACTTCGTTTGGGTTGTAACAGAGTAGTCTTTTGGGATAAAGTTCTCCGTTTGTGACACCTTATTAAATCCAACACTGTTCGTTCGCATGAGCGATAGTAGAACATAAGGAATGTTTAACCTCAAATACCATCAAAGTGTTATAGACGTACTGGATGTTGATAAGAGATGAACTCAACAACTAAGCGTGTTTGAATGAGAGCAATTCACGATGGGTGATTAATATGATAGTCAAATGTTAGATGTTATAGAATGAGAGTTCAGAGAGATGTTAAATGTAGAGTGTCTATAAGATGAATGACTATAAGTTCATGTTTACTTAAGTAAAATAGATCACTTGCTACAATAACTTTGTAATATTTACTTAAATAACGATTATTTAGAGAGTGTGGATTATGAAGAGTTGATTAACAACTTTGCTTCCAAAAACATTAGGAGACCTTCACGGTTTGTTTAACTAAGTAAAATAGATCACCAGCTACAGTAACTTTGTAATGTTTACTTATATAACGATTGTCGCCGTTTTAATGAATCTTTTTATATATACAAGTTTATGTTTTAGGTGTCCAATTCTACTAGTCGCAAAAAGCACCCGAAATCTCAATGACGACCTTGGACACAATGCAGGTTTTGGTGGGTGGGGGGGTTGATATCCAACCCAGTAACACGTTTAAATAATAAAAAAGAATATTAATAATCTCATAGATTAATTGTAGAGAACATTGAAATTTTTAGTATTTCTATTTTATAGACCAAATGATGGGCTATAATATCGCTCACAAGTTCTACTTCAATTCTTTGTTTGTTGTTTGTATGTGTTATTTTCTAAAGTGACCCAACAACCATTCAACTTGTATTTAACTTTTAATCCATGTGATGTATTTAGATAATCGAGTTAATCTGGTTATTGAAGTCACATTTATGTTACCCATAGTCACAACATGCTAGATTCTCGTCCATAATCTTGACACGCTTGACGTGTTAGCATTGGCTTATGTTTTAATCGTTTTTCGCTCGACCAACTTAAAGACTAGCCAAATTGTTACTGTGAACACTTCAAGTATGTCAAGATGGTTATGAGTGAAGTGCTTTGCACCCTTTAAAAAAATATGATACTTGATATGAGCACATTTGCAATGCAACATGAAAACACCACATGTTGGGTTTAGCCAAATGCCCAAATAAGCTGGAGTTGAATTTAGACCAAACCCATTAACACATTCTAAACAATTTTGGGGTTGTTTGACAAGTGCTGAACCATTAAATACTGAATTATTAAAAGGTCTGAATGGTTCAGCATGGTAAAATGAACCATTAAAAGATAAAATGAACCATTAAGAGGTGGGTTGTCAGCGAAACAAACACCCCTTACGTCTGAACGATTCAAAGGTAGCCTCTTAATGAAATCATTAAGAAGCTACCAAACAGCCCTTAGTGTGGGTCAACTTGGCATATTTTGCTTATTGTTATAAATTTGTTTAAAAGTCTTTTATTTCAAAACTTAAGTTGGTATTTTACGTCAAAAAGTGTGCATGGTAATTTAAGGTCAATTGTTTTATAAACATTTATATTTTTGGTGAAGTTTGTAATTTTAGAGTAAAATAACTAAAAAAATAATAACAAATAGCGAGTTAATTTTAGGCTAAATGCGACTGCAGCAAGCCAAGAAAACACGAGGCATGTCACAGTTCACGTCTTTGTAGACGCTTTTTTAGTTATGTCACGTTGCGACAAACACGGCCTATCTAGCACCCCTATCAACATTTTTCTAACCAATTACTTTGCTACCAACTATATTTTGAAATAATTTTGTATGGTTAGTATAGTAAGTTAGTAACTGTGATGGTTAGAATTTTTTTACTTCTTGAATGTCAATACGCATAGAATAAAGATCAAGAAACAAATAAAACAGCTTAAATTTAAAATCTATAAAAAGATGGAAGTAATGCAGTCCAAGATCTTTTGTATTGAGTCAACACACTAGCAAATATGTCACCTAAAACTCAAAATAACTGAAAAAACCACTGCAGGCTAAATATTAACCAACTGGAATGTTAATTTCTCTAAGTGTGTTAATTATATGCCAGTAAAGGTGATAAAACTAGTGGAAGCAAAGAAATAGAGTACATATTGACTGTCTAAGAACACAATGACAACTTCAATGATTCAAATGCAGCTAAAAGATCTCCCCACTAAACTACAAGAACCAAGAGAGTGCACGAGAATGTATGTTTAACAACTAAACTCATAATCTCTAGTTCATGAAACAATTAAAATAGTTATGATGAAATGCAAATAAAAAGATGCTATGAACACGACTGATGATCTTAAACACAATTACAACTTCAATGAATCAAATGCAGCTGAAACATCTACAAATTGTGCACAAGGTTGTATGTTTAGCTAAAGCATTATCTCTACTTCATGCAGCAATCAGGATAGTTGTGCTCAAGTGCAAACACAAGATGATGATAAGTTAAGAACATACATGAACAGAGTGAAGCAATAAGTAACTAAAATCAATCATGTTCAATGTACCTAAGCTTAATTAGCTTTAAAAAACTATATGCAATTGAAACTCCAAAATTAAACAATTAGGCAAAAATGTCAACAAAATCCATAACAAAAGCTTTGATAGAAGTTTTCAAAGTTTCAAAAAACAACAGACGATAATGTAAATTAGAAAGCTAACAAAAGTTCTTACTCGAATTCGAACAGATATTCAATCAATCAATCCTGAGGGATCTCAACATCTCCATCGGCTATCTCCTGCTGCAAATCCTTCGGATCCTTTCCGTCAACCGTACAACCAACAGAAACACAAGTTCCGAGAATCTCCTTCACCGATCCTTGCAACTCCTTCGCCATGGATCTCGGACGCATGATTTTCGCGATCTCAATCACGTCATCGAGAGAAATGTTGCCGCTGTGCTTGATGTTCTTCACCTTCTTCCGGTCACGCTCCGGCTCCTTCAACGCTTTGATGACCAGAGCGGCGGCGGACGGGACGACGGACACCTTAGCTTGACGATTCTGCACGGTGAGCTTGACGGTTACTCGTAGGCCCTTCCAGTCCTTGGCGGTTTCCTTTGCGATGTCTTCTCCGATCTTCTTTGGAGAGAGACCGAGAGGACCGATCTTCGGAGCGAGTGAACTCGCCGCGCCGACCTCACCTCCGGTGACGCGGACGTAGACATCAACGACTTGTGACGGATCAAACTTTGGCGGCATCTTTGAAGAAACGGGAGAGACGACGGCGAGAGTGTTCCTGTCTTGTGAATCTCTGAGGCAAGGAAATGTGAAAATTAAAAGGGAGATAAGCTAGGGTTTTGAGGATATTGGGCTGTATTGGCATAGGTTTGGGCCTGGGTTTGGTTTGGATGGGCTTAGTTGATCCACAAAGGGAGATAAATTCACCCTCGCTATCTTTTGACTCGGGTCGGGTCATAGGTTAATTGTAGCAACATACATTATACATTAGAAATACTATCGTGCATTTTATTTATATAATAAAAACGAAAACAAAGTTTTAAGATAATCATTATTAAACGTACAAACTAGTAACACCTTTCAACTTGCCAAAGGGCCTGTGAAGTATGGTTTAACAGTATCAAGGTGTGTATTTTAGAGTTCAAGTATCATGTTGAATAAAAGTGTAGATTTAAAAGTAAGATCATTACGTGAGTTAGCCGTTTAAAATAAATAAATAACACCTTTCAGTTGAGTTTACACACATAAGCATTCAAAACAAACAAGTCATAAACGACCCATGGACATTAACAGCTTCATAAACCTAACTTATATAACACTCCTCACGAGGTTCTTGAAAATCCATGGCTCCCAATGAAAATTAGAGACCCTCACATTTTTGTCGTAAACAGAATAAGGGTTTCATTAGTAACGTTTCTGATTGAGGTATTGTGTTTTTATTCGTAATCAACTACATAGATTACAACCCAATTTTCATATATTCATCATGTTTACTCAGTACTTGACTTAGCTTCGTATTTACGCAGGATCCGAAGAGGGCTTAATTATTAACTTAACCGTTTTATCAGTGTTGAAAATTCATTTCAGTCTTGATTTTTTATTAGTGTTGAAAATTCGTTTCGGTCTTGATTTTTTAACGTTTCAATTATATTAACGTAAATTCACGACTTTACACGTTATGTTCACTTTAATCTAAACTTTTTCATGAACTTGGCATACATTTTTTTTATGTAACGATTTTATCTTTTAAATGTTAGGTCGTGTTTACGCCGCAACGTGGTAAGCGTGATACTTTTTTTCTATCTACATTGAACCGTTGTAACTCCATAATTATCTTTTACGTGCTTGCCGACGCTAATGTCACAATCGCAACACTTGTAGAGGCATTAGCAAACGCGCGGGCTTAATTATATACATAACCATGTTAATGTTATCATACGGCTACGTCGCAACACAGGAGTATGAATTTATTAATTTATGGTATGTTACATTTAGTTGAATTGATTATTTCATTAGTTTCTCATATATTATTTTTAATAATTATTATTTAAAACTGTTATTATTATTTTTGTTAATACATAAAGCTATATAGGGAATAAACCTATGGTTTAAGTTATTAGGGTGAATGGGGCCATTAACCCATTTACTCATTTACTTACCAAAACTACCCAATAGAATTTTGTCACCTCAAAACTACTCATTTACTCAGATTTTATTGGAAACACCCTATTTATTTACTCACTCACTTTTTTTTATAAAAAAACATTTAAATATTAGAGATGTGTGTGATAGTGGTAGGGTCCACTAGAAGTAAGAGAGTAGAGAGAGAGTGAGATCATCGAGTATATTTACTCGTTCCATCAACTCGAGCCTCCCTACTCACGCTTACCCGATCCATTGGGGGCGGTGTACCCTTTTTACCCGATGGCTCTCTCTCATACTCGGCCATGCCCGAGTAGGGTACCCCCAATACCCTTAGCGGCTACATTTTGAATATTGCAAAGTGTACTTGATTGGTTCGAATCTTGCAATGTACACTTCATAAAAACTAGAAACACAATGCAGATTTTGAATTACTTGAGGGATGTTTGGGTAGACTGATGTACGAGCCTTCCCTGATAAGAAGAGTCAGTTGAGCCCACACCGTTAAAGAAAACATAAAAAATTAGCGGCTACATTGGGGTTAAAAAAAATTATTGGCGGGTACCGATCTTATGTCGCGTCATGCAAGGATAGGGTCAAAAAGGTAGAACCTTGAACTCAAGTACCACCTTCTCCAAACCACTGGCTTGGTCCAGTGGTTAAAGGCGATGAAGGACGAACTTGCTCACGCAGGTTCGATCCCGAGCCAACCCGGGTTTTAGTCCGGAGTGCGTTACGCTAGCGGGTCTTGGCCCGTGTAGCGGCGCAACTATTGTCAAGTGGCAGCAGGCTCCATGGTTTCCCGGTGATAGCCTATGCCCCTCGTACTGAACACGTGGGCCCAGTTCAGACAACGTAGTGGTCAGGTTATGGGGTACGGGTCTCCGATTTAGAGATGTAACTGCTACGTAAAAAATGAAAGTTACCTATAAAAAAAAAGTACCACCTTCTCCCACCACATGGCGCATGACGCGACATAAACTAGAAAATTAAGTTATGTTTTTTTATTATATTTATTTTTAAAAAAACATAACGTTTTTTATGTTTTTTTAAAAAAACATAACATAAATTATTGGCGGGTACCGATCTTATGTCGCGTCATTCTTAAATTCTTAAATTTGGTCTAGTGGTTATGGCAATGAAGACTCAACATACCCAAATATTTTACCCAATACGTAAAAAATACATTCTTTCTCCTGTATCCGTATACTCCATACCCACTTTTTGGCTCGATGATTGTTGACTAAAACCGATGCCTTCGCAAGTTTAAGGTCCGCTTTCCGTCGCGCAGAGCATGTCAAACTTATAGTGTATACTTATATATGAACTTATAAGAGATTTATAGAACTTGTAATTAAATATTAAAACTTTATAAAATAAATATAATAAAATTAAGTTATGTTTTTTTAATAAAATTTAAGAATTTTTTTTATCAAATATACTTTTCATATGATGTTAAAAACTAAACTTGTTATTAAAATAAACTAGAAAATGAGTCGCGTGCCCCGCAGCGGGAGGCTTTTGCGCCATGTGGTGGGAGACGGAGCTTAAACAACTGAGGCAGTGACATTAACGTGGTTAAGTAAATAGAATAAACGTATAAAGTTACAACGAATCGGTTGTGAGCCCTGCACTCTGTGGCGGGAGGCCCCTGCGCCACGCGGTGGGAGGCGGACCTTAAACGGCTGAGACGGTGGCATTAATGTGACTAAACACAAAAAGAAACGTGGTTAAGTACATAAACGTATAAAGTTACGGTGAATCGGTTGTGGAGATTGAAACATAGATAAAAACAATTATATAAAGGAACCGGTGTTTTTCAGTCGATGTCGATCTCATTCTACACGGTACCAACACGTTACCGTCAGTCGATATAACCCACGACACATAAAAAATACCCTACATTAAATACGACTCAGTTTTTAACGAAATTTATACTGTGACATCAAGAAAAAAAATTAATTAACGAACGAACGATATTATATATATTACATGGGGTAAACTTGAAACTTTAGAAACTTGAGAGGGTTAAAGTGACATTTTATAAAGTCGGACGACTACGTTTTAAACGAATTTATACCGGGACATCAAGAAAAAAATAATTTAATGAACGGAATTTATGACATTTCAACAAATTGGAAGGGTTAGAATTGAATTTTAACAAAACTTATTAACAAATTGTGGGTTAGAATTGAATTTAAAGAAATTGTTCCGACACTTAAGATTAAGATTATTTAAAATAAATAAAGTAGTTATGATAACTAATGTAAAGGTTAGCGATGACACGAAAAATATAAGAGCGTTAAGCGACGAATGATTATATGTACAATTATGTACATAAAAGATCAACTTTGGTGAGTGTGATGAATATATACGCGAGAGCCAATAAGGGTCTGTCACGTGATAAAATAAATTTGTAGTTAGGTTTTATTTTTCTAAGCGTCGGTTTCAGGTACCCGTTAGTTTGTTAAATTATACCCGTTGTTATTTGTAGTTAGGTTTTCTAATTCTAACAATTCTAACTTTTAAATAACTTTATGTTTATAATAACTATAACAAATTAAAATATGATAAATTAGATATATATATATATCAACATCACCCTATAAATATTTGAGGTATCTAAAATATATAAATTTATTGTTGATATAAATCTCAACTGTTAAGTTCATGGTAAATAGAATATATATATATATATATATATATATAGGGGAGGGTTCCAGAGAAAACCACAAAGTTAGGCGAAAACTTAGAAAACTACTAAAAATCAATTTTAACCAATCATATAATAATTTTTATTTTTTATTTTATTTTATTTTTATTTTTTATAGCAATATCAATGTAATATTACAAAGTTTTACCAAAAAATAATTTAAGTATTGGCTTACGTATACGTAACACATAGTGTTACGTATACGTAAACAAAAAACAAAAAAATTGTTGTTACGTATACGTAAAACACAATACGTAAAATGATTTTTTTTGTAAATTGTGTAATATTATATTAATACACTTAGAAATAAATTAAAAAAATAAAAAATCTATAAATTATTTGATTAGCTTTTAAAGGTTTTCTCGGTTTTCGCTTAACTTTGTGGTTTTCTCTTGATCTCTCCCCTATATATATATATATATATATATATATATTGTATATAGTTCGTGTAAACTAGTAACCTAATCCCATACTGTTGTATACCCATAGAAACTTTTTTAATTAATCATAGACTCGGTCCCTATCGAAATACCCGTCCATGATGTTTTCGGTGTTGGGTATTTCAGTCAGGTTTAAGTTTTTTCCCCATCTCTAACAGTGACAGTGTTTGCAACGGCCAGTTGATAGTGATAGAGGTTTAGTATTGAGCATTGAGTAGTGTTAACTCATTTAAACTCATTTTTATTTGTTTTGCATATTTGTTACATTATCCGAATCTATATCTGAAATTTCAGATATAGAATATGATAATGAAATCAACTATTCCAAAATTTATAATAGAACAGACTAAATAATTTAACAAATAATAAAATTAGATAAACAAACTCATTTATTAAAATAACAATTAATGGTTGTTAGGGTGGTGTCGAGTACAATAATAATTAAGTTCTAGGTGTCATCAAGGACAGAAGTTTGCATGAAAAAAAAATAAATTATTTTAAAATAAAAGAAAAGGAGGGAGTCTATAAAAAGCAGACACGTGATCATCAATCAAGATCAAGCACATACAGAGCTAAACCGTCCTACTCTTCATTAGAAACTTCCAGTAGGTTTTAATGGCAGCATCGAGGAGTTACTTCGGCAGAGGAAACCACCGGTACTTCTCCGGCGAAAAGGAAGGCCACTCGACGACGAATTTCTCGTTCGAGTTCAACGAATTCGAGGTACAGAACACCGCGACGTGGCCGGAGCTTCACAAAACCGTAACAGGTTCTCGAATCTCGAAGAAATCGGCACCGGAGACGGTGAATCGAACAGACGTTAGAGGAACGACGGCGAAATTGACTTTCGAGTTCAACGAATTCGACGTATGGAATACCGCAGCGTCGCCGGAGCTTCATAAAACCGTAACAGTTTCTCCGATCTCGAAGAAATCGGCACCGGCGACGGAGAATCGAAGTGCGGTTAGAGGAACGGCGTTGTCGGTGCCGGTTGATGTTCCTGACTGGTCAATGATACTGAAGGATGAGCTTGACCCGCTTAATAAAACATGTTTGTGCTGGTGTTTAATGACACGTTTAGTTAGTTATTCTAACACAACATGTTAATTGTGTTTAACTAGTTCTACCCTCTTGTCTCTCTCTTCTAAACGTACTATGAAATTTCTAAAACCTCTAAATGACAACAACATTACTTCGCCCATGTAAACCATATACCCCGGTTACCCACTCAACAACAAACTGAAAACATAACCGGTTTAGTCCAAATTAGTCCATACTTCATACCTAATGAATTAAATTGACACAGTGACCAGTCCAACCGGCTGGCCAGGTCCAAAAATCAAAACCTTGGTTTTGACACATTTTTTGTGAAATAATTGAGATATCAAATATGATTATAATAAACAAATCGAATCACTAGTAACAGTTCAAAGCAAGAAAAAACTGTATTCTAAACAACTATTTAGTGACTAAATTATTTGATAGATGATATGAAAGCAAACAAACAACGCCAAGGTTGATTATAAAAATGGCATATTAAGGATAACAAAATGAGGGCTATTATTGTATTTCAATGATTCAATCACCTCGCTGGATCTAGCTAATAACAATCCCATTTGTTAGATACGAATCCAAATTTATTGAGTACCTTACATAGTCGGTACTAAAGTTACGAAAACAATCATTATTTATTTATTTAATTGTTTAATCAATGGTCCCTGAAAAAGATATCATGCATCAAAAACAAAATTAAGACCTAATAATATGATTTTTCTAATTATACCCAGCAAGCTATTATAAATATATGGGTCATAAAGAGGCAACTGCTATTTGTGTTTCTTCAAATTAAATCTGAACCAATTAAAATACCAATAACTAACTTTTTATGAGATCTGGCCATTTAAATTAAGAATTTTTCGCAGTTAAGATTTTATATAGAATTTTCACACGGATCGTCGTTGCGATCACACGGATTACACACGTTAGGAATGCAGTTCTAACTCCCACAAAACCTCCCTCACATGTATCGCTAGCATCAATCTCATCGTCTCCTACAATCTATCTCAACTTTCTATACAGTTCTTCAACCTCTGAGGTTTCTTCGTCAGATCTCTTCAGAAGATTTCAGTTCCAATTTTGCTTGATCATACCACTGTATCATACATGCATCTCTGTTTCATCCATTGGTGATTCTTCTTTTCATCTTCGCATCTGTGTATTCAACAGGTAAGTTATTCTATACTCTGCAAACAAACCAATTTTGCATTTAACACTAATTAATTCTTGTAAAAAACTATATTTTGTACTAGGAATGATGCTTTGAACGATGGTTATTGGTAAACATGTATTTTAGGTATGAACTGATTAAAAGTTCTTATTACTAAATCGAATTTAATATGTGCGTACCACATGCTCGATGAAATGTCTGTGAGAGAATTTGAGGTGATTTTGGTACACACCTTATGTTTATACATATTGCTATAATTTTCAGCAGGGCTGCAATTTAGAACACTTTGTTCCTAATTTTCAGCAGGGATGCAATTTGAGGTGATTTTCGTACACACTTTCTAAAATATGTATCATTTAATTAGTTTGCTTATTAGACGGTTTAGGTTCTTGATGGAATTCTTCGTCGATATGGGTAATCATCTCCTCAATCACATAGTCGATGTGTTCTTGAAGATCAGAACTGTTTGTATTCATAATCATTTAATCATTCCCACTACTTTATTCACTGTTTCAAAGCCTGCTGAATACCCCTAAAAAATTAGGGCCCGTTTCCTCAAAAGTAATTGAAGGATCTTTAACCAGTTGCATTTGTGCTAACATGCTACAATGTGTTTTAAGATGATTGCTCATTATTTGCTCCAATTGTTCTATGAGCATTTGTTCATCCTGTAAGTCCAAAACTCATGAATATTGAATTATTGATATGAGCATTGTATCAAACAAAAAATGGGTCCTTTTTATTGAATTATTAACATTTCAAGTGATATCCAACACCTGTACATAAAAGTCAAGTTGTAATTGCAGTCAGTAGAACCATTATTGGAAGATCTTGAGCTTGGTAAGTTGACATTTGACCAACTATTTGTTTTAGTGATTTACTAGCAAACTTTATGTTCTTTGAAAATAATTTTTTACTTGTAGGTGACAGGATGAGGTTAAAGAGCAAGAAAATAAACAAGAGTATATATTTTTTTTTGACTAAATGAAAGGACAGATAAGTGATAAAGTTGCAAAAGTTCAAATCTCAAACAGTCTGAGTTCTTCCCCTTGTGTTCTTGTGTCTGACAAGTTTGGATGGTATGCAGTTGGTATTCGTTTAAAATAAATCTTTATGTTAACCGATTGTTTTCCCACTTCAATTTTAACTAGTGAATTGCAATATTAATTTTCAGGTTAATGAAACACAAACTCTGGGTGATACTTCAACCTTGGAATTCATGAGGAGTAGGAGAATAATAGAAGTCAACCCTGGTCGTCCATTCATTAAGGACTTATATCTAAGTAGTTATCTTAGTTATTTAACCAGTATTTTTATTTAAAAAAAATTGTAGCGAGGAAAACCACTGATTCATGTGAACCGAATGTAGACCTGACATCTGAATCCACTACCAAGACAAAAGTTGTGGAGCCATCTGAAGTACTGACCCATTTACATATTTAGATCGTTTTACTCTAGCCTCATGAAAGAATTGGTGGTTGAATTCGTACATATTACTCATTTGGCTTTCCTGTAGATGTAGGGCATCATGGTGAGAAATGATGTTACAGATCCCTGATTCATTTACATATACTTGTCTGTAACTATATGCTTATGTTGTTGCAGGTTGCATGGTATTTGCAAAGAGAATCCCTTGCCCCCCTCATCGGAAAACTTGGATTACCTTTATATTGTTCAAGCGATGTCAGCTCGATGTTGTATAAGGTAACTCGGTTTTGATTGATCTTTATATGGCCAACAACACAAGTGCAAAAGCTAACATGCGTGTCTTTTAATTTTTGTGTTAACGTATGATTGGCATTTGTGCAGTTTTACGATGTATCTCAAACATATAATTAGATTGACAATTGCACTATAACTATGTTCATAGTTATCAAAGGGAAATGCGTGGAGCTTAATGAAAAGATTAAAAGCCTGTTGTGGAGACCATTTTCATGTTGTTTTGAGTGATATAGAAGAATGTTGTTAAGACTTTACAAAAATGATGTTGGTTTGCTTGATGTTTAGAAAGATAATTACTTATATTTTGTGTTGTTTGTTTCCCTTCAAATGTGTGTTCCAATACAACGTATTTTGCTTGAAATAACTTTTCTTTTACATCAAGAGAGAATACCCTATCTCGCCTTTGTTCCGCGCCTGTGTGTAACATGATATTCCGCCAAAAATTATACTTTGAAAATAAGCCATGCGTCAAGGTTATCATTTTTAGTAAACGGGATTGAATGAACTAATTTATTAAACAGGTCAAACTTATCATTTTTAGTAAACGAGTTAAAAGTATCATTTTTAGTGAACGGGTTAAAGTTTTTTGGTTAAGTTTTACTTTTATTAATTTGGAATCCGGACTGAGACGGGTATAAAACTAGTTATCAATTACACGCTTATTCTTTTTTAAGGGTAAGTGACAATTGGGTCACACAATTACATTGTGGATTTTCACCTTGTTGTGTGAATGTCGATGTGTAAAATCCAGTTTTTCCATAAAGAGTTATACAATTTAAGATGATATCATATTGTTCTATGTATTTTGATTTGGTTTTTCAGTCTCAGCAACATTGTATATACTCATTTTGCTTTGCTAATGTGTATATGGGTGCTCTAGTGTAAATTTTATATAACACACCGAGAGATTAAAGAAAGAGAAAATAAGATAAGGATGAATCAAATTACATGTTTAATCTCGGGTTTTCTTTTGTACTACGATTGATCATCATCTGCACACTAGTTTCGATAAGTTCTTGATCATGGTGGTCATATGCATAGTTTTTCTATGCTGATATGAGTTTAAAGATAGAATATGTACCTGTTAATTCTACGAGTCAAAGATATTTTTTCTTAACTATCGTGTTATATATACATCTCAGTCACATATATAATTAGTAATTATTTAAAGTAACTTCAATCATATCTTATCTTAAAATTTCATTTTATAATTCCTAAATCATTATGATTTATTATTTTTTTTATTTCTTTTTAACAACAAATTGTTATAAAAATCAAAATAGGGACACTAGCAAGGAGCTAGCGCCAAACAAAATACCCATCATCCAATTACAATATGAAGTAGAAATTACATCAATTTGATCACACGATACCATTAACTTTCATCCTGTATTTGATCCATAAAAAGTTCATCGCCTTTATTTCCTCCAACGCATTCATGACACAAAACTTTTTATTTTAAAACACCTTTTCATTTCAAGCTTTTCATATACTCCATAAAGTAACCATGAAGTGAAGAATTCTTTGCTTTTTCTCATTTGAGGAGATTGCGAACGAGAATTCCAAAAGAGCTTGAAGTGAAGAATTAGGGAAATCGTCGATACCTTACACCACATTTGAATGACTACAAAACATATTGGAGAAGCCGCAATGAAGCAT
This sequence comes from Smallanthus sonchifolius, assembly GCA_023525975.1. Classification (NCBI taxonomy): domain Eukaryota; kingdom Viridiplantae; phylum Streptophyta; class Magnoliopsida; order Asterales; family Asteraceae; genus Smallanthus; species Smallanthus sonchifolius. Next base: position 50,711,317 of record CM042045.1, read on the forward strand.
CAAGTGCTTCAAAGTCTCAGGGATGACATGAGCGAACCGAATATTGATATTGACGGGAAAAATTAGAGGTCTCAAATAGGGATAAAAAAAATACTGATATTGACGGGAAAAATTTGAAATCACAAACATCTGGGATGGGTAACATAATACATATTTAGGTATGAGATTAATTTTAGAAACTTTCATGGGTCTAGGACGGGTATAAGATTTGGTGATACCCTCCCGATTACTCGACCCCGTTTACCCGAATATATCAATATATTATATACGTGAAAATATATAACAAAAATATAGAATTAGTAGAAGTGTAATTTGGTATTTAAAATTTTAAGTTGGCTATTGAGCTGAATTTAACATCGGATTTATGGTAATGGATATTAAGAGACACGATCTTAAAGTCAACTACTCAAGTATGAGACTCGATTAGCAATACCCATCCAGTATGACCATATTCGTCACATTGTCATCCCTAGTCTAGGAGACGACCAAATAATATAACTATATTTTGGGTCAAATATTTGGATGGATAATAGTTAAATCAAGAGTTAAGTACACGGATGTTCCATGTAGTATATCTAAATTTTGAATTTGGTATTTAAGTTAGAAAAATTAGAATGTCAGTTCCTTAATTATGCATAAACATAACATGTTTGATTCATACATTTCATTTAAATATTTTGAAAACGACCAAAATCGTCTGAATTTTGATGTTAGGCGGTAGGTATATGGGCCTTACAAACCTGGACCATATTTATCGGACCCATCACGGTTGTCGTTCATAACGAAGGCTTCCACAGAGGGAAGAACAACAAATTAACAACCGCTAACTCGCTCATCCCTTTCACCTTTTCTAAACTGAAAACCCTAATTATCTATTTTACTCCCCAATTTATCGCTCCTAATTTTCCATCTGCGAGGTACCACCGCCAATGGCGTCCGATTCAAGCTACCGATCACCGTTATCCGACGAAGAAGAAGAGGAACCAGCCGGTGAAAAACCTAATTCCGTCGTCAACGCCAATTCGATAGACAACTCACTGGACGCAATCGAGAATCAACTCTCTTCGATCTCATTGAACACTTCAATTGACGAACGAACAGTTACATCCGCTGATTACAATCGCGAACCTGTCTCGGAGATCAACGACGATTCGTTGACGGAAACTGTTAGCGAGACGCGGATAGTTTCGATTGGTGAGAGTAGTTCGTCGAGGAGATCGGGATTGTGGACGAACAATCTGGAGGTGGAGGTGGAGGCGGAAGTGGATGGGGCACTGTCAAGCCCAAGTAGCAGTGGTTATGCTGGTGAGAGGGGTAGTAGTGGTAGTGTAAGTAGTGCTTCTGGAACTGATGTTATACGGGAGGTTCGGGATAACGGTTCTTCCGTTGGTGATGATGGAGTGAATTCGTTGGATTCTTCTCAAGCACAATGGATTCGTGGTAAACGGCATGCTGATGAGGTATTTTTCTAGCATGCAGAGTTTGTTTCTCAATTTTAGAATTTGATTACCTGTTTCAGCTAAGTTTGGTGAAAATTGTGCTTCATAGTTTCACTGTCAGTTTTAGACGATGTTTGTTTTGGAGGAATAGAGAAGTGAGAACTATATAAAGCAACATAATGCATACGTTTTAGTATGGGGTTTTCAACAGTTGGTGTTAAATTTTCCAATAAAGTATTATAAGCCAGAGATAAAACAAAAGACATGTGGCTTTATTCAGTTGAGGATCAATTCTTATTAAAGCACAAGTTACACTGTTGATTTTTAAGATTTCATCTTACTTATTGAAAAAAATACTGAAATAGTCTTCTTAATTGTGCTACATTTTTTACAAACAAAACCACAACTTTGTTTTCAATACCAAAACTTGTAAAGAAAGAAACAAAACGTAAGTGTTACCAAACACATAATTTTATTGAAGTTTAAGGACACCTTCATTAGGTAGTGCCGTAGTGTTGTGTGGTATTTGATTAAGTGAACATTTGTGAGCAAGATGCCCACATGTTAGAAGGTTAAGCCGGTGTATGAGGTTTAAACTACTTAGGATTAGTTATATGCATGTTGCTCTTGTGAATTCACAATAACATCATGATCTTGTGTGAATCGAGTCAAATATGGACTGATAATACATTAATACTGGTAGTACGGTAAAGTTCACATTTGGCAAAAAATGCGAATGTTTCATGTGTAAAATATAATGTTTTCAACTCAATAGACAATAACTAAAGCAAAACCCCTCACTTTTAATGGGTTTATACATGCATTCTTCTTGAAGGGTCTAAATTCATTGATAGTTAACAAGGATGAAATGCATGATGTAACCCTTTTCTTTCAAATTTTCTTAGATGATGAGGTTTTGAAAATTTACAACATTTTTTCCTAGTAGTCAGATGCTTTATTCTTCTTTATGTAAGCTTGCTGCGAATTTCTTGCCCAAGAATTTAGTTTTAAGAAATTTTCTTTAACGGCTTAAGTCGCTTTTTTGTCATCTACTTGGGGAATTGCCGGATTATGTTAATTAATTTAGGTTATTTCTCTTGAATTTTTAACGGCACGTCTACCTCTGTTTTTTTTCCATCCGTCTTTCTGTATTAATTATAAGAAAAAGCCGATTACAATAGAGTGGCAGGTAAACGGGCAACAAGCTGCGCCACAACCCCCTTTTGGATAGCAACAAGTTGCACCGCAACCCCTCTTTTGATAAGAAATGTTGATAGTGCCTGTACAAAACTATTGTATGTATTGTATAATGTATTTTCAAGTGATAATGGATAAAGTGCAGGATGATGCTTCTATCTCTTGGAGGAAAAGGAAGAAACATTTCTTTGTTTTGAGTCACTCTGGAAAACCAATATATTCAAGGTATGTGTGGGGTTAATATCCATAATGTATATATTTTTTTTTCTCTTTTCGGATATATGAATATTTTATAAAGAATATAGCTGTCAGATTGTGATCCATATCTTGTATCAGGTTCCTATTTCAGTCTCTCATTTCGTTTCGTTTCAAATCAAATTTGTCCTGACTATTGTAAATATATTTATGCACATAATAAATGCACAATTTTATGTTAGGTAAACCTATTCTAGTTGTTCGCTTGTATCTGACAAGCTTTATGATTTCTTATATGATATCTTATAATAAAAATAACATAACATTACATTTAGTTTAGATAACCATTATTGTCTTATATTGAGCAAATGAACTTTCTTGTAAAATTAAAAGTTGAAGCGAAAAGAAAGAGAATAAAAAAAGAGAGAAGCGGAGAATATGATGGTATAGTAAACTCTTTTGATTTCATCAATTGCTAGGATGAGAAGGAATAAAGGGAACCTTTGGTGGAATTGCATATGATACACACACCAAAAACCTTTTAAATTTGGTTAAAATGTTGGTTTAAGTTATGTGTGTATTATCACTTTGAAAGAAAGGATTAGTTTACATGAAAGCAATTCACACTAGTCTGTTTTGTTTTCGAGTTAGTATGATTTGCTTCAAATCAGTTTGCATATATCCTAGCGTGAATCATATAGTGTTTATTTTTACTTCACTTGACATATGTTATTTCTCTTTTTAAATTGGTTTCTAGATATGGAGATGAGCACAAGCTAGCAGGATTTTCGGCAACTTTGCAAGCTATCATTTCCTTTGTGGAAAACGGGTAAATATGTTAGCATCTATCGGCTATGCAACTTCATTATCTAGTTTTCGTTAAACAAGTGAAGTCAAATACTCCAACAAAAATAAACCAAATGACATGTGCTTAGTAATTAGGATCGACGTTATAGCTATTGTTTAAAAGATCAACTAGTTCAGATTTGCTTTGACAATTAACTATGACCATGAACTTAGTTGGAAGATATTTGTAAGAAAAACAATTGATCTTTAGAAAGACTTTTGAGTTTATGAAAAAGAACGTAATCACTCACGGTTTTGGGCTCATGAATATATGGGCAACTTCCACTAGTTTTTCACCTTTTCCCCATTTAATCACTTAGGATATGTAGAAACACAAAATGGATTATCATTCTCTCACCCCTAAAAAGGGCAAGACAACAAGTAACTCAAGTCCTTTGGGTGAATACATGAGGCAACCTAAGTCCACGTAGAGCACAAACCCAAGGAAGTATTTAGTGGGATCTCACAAGGAGGTTCTTAGATAAGCACCCAACATGCCTTGTATAAAAACAAGGTTGTGGATATATAAGCCGCTTTTGGGAGGCAATAGGGTTAATAAAGAGTAGTTGGAGCCATATTGGGGTTTGTAGCCTTTTCTCAAACATGGGATTGTAAGGCATTCTAGACATGGATGATGATGGGGTATATGTCGAGTTTGCAATAGCGCGAAACACTAAAGAAAGGAGGCATTTGCAGTTGGTGGATTGCCAGAGCTTGTTTACTCGAGATATGACATGGGCTAAGGTCCTATAATGGATAGCCGATTACGATATTAATTGTTTTTTGCTCGGAGATCATGGATTCCCATACACTTTGTCACTCACAATGGCATCTCATATTCACATGCACTAAATCTTGATCCAGCCTGCTATGAGTCTTGGGATACAGCCAAGATCATGTGCTGTAAAAAGCAACACGTAAGCCACGAGACCACATGCGACAACTTCTATCAAAGGCGCACAAGGCACGAGCTGGTCGCTGGTTCGCTTCTTGCACAAATGCTGGAATGTACCTTTCCTTCTTCCTTCTTGTTTTCACTTCTGGTGAGACTTGAGAGAGGTGGTGATTCTGTGGATAAAAGAGATGTTTTCACTTTCTGATGAGCAGCCTAATCAAGTCATCACTATTGACAAACCTAAGTTGATACACGTCTATTCTAGAAGGGGCAAAGGGAGTAATATTAAATGTGGCCAAGGGGCATGATGGGGAGAAAGATAGTATAAGTAGAAAGGAATAAAGTTGTTAGGGTAGTTTTTCATTTGTTAAGTTTGTTATTGGCTCCTGCTTGTGCAGAGAGAGAGGAAACCTTCCCTGGAATTCCTTTTGAGTTTTACGCCATTTCCTTTCTGTGTTCATTTTCCAGTTATCAATAAACAGTCCTTTAATCATTTCTTAATTTGTGTGTGATTCAAATACCTATCATTGGTCCGACCTGCCTTTGATTTGCCGGTTTCCATGGAGACTCGTTCTGCTCGTTTAGATACACAGGAGCAACAGATTCAACGGTTGCAGACTGATGTATTGGAGATGAAGACCACGTTATTGGCACTGGATGTGGATCGAGCCGAATTGGCCGAATTCCGAACTCTGGTTTTGGGTTGGATGAAGCAGCATGAGAAACGACCGTCTGATGGGTCTTCTGGATCTGGATCGGGGTTCAAATTGGGTGAAGTGTTTTCTTCTTTCGGCGTCAAAACTGCTCCTGTTGGAGATTCTTCGTCGTGTCTTCCTTGGGCAGTGAAGAATGTCAAGTTACCTGAATTCAGTGGTTTCGATCCACAAGGATGGATTCAGAAGGCGACCTTATATTTTGATATCAACGACACACCGGATGATCTTCGCCTCCGTTTAGCGCAATTGAGTATGGAGGGGGTCGCCCAACATTGGTTCACCATCATTACTCAGGTTCATGATTCTCTTTCATGGGTTGATTTTCAGACTGAGTTATTGCAACGATTTAGTGGCTTAGAAATTCAGAATCCTTATGAACAGCTTGCTAATATTCAACAATCCGATTCCATTTATGATTATATTGATGATTTTGAGTATTTGTTGTCGTTGGTACCACGTTTGTCGGAATCTCAAGCCCTAGGCTATTTTGTGGCGGGTTTGCGTGATGACGTGAAAAAGTGGGTACAATTACATCGTCCTCAAAATCGTTTGGATGCGATGTACATCTCCAAGGATGTGGAGGAAATGCTCAGGCCAAAAGGGGGTCAAAATTCGTCCTCCCGTTTTCGGTATAGTCACCGTTATGGGCCTTCTGTTGTTTCCCCTAATGATGGGCTTTCCAATGTGGGCCGCTCTGAGTCCAAGTCCAGTTTTCAATCCAAGTCTTCTGACAGGGCTTCCAGTGGACGGAGTGATATCACTCGTACCTTCTCGTCACCAAAATTAGGGTTCTCTCTTGTGTCCGATTCTGGTCCCATTTTCTCTCAAGATAGGGGCGTTCGTTCGCTGTCCCGCACTGAATGGGAGGATCGACGAAAGAATGGTCTATGCTTTCGTTGTGGTAACCGGTATGGACCGGCTCACAAGTGTCCAGAAGGTAAATTACGGGTGTTATTATTGGGGGATGATGAATACGAGTCTCCCGTTGGCGATTTTTTGTCCGTGGAGCCTGATTCGGGTGGTGATGAGGATAAACCCGCTGATTTGGCGAACGACACTTGTATGTCGCTGGATTTTGAAGGTATTTTTGCTAGTCAGGAAGGGGTGAATACATTGAAGTTAAAGGGTGCTTTACATGGCCTTTCGATTTATATTTTAGTAGATAGTGGGGCTTCCCACAATTTTGTCTCCCTTCGGCTAGTGGTTGCGTTGGGGCTTCCGTGTTCTCCGTTTCCAGGAATTAAAATCAAATTAGGAGATGGTCATGTTGTGTTAGTTTCAGAACACTGTCTTGATCTTCCGGTGAATGTGGATCCCTACACCTTTCGAATTCGAGCTTTGGTTATGGGTACAGGAGGGCTTGATTTTGTTTTGGGTATGGAATGGTTGCAATCTCTTGGGGAGGTGGTTCATGATTGGCAAAGGCTTGGATGTTGTTTGTTTATCAGGGATCCGAGGTTCAATTGCAAGGGGTCCTTCGAGGTCAATCTCCTACTGCAGCATTACATCAGTGGTTAGATTTGGCTGGGAATTCTATATTAACCACTCCGAGCTCTGTTCCAATTTCAGTCTCTGGGGTGTCTTGTCCAACTCCCATATCTTTATCCGATTCCCAACATGCTGATTTGTCTTCTCTTTTCGATGCCTTTGCTGCTGTCTTTCAACTTCCTACCACTTTACCTCCTTCCAGACAGCATGTTCATGGCATCATTTTAACCATAGTTACCAAATTCGCTCATCACCCCGCGATCCCCGTATTGGATCGTGATGTACCAAAACGAAATTCGGAGCGTACCAAATCGCTATGGTACGGCGAATTCGAATTACCTGGTTCGGCGATCCAATAGCAAGAAATCGTTGTACCATTGCTGCCCAAATCGCGATTTTGAGAAAGGAATTCGCTGGTTCGAGTATTGAATGGTTCGCGATTCGGCGGGAACAGAAGATGAAGAAGATGAAGAAAAACGACTGAGGACCTTTTACACGTCCATTTTTTTCACTAGATGAAGAAAAACGCAGACAGAAGATGAAGATGAAGATGGTGTTTTAATGGTGTTTTCTACTTTTTATTTTTTGGAAAGGGACTGCAATAACTTCTTGGTTGCAGGTTTATTGAAACTTTAAAACTTATCAGCTTTATTGATAGACTAAATCAAAATAATTAAAATTAAAGGTATATCAATAGACTAAATCAAAATAATTAAATGAATTTTATTACTTAAGTTTTAAAAAAAATAGAAAAGACAATAATAATTTATAAGAAAAATCATTATTTTTTAATGTTTTTGCCTATTATATATATTTTTTTAATTATTATGTATCTTGGAATTTTGGTAATTTCTTTTTTGAATTGTATACACCGAGCCGAACTACATGGTACACCGTACCGGTTCGTACCGAAATGAACCTACCTCCCTCCGTACCGAATACGTTAACTCTAGCGAATTGCGTACCCGAACCGCGTACCCGTACCGGAGCGAACCGCGTATTAGGTAACTATGATTTTAACCACCACTGACCCTATATGTGTTCGACCTTATCGGTACCCCCATGTGCAGAAATCTGAGATTGAACGACAGGTTTAAGAGTTGTTGCATGCTGGCATGATTCGGCCAAGTCGAAGTGCATACTCTTGTCCGGTGATTTTGGTTCGCAAAAAAGATTATTCGTGGCGTATGTGTGTGGATTACCGCGCCTTAAATCACGCCACAATTTCGGACAAATTTCCGATTCCTGTGGTGGATGAATTAATTGATGAATTGCACGGGGCTTGCTTCTTTTCTAAACTATATTTAAAGTATGGGTATAACCAGATTCGTATGCAACCGGATAGCATTGACAAGACGGCTTTCCGCACTCATGATGGGCATTATGAATATTTGGTCATGCAGTTTGGTCTAATGAATGCTCCCGCCACATTTCAAGCCACTATGAATGACATTTTTCGCCCTCACTTGCGGCATAGCGTGGTCATTTTTTTTGATGATATCCTTGTTTACAGTCCTACATGGGAGGCCCACTTGGAGGATTTGAGAGTGGTCTTACAGGTTTTACAACACAATCATTTCATGGTTAACCGCCAAAAATGTTCTTTCGGTCAGCAATCTATTGAGTATTTGGGTCATATCATCGATGGCCAGGGGGTTTCAATGGATCCTCAAAAGGTGGAGGCTGTTGTCGGGTGGCCGGTTCCTAAGAGTTTAAAGGGACTTCGAGGATTTTGGGATTAACGGGCTACTATCGGAAATTTGTTAAAAATTATGGGAGTATTGCTCGTCCCCTCACTGATTTAACCAAGAAAGATGCGTTTTTATGGCAATCTACTGCTCAACAAGCGTTTGAAAACCTTAAACAGGCTTTAGTTTGTGCTCCTGTTCTTTCTTTCCCTAATTTCAATGAGCCCTTCGTGGTCGAATGTGATGCTTCTGGACGAGGTATTGGTGTTAGGTGTGGAGTCTCGTTTAGAGGCGGCCGGCCCTAATTAGGGTTAGCCGGCCCTAATGGGCCTATCTCTACGGTTTGGGCCTAACTTGGAGAACAAGTTAGGAACCCTAGTTTTAATCTATAAATACCCTATGTTGTAATTGTAATCAGTATGCCTAGAGCTTAATGAAATAACCTAGTTGCAGCCCGTGGACGTAGGTCCCCCACTAGGACCGAACCACGTAAAATTCTTGTGTCGTTTATTTTTCTGTACCGCGTGATTATCGTTTGTGCATGTGTGTGTGTTGATTCCGCTGCGTCACGTTGTTCCTAACAAGTGGTATCAGAGCTTTGGCTCGTTATTTACACACGGTCTGCACGGTTTTCGATCGAGAAAAAGGGTAGAGGCTGATCGAGGGTTGATTCAGATCTGCTGCTACAGTACCACCGCCGCTACAGTATTGCCGCCGCCGTGAACAGTGTTTTCCGGCGTGAACAGTGTTCCATAAAAATTTTCGTTTTTTCTGCTGCTGCTGTTCCAGGACTGATTCACAGCCTGGTTTCTTGTTTTTTGGGTCGCCGGAATTAGGGTTTTTTCAAACCCTAGGTTGCGCAAAAGGGGAAAGAAAACAGGGCTGTTTCAGGAGAAAACACGGGACTGATTTGGAGTGATTTTGCAATTAGAGTTTCTGTTGTGGATCTCTTGGAGTTGCTGGTTTCACTCGGGTTTGCAGGTGAAGCGTCGGGTCGGGTGTTTCGGGTTTGTGTTGCGGGTTAACGGTTTGATTGTTTCGGGTACCAGGTTAAACTCTTTGAAGCCGCCGATTAGGGTTTAGTTATAAAGCTCTTGGATTCGTCGAGTAAAGGTTAGAGTTTTGTTTAGTTCTGTTTGACTGTTTATTATCAACTATTTGGGAACCGGGTTATGTGAAATTCAGTATTCGGGTTTAGATTTGTCTGCGAGGTTTATTGCAGGAGCAGTTCGGTTTATTGACAGTGTTTGGTAGAACAACTGTCAAGTTCAGGCCCGTGACATTACTGTGTTTATTTCACTATTTCGATATGTTTTCTGTTTGCTATTATTATGGCTGAAGACGGGATGGTTATTATCTAAAGGTTTGACGGTTAGTTGGTTTTGTCAAAAGAACTTGGGCGTGGTACTATGGGATAAAACCGGTGAAAACGGAACCAGCAGGTTTGGAATGCTTTGGGTTTTAAGTATTCCGGTTCTGGTGTGCTGGTGACGACGTAAGTGAAAAAAAAAAGGAAGTCAGGTTATATTGCTCGGTTGAAAGATTTTTCGGTTAGGGTTAGCCGATCGGGTGTACGGTCGCGGAATCCTTGGTACCGTTTGCTTTCATGAAAGCTCTGCTGCTGTTATAACTGTTTGTCGGTTAGCTGGTCTAGAACTGTGAAGTTGTTTCTTGTTCAGTGGTGATCAGTGGTACGACATTTGGCATGGGTTGGGATAACAGGGACAGTGGGAGCTGAGCATAGTTGACTTGGTGGAGCTGCATGGAGGTATGTGGGACATTCTTTAGAGTCGATGTCAAAGATAGTAAATTCTGCTTCTGAGAATGTGTCTGGGTTGATGCATTGGGACTCAGTGAAGGCAGTGTGGAGACTCTTGGGTTCAAGATTCTGGTATGCTTCATTACTCACTTCTGTGAAACATTGGTGAATCTATTGTTTGAAGACTTTCGAAAGATACAAGTTTATGTATCGCTGGAAGAAGGGAACCAACTTCCGAGTATTAAAGTCTTGGCTCGCTGCATCGGGTAGAGCTAAGTGGATTCATTTTGCAAGTGTGAATCCTAGAGCCACGGAGATGTTAGCTGAGTGCATTCGGAGGTTTAAACCAGGTCAGGGGTTTTGGGAATAGTGGGAGCATGGGACGTGTTCTAGGTATAGTTCAAAACACCGTTGGGTTTTGAAGACCGGAATTCCGAATGGGAAAATCTCTCCATGGTACTTGCAGGTTTTGGAGAGTGGTGCTTCCTCTGGAAGTCTCTGGAGTCGGTAGTTCGAGTGAGTAGGTGCCGGTTGAGATTGAGGATGAGTCAATGGCTGGTTTTGCCATGGCTGGGTCAGTGATGACTGCTGGGTTGGAGCTCGGGGGAGCTTCAACGGGCTCTTCTGGTAATTGAGGAGTTGGTTGCTGTAATTAGGAGGATTGGATTGAAGTCTTAGCTTGTTTATGGGAACTGAAGGCTTGGAGGACTTTTGTTATTTGAAATCTTAGCTTGTTCTTGGGAGCTGGAGGCTTGGAAACTTCTAATAGTGAAGTGTTAGCTTGCTCTTAGAACTGGAGGCTTGGAGGATTTCTGTTATTGAAGATTACTGGAGTTAATGGTATAGGGTCTGCTTGGATGGTGGATTGAGGATTGCTCGAGCCTCCAAGTGGGAGATTGTTAGGTGTGGAGTCTCGTTTAGAGGCGGCCGGCCCTAATTAGGGTTAGCCGGCCCTAATGGGCCTATCTCTACGGTTTGGGCCTAACTTGGAGAACAAGTTAGGAACCCTAGTTTTAATCTATAAATACCCTATGTTGTAATTGTAATCAGTGTGCCTAGAGCTTAATGAAATAACCTAGTTGCAGCCCGTGGACGTAGGTCCCCCACTGGGACCGAACCACGTAAAATTCTTGTGTCGTTTATTTTTCTGTACCGCGTGATTATCGTTTGTGATGTGTGTGTGTTGATTCCGCTGCGCCACGTTGTTCCTAACAATTGGTGCTGTTTTGATGCAACAGAATAAGCCAATTGCTTATTTTAGCAAGGCTTTAAGTGACCGAAATTTAGCTAAATCTGCATTCGAACGGGAAATTATGGCTTTGGTGTTGGCGGTTCAGCATTGACGACCTTATTTATTGGGTACTCGCTTCACTGTGTACACGGATCAAAAAAGTTTGAAATTTTTACTTCAACATCGGGTCTCCTCTCCGGACCAACAGAATTGGGTTGCTAAGCTTTTGGGTTATGATTTCGATATTCACTACAAACCTGGACGGGAGAATCGAGCCGCCGATGCTTTATCCCGACGGGCTGATGCGGGGGAACTTCACTCACTTTTATCAGCTCCGATTTGGGCACAGGGAGCACAGTTGATCGAAGAAGCCAGAAATGATATGGAAATTCAGCAGTTATTTCGGAAATGGCAGGACAAACCGGATACATGCTCCGGTTATTCGGTAAAACAAGGGGTGTTCTATTACGAGAATCGGGTTGTGATTTCTCGTAATTCCAAGTTTTTACCTGCTCTTTTACATGAGTTTCACACTACAGCTGCTAGGAGCCATTCGGGGTTTTATCGCACATATAGACGTTTAGCAGCAAATTTATATTGGCCGGGAATGACAACAACAATTAAGCAATTTATTCGAGAATGTGATATCTGTCAAAGATGTAAGGCCAACTATGTGCTTCCAGGAGGGTTACTACAACCTCTCGATATTCCCGACGCTATATGGGAAAATTTATCGATGGATTTTATATCCGGATTACCCACGTCCCATGGGTATAATGTGATCTTGGTCGTTGTGGACCGAATGTCCAAATACTCTCATTTTCTTCTTTTAAAACACCCCTATACCGCAAAAACGGTGGCTGAACTTTTTGTAAAGGAGGTCATCCGTCATCATGGGGTGCCCAAATCCATTGTAAGTGACCGTGATCCCTTGTTTCTAAGCAAATTTTGGCAAGAGATATTTCGTTCTATGGGTACCAAACTTCATATGAGTTCAGCTTACCACCCCGAGACTGATGGACAAACGGAGGTAATCAATCGTTGTGTGGAAGCATATTTGCGGTGTTTTGCGGTGGATCAGCCCAAGACGTGGGCCACTTGGATTCCTTGGGCTGAATTTTGGTATAATTCGATGTTTCATGCTTCTACGGGGACCACTCCGTTTGAGAAAGTTTATGGTCGGCGACCCCCGTCGGTCCTCCAATTTCTTCCTGGAGAAGTTCAAGTGGAATCGGTTGCTCAAGAACTCCAAGACCGGGATGCAGCTTTAAAACAGCTCAAACTACATTTATCTAATGCTCAAGGCTCTATGAAATTGCAAGCTGACAAAAAACGACGGGATGCTCAATTTGTGGTGGGTGAATGGGTTTATGTGAAGCTCAAACCGTATCGTCAATTGTCGCTCAAAAGTAGGATTTATCAGAAGTTGGCTGCAAAGTTCTTGGGGCCCTTCCAGATTCTCGACAAGTTGGGACCGGTGGCTTACAAATTGCAACTTCCGGTCACATCAAAAATTCATCCTGTGTTTCATGTGTCTTTGCTCAAAAAAGCGCTTCCAGGAACTGTTGAGTCATCTCTGCCTCCTGAGTTGGCGATTTCTGATTCAGATCCTATAGTGCCGGCTGCAGTATTGGCTACTCGCTTAATTAGAGACGGCTCAGATTCGGTAGAACAATGGCTGGTACACTGGCACTGTCAATCCCCAGAAGAAGCAACTTGGGAAGATTCATCATGGTTTACCGGTCAATTCCCTGATTTTCGTCTTGAGGACAAGACTGTTTTGGCAGGAGGGAGTAGTGATGAGCAGCCTAATCAAGTCATCATTATTGAAAAACTTAAGTTGATACACGTCTATTCTAGAAGGGGCAAAGGGAGTAATATTAAATGTGGCTAAGGGGCATGATGGGGAGAGAGATAGTATAAGTAGAAAGGAATAAAGTTGTTAGGGTAGTTTTTCTTTTGTAAAGTTTGTTATTGGCTCCTGCTTGTGCAGAGAGAGGGAACCTTCCCTGGAATTCCTTTTGAGTTTTACGCCATTTCCTTTCTGTGTTCATCTTCCAGTTATCAATAAACAGTCCTTAATCGTTTCTTAATTTGTGTGTGATTCAAATACCTATCACTTTCACAGGAATAATATAGAGAGATGGAGATAGAGAGTTTTGTGAGGTGTGTAAATGTGATTAGTATAGATAGAGATAGAAACTACTTTAGTCTACTGGTGTGGTAGTATGGCAGTGTACATACAAAGAAGTTCTGTACAAAGCTTTAAAGCAAGACTGCAAAAAATCCTGCTCATTAAAAACAAATCAATATTCAATGTCATACAAACTAGAATAATATCAAAGAAACAACAATAATGAAGCCATGGATTCATCTAAATTCGCCTAAGATGCATAATGATGACTTGAAGCACTAAAATGGTGTATGTCATGCACTTATTATCACACACTTCTTATTGTTATATAGATAAAAAGGAGCCATCAGTAGTTTGTTTTTTAATCTCTCAGGGGAGATCGTGTCAAATTGGTAAGGGCAGGAAAACACCAGGTGGTTTTTCTAGTTAAAGGACCAATTTATTTGTTTTGCATAAGCTGTACAGAAGAACCTTATGAATCACTACGAGGGCAACTTGAGCTTCTTTACGGTCAGGTGAAATTTCGTTACTACCCTTTAATTTGTCTGAAATTTGTATCACTTACTTTGTCTTCTTAAATTAGATTCTGTACTATATCAATATTATTGTACTTGTACATCATTATACGATTGATATTACTGCAGATGATACTTATTCTTACAAGATCTGTTGATAGATGCTTTGAGAAAAATCCAAAATTTGACATGACTCCTTTGCTGGGAGGAACAGATGCTGTTTTTTCTTCTCTCATTCACTCATTCGGCCAGTTTGTTTTGTTTTCTTTTCTTTGATCCATTTTTTAATTAAAAATGACATTATGAATTATATTTTTAAATAGTTCCCCATGACTTTAATTGATTAACTATTTGTATCAGGAACCCTGCTACTTTTCTTCATGCATACACTTGTCTTCCCCTTGCTTATGCTACAAGGCAAGCTGCTGGTGCTATTTTGCAAGATGTTGCTGATACAGGTGTCGTTTTTGCAATATTGATGTGCAAAGATAAGGTTTTTACAGCCATTGCTTTTACCTCAACGCCTTGTACAATAGATAAATAATCTTATATTTTTCTAGTTTGCGGGAGACTATCCTTATATTAGAGCTAAACTGCAGGTTGTTAGTCTGGTAGGCTTGCAGAAAGCATCACTTCATCCTGATGATATGTTGCTGCTGGCTAACTTCGTCATGTCATCTGAATCTTTTAGGCAAGTTTGATATAAATTTATAATTGGCCAACAATAGTTACTATGTTATGTTTCTTTCTATCTACTTTATGTTATAGAATGAACTAAGAATTGGCAGAATGGACGGGCTGGGCTCGTTGTGTAACATGTCAAAATGGGTAAAATTTGTACTGGTCTAAACAGGCTGGGTCAGGTTGTTACAATACTTTTTGTGCAAAAGTTTTAGATGTTTTTAATAATTTTAGTGTCATAGAAGTCAAAGGTGCAAAAAATTTGAAAAAAAAACATGCCTGGATCTCCAAAAAACATGTCGGAACCGGCCTAAACTAGGTCTAAACAAGCCATAAGACAGTCTAAACTAGCCTGAAACAGCCTAAAACATGTCCAAAACGGCTAAAAGTTGCCTGGAATACATGTGTGCCTTGCTTGTCTGGGGCAAGCACTTTTTATGCGCCTAGGCAACAGGTTCACCCTTTGAGCCTTTGACTACCTAGATTAGTGATTACAAAGAAGTATTATTTTAATAATAGTATACTATTTTGAATCAACTGATTAAAGAGGTTTTTATGCGTTAAAAATACACTCTTAAGTGACTTTCGACCTATTAGAGATAAATATGATCCAAATTGACCCATTCGTATAAGTAAATGGGTCAAAACTGCTGCCTGTAGGATGAACTCATGAACATTGGAAATTAGGTTTATGGGATTTTTACGGGGCTGACATTGTATTATTGTGCAGGACATCTGAATCTTTTTCACCAATATGTTTGCCAAGATACAATCCTATGGCATTTCTATATGCTTATGTTCATTATCTTGATGTGAGTGAATCACAACTTTTAAGAGATTATCCTCCCACAAGTTGAATGCTTACATAACTGATGTTATTTTTTTGCTTTTCATTAGCTGAAAACAGAGTATAAACTATTTGTTCAGAATGCATTCTGTTAACATTATATTTATCTGCAAATTATATGGGAGATAAAGTTAATTCAACATTATGTATATTGCAGGTTGATACGTACTTGATATTGCTCACTGCAAGTTCACAAGCCTTTTTCCATCTTAAAGAATGCAGGCATGTGTTTCTTTGTTTTCAATCGTCAAAAAATATTAGGTGGCATAATGGGTTGATTTGAATAACGGGTCAAAATGTGTAATTTATTTGGTACGTGTTAAAATGGGTTGAGTTGGTGATAATCCCGGTGGTTTAATATGATTAATATTAGATAAATATATTTTTATTTATTTGGCTGATGTGTTTTATTATTTATTGGATATAGTTTTATTTTAGAAGAAGGTTATGAGTTAAAGTTATAAATAGGTCACTAGAGACTGTAATCTCTTTATGCTTAATGATTATTTAAGTTGGTATTACGAATATGAGAGCTAATCGACCTCTTGAACAGTTGAAGGTCGATCAACCTATTTTCTGTTTCAGTTCGTTTGTTATAAATAATTAGTGTGTTCATTATGATTACAAAATTTATATATTCCAATAATATTTTTTTGATAAAATCATTAACAAGGTTTTGTGGATTAAAAATACACTTGGGTGACTTTTGACTTGATTGATAAGGTTTTATTTAGTGGATTTCCCCCCTTTCTTATAACATCCTCTATGCATTATTTTCCCTTTTAAATCATTTAAACTATTATTCATAGGATACGAGTCGAAACGGTCCTTTCAAAGTCAAACGTTCTAAATGAAGTTCAAAGATCCATGTCAGAAGGTGGCTTGCGTATTGACCATTTGCCTGTTGACCCATCTGCTCGTTCCGGATCTTTATTCCATTTAAATCAAAGAAGACCATCACCTGAAACCGTTGTAGGTGTAGGTGGTCCAGCTGGACTTTTGCACTTCATTTACCGCAGTATTTATCTTGATCAATATGTATCTTCTGAGTTTGCATCTCCAATCAGCAGGCCCCCACAACAGAAAAGGTTTTTCTTTTCTTTTTCCATCTAAATTCTGCGATACCCTGTTTAGTAATTTTAAGTTTTTAGCAACAATTGAGTTGTTTTTTTGGCAGATTGTATAGAGCATACCAGAGACTTTATGCTTCCATGCATGATAAAGGGGTAGGACCCCATAAAACTCAGTTCAGAAGGGATGAAAATTATGGTAAATTATTCTAGTATTTCAGATTCTAAGAATTTTTATTTATTATTATTATTATTATTATTATTATTTTAATATTTGCATTATTTTCTAAACTAATGTTGGTGGTGGTGTGATTAAGATTACAATTTTTCTACTTCTCTGCAGTTTTACTGTGCTGGGCTACACAGGATTTTGAACTTTATGCTGCTTTTGATCCTCTTGCAGATAAGGTTAAATTAATTTTTTTAAGGAATAATATCAAATATCCCCTCAGAACTTAGTATAATATCATATTTACCAGAAAAAAAATCATAACATTAAATATACCCATTTTCAAATTTATGACATTTATACCCTTCTCTTAAAACTCTCTTAGGATGCGAGTGTTTGGAATGTGAGGCGAAAGAGAAGGGTATAATAGTCATATTATAAATTTTATTTTAAGTTACCAGGGTATATACGAATTTTTTTATGGGTAAATATGATATTATGATATTATTATGAATTTTTTTATCGCAACTTATAACCGAGGCTTGGTGAATTGATTTTTGTAGGCTGTGGCGATACGGATATGCAACCGAGTGTGTCAGTGGGTGAAAGATGTGGAAAATGAAATATTTTTGTTGGGAGCAAGCCCTTTTTCATGGTGATAATCTCCTTTCCGTAACATAATGTATTGTGCCTCTGTTTTTCATTTTTTTTCTTTCGTGCAACGGTTTTTTGGTACAAAACCGATAAAAATAAATAGCTAAAAAGTTTTTGTATAACTTTAGGAAGAAACGTTACACTTGTACCTCGTATGTACTCGCTGCAAACTTGTACTTCGGTCTGGTCTTAACTGTAAAAAACCGATAAAAGCCATGAGCTTAATTTTATTTATTTTGCAAAGACATTGTTATCTATTGGCAATTCTTCTCACTTCCAACATGAGTATGCGCACACACACAATACTAGTAGCTAGTTTTACCTACATCACACATATAGACAAGACATGCGAAAAACATCAACAATCCATTCGCATTAGTTACTTTGACTCGTGTATTGTTCGGATAAAGAATGAACAACGACAACCACGTTAATGACTTTGTACGCAACTACTCATGTATCGTTCGGACTTTGGATCAAGATGAACATCAACCACCACATAAATGCTTTTTACTTGTGTGTTGTATGGATCAAAGGGTGGAACATCAACAGCATTAATGCTTTTTACTAATGCAACTAGAAATTTTGCCTCGTGGCCAGAAGTCGACCTTAAACAGTTGAGATGGTGACATTAATGTGGCTAAGCATAAAAAGAAACGTGGTTGAATTTTGTTTTGCCCTATCTTAAACAGTTGAGGCGATAGACATTAAAGTGACTAAACACAAAAGAAATCGTAGTTAAATAAATAAAAGAAACGTATGAAGCTACGGCAAGTCGGTTGTGGAGATCGAAACATAGATGAATAACAGTTAGATAACGGTTCAGTCGGTGTCGGCCTCATTCTTCATGGTACCAGACACCAACACGTTACCGTCAGTCGATATAACCCATGGTGCCTAAAAACATATGCTATCATGAATATTACTCCATTTTTAAAACAATTATACCATGACATCAAGGAAAAAAACAAACAAATAAACGTGAAAGTTATTAATAAAAAATCAAAATATATATACCAGAGGGGGTAAACTTGAAACTTAAGAACTTGAGGGGTCAAACTGACATTTTATAAAGTTTGGGGTGAGTTTTGACATTTGACCAAAGTTGAGGTAGAAGTGGTCGGTGGTAAGACTTGTTTTTAAGAGTATTGATAGTGAACATCAACAACCATATTAACGACTTTTGTGTTCATGCATAGTTTGGATCAAGAGTGAATATTAACCGCATCGTTAACTATCAACAATCACTTTTACTAATGTATCGTCGCATTCAAGAGTAAGCGAACTATCAACAATCACTTTTACTAATGAATCATCGCATTCATCCTTTTACTAATGCATCACCGCATTCAAGAGTAAGCGTCAAACACGTTAACGGCTTTACTCATGTCTAGTGAATCTCATCTTTCATCACACAAGTGCTTTGCATTTTGAAACATTTAAATCTACTTTCACATTTTGATCAAAATCATATATCTACATTTTGTGCTTATTTCCACTTATCACATTTAAATCATAGTTTATATATTACTATCAGACTGAAAAATGTGACGAGTAAAGGTAGACGAGTGACAATAAATTCACACCTATTCGTATGAAATTATTGTAACATGATCATAGACATATAACACATACTAGTTGTGATTTCGTCGTAAAATTTCCAGTAAACAAAATAAATAAGATTTAGATGTATAATTTCCAGGTACACTCGGGTATGGTCTTGAATATATTGTGACCTCAAAGTTTCTGGGTACAGTCCGGTCGGCTCTTGAAGATATCGGGTTTGATCATGTTGACCTTTTTGTATGTTAACCGTTACAACCATATGTACGTAAATACCATCATTGTATTTGTAGCAACAGAAAGCATGAAGTCTCAATAGTGACGATGCCAAAAAAACACGAATTGCAATAAACTTTCCTCGGTTGCATTCAAATCCACGAACTAAACACGCTTATATACATCAATGAGCCCACGGCATCCACGTGATTCTTTCTTTAAAAAAACCAATAAAAGCCACACAAACTACACATAAACACGAATGGTGGGATGATGACAAAAAAAAACAGGGTTTTAAAATGACGGTTTAATTTTATGATTAACGTGATGACAGTGACCAAAAGTTGAGAAGAAACGAGGGTAATGCGGTAAACCAGCTAAGGAAGGCCATAGCAGTAGCAGTCTCGAACTGCTTGCAGTGATTTTGAGAACACAGACCCAGATCATTACCGATAAGAACTGTAATACCCGCAGATGCACATGCTGCTGCAAATGTAAGAGTTGACGTCACCTGCGATTAAAAGAAAATTATTTCAAATTTAAATGAACTGGCAGCTGACGGCCTGGCAAGTATCGTAGATATACCCTTGAAAACTTGCATAATATCATATTTACGAGTAAAAAAATGACATCAAATATACCTATCCAAAATACTAAATTTCATGCTTACCCGTTTTATTAAATACAATTTTAAAATAGAGCCATAATACCCTTCATAGCAGGGAGTACTTTTCAGAACCAATAGTATGTTGAGAACTGCAAGATCGCATTAACCCTTGTAACTATATATTACATAATATGACTAGAATGTAGGTAGATGCAATATGTTGCATATATGCATGCATAATTGCATATAAACTATATGCGGTTCTCAACATACCATTAGTATGTGCATATATTTATACTTTTTTTTAATACATGAGAGGAGATAAAATCAATGAAGGAGTGAGGAGGGATATATAAATAATTGTTCTTCAATTTTATCGTTTTCATTGAAGCGGAATGTACACAACTTATGCAGTTCTCAACATACCATTAGTTCTGAAAAGAATGTGCCCCTACCCTTCATATTCTAATTGAAGTTTCAAGGGAACGGTACAAGTGTCATAAAATTGAAAATATGCACATTTGATATTATGATTTTTTTATTTGGTAAATATGATATTATTACAAGTTTTGAGATATATATAAAATCCTAAAACGTTTTATTAAAACAAAGTATCAAGAACACTTGATCTACATTTACACTTGATCTACATTTTGATTTCTCCTTTGGCTTAATCATGAACCAGACATGATACCATCCAAAAATGTAGTGTTTTTTTTTATTAATTTTTTAGATTCTCAGGGCCTATTTGAAGCGTATATAGATTAGTGGTAAACGACATATAATGATGAATCTCATTTAATACTAGAATTATCAGCAGTGATTAATCTTACCCCGTCACCAATAGAAAAGAGACTAACAACTCTGTAATTCTGTAAGGTGCGTCCGACCAAAAGAGCATGAATGTCAAGAATAGCAAGTGACAGGCTCCACATACTCTGAAGGGCAACAGCAGCAACAAGGTAGCTGAGATTGCAAACAATTAAAAATTTTCATTAATTGATAACAATCAGATCATGCAAAGTTATAAAAAGTAATTTGCAGAATATTTATAATTTCTTACAGTGGTATATCTATAGACTATAGCAATCATTTATATTTGATGAACCTTACACACTAGCAGTCCATATAATCAGTCTTGCCCTACCTCTAGCATCAGATTTAGGGATTCACAGGATTATTAAATGTCATTTTCCATTATCTTAATCAGACACAATAATAAGTAATGATATTCAAAAGTTCATGTCTTCCCCTACTGCAGTTATGATTTATCAATTATCACCATAATCTTGATGTTCTGTTGATTCTAGATCTGATTATTGCACAAGCACCAACATTCATAGCAGCCTTTTGATTAGAATTTTCATAATGAAATCACCACCAGTGATTTGAATACTTTGTTCTCCTGATGACACAGCTGTTAGCAGTTCATTTGTCCATTCTAGATACTTCTCTCCCATTCAATCAAACAGAATATATCATAATGACTTTTATTATTTATTCTGTGAACCGTACACTAAAATAGTCCATATAATCATTCTTCCCCAGCCTCTAGCATCAGATTTAGGGACTTAAAGGAGTATTAAATGTCACTTTCCTACATCTTAATCAGACACAATAATAAATAATGTTTTTCAAAAGTTTATGTTTTCCGCTACTGGAATTATGATTTATCAACTATCACAATAATCTTAATAGTCTGCTAATTCTAGATCTGATTATTGCACAAGTAACACCATGCCAACATTCAACATTCATATCAGCCTCTTGATTAGAATTTTCATAATGAAATCGCCACACAATTGTCAGTAGTTCATTTTCTCCATTCTAGACGCTTCTCTCACATTCAATCAAACAAAATACATCATAATTTCCAATTTTTACTCTATCACAGCAACTTCTACAATATCAACTCAACTTCCTTAGAGTTAATCGCATCACGGATTCAATCTCCAACTAGATATTAAAATTCAGTACCTACAACGATTTGCAACACAGTTCCACTACAACATCGATCCTATATTTCTATCTCTAACTCATAAACTTTGGAACAGGAATTAATCAATAAGATCTCGAAAAACTACACACGTTCATCAACGAAACGGATCGAGAAAATTACCAGAAGGCGGTGACGGACGGAAAATCGTTTGTGGAAGCCATGACAGCTAGTGAGACGACTGCGTACGCAAACTGAAAAAAACGCAAGCTAAGACCACCGATCGTCCCCGGCATGCCTTGGATGACCTTCATCCTCACTCTAGGTGGCACAGCGACGCGGCCGTCGGCCGGAGGTAACGGTGCCACTTCAACCGGATGCACCGACGGATGGCTGACGTTCATTTTATCCCGCCGCCTTCAACTACCACCTGTAACGACGTCTTATCTACCTGATGATCATCAATCATATAAAATCCGGTGATTTGATTCGCAGATCTAGGTTTTGATAGGTGTAATTTGGAATTTTAACGCCTGGATTGGAGAAGGAATCGTACGAATTGGAAAACGATGTGCAGTGATTGAATCTGAGTTGAGTTATGGTGTGTATTATCCCCTAATTCTGCCTAACCTAATGTTTGTTATGATAAAGGCAGTTGTTAACGAAATCTTGTAACGCTAAAGTGTGGTATAATAGCTTTATGACCCTCAGATAATAAAGTAGTAAAGGTCTAGACATCGAAAAAAATTTATACGGTCCGTATAACATTTATCTGTAGTGTACGTCATCAAATCAGGCGCTTCTTTGTCAGTTAGAAAAGTTATACCTCACGTGTGCATTTCTAGCATACATTGGGTATATGGAAAATATAGACAACACATATTATCCGTATAAGAAAAAAAATAATTCATACGATCTGTATAAAAAATTCGTAACTCATACAGGTCCATATAATATGCGTGTACATGAGAGTGATGTGTGAAAAGCCTCCGCGTAGCAAATTGTTTGACTCTGAAATAAATTTTAATTGTTAAAAAAATAAATTACACACGAAATGTGTATATCTTACTACTTTAATAAAACAAAATGTTTGATGTCACATGTCATCTTCTTAGACTATCTCAATAATGTTTTTTCGCTCAAAATATTTACTTTTATTTCTCACAGTAATAAATGGTTTTGAAGTTATTAAGGTAATAATTTATGAAAATACATTTACTAATTATGTTAATACATTTTAAATTAACTTTTTTTTAAAGTCAAAATATTTTAAAGTCAATGAATATATTTTTGAAACCAAATTAAATGTAAATTTTAACTCATATAGGAAAATTTAAAATCCTTATATATAATTTAGTTGAAAAAGTAAATAATGCTAATTTAATTTTGTTATTGTGATATTTTTTAATCTGATTTTAAAAACCTATTATAAATTCATGTTAAACTGTAATAAATCTTATATTACCAATCTTTTACACGGGTTGAATAAGTGCAGTGTTATATACTTAGTAATAAAAATTATACATTACATATTTTTGACATGTTATGTGGTTTTTTAATACAAATTCTAGAAACATTATATATTTATTTTTTAATTTTTTTAATAAAAAGAATGAAAGAAATGTTCAATTTATAAATATGTTTTATGAACAACCCTATTTTTTTTAATAAAAAACGTTTTATGAATTTTTTTTTTATAAAAATCATTATCTATACTATATGTTATCTAATAAATAAAGGTTTTAGTGGAACATTTGCCACTCTTTTATCCATTCTCAACATTTTTTTCCGCATCTCTCTCCTATTAATTATATAGTTTTTTTTATTTTATCTTATATTTAAATTACAAAATGGTATATCAAACTATATTTAAGAAATGTCTGAATATATTGTAAAAAATTAGACTCTTAGGACTGATAAAATACGGGTAAACGGATCAAACCGGGTTGTACCTGAGACCGAGCTCCTTAAAATAAACATAGCAAAGACCGCATAGAAGAATACATCTCAGTCATCGGGTATACTCGGTTTCGGGAGTTGGGAATTTCAAAACAGACCGAGACCGTAGAAATGTTGTTGCAATCCATATCAGTTATGGTGTTATTGTCATTTTTAAGAAATCTTTAATTAGAATGACTAGCTTAGAACCCATGTAATACACATAAAGTGAAAAATATCAGCCATGTTGACTTGAAAAGTATAGTTGGTTATGTTGAATTCCTACAAGGAATAAGTGGGAATATGAACTTTAACTTCGGTTGCAATGATAACTTAGTGAATGTATTATGGAGTAGAATGTGTAACGAATACCATATTATTAATAGATACTAACTGCATATGAAAGTAGTAGTTCTAAATGAATAATTATGTGTGTATTGAATGTTAAAACGTTAACAAATGCGTTAAGAAGATGAAGTGGTAGTCTTAGAAATAAGGAGATTAATGGTGAATAGAATTGTAAAGATAAATCATTATTGCTTATGGTGCTTGTATTTGGGTTAATAGAGTTGTGATGTGAATCATTTGTAACACCTTGAAAATTCCTAAGAAAATAAAGGACTAAAACTGGCCAATTTTCAAAGTTAAGGTATGAATGTATGAATAATCAAAGTCCAAGGACTTAAAAAGGAAAAATCTGAAAATAGAAGGGATAGCGGACCGCTATCTTGGCGTAACGATCCGCTATGTGTAGAGAAATCAATGAATCAGGGAAAGACACGTGTCCTGTGACTCACCAGACTCGGGTTCCGATAGCGGACCGACATCCAGAACCATAACAGTTCGTTATGTAGGCCCGAAGGCAAATTTGCGACTGGAGGCGGTAGCGGACCGCTATCCTCCAGCATAACGGTCCGCTACGGGTCCCCATGCACCCCTATAAATAGTTGGTCGATCCCAACTCTTGTCACACACCAACACCATCTATTACACACACAAACTTTCTGATCCCGAGCCCCGGTTCGCATACGAGTGTCCGGTTTCCAACGTTTCAACTCCCAATTGTCGTAGATAGTGCTGAGGGACTTTACCCGAAGTGTTTACCACATTACTGATTTATAAGCAGAAATACTATCGAGGTGGGTTCTTAACCTGTGATGCATGAACACTTTCACGACCTTGTCTGGCATGATTGATTTATGAAACATTTTGATTATCTTGAAACGATTGTATCGATTGTTTATATATAACGTATTCTAAACGCTTATTGTATTTCACTTGCCCGTGGAATGTGAAACACCCTACTTGTTTCTTTTTATTTTATCAGAGTTTATTGCGGAAAACATGTCCCAGATAAGGAAAAACCTTGTCATAAAGGCTAAGGTAACCTTTTCATTTATAATAATATTGTTTTACAAAAGGATAATATCATTACATTATCCTATATATGGATCTTGCAATTCCGACCACCCTTGTCCACAGGAAGCTTTATTCCACGTGATTCTTTCTTACAGTGTTTGGAAAACGTTTTTGAATTAGCTTACGCTAAGTAAGTACACTGCATCGTTCATTTTATTATGAACCCTTTAGGTTCTTATTGTTCAAGTTTTCTAGGGCTCCCGAGCCAACGTGACCATCTCCGAACGTACCTCCGGCCACGCTTTGGTAAATTTTATGGGTATGCTAACCCCCTCGCAACCATCACAGGCCTCTGCCTCCGGTTCGAGAATTGGCAAGGTCCTTATACTCGTCAGTATAGGCATCCTTGCATTTGTCACGGAGACTCATTCATTCTACTTTAGGTTTAGGCTCGTTTTCATTCTACTCAATCATGTTTGCAAGTATCATCATGAATTCATGTATTCTTCATGCATTTCACGTATTCATATTCATCACATGTTCACATTCATTATGCATGGCATGCTTTTTTCTCTTATTCTTATTTGTCATATATTGTAAACTGGGGTGATCTTCCTTCCAGAGTAGTACCTCCAACAGAGATGTCCCAGGAAAGAGTGACGGGTCTAGGAGAGATTTATACACCGCCCTTTCCTAGACAGGACATTCCGTTTGTCAGATAACTACATATCGGTTGGATGTTCTCCCGTGCGTTTACTATATTTCTTTACTCTTCATTAGTCTATACCCCTAAACAATCATAATGGTTTCACCACGAAGTACACAAGAGGTTTATATATAGGAAGTACCAGCGGCGTATCCACCACCCCTTGGATACGTCGTGACTACTCTGTTATTCCCGTTTAGTGTTTAGACTAATCCGTCATTACCCCGTACCCTCGTCATATCACATAACGCATATCACATAATCACAACATATAAGCACGTATTTCACATAACCGTGTCTAGGGTACGGGTCCAGTGTACTTACATTATCCTCAGGTAGTTCCTAAGTTTGTTCGCTTTAAACGTTTCTCTGACTCGAACCGTACTCTCTGCATACCGCACTCGTAACTTTTGCGCTCGTAACCGTCGCCTCGGTGTGCGTGTTTGTGTGTGTAATGGTGGTGATGTTGTTTTGTTGTTCTCATTTTGAACGGCAACTCAACTTATTTATAGGGTGAAATTGCCACCTGTAGCGATCCGCTAGCTACCGCCTCTTTGCCAGCCGTTTTTTTTGTTTTCTACGTAGCGGACCGTTATGCTTCTGGGTAGCGGTCTGCTACCCAATCCTATTTAGCGAGTCATCATCCATGTGTCCTCTCATCATTTCCTTAATCAACACATAGCGGATCGTTATGGACCTGATAGCGGTCCGCTATCAGTCCAGATTTCATATTTTTTTCACTTTTGGTCCTCTAACTTTGGGGTAATTGCACTTTAGCCCCTGGACTTTCTTTTTTCTTAAATTTTGGGATGTTACAACCCCCCCCCCCTTTAATTAGGTTTCGTCCTCGAAACCTGTTAATCCTTAAATAATTGAGGATAACTTTTCCTCATTTCATCCTCACTTTCCAAGGTTATCTCCGACCCTTTTTCTGTGCTTCCATTGCACTAACACTTGATTAATCGTCTTATGACGTAGCTGCTTTTCTTTTGAGTCTAGAATATTGATAGGTTCCTCAACGTATGTTAACTTATCATCAACTTCTATTCCCTCTAAAGAAACGTGCGCAGCCTCATCCGCCAAACATTTCCTTAAATAAGATACATGGAACGTATTGTGTATCTTACTCAATCCCTCAGGTAGCTCTAACTGATACGCTACATTTCCGACTCTTGTAATGATTTTGAAATGACTAATGAATCGTGGACTTAGCTTTCCACGTTTCTTGAATCGGATTAGACCTTTCCA
Source organism: Smallanthus sonchifolius (assembly GCA_023525975.1). Lineage (NCBI taxonomy): Eukaryota > Viridiplantae > Streptophyta > Magnoliopsida > Asterales > Asteraceae > Smallanthus > Smallanthus sonchifolius. Next base: position 50,738,414 of record CM042045.1, read on the forward strand.
AGGAGATACTTTCAACAAGACATAATCTCCTTCTTGGAATTCTATTGGTCCACGCCTCTTGTCTGCGTATGACTTTTGTCTATCTTGTGCAGCTTTTAAACGTGCCTTGATTAAGTCAAGCTTTTCTGACGTGGCTTGAACTAATTCTTTGCTACCTAACTCCTTCTGATCAATTTCTTCCCAACATACAGGAGTCCTACATCTTCGACCATATAGCATCTCATATGGCGGCATACCAATATTGGAATGGTAGCTGCTATTGTATGAGAATTCTGTTAATGGCAGATGGTTATCCCAACTTCCACCGAAATCAATTATACAAGCACGCATCATATCTTCAAGAGTCTGAATCGTCCTCTCACTTTGACCATCGGTCTGAGGATGATATGTCGTGCTGATCAATAATCTAGTTCCATCTCATCATGGAACTTTTTCCAAAAACGTGAAGTGAAACGAGTATCTCGATCAGAAACAATCGAGACTGGCACTCCATGTCTGGAAACGATTTCTTTGATAAACAAATCAGCTAACTTTTCTGAAGAGCATGTCTCACGTATTGCTAAGAAATAAGCACTCTTAGTTAACCGATCTACAACCACCCAAATGGTATCATAACCCCTAGCTGTCTTTGGTAGCTTGGTTATGAAATCCATAGTGAGATGTTCCCACTTCCATTCTGAGATTTCTAATGGTTGTAACCTTCTGTATGGCTTCTGATGTTCTGCTTTAACTTGTAGACAAGTTAAGCATTTAGCTACATATTTCATGATATCAAATTTCATTCCGGGCCACCAGTAATCTTTGCGTAGATCTTGATACATCTTTGTAGTACCCAGATGAATAGAATATCATGATTTATGAGCTTCATCGAGAATCTTAAGTCTAAACTCACCTGATCGTGTATCCATATACGACCAAATCGAGTCTTGACTTTATACTCATTCTCTTCTAGAAATTTATCCTGACCAGCCACTCTTTCTTTCTTAACATCTTCACCTTCAAGTGCTTTGATTTGTGTGTCTCGAAGCTGGCTCATGAAATCAGGAGTTATCACTAACTTATATGCTTTTACCCGAATAGGATGATGCTCTTCCTTTCAACTTAGAGCATCGGCTACTACGTTAGCCTTTTACAGGATGATACAGAATCTCACAATCACAATCCTTGACCAGTTCTAACCATCGTTGTTGTCTCATGTTTAAGTCCTTCTGGTCAAAGAAATACTTAAGACTTTTGTGGTCTGTGTAAATCGTATACTTCGTTCCGTACAAGTAATGCCTCCAAATCTTTAGTGCGAATACTACCTCAGCTAATTCAAGATCATGGGTTGGATAGTTTACTTCGTGTGTCTTTAGTTGTCGAGAGGCGTAGGCTATTACCTTTCCCTTTTGCATTATAACACATCCTAACCCAAGTTTTGAGGCATCGGAGTATACCACAAAGTCTTCTACTCCTTCTGGTAATGCCAGAACCCGAGCTTGTGTTAATTTTTCTTTTAATATATGGAATGCCTTCTCTTGTGCCGCATTCCATTCGTATTTTGAATTCTTTCGAGTAAGCTTAGTTAATGGGGTGGCTATCTTAGAGAAGTCCTGGATGAACCTTCTATAATAGCCAGCTAATCCCAAGAAACTTCTAACTTCTTATGGATTCTTAGGTGGAGACCATTTCATTACAACCTCTACTTTTGCTGGGTCTACTGAGATACCTTCCGCGTTTATAACATGACCCAGAAATTGAACTTCTCTTAACCAGAATGCACACTTTGAGAATTTAGCATACAGTTTCTCTTTTCGTAAAGTACTAAGTACTTCACGAAGATGTTGTGCATGTTCTTCTTCATTCTTTGAATAGATCAAGATGTCATCAATGAATACAATGACGAATTTGTCTAACATTGGCCGGCTGTAATATCCAGTATTTTCTGATGTATCAATTTTAAATCCTTTGTAACATATCTATTTCAAATCCAACGAACGTATCATTTCAAAGCCCTTACACGTATTATCAATCAAAAACTTGAATTCTTGATTTGAATTTAAATAATTAGATTTGTATTTCATACCTATACATCCTACAAAAATAATAAGATACATTAAAACCTTAAAACTATATAAGCTTATATAAATAATAAACTTATTATAAAACTATAAACTTAGAAATTTTCTTATGGATTTATAAAATAATAAAGTTTATGAAACTTATAAAGACTTTATTAATTTTTATAACCATAAAACATATTATTTACTTCTATAAAGTCAAGGGACCAAGTTGTCAATTTCTGAAACTTGTTTTCAAACAAAAATCATGTTTTAACATGAAATAGCAAAACTTATAAACATCATGGACCTGTTGTGTATTTATCCCAAACACTCGGAAGCCCAAACCAGTCGCGGGTTCGACCCTCGCAACACCCGGTTTCGCCCCCGTTTATGCCAAAAACGCGTCTTCGGCTAGATTCATCGAACCTCGGGCATCCCTTCGCGCATGCGACCATCACCCGAGGTAAATCAATGTTCAATTCCAACCGTAATAACGCGTGGGTTCAAATTTAAACCCACCCATTCGGCTCAACCACCATCTTCCTAACTAATCACACATTTAGACCTGAAATTGACTATAAATACCAGGTGCAACACTTGAACGACACCACACACTAACTCACCAAACTCTTAATTCGTTCAAATCTCACTTGCAATTACCAATTGGAACCTGCGACAGCTGACCCAAAGCTTGAACTCGTATCCCCTCGTTTCGAACCCGATTCAGGTAATTCTTGTGGCTATCATACTCGTTTTATTCTATAGATCAAAAGCCCTCTGTTTAATTTCATTAATAGAGGGCAAATCAATGCGTATTTGGGATTGAAATGGCTAGGGTTCATACGGGATTTGGGGGCTGGGTTGGGATTGTGTTTAAAACATTTCTTTTCTAGATTATAATTTAACGAGGCTCGTAGTCGGGTGGTTTGTGCACGTTTGTGTGGACTCAGGCAGCCCGGGTTCGAATTCGGCCGACTTGAGTTTTTGGATTTCGAATTTTTTATACATTTTTAATTAGTTTTAAAAATTCCTTTTATTTTTATAAAATCTGTTATGCTTTTATAAACTTAAAACTGAAATTTATTTATACTTTTGTTTTCTAGAACATATTTATTTAATTAAAAACTTAACTAAAACTTATAAATAATAAATCTTAAAAATTATATTTAAATACTTAGAACTATAAAACACTTTTAAAACTTTATAAAATTATATTTCAAGCATAAACTATTTTATAAAATCAGAAATATAACTTGTGATTATTTTTGAACTAAATAAAATGGTTTTTGTTTAAAACTTTAAATAATATTTATAAACTTTAATTAAACAGAAAGTTTATATAAGGTTATAAAATCAGAAAAATTTATAAAACATATATCCTTATTTTAGAAATTAGAAACTTATAAACTTGTACGTTTTATAAAATTTATAGAATTTTTAAAAAACTTAAAACTTATTTATTTATTTAGTTTGTATACAGAAAATAATTATACATTATTTATTTAGACTTACAAGTAATTTCTAAATATTATTTAGAATAATTACAAGTCATTTAAATAAAATGAATACCTAATAGAAAAATATTTTAATTGATGCATCATTTTAAAATACTGATAAAACATTTATTTATAAAATCTTTTAGATGATTATTATTTTGTCTTTAATAATTATCTACTCTATTTTAAATAAATTAATATTGGGAATTATTTATTTGGGTAGTTATTATTAACCTATGATAATTATTCTTTTAGATAACTATTATTCTAAATAATTATTCAACCCTACTAGATAAGTATTTGTTTATTCTTCACTAAATTAATATTTTGAAGAACTATTTAAGTTATTAAATATCATGCGTAGACAATAATTAACTTACAATTCCTTTGTAAACTTCAAACTAGATAAACTTTATATTATTCACTTAAGGCCTGTTACAACTTAAACTTTACAACACAATCATTCCCGCTTCCCATTTGAAACTCTAGTCAATCCTAAATCTTGAAATCCTAGATCCTTGTCATAGACTTCTATAATCAAGGTCCTTAAATTTTAGACTCACCATTTAGGCTTGTTGTGAGGATATCTTTCCTCGAAGCTTTACTACACCCATTCCTGTCGGTCACTCTCGCATCATTTCAAGTGAGTATACTTAGCCCCTTTTTGTTTTGTTTTTGATTTATAAACTTGGGGTGGAACATGTTCAAACTTTTAGACTTATACAATTCAAACATAACTATGCTTATATGCTTTATATGTGTCATATGCTTTGAGACTTGCATGCTTAAATTAAACTTAAGACTAGCATGTTCATTAACTTTGGTCAAGCCTATGATAACAATAATATATCTATTGTATTTGACCAATCCACCTTGATTGATTGACCCTTGGGGGGGAGCCCATGGTGATTGTTACTAAACTTAAACTTTAAACTATTAAGGGTAACCCTCGGGTAATGCCTAAACTTGGTTGGAGGTTTGAAATGCACAATGTTTAACTTGCTTGTTCTCACATTTATACGTAGATGCAATAACATAGTGAATTGTAAAACCTTTAAAGACTTTCTTAAATGGTGTCAAAACATTTGTATCTCACCAACTATTTTTAGTTGACAGTTTACTTAACATGTTTCAGGTGCTCAAGTTTGATGCTTATTTTGTGAACACGTAGGATGCTTGGACCTAGAAAGACTATAAAAAATTTGGCTTATGTTTCCATTTTCATTGTTGAATAATATGTTATTTCTCTTATGTTAAACCTTTAAAATTTAGTAATGGAATAATTCAACTTTATTAGTCAACCTTGTGCTTTTGAACAACCGCGTCCGCCCCGACGTATAATCCGTCGTCGGTTGGGATGTGACACCGACATACTCTATTCATGAGATCCATGAAAACAACCGGAGCATTTGTCACTCCAAACGGCATTACTACAAATTCATAGTGTCCATAACGAGTTCTAAATGTCGTCTTAGGTACATCTTCTTCTCGTACCTTAACATGATGATAATCGGATCTTAAGTCAATCTTGGAAAACCAACTTGATCCTTGTAATTGATCAAACAAATCATCAATTCTAGGTAAAAGATACCTATTCTTGATAGTCAATTTGTTCAATTCGCGGTAGTCTATACACATCCTCATACTACCGTCTTTCTTCTTCATAAACATAATTGGTGCACCCCAAGGGGATACACTGGGACGTATGAATCCCTTGTCTAACAACTCTTGCAATTGTGACATTAATTCCTTCATCTCAGTTGGTGCTAACCGGTACGGAGCCTTAGCTACCGGCTTAGCTTCACGAATTAAATCAATTTTAAATTTGATCTTTCTCAGGTGGAGCACCTGGAAGATCGTCTGGAAATACTTCTAGGAATTTTTTCACTACTGGAACTTGATCCAGTCCCTTCCCTTTCAACTTTATATCAGCTACGTAGGCTAAGAAGGCTTGATGACCTTGTCTCACGTAGCTACTTATCTTGGCCATCGTACATAGTGTGATATAGTTTTGTTGTTCACCAATGACACTAACTTCCTTTCCTGTAGGCGTCATGAATCGTACAATCTTCTGATTGCATATAATCGTTGCAGCATGTGCAGATAACCAGTCCATTACAATGATTACGTCGAATTCTTGCATTGGCATTGGAATTAGGTCTACATGATATTCTTCTTCTTCTATCATTAGCCAGCAATCTCGACATATTTCGGTTACTACGCAGTTTCGATCACTCACGGTTTCAACTTCTAATGCCTTAGCCAACTTATTTCTATTAAAGTTTCTAACGTTTGCATACTTTAAAGAAATAAACGATCGACTAGCTCCTGTATCGAATAAAACACAAGCGGGTAGGTAATTCAAGAGGAATGTACCTGATACAATGTAAGGAACATCTTTTGTTTCCTCTGTGGTGATCTGAAAAGCCCTACCCCTTGGCTTCGGAGCTTCGATCCTTTTAACTTCATTTATTGCTACTCTAGATCCTTCTCCGGCTTTCTCCGTTTGAGATTTCAGCTCATGACATTCCCTGCTAAAGTGTCCCGGTTTATAGAAATTGTAGCACAATCGGGTACCACTCATACATTTCGATGAAGTGTGTCCTGACCTCCCACACGACAACTTGTCACTTTGAGTCGGCACTCTCCTGGGTGCTTCTTGCCACAAGTCTTACAACTCTGAAAACCTTTTCTTGGGGAGGAACCGCCTCCCGGTTTGTTGAACTTAAATCTTTTAAGAGGCATAGGAGAGGGATAATTTTCTCTTTTCCTCTTCCCATCTCTCTCTGTCTGTCTCTTGAGCTCAGTTTCTCTTTCCCGAGCCCAATCGATCATTTCTTCCAAGTTCGCGCACTTGGATAGATGGATAAATTCTCTAATCTATGTTTTTAAAACAAGATGGTATCTTGTCATCCACATCTCCGGGGTTGTTAACAAAGCCGGACAGAACCTGGCTTTATCATAAAAGATCCCCGTGATCTCATCTACTATTTATGTTGTCTGACGGAGTTGAAGAAACTCCTAAGTGATTATTTCAATTGCCGCTCTAGGACAATAATGTTTTAGAAAGATATCCTTGAATTCTTCCCATCTCATTTCCTTAATTCTTTCTCTACCTTTCTCTCTCTTTACCACTCCCCACCAATCATCTCGCTCTTTCAGCTGATTGGTGGCAAAGGTGACTTCGTCCTCTTTCTCATAGTGACATGTATCGAATGCCCTTTCTATCGAGGCGATCCACCTCTGACTTTCTAAGGGATTAACAGCACCCATAAATTCTAATGGTTTACATGTTATGAAATCCTTATACGTGCAACGAGATGATTTCGTATGAACCTTCGGATTTCCTCCTTCTCCATTATGAGTGACGTCTCTATTGCTTTCAAACCAACTCTCTAACGAATTCTGTAAGTCGGCTTGTAAGATCGGAAAGTTTGCATCGAATGCTTTTCCTACTTCTATTGCTATTTGCCTCTGGATATTCTCCGGGACTTGCTGTACTTTGTTCTCATCGTGTCGTGGTGATTCAGTTCTCCTGTGGCTTCCCCCGTCACGTATTTCGTTGTTCTGATGTTCAGCCATTTGCTGAAACACGATATCGCTTAATCTCTCATTCGTTTACCCTAATCATAGTCTAGGGTTTTATACTACAGGCCTTGTATCAATTTAATCCTAATTAAGGATTTCACATAAAATTCATTCTCATGTATTCGTATATATCATAATCATGCATATTCACATTCCTGACTTACTATCTGCTGACATAAGTTATCATATGGTGTTTGTGATATCATGATGGTCTCATGCATTAACTCTTATACTGGCCAGGCATAAGGTAATGTATATTACCATCCTGATACTCCCAACTATCATATAGAGCTTATCTCATACAAAGTTCTGCCCACGTATACTCACACATTTTTGTTTAAGCACTGGAATTTAACATACCTGCTTCCATGGACGACCTCGGATTGAATCCCTATTTATATCACGAGCACTTATGGTTTGAGTTTAAGCACCCTTTTTGATACTTAAATCCCTCAAACCATGCTATGATACCTAGAAATCAGATAATTAAAGGCATTTTTGGCCAAGTGTTATTAATTTCTGAATTATGACCGGTTATACGAATTCTGATGTTATACATTTGTATGTAGGTACTAGATGGCAGGATGTGGTAGAGGAAGAGGTAGGGGTAGGATGCCCAATACTAGGTCTCGTACTCGCGATATGACAAACACAAACACTGATCAAAACGATAACGTGAATACAAATACAGAACCCGAACAACCTGCGGAAAAAGTCATTATGACTGAAGCTCAATTCCAGGGAGCGGTGGCATCTGAGGTCACCAGTATGATCCAAAAAACTTTACCTAGAATGCTTGATGATGCCCTTAGAAGAAGGGAGGACCATAACAGTTTAGGAAACCGAATTGAAGGAACTAGTGGTGTTGTTCCTCGAACAGAAGATATCCTTCATACCACTCAATTAGGAAATAATATAGGCACAACTCGAACCCATGAAACAGTCGGCATGATTAACCAGAGCACAAAAGTTCATGGCCATGGATGCAACTACAAGAATTTCAGCGACTGTCATCCTAAATCTTTCAATGGAAAAAAAGATGCCATTGCAGCCTTGCAGTGGATCACATCTATGGAAGCTATCATAAAGATGAGTGAGTGTAGAGCAGACCAAGCTGTGAAGTTTGCTGCAGATTCTTTTGAAGAAGAAGCTCTTAACTGGTGGGAGTCAGTCAAGCAGACAAAGGGTGAAGCTGCGACGGATAGAATGACTTGGGAGGATCTCAAGTCTTTGATTATTAAGAGGTACTGTCCACAAAATGTCGTGGACAAGATTGAAGCTGAATTTTTATGATTCGAAGCTGGAACCATGACTCATCAAGAGTACACGACCAAATTTAATGAAATGGCCAAGCTGGTGCCACATTTGGTTACTCCTGAGTCAAAAAGAGTCAAATGTTACACTCAAGGTTTACCTCCTAAGGTTCATACCTTAGTAAAATCCATCGCACCAGAAACAATTGATCTGGCTGTTGAGAAAAGTGCGGTGATGTTTGATGAAGTAGCAGCTCAAGAGCTACCGAAAGTTGATCACAAGAGGAAACCCGATGAAGTTGTCTATAAGTTCAAACCAGGGAACAGTAAGTTCCCGAGAAGAGGAAGATTCAATTCCAACCCTGATAGAGCCAATCAGGGAATGAAATGCCAGACTTGTCAAAATTTTGGCCATTTGGCAACCCAATGCCCAAATTTTAAATGCTTTAACTGTGGAGAGATAGGGCATTATAAAACTTCTTGTCCTAAACCACTTAAACCACGAATGAGTGGTCAGAATAAAGGGATCGGACGAGTATTCGTTTTAGGAAGTGGAGATGAATCAAAAGGAAAAGCTAAGGAGGTGGCAGGTACTTTCTTAGTTAATAATATTTACGCCAAGATTTTAGTTGATACACGAGTGAATAGAAGTTTCGTTTCATGTGCATTCACCCCATATTTAGTCGTAAGACCGATTCCATTTATTAATGCCTATGTTGTAGTAACGGCTAGTGGCGAACAAATTAGGATAACCGAATCATACCCTGATTGTGTCATCAGTTTTGGTGACGATAAGGTATTAGTTACACTAATGCCTTTAAATTTAAGTGAATATGAGGTTAACCTAAGGATGGATTGGTTAAACCAATACCAGGCCCAGATTGATTGTGACCAGAGAACGGTCAAGATTAAGAAACCAGATGAATCTAGTTTGATGATTCAAGGAGATAGTGAATCTAGTAAGATTGAAATTATTTCGATAGCAAAGGCTAAGAAATAATTGATTCAGGGAAACTGTATATTCTTACTCCATGCTCTAAACATTAAAACCGAAGGATAAATTGCGGATATTTTCGTAGTCTGTGATTACCCGGATGTCTTTCCGGAAGAATTACTCGGTCTTCCACCTGATCGTCAGATAGAATTCCGAATCGAACTCATTCCTGGAGCTAAGCCTGTTTCCAAATCCCCTTATCGTCTAGCTCCTTCCGAATTGAAAGAACTTATGAAACAGATTCAAGAACTCTTAGATAAAGGGGTCATTCGCCCGAGTACTTCCCCTCGGGGAGCACCAGTGCTATTCGTAAAGAAGAAAGATGGAAGCATGAGAATGTGCATTGACTATCGGGAATTGAAAAGCTGACTATAAAGAACAGATATCCATTGCCTAGAATAGATGATCTATTCGATCAGCTACAAGGAGCGAAGTACTTTTCAAAGATTGATCTTAGATCAGGATATCATCAGTTAACGGTACAAGAAGAGGACGTACCTAAACTGATTTTAGAACCCGATATGGTCACTATGAATTCATGGTCATGTCATTTGGTCTAACGAATGCCCCTGCAGCATTTATGGACCTAATGAACAGAATTTGCAAACCATTCCTTGACAAGTTTGTCATTGTTTTCATCGATGATATTCTTATCTATTCTCGAAGCCAGGAAGAACATGCTGAGCATCTTAGAATCATTTTGGAAACCCTAAGAAAAGAAAGATTGTACGCTAAATTTTCAAAATGTGAATTTTGGAAACGAGAAGTACAGTTTCTTGGGCACGTTGTGAACGAACATGGAATATAAGTAGACCCAAGTAAGATTGAAGCTGTTATGAAATGGGAAGACCCAAAGACTCCAACAGAAATTAGAAGCTTTCTTGAACTAGCCGGCTACTACAGAAGATTCATTAAGGACTTCTCCAAGATTGTTACACCTTTAACTGCTTTAACTCAGAAAGCAGCAAAGTTTAAATGGGGGCATCAAACAGGAAGAAGCTTTCAACATTCTCAAAGATAAGCTTACTCATGCACCAATCTTAGCACTACCTGAAGGAAATAATGACTTCATCATCTATTGTGATGCTTCCCGAACTGGTCTAGGTTGTGTATTGATGCAGCGAGACAAGGTTATTGCCTACGCATCACGCCAACTTAAAGTTCATGAGAAGAACTAAACTACACATGATCTGGAACTTGGTGTCATAGTGTTTGCTCTAAAAATTTGGAGACACTACTTATATGGTACTACATGTGTAATATATTCAGACCATAAAAGCCTTTAACATATTTTTAATCAGAAAGATTTAAATATGAGACAAATGAGGTGGATGGAACTCATCAATGATTATGACTGTGAAATCAAATACCATTCGGGGAAAGCAAACGTAGTAGCAGATACTTTAAGCCGGAAAGAACAAATTCAACCAATTAAAGTAAAATCACTATGATTAGATCTAAAGTTAGACTTGATGGAGCAGATTAAAGAAATCCAACCAAAAGCATTAGGAGAAGAAAACATTAAGAAAGAGCGTATGGTTGGAAAACATAAGTTACTATCCAAAGGAAATGATGGAATCATTAGATTTGAGCAAAGAATCAGGGTTCCTAAACTTGGAGATATTCAAGAAAAGATCTTAGATGAAGCACACAAATCAAGATATTCCATGCATCCTGGTGCAAACAAGATGTACAATCCGAATACTCATTACTGGTGGCCAAACATGAAGAGATCTATAGCCCAGTTCATAGATAAATGTTTGATTTGCCTTCAAGTTAAGATTGAACATCAGAAACCAGTAGGTCAACTACAACAAATAGAATTACATGTCTGGAAATTTGATCGAATTACAATGGACTTCGTAACTAAACTTCCCAGAACTCAGAAAGGACATAATGCTATATGGGTCGTGGTCAATAGATTGACCAAGTCAGCCCACTTTATACCCATCAATGAAACATACTCTATGGATAAGTTAGCAAGAATCTATGTCAATGAAATTGTGAGCCACCATGGTATACCATTGTCTATTATTTCTGACAGAGACATCGGTTTACATCTAGATTCTTGACGAGTTTTCAGAAAGAATTGGGAACTCGACTTACCATGAGTACTGCATATCATCCTCAGACTGACAGACAGAGTGAACGTATAATTCAAACTCTGGAAAATATGCTAAGAGCATGTGTTATAGATTTCGGAGGTAATTGGGATAATCACCTTCCGTTAATCGAATTTTCCTATAACAACAGTTATCACTCTAGCATCAAAGTTGCACCATTCGAAGCATTATATGGAAGAAAGTACAGAACTCATGTCTGTTGGACTGAAATAGGAGACAGTGAATTATCTGGACCAGAAGTCATACAGGAAACAACATATAAGATAGTCCTGATTAAAGGCTGCTCAAGATCGTCAGAAAAGTTATGTTGACAAACAACGTTAACCATTAGAATTCCAAGTCGGGGATTATGTGATGTTAAAAGTTTCACCTTGGAAAGGCGTGATAAGGTTAAAAAACGAGGAAAGTTAGGACTAAGGTACACCGGACCTTACAAGATCATTGAAAGAATCTAAGCAGTAGCTTACAAGTTAGAGCTACCTGAAGCTTGACAAGGAATTCATAATAAGTTTCACGTATCCTGTTTACGCAAATGTTTAGCTGATCCTGATCAGGCTATTGCACTAGATGATGTGCACGTAGATGACAAACTTCACTTTACTGAAAAACCGATCAAGATTTTAGATACTCACGAACGAAAATTGAGGAAGAAAGTTATACCAATGGTATTAGTTCAATGGCAAGGTCGGATTGGAGCCGAAAAAACATGGGAGTTAGAGGAACAGATGAGAGCCAAGTACCCTCATCTATTTGTATCTTAATTTCAAGGATGAAATTTCTTAAAGGAGGGGAGATTTATAACACCACGAAAATTCCTAGGAAAATAAAGGACTAAAACTGTCCAATTTTCAAAGTTAAGGGATGAATGTATGAATAATCAAAGTCCAAGGACTTAAAAAGGAAAAAATCTGAAAATAGAAGGGATAGCGGATCGCTACTCTAGCGTAACGATCCGCTATGTGCAGAGCAAGCAATGAATCAGGGAAAGACACGTGTCCTATGACTCATCAGACCCGGAGTCCGATAGCGGACCGGCATCCAGAACCATAACGGTCCGTTATGTAGGCCCGAAGGCAAATTTGCGGCTGGAGGCGGTAGCGGACCGCTATCCTCCAGCATAACGGTCCGCTACGGGTCCCCAAGCACCCCTATAAGTAGTTGGTCGATCCCAACTCTTGTAACACACCAACACCATCTATTACACACACAAACCCTCTGATCCCGAGCCTCGGTTCGGGTACGAGTGTCCGGTTTCCAACGTTTCAACTCCCAATTGCCGTAGATAGTGATGAGGGACTCTGCCCGAAGTGTTTACCACATTACTAATTTATAAGCAGAAATACTATCGAGGTGAGTTCTTAACCTGTGATGCATGAACACTTTCATGACCTTGTCTGGCATGATTGATTTATGAAACATTTTGAGTATTTTGAAACGATTGTACCGATTATTTATATATAACGTATTCTAAGCGCTTATTGTATTTCACTTGCCCGTGGAACGGCATGATGGACAGGACCCGTGGAACGGTCTTTGGTTATATACACTGATGATTGTTCATAGTTATCTATAAATTTGGGGGAGGAACCCCATGGATGTGTTCAAGATACTTTGGCGGGTCATTTTAATAAACTATTTTGGTTTATGAATTCACCAGCTTTATGCTGACCCATGTTTTATCAAATGTTTTGACCGCATCACAGGTAGTCATTAGACATGACATTCCAGGACTAGAATGACTGTTGAAAGATCTAGATGAAGTGCATGTCAGGAACTATAAGTCTCGAATGATATGTTCCTTATTAGGGACAAGTGATGTAACTTTTATTAGTTATGTTGTAAACAAAATTTTAATATTAATAGAAGTTATAATTTAGTCTTCCGCTGTGTGTTTTGATATCAAACGTCACAGTAACTAGAAGACAACCTTCTGACTAGTATGTAGTTATCTGACAAGCGGAATGTTCTGTCTAGGAAAGAGCGGTGTATAAATCTCTCCTAGACCCGTCGCTCTTACTTGGGAACATATCTGTTGGAGGTACTACTCTAGTTAGATAATTGTCATGTGTTACGGGTGTGACACCATTAGTTGGATTACACATTGTAATCAAATAACTTGACTTGTCTGTGTAATAAGTGAATTGAAGGCTGTTAATTCGTATAAGGAATGATGATACTTAACTCGAGGAGCTGACAATGGGAAGGTATGTTGTTTATTATCTTAAAATATTGTTTAAGGGTCTATTGGTAAGTGTTTAACTAAATTATGGATTTGTTTGAGTTATTTGATGTTGGTTTGGAAATGAATGTTAAAATATTGGTAAGACTCCTTACAACTACACAAAAACTTGCTAATATATCAAACCAAGGTATGCATAAGTTGTGGGAGGTTAAGCATGATGATGATCTTCACCTGTAGGTGGCGTAATTAATGCTAGATCAGGGGAATTTACGCCCGAAAAGACTATATCAACCAACTTTACGCGCGCGCGGAGGGGGGGGGGATAAATTACCCGGGGCCTGATGCCCCAACGGAATTTTGTTGTTTTTGCATGGATTTGTCGCATTGTGTTGGGTCCTAATCACCCGCTTAGTATATCTATTATTTGTTTGATGTATGTCTTCAAGTTCGGGTTGAGAAATCAAGTCAGACGGTGCGGATCAAGTCTTTAGGATTGGATTGTATGTGTGAATCGTCAATGATTGTAACTACCCTTTGTGTGATTTTGTGGAGTCTGGATGTTTGTATATTGTTACTTAGTGAAAGTTTATATACTTTAGTAAACTATCAAGTATGTGAATTAATGGATTTGTTTGGTTTATAAACTAAGCATTATTTAGTTTTAAAATGAAAAAAAGTTGGGACCTATTTCTGCTATAACATTTTTCAAATCTTATTGGTCCATTTCAATTTATGGTGTTATACTTACTAATTTTCATTGTTATAAACCACCTTCAAGCTTAAAACTGACAATAATAAATTAAAAAAAGTTACAATTGACTGAGTTAATTTTCTTTTTTGTAACTTGTATTGTTTTTATGTGAATCAATTAAGTGGGCTAATCAACTAATCAACATTTATCAACCAATCAAGTAAAATGGATATGAGCATCCATATTCAGTTCTCCATTCACATCCTACAATTTAGCTAAAACTATGTTTATCTCTAAAATTGTTCACCCTTTAAAACCCTCGCACATCCCATTCTCTGTATCCATCTCTATTTAAATAAATAATATTTCTTTATTCTTTTTTTATTACGTCTTTGTCCTTCTTTCAGTTACAATCACTCACAAACGTATGAGGGATCAATATGGGGAATGAATAATGAGTCCCTAAACATGGTGAATGAGAAGTGAATGCGATGGAGTGCAAAATCATATGAGAACCCTATATTTTGCTTCAAATTATATGGATGAGGGTGTTACGGGGAATGAGATGACGATGCTCTAATAAATGAGCTAATTAGAAAACACACAAAATAATATGGATGGGGGTGTTACGGGGAATGAGATGAGGATGCTCTAATAAATGAGCTAATTAGAAAACACCCAAAATAAGGAATCAAAACATGAATTGGATAACTAGCAAATGAACTAATCAAGTCAAATGGAAACTATCAATTGGATTGTAAGAACCCACAAAACAAGACATCACAAAATTAGTCAAATAACAAACACAATTAAAAGATGAACAAAATAGGATATGACAATGCTCAACATAACTAATCAACTGGATTGTAAGAACCAATCAACTAATGAACATAAATCAGACAACAATAATCACAAAATAAACATAGATCACAAACACATATATCTTTTACCTCCAACAAGTAGCATCATAAACAAATAGAGGCACATGAGGTCAAGTTTATTCTCTTCTATACAATGAACTCATTCCTAACAAGCAAAATCACAAAAAGATAAGAAGTGGTCTCTTATTCTCTTATATACAATACAACAAACTCATTCCTAACAAGCATGGGTGGCTTGTTGGTTGATAATGTATTTTGTCCATAACCGTGCCTACATGTGACGAAACTTTGATGCATGATGAATTAATGAATCCTTTAGTGGAAGCAAGAACAAATCGATTGTTAGAATTGATGGTTAAATAGTTATTCAGAGAACCATGCTTTGAGCATGATACCACTACGCTGGGAACGACTATGTGCCTCTCTTCTTAATTGGATTGCCTAGTTGATTTGATAGCTAAAAAGTAACGAGCGAAAATCATAAGAGTATCCGTAGCACCGACGTGAAGACCTTGGGCGTAAGCCACCTCACCCTTTCACGCCAAGGAACACCGCCCCTAGGCGTGAAAGGGGGGGGGGGGGCGTGGGGCGTTTCACGGGCACTTCACACTACCAACACACTCTCCAACCAAATTCCAACGGTAATATTACCGATTAAAAAATAAAATTACCATTTAAAAAATTTTAACCCAAAATCTAATATAAATACCAACCATTTTGTTAAAAATACTTATTCTTTCAATTTGATAATCATGTCTTTTTTATTTCTAATCTATTTTCCTTTTTTGTTTGAGTTGGGTTTCTCCTTGCTGTCCAGATTTTCAAGTCTTACTTGGCCTCATGGGCTTCTAAAGCCCATTTCCTCCCAGCTTCTTGTCTGCTCCTCAAGACCTGCTATGTCTTCACCTGCATAACCCTTTCTAGGGCTGTCATTCCAGCCGCCTCCTTGCTAGGTTGTCACCACCAGAGATCACAGAATTGATCCCACTTTCCATGCTTGGCTTGTCTCCTTCCGCTATTAAAAGAGTGGCTCTCCATCTAATGAAAATACGAAGAACAAGCTTGAAAGAATCATCACTATTGCTATTGTTTATTTTTTATTCTGTTCTTCGTCTTATTTTTCTGTATTTCGGTTTGATTTCAAGTAATAAAACCGTTTAATTATCCAATTTTTTGACACATTTTTACTCACTAAATCATCAACCAATTTCTATATTTTTTCTTCAAATCAACTTCAAACATCACAATGAATCATTGGAACCCAAATAATCCATTTTTTTCAAACCTTCGTAATAACCCCAACAACCCTTTCAACCCGAACAACGACCCGAGCAACATTTTCAATCGAAATGTTGAAGATGTTTACGTTCCGAGTACGTCACCGGAACCAAACCTTTTTCAACAAATTCCTCGTGGATTTAATTTTCAACAAATGCCCACTCCTACACAAACCCCTCTCACATCGGATTCAATACCCGAAACACAAGAATTTACCATCCTTGAGACACAACCGTCTACTAAACCGAAGAAACGTTCACATAGAAAGAAACAACCAATGACCGTCGACACAACCAAAGATCCGACTCGTGTTGTTGAAAGATGGACGCCGGAAGAAGAATTTTCTTTGACTAGAGCTTGGGTAGACGTGTCGGAGGACCCAAAAATTAGTTAGGCGTTTAAATTTTTTTTTTTTATAAATTGATATGTTATTTTTAACAAAATTGTTACTAATAGTTTTTGTTTAGGAAATAATCAAACAGGAAATGATTTTTGGTTGCGTGTTCGTGAGAAATTTCACAAGGCAATGGGGAGGGGCGAACGCCGGAACCCGGAAAAGATCTCGGGTAAATGGCGGGACTATAACCGCAAGCTTACTAAGTTTAACAACTTTTACAACAGACGCTACAACAATCGTAAAAGTGGTCAAAGTGACCACGATATATACTTAGAAGCTTGTGAGGAGTACAAAACCGTATTGGGTTCGGCTTTTACTTCCCATAAACCATGGGAGATTATTAGAAATTCTCCCAAGTGGGGCCAAGTCCCGTTGATGTCCTCATCGTCTAAACGAACTAAAACGTCTTCTACCGACGATTATTCGCCTGATATCAATTCAAGAATTAATCTAAATGATACCGATGACGAAGTTGAAGCACCGGAAGAAACAAAGGTAAACGGGTTGCTTCTTCGTCAACACCGGACATCCAATTTAAAAAATTAGACGAGAAGCTTGAAAAGCTACTTTCTTTTAGACAAGATAAACAACAACTACAAGATATCAAGTTTCTAAGTATGAACTTCGACCACTTTACCGGAGCTGCTCGTAAACTAGCGGAGAGGCGAAAAAAAGAAATATACGAACGCCAAAACATAAACGACGAGGATGATGACGAGTAGTTTTTTTTATGAATGTAGTTTTTTTATAAATGTTGTTTTTTTTAATGTAATTTTTTTATTATTATTTTTTAATGAATGTACTTTTTTAATTACTTTAATTTAATTTTATTGGTATTTAGTTAATTATTAGTTAATGATTAAAAATTAAATTCGGGGCGTGAAACCACTACGCACCTTAGTGAAAATGGGCAGTGAAAACTCCTGTGCTGATGTGGCGCTGACGTGGAGGGGCGTGAAAGAGAGGGACGTGAAACTAATACAGATGACCTAACGATCAAATCAAATAGAATTAACTTAATAAAAATTGTATTTCACAATCACCGTGTATTGAATTCAAGTGTTTACAAATATAGAAACAAACTTTAAATAATGAAGGACGACTATAACTCACACTCACTCCTAGGATCTATCAACGGTACTGGAATACAATCAAAGAAAAATACTATATAAGAGAAAATACAAGCTTGTTAGATTTTATTGATGTCACTATTTGTGACATTCGTATTAGAGGAGAAGTGATAGGAATAATGCTCTCACTTTATTGGAGCTCTGTGACACATGGCATGTTGTGATTGGTTTGGTCTTTTTTTCTTTTGAATTTTCGAAAATTTCCGTGCATGTATAATATTTGCTTCACACTTGAAACATAAATGGGGTTTGCTTCATTTTCCTTATCCGATTTATTTACTGTCTTTTTTTTTTATTTAATTAGTTCAACCGTTGTTAATTTTGTTTGTTTATTGACGCCTTAAAATTTTAATATACGCGTTTTAATATTTGAAATCGTGATGAAATTCTCAACGTAACGCTAGGGCGTCTATTATCAATCATAAAATCTAAACAATTTTGCATTTGTGACCAAATCCGAGTTGTTTTAATGGGCTACGTTTGTCCTTTTGTAACCTGCCCCGTTAACCCAACACTCGTCTCTCTGTTGGCTCATCCTGAGACGAAAACTTTTGGAGCTCATCATATCTTCCATTTCTCAAATTAATCGATTTCACTGTTTCTTCCTCTCCAAAAATCCAAAACTTAGGGTTTTTGTTCGCTTTCGCCTCAATTATTCTCACCGCCAATCGTGAATCTCGAGCTTCTCTCCTCCTTCCTACCGGCCTAGGGTTTGCAGATCTAAAACCAGTCATAATAATTCAACATGTTTTGGCACCTTACAGCTCTATCCTCTTCTTCACCGGTAAGTTACAATCGGATGATTTGATTTTATCTGCATACAAGTTCATGATATTCTATGTGTAAATTTGTCGATTACGAGTATTAATTGTTCATGTGATTCGTTTTTAAATTTTATTTTGTGTTTGTTTTTCCTCTTACGAAATGGATCCTGAATTATCGGAGTCGTTAGAGCTTGTAATTAAGGTGATTTGTGTAATCAAGCATATAAGTGACGATGATTGTTTTTTTATTCAGCTTAAGTTAGATATGCTTATGGAATTTTTTGTGGATTTGCTTTAGTTGTTTGGGAGAGGACTAAGGGAAATATGAAGGATACATGAGGGATATTTAATCGATTTGAGCTATATAGAAGGTCATAAATGGTAATGGTTAGTGAACTCATTAGATTTTATTGTTGAAGTGAGGTTTCTCAGCTGTAGATTGATTCTTGGAATTAGAACAATTAATTTGCATAAATGCATCTTTACGGTGTTTGACCACGAATCAATGATTCGTATAGTTCATGGAACTATGGAAGACATCTTTAACATGCTAATCAGGTTTAATTAAGAAGGCTAGTCTACATAGACAGGGGAGGCAAGGTGAAAATTAGAGTGTTGCTGATTATTGTTTTCTTTATCTTGTGTATTATGCAAGGGTCAAATCTCAAATAGGCCAACCAATTAAATTGCACCGGGCCGGTGTTATTTAATCTTATAGTATTTCTATACGCTGTTTACTTCCTTTTAACATATGTTTTGTCGTATGTTTAGGTTGAGTCTATCTTGGACAAGGAACATTTCACACTGGAAGACCTCTTGGACGAGGAAGATATTATTCAAGAATGCAAAGCTTTGAATAGTCGTCTCATTAACTTGTAATTTAATTTTTATCTTAGCAATTTACCGTCTAGATTAAGCTAATTGATAGATGCTGAAAATTTGATAGATTAAAACAAGAGCAAACGAGATAGTCGGCCCGATTCGAGAGGGGCTAGTCTCCAAATTCTGATTACAATACAAATAATAATATCAAAGACACCTAAACCTAAACAAGACTTGGATATATATATATCCTAATTCTAATCGGCAGTTTTTGCATCCCACTCCCTCATCTCCTGAATTGTTGGATCAACTACCCACTTTCTAAATGTTTGAATCAATTCCCGCCATTAACAGCATCTGGGTCTGACCCGACCCACTAACCCAGGTCTGACCCGACTCTGGGTTCGTATCACTACTACCCGCCCGGAGAAACGACTTGTCCTCAAGTCGAAAAGAAGAATATTCTCTGGCCAGCTCGTTTAAAATCTTTCTAGAATGGGTCAATGTGATTTTAAGATAAGGAAATTGATCCGCATAACCTCCCCATGGTGGTCGCCATTCTAGGCGTACACAGACGTTAGGGGCGGTCTCAACATAGCGCCACGGTGGACGCCACTCACATCTCCTTGCGACACCTTTAAAATGCAATGGGAAGTCTCTCTTAATCTTGGAGTGTTCGACACGAGCTCCATCCCATATCCGCTAGCTTCGATACGTGAATGTGGAGCGAACAACAACACTGGGGCAAGTTTGACAGAACCTACCAGAGGAGGTACGGAGGGGTCTAGTAACGGGCCCAGTTTTGGTGTTATTGTTGGTGGCGGTGCAGACGGTGCGGGGGGTGGTGTTTGGTTGCTGGTTAGTTTAGGCACAACATGAGAACAAGGGGTGATGTTTGGTGCCGGAATTAGGGATGTAGCGGGTGTTGGTGGTGGACTGAGTGTGATGATGATGGTTGAAAGGTTTGGTTCTTGGGGTGTTTACTAAAAATCCTAAAATTGAAATTAAAGTTAATTAAGCTAAAGTACGAAATAGATTAAGGTTGAATTCAGTAGAGATGAATGACTACCTAGACTAGAATCCTGATTGATTTAGGAATGGATTTTCTAATGGTATTAAAGTGCTATGGAACCAGGATCTTTGTGTACTAAACCCTAAGAAATCTCAGCTAAGACCTCCCGACCCTTCTCAGGAAGAAACCTAGGAGACTCTACAAAGCCGTTATGAACACCGGCTGTTAGACTTCCTTTCAGTCCTCTAACGTCTCTAAAAGTGCCCTAACATGACAACCTACCTCTCAGCACGGAAGTCTAAGGCAACTATGGGTTCTAACTTGGTTTAATAGACACAAGAATGACTAGGGAACTAAGACCGGCTTCTCTTAAAACCTACCTTAGCTATATGTTAAACCGTGACCTTCTAACAAACTCGAGCCTCTCAGCGACAAGTTAAGCAGAAAACCTAGTTCTAATTGTATTTTAATTACTGTTTTTAAGGCTAGTGGCCAATTTACCCAAAGATTTCTGAACCCGCAAAGACTCGATAATCAACACAAACCCATTACATGAAAGACATTCACCAAAGTTTGTGTAAAACAGTAAACAATCAACAATCAAAGCTAGATACGCATATGCACCAAATTAGAAGTTCCAAAGTTTATTACTTTTTTGAGATTAATCCATAAACACAATAAAGTCCATAAAAATCCAAACTTTATTCAATCTTTCATCTAATCTAGGTAGTTCAAGAGTTTTAGCCAAGCATCATGGTAATAAAAATCAAAGCACAATGTTTAACAAAGGAATTCATAATTAAAAGAATGAAAACACAAGAATAAGGAAAACCGGATGATAAAACCCGAATGTTCTTCTTTCCTAAGCTTCCGTCTTCAACCGAGTGATTCCCGTGAGTTAGAATACTTCAAAAATCCCAGAACTTGCTGCAAAATTCGCCCTCAAGAAACCCTATTCGTCACTAGGTTAAACTTTTTTTCTTTAAGATGTTTATATATGATTTTCAGCAACAATTCTGCAGCAGCAACATCCTGGGCCGAATAATACCCCCGACGCGCGACAGGAATCCCACCTAGGCGTCGCGTGGCGCGGCGCCTTCACTTCCGGGCATTACAATTCCAAGGCTACGCGTTGCGCGTATCCTCCCTCCTCAGGGGTGGCGCGTGGCGAGTAAACTTGTTTCTGCCAGATTTTCTCTTTTTTCCGTTCCCGTTTAGCTCCAACTCCCGATTCCAACCGTTAACTCTTTTAAGCATATTTTGACTGTTTTTCGCCCCTTTCAGCAACCGGGACCTGCACAAACACAAACTATCAAAAGGAACTAATCTAACTACGAAAACGCAACGAAACTATACGAAAATTATACAAACTCTAAACGATAAATAGATGTATTTTGCAATACATCAGTGCTGGTGGTGGTGATTTGTTGCTGGTTGGTTTTCCAAACATGACGGCCTTGAGCGCTGCAACATCATCCCTCCATTGTGACTCTATGGCAGCGAGCTTGGCGGCGATGGCGGCCAATTGGGCGGCAATTTGATCAGACGAAACACCTCTACCATCGCTACCCCGGGTTTGCGCCATGTCGAATTTCCCGGCAATGGAACCAAATGATAGATGCTGAAAAATTTGATAGATTAAAACAAGAGCAAACTAGATGGTCGGCCCGATTCGAGAGGGGCTAGTCTCCAAATTCTGATTACAATACAAATAATAATATCAAAGACACCTAAACCTAAACAAGACTTGGATATATATATATCCTAATTCTAATCGGCAGTTTTTGCATCCCACTCCCTCATCTCCTGAATTGTTGGATCAACTACCCACTTTCTAAATGTTTGAATCAATTCCCGCCATTAACAGCATCTGGGTCTGACCCGACCCATTAACCCAGTTCTGACCCGACTCTGGGTTCGTATTACTAATGCTTCCCGTAGGTGAAGTTTGTAATATTCCCATAATTTAGACTGCAAATAGAAGTATAGAACGACAAGGATCTATGTCGTGAATACTTAGAGAATGCTTTTTTTTTCAGCTTGCGGGACAGAGTTCAGGTTGAACAATTACTGAGATACATCATAGAGGAGCCTCAGGAGGATGCTGATAGCAAACGTATTTTCAAGTATGAAAGTGGTCTTTACTTAACAAGCGCAAAAACTTTTAGTATTAGAACATAATAATTTTTTCATTATGTTTGGGTTTTCTTGTCATATACAACATTTTGAGCGAAGTTGGTTATATCTAATAACTTCTTTACATGTTTAGGTTCCCTTTCATTGCATGTGAGATCTTTACGTGCGAAATTGATGTCATTTTCAAAACTTTAGTGGAAGAAGAGGAGGTGCACAATAGTGTTCTGATTTTTGAGTTATTACATAAAATCATTAACATTACATTCAGTCTCACATGTTCTCCCTCCTTCGAACATAAATTTGCAGCTGATGAATTTACTTTTCTCATTTCTGGAACCAACTCGTTCTCATAGTGCCTTGCTGGCTGGGTACTTCAGCAAGGTATCTTCTTTAAAGCTAGATCTTTCTTGCATTGAGTACTAGTATTATATAATTATTAGCGTTATTAATTTATTATTATCATTATTATTGTTTTTGTTGTTATTATTACTATTATCTATTATCTATTATCTATTATCATCTCTCTCTCTCTTTAACACACATATCTCTCTTTAACACACAGACACACATTGCTTGATATAGTTTTTGTGGTGTTGTAGGTTGTGATATGTCTCATGTTGCGGAAGACGATTCCACTTATGAATTACGTTCAGGTGAGTATAGTTTTGCTATGCTTGGTGGTGCCTTTTGATTCATGTTCTGTTTAATTTTCTTCACAAAGGATCATCCATACACTCATTCGTTGTTTCCACTTGATATTACGGATTTTACTTCCGGCCCTCAGTACACATTTTATTCTGAATTTAATCACCATACTTTTACTAAGTTTTAAGCTTCTCTACCATTAGCACTAATACTTACGTTGATAGTACTAAACATTTTATTTCTATTTTACATGGCAACAGGCCCATCAATATGTTTTTCAACAGCTGGTTGATTTGATTGGAATTACATCAATAATGGAGGTGAGTAAATCAGTAAATGTAAATTTTCTAAAAAGGTTGCACAAAAGCTTATTATTAGGTTCACGCTTAAATCAGCTTGAGCTATTTTTACTTGTAGCATTATGATACCTCTTACATGATAAATGACTGGTTATTCTTTTCTTTTTCATAAACAGGTCTTGGTAAGACTTGTTGGTGCTGATGATCATATGTATTCCGATTCCGTGGATGTGATGCAATGGTTAACAGATAGCAGCCTGATGGAAATGATTGTGGATAAATTGAGTCCATCAGTGAGTACAAAATATGTACATATTTAGTTATTTATGTGTGTATAAAATGTATATTCTAATTGTTATCTTTGAAATTATTTCAGAGCACTCCTGAAGTACACGCCAATGCAGCAGAAACTCTATGTACTATAACTAGAAACGTGTCATCTCCACTTGCCTCTAAACTTTCTAGCCCAAGGTTTGTATGGTTTCATACACTGGAATTTTTATGTATTTATTTATTTACTCTTTGGAGTATGTGATATGTTTGTGGTTTTTCTTTTTTTTATAGTTTTGTTTCAAGGATTTTTGGCCACCTGTTGGATGATTCACATTCAAAATCTGGACTTGTTAGCTCCTTGTGTGTTTGTATATCTTTGTTGGATCCAAAAAGATCAGTTCCTTCACCTCCCTTTTATTCTTTTCGAGGTCAACACATGTTCGAGTCACCTGTGAAAGTCAACCAGGAGACTGTAGGAGCAATGTTACCCAAACTTGGTGAGTTTTGTACATACGATGGCACTATCTTGTCTTACTTCTTTGGCCTTAAGCTGCCATAATATTTCAGTGTTCTGTTATCTTGAGTGCTGCATCAAATAAAAAAAGATAATGGCAGTAGGGATGTAAAAGTTACTATCAGAATTCAATAATTGGAACCAACAGATGCCAAAAAGTTTTCGACAATCCCTTAAACTTCTTTCTCAATTGTAGTGCTCAATCTTAGAAGGATGATATTCACAGTTATGCTAATCGAGTTTGGTTTATAAGGCATATCTTGGTATATGATTTTTTGATGACATGTTAATGTTTCAGGTGATTTGTTGATGTTATTGAATGTGTCATTGGATGACAAAATCTTGCCAACAACATATGGCCAGTTGAAGCCACCTCTAGGGAAGCATCGTTTAAAGGTTAGTTTAATCAATATGCTGCTTTTATCTGTTGCATATTTTCATTCTTGCAAGTACAGATTTGTCGTGATGATAATCATGGTTTTGGTTAAAGCAGTACAAGGTTGAAACGGGTAATCTTAACATAAAACACTTAGTTCTTAGAAGTTATAGTGTTTTGTTAACATTTACCGTGTTAAATACGATTACAAGAGCTATATTATTTCAATAGGCGAGGGTTCGAGAGAAAACCACATAGTTATGCGAAAACTAGAGAAAACCAGTAACATAATTTACAAGTTATTTGATCACTACCCTATATATATGGATCAAATGACAACCATAACATAGTCTTGTATAAGTAAACAAGTTCTCATCCAACATAGTGTTATGTATACGTAACACTCCTCATTCTTGTATTTAACATATATGTAATAGATACTTACATACCCTTTTGACCTATGTTATCAAAAACCTCTTCGGGCGAACGCCTAGGCCCTCAAGCGAGGCGTAGGAAAAGCGCCTTGCTGCAACCCAGGCCCTCCGACGACCTTCGAGCGAGATTCCGGTCGGATTCTAGTAAGATTCCGGCCAAATCCTTAAAATTCTAGCAAAATTCTACAAATTCCGGGCAAACTAGTATTAACAATCCAAAAATGGCCTGCAACTAGCTAAAACTAGCCCTAAACATGCCTAAAACATGTCTAAAACCTAAAAAATGGTATATTTGTGCTATGCGCCTTACTTATCTCAGGCCCTTGCTTTTTAAGCGCCTTACGCCTAGGCCCAAGGCTCACCCTTTGCGTCTTGAGTGCGCCTTGCGCCTTTGACAACTAAAAGTAAAAATAATTTATAAATTGTTCTATTGGTTTTCTCTAGTTTCTGCATAACTGTGTGGTTTTCTCTAGCTACCTCCCCTATTTCAATAATAATATACTTTTTGAATTAATTTATTTAGGAGATTCTGCGAATTGAAAGTAAACTTTGGGCGACTTTTTACCTGGTTGGAGATGAAACTAACACGAAAAAACTAATACATATGTAAATGGGTCTAATTTGATAGTTGACACCTCATCTCGCGATGCATTTTTGATGTGATATTATCTGCTTGCAGATTGTGGAGTTCATTGCAGTTTTATTAAAAACTGGGAATGAAATTGCAGAGAAGGAATTAATCAGCTCTGGAACTATACAAAGAGTTATTGATCTTTTCTTTGAGTAAGGCACTGCTAATACATCAACTGATATTCTGGGAATAAAAGTATAGATATGTTGGTCAAAGTCAAATGGTCAACCATGGTAGGATTATAATATCTTTTTGATATATTCTAACAATTGCTTATATTGTTAACTGATGAAGGTACCCATACAATAGTGCTTTGCATCATCACATTGAGAGTATAATATTTTCCTGCCTAGAAAGCACAAACAATACCATCATTGATCATCTGTTTCAAGGATGTGATTTGTTGACCAAGATTCTGCAAACAGATAATAATCCCTTCCTTTCTGGAGAACCTAATCAGGTAATTCTTTCATTTTATTGAAATAGCAAAAAATATTACTTGTAACATGATGTTGGCTAATATAAGTTGGTGTAATCTATTTAATGTTACAAATAGGACTTCATATTTAATCGCCAAGTAGTAGCAACTTCTTTCTGGCCAATTTGTTACAGCTTTCTGCTAAGTATTACTTTCCATTTTGGGTCTTATTTTGAAATATTTCTCTCAATATTTTAGATAAGCTTTTGAAATAATATATTATCAAGGACTTGACCGTCTTTATATAATTTTGGATGCCATAAGAATAAAAGGACTTAAAAAAGTTGAAATGTCAAACACTACCTTTATTTTTGTTTTTTTGTTTTTATCTATTGCTCTAATAATATTTAATTTGGATATTACTACCTAAACAATCAATTATTCATCATTGAAAGTTTATTATAGTGTTATTTCCCTCTCAATAGATGCTCCTTCCATTTTATCTCATAAATGCCCTTTTTTATGTTACACTAGTTTAGATCCCGTGTATACACACGGGTGAAAAATATCAATAAATAAATTTTTTAAATCTTTATGTGTATATTTTACATGTGTAAAAATGTATCATATACTAAGGATAAAAAACAAAACTCAAAATATGCAAAAACTTATATATAATTGGGTTTCGAAAATAAATTAAATACTATTTAATGTAATTTGTTTTTCATTTATTATTTGATTGAAAATAAAAGTTAAATAATTAGATTTTCAAAGTTTAATAAGTGATAATTTAAAATAAATGTGTTTTATTAGTACAATTAATATTTTCTTTAAATATATATTGTTGTTAAAAATAGAAGATGCATTTAGTAAGAGAGAGAGAGGCGGGAAAAAAATGATGAGAATGAATGTGGAGGCGACACGTGGCATAGAAAAACCTTTATTTATTATATAGTATAGATAAGAGATGCATTTAAGAAGAAAAAGTTATAATTATTGTTATTTATGCAGCCTACTTTAGTAGCTGCTGGAAGAAAGGCACCCCGACTTGGAAACCTTGGACATATTACACGCATTGCCAATAAAATCATGCAGTTGACGAATACTGATAGTCGCATTCAGATTCATATTCAGGTGCGCTGTTGTTATGTAATTATTGATTAAAAGACTTTTTTTATGCATTATAAGTTATTGTTATCTTTCTGCATGTAAGATCCCTGCTGAAAGTTAGTCATGACTGACTATCAATGTAAATTCTTTGATTCTTGATGTTTTTCTTATAAGAATCTTGATTACTGTTTCCTCTCCTTGATGTCATGTTAAAAGCTTTCATTCTGGTATTCTTGAAGACCATAAGTTGTATTTCCTGTATTTTTTTTTTAATTTAACGTCTTGTAGGCTGGTTTTGTAATCGTGTAAAAAAGCTCAAGCAGGAGCCATTTCTGTACAAATGCTGTGTGTATTTATAATTCAATACATAACCAATTTTAAATAGAGAACCGCAGGAACCTCGTAATGCACTTGCACGTAGTGCTTGATGGATATAATGGGAGTTGGAAAGAAAGTGGGGTCAGCAGTTACATAACCGTCTTATGTATCACAGTTAAAGCAACAAGGACAAGTGGATTATGCAGTTCTCTACTTAAAATTGGTTTTATATTGAACGACCCCCCCATCTCTCTATACACACTGTGTGTGTTAAAAAAACTGTGTATTCATATATTATATTCATCTACACGTGTAGATCGATTATAATTTTTTGATCTATACATGTGTACGAACCTTGCTATGAGAAGAAGTTGATGAAAGAAAATAGGGAAATTAATTAATTAGAGAGAGAAATCATTTAGTTTTTTACAGCTATACATTTCATTAAATTTTTAATAATAAATGAATGGTTTATATTGGTTCTCTGTTTCCTTCCCCAGACTCTACTCTTTGAGTGGGATTTTACTGGGTATGTTTGTTATTTGTGAACTTGCAATACGATGCGGAACCAGTTTTTAAGTAGAGAACCGCATATTCTCGTAAGCACTTGTATGTAGTGCTATATATAGTGGGAGAGAAACAGAGGCGCTTATGCCTTATGTATCACAGTTAAAGAACTACGTACACGTGCTTATGCGGTTCTCTCAGTTCTCTACTTAAACGTTGATTTTGTATTGAACAACCCTCTCTATATATAAATCTCATGCATGTTTGTAATAAAAAACTTGTTCTTGTGATTTAGGAAAGTAGCGAATGGAACGAATGGCAGGCTACAGCTCTACAGGAGCGGAATATGGTTGAAAACGTGTACCGATGGGTTTGTGGGTATGTTACCATATTTTTTTTAATAAATTATGCATAATATATCTGTGTAAACTAAACATGCATAAGCCGTATTATGCTTTCACTTTTACCTGATATGTTGTCTACTTTCTCATGTAGTCATAAACTTAAGTTTTACCTTAGATTTTTGGCCTTTATGTCTTCTTTTATCTTAATAAAACCTGATTAACTTTATTATATGATTCTTGTTATTTTAATTCAAGGTGTTAATAATTTTTTTCTTCTGTGTTCATATTTTCAGGCGACCGACTTCAATACATGATAGGAATAGGGATAGCGATGAAGATGACATTAATCATGACAGAGATTATGATGTTGCTGCTCTAGCAAATAATTTAAGCCAGGCATTTAGATACAATGTTTATGATAATGAGGAAAGTGTAGAGGTATGTAAAAGGTCCTTTTATATGTGTTCACATTTGTAATCCATTTATAAATTTCATACCATACTTGTTTTACCGGACTTCTTTTTCTGATTGCAGGGACGTGAAACTCTTGGTCAAGGTGATGAGGTAATATTCTAACCCATGAACTCAGTTTTGCATCGATTTATGGAGTTCTTACATAGAGGTGGCAAGATGGTCGGTTGGGTCAGGACGTGTAATGGGTTCCAACGGGCCGGGTTGGGTTGGGTTGACCTTCAAACACTTTTTGGTCTTTTTTTAAATTTATATAAATAATTAATGATTCAATTAAGGATACAAAAGCAAAATTATCACAATAATAATATTGATTTGAGTGGCTTTTAACTCTGCTCAAACACATTCTCTTTAAGCTATTTTTTTTATTTAACCATTTGAGATGTAAGACAAGTAAATATCTGGAGTTGCCATTCTAATATTACACATTTGAGCATGGTTATTTGTCTTCTTATTTGAAATATGAAAATATAATATTTATTATTTGTAGATGTTTGTGTGTCTGCAACTGTTGAGATACTGATACTGAAATCTGTAATACATTATTGAGATGCAGGAGAGTTACTTAGATGATGATTCTGCTGAAGTTGTCATAGCATCTCTGAGGTTGGGTGATGACCAGGGCAGGTAAGTTTCAACCCATTTACCCATAAACGGTCCATATGGGTCATGCTTATTTTTTATATTTTTTATCATCTTTAATGGATCAGTTGGGTTATAACCTAAAGAATGCAACAAAAAAATAAACGGTCAAATTTTTTGAAATACATTCAAAGTGTATTTTAATGCATAAAAGCCTCCTAAATCGCTTTATTAAAAAAAGCTAGATTATCTTTGTAATAGCACATTGATTATTTGTTTTCTCATAATTCGATGCACAGCAGTTTGTTTACAAATTCAAATTGGTTTGCATTCCAAGACGATAAAATGGGGGACGCGTCAATGACCGCCACCTCACCATCTGAAATCATGGATGAGATCAACTTGAATGAATCTTCCACCAGTAATGATGATGACGTGGTGGTTGGCTTAGATGAAGAATTTCTCGATAGAAAAAAACCCAATTCTAACTCTAATCGAAGCCCAAACCCGTTCAGTGAAGACTATGTAGCAAATGAAAAAACAAGTGCATCAGATGACTTTTTCAGATTCGAGTCAACAGACAATGAAGACCTGTTTGCAGATAGACCCATGCCCGAATGGGTCGGATGGAATGAACCCATTGTCGGGTCAGGAGTCAACCCTTTTGAAGATTACGATAATACCCCTAATCTTGACATGGAGACACCAGTGGGGGAGGGACCGTCTTTACCCAACGGGTCAACCCCAAAAGACGACACAGTGCCTTCATCGTTTGAAGAAGATGTGGAGTTTGTAGGGGTGGAGTTAGACGGATCGGAAAAGGCAATGGATAAAGCCCTAAAAGAGGGAATTGTGGGGGAGGCTGGGGCCCTAAAAAGAAAGGTAACACCACCTAGTGGAGGTGAAAAAGAGAAGGACAACGAAGCCACGGAGTTTAACGACAGTAATTATTGGCGGGTTGATAAAGAGATTGTGGTTTCTGAATAAAAAATGGGCGTGATGATTTTGTATTAAAGTGATGTACAGTGAAGTGAAGTATAATTTTGTTGAAATGGACATAGTTGTGTAGGTTTTGTTTGAAATGTTGAGTATATTATTATTATTATTTTTACTTTCTATTGTTGTTCAGGGTCTTGTTTCTAATTACATTTGACAGATTATGGGGAGGTTTTATTCCTTCCTTTGTAACAATTTATATTTTTGGTCTTTCTTCTGGTCATTTACTGTCTTTAGATTCTTTTTTTTTCTTTTTTAATTTATTTTTATTACAATATTATAATTCACAGGAATCTAGAGTCTACTTTCCATCATGGTATTAACTTGATTCTGAAGTTATTGGGTCAGATTAGAGGTGCACAAACCGGGTTGGACTTACTACACATTGGTTCCGGGATGGGTTGGGTTGTTGTCCAGTTATTGATAGGGTTGTTGACAGTTTTTCTGGTTTGAGCGGTTTTTGGCCAGTTTTTTTGAGCGATTCTGGAACCAGGTTTTTTGTGCACCTCCGTCAGATCATGACTAAGCATCATTAGTATATACCGCAACCTTGTTATTATCCGATTTGCCTTGTTGGATCATGGATTTGTTTTTGTTGACTAAGCTTGTTGGATTTGGCTAATGCATTACATAACACCCTACACCTTAAGGACTCATCGTCCTCATTGAGGTTTATGAGTTGTGATATGACATTGTAACACCCATCACAACCTTTTCCGATCAAACCATTAAAAAGTCACATTTCGACCATCACCCATTATTATGGTCACGATGTGTTCACGTAAGGGTGTTCCGCAGCCTTCCCACCTCTACCACGAAGTGATAGCCAAGAAAACTTGCAACATATAAACCCATTCTGAATTTCATTTTGTTCGTATGTGGGACAAGGTTTTAACCAAAAACTCCATTTTCGCTTTTTCTTAAGATGGCTTAACGAGCATAAGTCCTTAAAAGTATAAGAATGGTGTCATTGAACCAACCAAACATATTTTCTTGTAACCTGGGACAAAATCAATCTTGTAAACCTAAATTGTAGGTGTAAACATGTAACAAAATCGAGCCTATGACGATAAATGGCTTATTGAAATTCAAAACCGTACAAATACCATAAATCTTTAATATCTCCATAGAATTTGTGTTGTTGGCAAGCATAAGGAAATAAACTTAAGTGTGTAATGCAAAAAGATTTTCATAAAATGAGATGATAAAAAATGTTTTAAATTAGTTTTTTTATAATGTATAAAACTTACTTTATAAAAGTGTTTTTTATATTTTATAAAAAATGTTTTAAATTAGTTTTTCATAAATGTTTTATTAGTTTTATTAATTTTTTTATTATTTTATAAAAACTTGTTTTAAAAAAAGGTTTTTATATTATTTTTTTAAAAACAGATTTTTTTAATTATAACTATAACCTTTTTCAGTTGTATTTAAAAACAAAAACTATAACATTATTAATTATAATTTTTACAGAACTATAACGTTTTTTAATTATTTATTTTAAAACACACTTGACCTTTTATACTGTAACCTTTTATATCTAGTTTTTTCCTTAAAAAACTATAACCTTTTCTAATTAGTTTTTTTTTTCTAAAAATTATATACAACATCTATACTATATAATAAATAAAGGTTTTTAGTGCTACATGTCATCTCCACATTCATTCTCACTATTTTTTTTCCGCCTCTTCTCTTATTTAATGCACTTCTATCTTTTAATAATCTATATCTATATCTATACTATATAATAAATAAAGGTTTTTAAGTGACATGTGTCGCCTCCATATTCATTCTCATCATTTTTTTTCCCACATCTCTCTCTTATTTAATGCACTTCTATCTTTTAACAATAATATATATTTAAAGAAAATACTAATTATACTAATAAAATACATTTATTTTAAATTATCCCTTATTATAAAAAAACTTTGAAAATTAATTCTATAACTTTTATTTCAATCAAATAGTAAATAAAAGTCAAATTATATCAAATAGTAATTAACGTATTTTCGAAACCTAATTATATATTAATTTTACATATTTTGAGTTTGTTTCTATACTTAGTATATGTAATATATTTTTACACATGTAAAATATATATATAAAAATTTTAAATATTGATATTTTTCACCCTGTGTGTAAACACGGGATCTAAGCTAGTAAGAAAAATATATAATCAACAAACTCGTGAATTACGTGTTAGAGTTGTAAGATCGATGGACTTAATTTACTTGTAGGGGTAACGAATTGGCTAGAACAAAAGTTTAGGGCTTCAAATTCTGTAAGGTGTAAGTTGTGATTTTCTAGGATAAATAAATCATAACATGGAGCTTACACTCTTACAAGATTTGAACCTCTAACTTTTTAGTTGTAAGGGTATACCATTTAAACATTAGGATTTCTGTTTGACTACACGAATAGGGTGGATGTACAAAGATAAACGACTAGAATTGTACGTGGTTTTACAAAACCATCTAGTCCTACCAAAAATCCGTGTATAATAAGTCAAATGGTTTCCACATGAATATTATTAATTTTTATTTTGAATAATTAAGGAATACTCAACTCTTAAAAATCATAAGGTTTGTATATTATAAATCTTCAAAAATGGTTTCCACATGCCACATAAAATGAAAAAAAATAGATCGTATTTTGTACATAGGTAATTAGAGAAAAGAAATATTTTGAGATATGATATTTTTGAACTTTTTTATATTTAATAGCATGACTATAAAAGTAAAATGTGGTAGACTTTTTAATATTTAGGTGGCCATCACCAAGTGAAGTTGTCATCTTTTGGTCTTTGTCAATCACCAAACACTATGTAAGGTAAACATATAATACGATTAACGTGTTATATTAGTCAATTGATGTGACATGTAAATTGGTATGCATGTGATGATCAAGGTGTACATATAGTACCACTCTTGGTTTATAGTCAGTGTAACAGAACTCATCGATGACGATGAGTCATAAGGAGTGGTTGTGACAGAAAGATTATGGTTTTAAAATGGATATCTAAATTTAAATATCAACACGTTTTAGACGTCTAAATTGCAGATAAAGAACTACACTCTTTAACGAGTTTGGTGCAAGTAATACAAAGATAGACAACGATGTTGCAAGTGTTCAACAAAAGTACTGTTATGAACAGAAACAAAATAACGAGATCACGATTGCAAAGCTGTATGGGGCCAAAAGTAAACATCATTGGTTCGTATGATAGTGTTTAGATGTTGCACATGATATACGAGCTGATCCTAAGCCAGTTGTTAAGACCGACTCGATTGACCGTTGTCGTTACAACATTCTTCATAGACAGTATTCAACATTTCCAACTTAGATCAACCAAGACAAGAAAGTGATGGATATATAAAAACATATTTTCTTTCTTAACTTTTACACAAAATTAAAGTCCAAAATTTCTTTTTGCCACAAAGAAAAAAGTTTTGAAAGCAAAACACCCAAGTACATGCATGATGCGATGCATGTCATTCATGATTCATCCTCCAAAAGAAAGCAAAAATGGCCCACTTTATCCTCATGGATGCTTTTGCAAAAGCCCATGAGCCAAAAGAACCCATGATGGTGACACCAAAAGTGAAAGAAAAAAAAGGGCCCACTTAAATGACCCATTAGTTTAACATAAAAATCAAAACAAAGGACCTACTTAAATGGAAAAATCATAACAAATGCTCTAAATTTCTAAGTCTCACACAAATAAGGAGATTGATAACTAACTAACTAACTACTCATGAACAAAGCCTAGAGTGTTGAATTTCAACATTTGAACTCAAATGTTTCTTCACCACATAATCATCATCCATGGCTGCTCCCTGCTTTCTCATCTCTACAACCCTCCTATGAGAGTTTGAATGAAAAGACGGTATGAATGTCGGGCTTGCCGCCGGCCGGTACTCCGGAAACAACCGCCCGGACCTGTACCGGACCCCACAAGCGTTACAGAGTGTTTTTGGGCCCATTGGGCCCTCCCTCCATTGTGGGGTTTTAGTTATCTCACAATGGCTGCATTTCTTGACTTCATTAACATCATGTTGAACAAGTTTTCTTCTCTTTTTCTTCACCTTCTGAAATGGAAATTGTTGGAGTGACTTTGACCATGAATTCGCGGTCAAACCTGATGGTAAACGTGAACGGGACCTTTTGGTTCGGGTTCTTACAGGAATGGCTATTTCGGTTCCAAACGAGATGGTCTTTCGGGCTGAGCTGGAGGTGCGGCGTTCAAGGACTGAATCCGGGCTAGGCACTTCGAAGGATTTTGGAACTCGGCACAGCTTCTTTTCTTGTGAAAAGGTTGGCGGTTGTTGCGGTTTTAGTTGAGACTTGAAGACTTCTTTGTGAATAAAAGGTTGGAATTCTGCTTCATAAGTTCCTACATTCTGAAAAGAAAATTCCCAACAAATATAAATATCAGAATATGAGACTATAAAAACAAGTATGCTAAATATTTTGCTTAGAAATCAAATGCAGAAAAGTAAAAGCATTTAGAAAGCTAACAAAGACATCCAATCATACTAATCGTGTTTGGGTTGACCTGTTTAACCCATTTAATTAAACAGGTCGACCCGTTAACTCATTTAGTTAAACAATCCAACCCGCAAACCCGTTTATGACCCATTTAACCCGTTTATTACAGCACTCCAATCCATTTAACACACTAACAATTTGATGACAACCTGTTTATAACCCGCCAAACTTTTGACCCGTTTAGATAAATAAATTTAAATGGATCGTCTCATGTAAACACGTCGGGAGATCAGAAAAATATAAATATCATGTTCGGGTTCAACAATTCAATCCGCAACCCGATAAAACTTACATGACCACCACAGTCCAGAAAATCTGCACCACCACCACCACCACCACCATTACCGCCAGCATTGCCAATGCCGCCTGGCGGCAACATCTCCGGGAAGACCTCCGACGGGATAGGACCGAGTTGGGAAGCCCAACCTTCTCTAAGATCATCTCCATCCAAACTCTCCACAGGAAAATCCAAGATACTATAAATTAACCCACCCAAATAATCATCATCATCATACAACCCATGATCATATTCATCTACAGTACACATTCTCTTCTCCTGGATAATAAACCAATTAAAATAAATAATAATAATAATATATACAATTAAAAAAAAGATCAAAACTTTTTGCTTCATCTATCAATGTCTTGTGAAGGGGGCCACCAATTACAACTTATATAGAGAACATTACAGGATAACTTAAAAAAAAAACATGCGAATTTTTATATTTTTATTTTTATGTATATCTTGTTTTAATTTGATAAGGTAAAAATATCTTCGTGATAATTAAAAGAAACCCATATGGAATGGAACATTACTTCGATTAGGGTTCTAAACTTATCAGAAATTAACAAATATATAAATATTAAAAACATTCTATAATTAAGCAAAAATAAAAAGAAATTAAAATTTTTAATCACGCGATAATTTTAAATTTTTGTCGGGACAAAATCTTTTTAAAAAACGTGTTTAATCTTTTTTCCTTTTTATTCGGGGAAATTTGAATTCAGATAAAAATCCCTAAAAGTCAAAAAGTCAACGAAGAGGTTTCTTATTCAATACGTCAAAACGACGTCGTAACTACGGCAACACGATATCTTTTAATTTTAACCTTCGAAACGACGTCGTAACGACAAACTTTGTTCAGGCGGTTCGATTGACCAAACAATCGAGAAAATGAAACCCTAAATTGACTGAAAATGATTAAATTGAAACTCACCTGTACGGCCATGGCGGAAGCAGCTTTTACGCCATTGCAGTTTTGATAACTTTACGGTTACAGAAATGAAGAAAGTGACAGAAGATAGGGTTGAAGATGTGTGTGTGAGAGAGAGAGGGGTTAGTGTGTGTGAATATGAAGGAGAAGGAGAAGGAGAAGGAGGAAGTAAATTTTTAGGTTTAGGGAAAAAGGGGAAATGGAGGTGATGATGGAGTAAATAGGGGTGATGGTGCATGGGTTCACATGGTGGTCCGCACTGTACCTGATTAAATTCTGTTTTTGGTTTTCTTTACGTGTACACTATTAAAAACAGTGAGAAATGTTTGTTGGTCAAAAGTACATAAATTTAAATATATACCCCCAAATAATTATTTTGACACCTTTAATACTATTAGTATTGGAGTCATACTAGTAGTATTGTATTAAATTTCAATAACATACTGACACACACGGACAAGTGTCTGTGTCGTCAGCTTTTTTCGGATGCATACGAATACTAGTAGTATCCTAAAAATACGACTAGTATTAGTACAATACGACCAGTATTACAAAAAAAAATTAAAAATGAATAAAAGATAATTATCTGTTATATAAAATAAAATGTATTTTTTTCTTTTAATGTATTTGATTTTTAAAAAATATTTGACGCGACATAATATTCCCCAATAATTCGTCCGAATAATTTTGAGACGACGTAAGATTCCTTGATATGTGTGTAAGTGACGTGATACGACAAACTTTTTCGACGGTACAAACATACAACTATTGATACGACAAACTTTTTCGAATGTTGGTCGACAAATGTCAAAGTAATTTTTATATCCAAAAATAAAATATTTTATGTCTTTTTTATGTTATATTTGACTAATTCATTTATTAATTATTTTCAGAAGTTCTTTAATATTTAAATGATAATTGGCTATCAAAGTATAAAGAAATGATTGTCTCAGATTGGACTGATAAACATTTAAACTTCGGTCAGCATACAACAAACAAGGTGGAGGGTTAACTCTCACAACCCCGGGCTACCCCTGCCCGGGCGTCGCGAGATAATGCTGGTATCTGAATGAGGTCCCATAAATTTGGACAGCGGAAGTCTTTGTTTTTACTTGATGCCTTTTTGTAATGAAATGTAATGTAAATAACCTCAAGGGTTAATTCTGTACTTTTTGTCAAAACTTGGGATCCACGTCCCTTTTCATTTCATGATAATAGATCTTCAAAAGTCTATTATATAATGTACAGTGATTGAAATAATTTACATAATACAAGCCATTCAAAATGTCTAGGATCTACGTCCGTTCCAACATTTGGTCTTGTATTAGTCTGCCACAGGGATTTTGATATGCCTAAAGATCTTGTCTTTACTGCATCACCCTGAATTTAATGATTTCTTTCATTACCTGTGAAAAACGTTTTGAAAATGAACATCAGCATAAAGCTGGTGAATCACATTTAACTGACACGAAAATGATTTCTAACATAAACCAAATTAAAGCCTTTAAGCACGTTTTTGTATGGTAAATCTACACATTCAGCAGTCTATTTCACCTGAAGTATATACCACCTACATACACTGGGTTAACTGCCATGGGGTCAACTGGCTGAGCGCTATGTCTCAGACTGATAGCCTATTCCCAGGGTGATGATGCTAAGAACCTTGTTCTTAGTCTTACATGATATTCAGGAACTCGTCCCTCGTATAATCTGCTAAGGAAACCCATCCTTAGTCTTATGATTTCCCATTACATGATCTGTACCCAGCCACGGACCGGACTTTCACCCGTCACATGTATACCATTTGATCAAATCTACGTATGCTTATGGCCTGAATGCTATCACGTAGATTACCCTTATGATTAAAGCATTTAATTTGTTTCATGCCGTTTTCGTAAATAAAATGGTTTTATCGTTTGAAAAGCGTTAAACGTGTTCACCTTGATTTTGATGGCTGGTAGGGTTGTAGGCTTCGGAATTTGAGCAGAACCTCGACACGTTTCTTCCTAGGGAAGACACGATTAACGAGAATATATATGAGAGAATATATATATAATTGCGGCTATATATATATGAATAGTTTTAACGATACCTACTTCGCGGGATTTGGACGAAACTTCGGCTGGTGCAGGATTTCGTTTGGACTCTTGGATAGCACTTCGGGATGTCGTGGAGCTTGAAAGAACGGGGTTTGTGTGAAACGAACGTTTGGAAACTGTACAGAATTCAATCCCCTTTGAAGGCCTTTTATAGGATGGAATTCCGGTCCCTCGCGTACCGCGAGGCCGGCCAAGGAAATCCCTCGCGTACCGCGAGGGGATGACAAGTCGCGAATCGAGGTGAGTCAGCATGACACGTGGCAGCAGGTGGCAAGTGTACATGACACGTGTTTTCTGGCCCTGACGCGTGTACTATTCCCTCGCGTACCGCGAGACTTCATCGAAGATCTTCTCGCGTACCGCGAGAAGGTGATTTTCTGGCGCATAAGCAGTCCCCTCGCGTACCGCGAGGTTTTGTCAAAATCTCCCTCGCGAACCGCGAGGGAGTGAAATTTTGAATTTTTCTTTTCTTTTTATTTTTGGGTGTTACATCCTCCCCTCCTTTAGAATAATCTCGTCCTCGAGATTCATTGAAAGAGATGTGGATACTTTTTGCGCATTTCTGACTCAAGTTCCCAGGTATATTCTGGGCCACGTCTGGAATCCCATCTTACTTTGACCAACACCAATTGTTTCCGTTTAAGCTTTTTGATTTGTCGGTCTTCAATTTGTAACGGTCGTTCAATGAATTTGAGCTTTTCATTTACTTCCACATCTTGTAAAGGCATCAGCAAGGATTCATCAGCTAAACACTTACGTAGGTTTGATACATGGAATATATCGTGTACCCCACCCATCTCTACTGGTAGTTCAAGCTGATAGGCAACAGATCCGATTCGTTTAATGATTTTGAAAGGTCCAACAAAACGTGGACTTAACTTTCCTTTCTTTCCGAAACGAATAACACCTTTCCAAGGTGAAACTTTTAATAACACCTTGTCACCGAAGTGGAATTCTAACGGCTTTCTTCGTTTATCTGCATAACTTTTCTGTCGATCTCGAGCCGCTTTTAAACGTTCACGTATTTGTAATACTTTATCAGTGGTTTCTTGGACTATCTCTGGTCCTGATAACTGATTTTCTCCGATATCTGACCAACATACAGGCGTTCGACATTTCCGTCCGTACAATGCTTCAAATGGTGCGGCCTGAATACTTGTGTGATAACTATTGTTGTATGAGAATTCCATTAGAGGTAAATGATCATCCCAATTACCTCCAAAGTCTATCACACAGGCTCGGAGCATATCTTCTAGGGTTTGTATGGTTCTTTCGCTCTGCCCATCAGTTTGTGGATGATAAGCAGTGCTAAGATTCAATCGAGTTCCTAGAGCTGTTTGAAAACTTTGCCAGAATCGAGATGTGAAGCGACTATCTCTATCTGACACTATGGATAGAGGCACACCATGTAACGTTACAATTTCATTAACGTAAATTTGCGCCATTTTGTCCATACTCATGGTGTCCTTGATAGATAGAAAGTGAGCTGATTTGGTTAAACGGTCAATGATAACC
Organism: Smallanthus sonchifolius; assembly: GCA_023525975.1. Taxonomy (NCBI): domain Eukaryota; kingdom Viridiplantae; phylum Streptophyta; class Magnoliopsida; order Asterales; family Asteraceae; genus Smallanthus; species Smallanthus sonchifolius. The sequence goes on from CM042045.1 coordinate 50,778,497, forward strand.
CAGATTGCATTATTTCCACGAGTGGTTCGAGGAAGTTTTGTAATAAAGTCCATAGTTATCAGTTCCCATTTCCAAACTGGTAATTCTAACTGTTGCAATAATCCAGCTGGCTTTTGGTGTTCGGCTTTGACTTTGGAACAAGTCAAACATTTTGCTATGTAGATAGCAATGTTCTTTTTCATACCAATCCACCAGTAACTTTCTTTGAGGTTCTTGTACATTTTATCACTTCCTGGGTGCATGGTGTATTTGGACTTGTGTGCTTCTTCGAGGATTCGCTCTCGAAGATCACCTGTAACTGGTACCCAAATACGTTTATTCATGCGAAGGATATTATCTTCTCCTTTGATCAGTAAATCAAGCATTCCTTTCATTCCTTCTTTTTCAAAGTTACCTTCCTTCAAAGCTAACTCTTGTGCCTCTTTTAACTGACTTACAAGATCAATTTGTAGTTCAAGTCTGAGAGAACGTACTCTCTTTGGCTTGACATTTTCTTTTCGGCTCAAGGCATCTGCTACTACATTTGCCTTTCCTTCATGATAACAAATTTCACAATCATAATCATTCAGGATTTCCATCCATCTTCTTTGTCTCATATTTAACTCCTTCTGGCTAAATATGTACTTGAGACTTTTATGATCAGTGTAGATTGTGAACTTAACCCCATAGAGATAGTGTCGCCATAATTTCAAAGCAAAGATTATAGCGCCCAACTCTAGATCGTGGGTTGAGTAGTTTTTCTCATGAATTTTCAACTGACGAGATGCATAAGCAATGACTTTCTTGCGTTGCATTAATACGCAACCTAAACCAGTATGTGAGGCGTCGCAGTAAACTACGAAGTCTTCAATACCATCTGGTAAAGATAGAATAGGTGCGTTTGTCAGTTTTTGTTTCAAAGTTTCAAAAGATTCAGATTGTTTGGGTCCCCATTCGTATTTTACAGATTTCCGAGTTAGGGATGTGAGTGGGATTGCTATACGAGAAAAATTTTGAATGAACCGACGGTAATATCCCGCTAATCCCAGAAAACTACGAATTTCGGTGGGTGACTTGGGAATTTCCCATTTGGATATAGCTTCAATTTTGGAAGGATCTACTTGAATTCCATTCACGTTGATGACATGACCAAGAAATTGTACTTCCGTTAACCAAAATTCGCATTTGGAAAACTTAGCATATAATTTCTCTTTTCGAAGAAGTTCAAGTATGGTTCGAAGATGAGTTTCGTGTTCAACTTGGGTTTTGGAATAAATAAGTATGTCATCAATAAAAACTATGACAAACTTATCCAAGTAAGGTTTGCAGACACGATTCATCATGTCCATGAATGCGGCAGGAGCATTTGTAAGTCCAAATGGCATAACCGTGAACTCGAAATGTCCATACCGTGTTCGAAATGCAGTTTTCGAGATATCGTTATCATGCACTTTCAACTGATGATAACCTGAACGAAGATCGATCTTTGAAAAATGACAAGCTCCTTGGAGTTGATCGAATAAATCGTCAATCCGTGGAAGCGGGTATCGGTTTTTGATGGTAACTTTATTCAGTTCCCGATAATCAATACACATGCGCATTGATCCGTCTTTCTTCTTAACAAAGAGAATTGGAGCTCCCCAGGGTGAAGAACTTGGTTGGATAAAACCTTTCTCAAGAAGTTCATCCAATTGTTTCTTGAGTTCTGCCATTTCTGTGGGTGCCAGTCTGTACGGGGATTTGGCAATTGGAGTTGCACCAGGTACAAGGTTGATTCGAAATTCTACCTCTCGTTCTGGTGGTAATCCAGGCAGTTCTTCAGGAAAAACGTCTGGAAATTCAGATACTACATGTACTGATTCTATCTTCTTCTCCTTTTCCAAGGCAGTAATTGATACCAGACATGCCAGATATCCTTTTCTTAAGCACTTGGTTGCTTTAAGTATGGAGATTATCTGGATAGGTTTTGTGGGTTTATCACCTTGGATAGTTAGAGTTTTGTTTGTTGGTGTAACGAGTTTTACAACTTGTTGATTACAAAGGATTTCGGCTTGGTTATTGGATAACCAATCCATCCCCAAAACAATGTCAAAGCCAGTTATTGACATTGGTAACAATTGTACTGGGATAGTGAAACCAGCCAATGTAATGTAACAATTGTTCAGTGATTGGGATATTTTTATCAAATCACCGTTCGCTGTTTCTACTTCATATGTTTCAGCTAAGGGACTTAATGGTTCGTTTAATAGATTACAGAAATTATAATCTATAAAACTCCGGTTCGCACCTGAGTCAAATAAGACCTTAGCATAAACATTATTAAGAAGAAACGGTAATTACGTCCGGCGTTCTCTCAGCTTGATTAGCATTCATGACAAATGCTCGCACGATCTTTTTGGTTTCTGGAGTTATCTTAACTCCTGATCCTCCAGCTCCTCTGGTCTTTGCAAACTTAGGGCAATTCGTTCTGATGTGCCCTGGCTCTCCACAATTGAAACAAGTAATCATTCCCTTTCTCTTGAAGCAATTCTCAGTAGTGTGACCTGAGACCTTGCAATGATTACAGAATGGAGTTTCAAAAACACACTTTCCACTATGCCTGCGTCCGCACGTTTTGCATGGTGGATTGTTAAATGGAAATCCTTTTTGCCCAAAGCTTTTGCTAAATCTTTTGGCTTCGGGTTTTGTTTTTGTAGAGGATTCCATTTTCTTTCTCTCTTCTAGGTTTCTGATCAATCCAGCCGTCATGGTACCGGTCAGCTCTACGGTGGACTCAATGGTTTTTGGTGAGACAACCTTCACCAAATCACGGATCTCTGGAACTAAACCGTAAATATATCGAGTTATGAGAACCGACTCGGGTTTAGCCAGGTGAGGTGCCAAACGGGCATATTCAAAAAATTTGGTAGTATACTCTCGATCATTGGTACCCACCATCCTGTGATCCAAAAATTTCCTTTCAGCTTGTTCTTTCTCATTCTTGGGGCAAAATTTCCTTTTCACCTTTGCTCGGAATTCTTTCCAATCCATAGCATTGGTCTTTCTCCTCCCTTTGGCAGAAATGATTGAATTCCACCATTCCAACGCTTCATTTTTGAAGGAGTTTGAAGCATACAGTACTTGATCTTTCTTAGCACACTTGCTAATTGCTATTACTGACTCCATCTTCTCTAGCCAGTGAAGAGTAGCAATACCACCTTCGGTGCCCTTAAATTCATAAGGTTTACAGTCCTGAAAGGTTTTGTAAGAACACCCCTTGTTTTTATACCTTTTTGTTTCATTTTCTTCTTCTGAGCTTTTACTGCTTAGATTTAACGATTCTTCAGATTCAGAATACTTATTGCTTGATGTTCTGGATCTTTTCGAGGTTTGAGGTTTACGAGAGCTTGCTACTTGCTCTGTGTGGGTTTTCGAAGGGTTTTCCATTCTTTTTGAAGGAAGAGTTACGTGGCTTGGAGTTTTGATGTTTTCTTGTACTTCCTTTATTATGGCAGGAAGCATTTCTTTAATGCTTTGTTTGACCAGTTGTTGCAATTCTGGTTGTTGAGTAGTTATTTCAGGATTATTATTAACTTCTTTTCCTTTTTCCTTGATAATGTAGGTAGATGGACCGCTATTGTCATTGTTTTGTTGAGACATCTAAGAACACAAGCACGAATTTGGGTCAAAATTTGAAGTTTATTATCGTTAAACTTCATCTATTCATTACAAATACAGAAATATAGATATGTATCTATATCACGTAGGGTTAGCTAATTATACAAATACTATTATCAACTTCAACCTAGAAACACATCTCCCAAATCCTGATAGAACCTCCCCAGGGTCTCGGTCATAGCACCCTTCTGGATCAACTGATCTGCCACCCATTGCTCTGCATACTTCCTGTCTTCCTGAGCTAGCTCATAATCAATTATAGTTTGTTCATTCTGGACTACAACTTGTCTGGTGAAGAACAGCTCAGCACGTAGATCGTCAGCTTCCCTAAGAGCACGATCAAGGTGTTCATCCATTGAGTTTGGCAGTTCTTCAGGGTATCCATAGCAAGGAGGTGGTTTCCTGTGTCCCATCCTAAGATCATGATATGTTGAATTAACAGACCACACGACCTTTCCGTCGGTTGCATACTGACGTCCATCGGAGGGATCTACATAGAAGAAAGGTTCCTTGAAAACGGGATGTTCTGGAATAGGGTCAAAGAAGTATTTTCCACCACTGCCTTCACAAACGGCAGCCTTGTCAGATTCAGCAAATGAACGCGAAGTTTCTTCACTTGGACTTGGTGGATGTTCTGGAATTGTTCCGGTATGATCTACCACGTCTAATGATTGAGGTGGTGGCATAGATGTCATAACAGGACGTAAAGATTCTCTTGAATCTTCCATTTCCACTGAATACTCTGATTCTTCTCTCAGAGGTTCAAGCCTTGCTTGAGTCTGCTCCACTTGTTCTGCGACCATTCTGTTCCAATTCTCCGGGGTCGGCAGGTAGTGGATATAATCGTCATATCCTGGTACTACTTGATTAGATGATTCTCCAGGGAAGTAGTTTGGGTAATTATAAGGATAATAGTATGGATCTGACATCCTGCAATTTATTGGTTATGTTAAAGGCATCTTCCTATCGTTTGTTCAGTAGGCACAACTATTGGTTAAAGCCTAGATACAATCATATAAGTATCTAGTTTTGCTAAAACCCTTGAATGTGGCTCTGATACCAACTTGTCACAACCCCGGGCTACCCCTGCCCGGGCGTCGCGAGATAATGCTGGTATCTGAATGAGGTCCCATAAATTTGGACAGCGGAAGTCTTTGTTTTTACTTGATGCCTTTTTGTAATGAAATGTAATGTAAATAACCTCAAGGGTTAATTCTGTACTTTTTGTCAAAACTTGGGATCCACGTCCCTTTTCATTTCATGATAATAGATCTTCAAAAGTCTATTATATAATGTACAGTGATTGAAATAATTTACATAATACAAGCCATTCAAAATGTCTAGGATCTACGTCCGTTCCAACATTTGGTCTTGTATTAGTCTGCCACAGGGATTTTGATATGCCTAAAGATCTTGTCTTTACTGCATCACCCTGAATTTAATGATTTCTTTCATTACCTGTGAAAAACGTTTTGAAAATGAACATCAGCATAAAGCTGGTGAATCACATTTAACTGACACGAAAATGATTTCTAACATAAACCAAATTAAAGCCTTTAAGCACGTTTTTGTATGGTAAATCTACACATTCAGCAGTCTATTTCACCTGAAGTATATACCACCTACATACACTGGGTTAACTGCCATGGGGTCAACTGGCTGAGCGCTATGTCTCAGACTGATAGCCTATTCCCAGGGTGATGATGCTAAGAACCTTGTTCTTAGTCTTACATGATACTCAGGAACTCGTCCCTCGTATAATCTGCTAAGGAAACCCATCCTTAGTCTTATGATTTCCCATTACATGATCTGTACCCAGCCACGGACCGGACTTTCACCCGTCACATGTATACCATTTGATCAAATCTACGTATGCTTATGGCCTGAATGCTATCACGTAGATTACCCTTATGATTAAAGCATTTAATTTGTTTCATGCCGTTTTCGTAAATAAAATGGTTTTATCGTTTGAAAAGCGTTAAACGTGTTCACCTTGATTTTGATGGCTGGTAGGGTTGTAGGCTTCGGAATTTGAGCAGAACCTCGACACGTTTCTTCCTAGGGAAGACACGATTAACGAGAATATATATGAGAGAATATATATATAATTGCGGCTATATATATATGAATAGTTTTAACGATACCTACTTCGCGGGATTTGGACGAAACTTCGGCTGGTGCAGGATTTCGTTTGGACTCTTGGATAGCACTTCGGGATGTCGTGGAGCTTGAAAGAACGGGGTTTGTGTGAAACGAACGTTTGGAAACTGTACAGAATTCAATCCCCTTTGAAGGCCTTTTATAGGCTGGAATTCCGGTCCCTCGCGTACCGCGAGGCCGGCCAAGGAAATCCCTCGCGTACCGCGAGGGGATGACAAGTCGCGAATCGAGGTGAGTCAGCATGACACGTGGCAGCAGGTGGCAAGTGTACATGACACGTGTTTTCTGGCCCTGACGCGTGTACTATTCCCTCGCGTACCGCGAGACTTCATCGAAGATCTTCTCGCGTACCGCGAGAAGGTGATTTTCTGGCGCATAAGCAGTCCCCTCGCGTACCGCGAGGTTTTGTCAAAATCTCCCTCGCGAACCGCGAGGGAGTGAAATTTTGAATTTTTCTTTTCTTTTTATTTTTGGGTGTTACATTAACATTAGAATTTGAAGCAAGACCTTGCTTCAAATAACATTTCTTTTGATAGTTTTGTTCCTCGTTTTAATCAGATAGTGAAACGGCAAGATGACGATATAAAAGAAACTTTTACTAGAAGCAAGATCACTCGAATGAGAGATCACGATAATCCGTTGTTTAACTTGTTACGACGTAAAGTTTCTCTGAAAGCGCCATCACTGGTAGTATTGAATTTCTATCCGACAAGAAACTAAATGGGCGTACTAGTAGTATGGATACCATACGACCAGTATGGGTACCATACTAGTAGTATTGAATTTCTATCCGACAAGAACTGACACATAGTTGTCACATTATTATTCATACGACTAGTATGGGTATAATACGGGTAGTATGCAATGCATACGACTAGTATGGATACAATACTAGTAGTATGAGTTTTCAAAAAAGTATCAAAATAACCAATGTTTTGAAACCCGGACCGGACCGGTCGGACCGGGAACCGGTGGTCTGACCGGTCCGGTTACATGTGTTGAACCGTTACTGCAGCGAACCGGTGGTCGGACCGGTTGAACCGGCGGTCGGACCGGAAACCGGGTGGTCGGACCGGTTGAACCGCTTGATTTTTTTTTTTTTTTAATCTTTTTTAAGTCTCTTGACTTCTTATTTCGTAGGTAATTGTTAGTTTAAAATTATTGGAATTGACTTGTTGGTGGTTTTTGAAAGGATTAAAAGCTATTTAGACATGATATATTTTTATAATATTTATGACGTCGTCCGGTTCTTAAATCTGGTCCGACCGGTTGGACCGGTCCGACCAGTGGACCGGTAAGAAGACCGGTTCGACGTCCGATCCGGTTCTGAAAACATTGAAAATAACCACTAGGATGTCCGAATATCCCAAGCCTTTAAATATATTTGTTTGGTTTTCAAAATTTGACAAATAAAAATAGCTACTATTAAATCATTCACCCCACGTTAAATTAAAAAAAAATTTAAAATATTATATAAAAAGATTGAACTTTTGTAAAAAAAAATTAATATTTTAAAATATTATATAAAAGATTAAACTTTTCAAAATTTGACGAATAAAAGTAACTACTATTAAATCATTCACCACGCGTTAAACTATAAAAAAATTAATATTTTAAAATATTATATAAAAAGATTGAACTTTTGTAAAAAAAATTAATATTTTAAAATATTATATAAAAAGATTGAACTTTTGTAAAAAAAATAATATTTTAAAATATTATATAAAAGATTAAACTTTTGATGTGAATAGTGAAACAGATATCCGTTTTTAAATTTTATTTTCAACAAAAACCTGCTTTTTTTGGCAATAGAACCTGTGTTTTTTTTACTTTTTCAAACCGTGTAGGTTTGGTTCAGGCCTGAGTATTAAAAAAGTGGATTGAACCGGGTTTTGCCAAAAAAAAACTTGATTTTTTTACGACGCGAATACGTTTTAGTTGTTTTAAAAAATAAGAAAACTAATTACATAACATAAAACCATATATATATATATATTGTATTATTTATAACAATTTATAGGCAACAATACCTTGAATGTTTTTTTTAAATTAAAATCTAAATGTATAAAATATACTAAATAAACATCAACTTTATGAAATGATAAAAAAAGTATTAAAACCCACTTTTTGAGTAATTTACGAAAGTACGACGCTAATACGTTTTCATGAATGATCTAAGCAATTTTTGAGTAATTTACGAAAGTACGACACTAATACCAATTCTTGAGTAATTTACGTATCTTTAATGTTAAGATAAAACACTAAAAAGTGATCATTGAGAATGATCTAAGCATCATGGGTTTACCAAAGTTACAAAGGAAGACTTCCAAAGGTAACTACGATGCAACATGAGATGTTGTAATATGGAAACATTAGAAGACTGTATTATGAAAGAGTTTAGATAGCTTCTAAGTGATTAAAAGAGTTCCAAAGGGTTTCCATGAAAGTTTCATTAATGAGACCATGAAACTTAGAGACATAATAAATTATGAAGATTGGATCTTAGTTTTCTCATATTCAACTTTGGTTTTAAAAGTTGCTGCAGGAAATGGAAACCAAAAGATGGCTTTGACACAATGTCTCCATGGTTTACGCTTAAGAGTTAAGATGGCGAAGCGGGTTCAAAACACGACTATTTTCTTCTCCTTCCAATACGATGCGATAGGCGTATAGCGCAATACGATGTAGTGTAGGGTATGATGTACCTTCTGCACCTAGTCAACCATCACATCACTATACGCAGCGTATAGTGATGTGATGGTTGATGTTACATCTTACCCTAAACCGCATCGTATTGCACTATACGAGACATATAAGGATTAGTGATGACCAGGTGTACAATGTTGTCTGGCGTTGGAAATTGTGAAGCCCTAAATGCCTAGTGATGTGATGGTTGATGTTACATCTTACCCTAAACCGCATCGTATTGCACTATACGAGACATATAAGGATTAGTGATGACCAGGTGTACAATGTTGTCTGGCGTTGGAAATTGTGAAGCCCTAAATGCCTCGTATGGATCAATTTTCTGTGATGATTTGCTCGTTGGGTATGTCTTCGGCTAAGGATAAATGGTCGTGGGAATTGGACGGTTCTAGGCTTTTCTCAGTCAAGAGTATAAAGGTTAGAATTCAAGAATTGAATGGTGCGAGTTTTACTTATGTGATGTCATGGAATAATTGGGTTCCAAAGAAGGTCGGTATTCTTGCTTAGAGGGCGGAAATGGATAGATTACCAACTTTGGATTCGTTGATTAAGAGAAATATTGTTGCTATCCCGGGTTTGTGTAATCTGTGTGGAGATTTTGGGGAAACTGTGGATCACATTTTTGTATCTTGCCACTTCGCCCGATCAATTTGGCAAATAATTTTTCAATGGTGCAAAATCTCTTCTATATATGCTTTTTGTACCCGGGATCTTTTGGAGATACATAAGGGTCTAAAGGTTTCTAAAAAGGTGACGAAGATAGTACATGCTATTATTCTAACTTCAATTTGGTGCTTGTGGAAGACAAGAAATGAAGTGGTGTTTAACAACAAGTCTACTCCTCTTGCTATGATAATTGAAGATATAAAATTTTTGGGTTTCCTATGGATTACGAATCGCTCTAAAATTAAAGCGGTCACTTGGGAGGATCGAAGAAAGTTTAATATCGTATAGCATGGTTGTAATGGTTTATGGGTGGACGGTTTTTTGGGGTTTCTATTGTTCTTTGGTTGGTTTTGGTTAGTAAGGATTCTCTTTTTATGGTGCTGTTTTAGGGTTATCCTCCTTATAACTATATTCCCAGTTTTATATTAAAGTTTTGTTGGTCGTTAAAAAAAAAGATCTCTTTATATATGTTATTTTTTATTATGTAAAAATGGAAGTAGGTTTATCTATTTTCTTTAGGGACCCATTACCACATGCGACTCCGAAATTCAAGGTTTGGGTCCCATGTGACTTGTGATTCATGGACAAACTGCATATGACCTTCACTTTCATCATTTTGTATGGTTCATGACTCGAGGGCAGACGTGTAAATTCCTCCTTATACTCGAACAAGGATCGTTATTTCACCAAGCCTCTCTTCGAGATAGCGCCCAAATCGTATACCTTTTGTGCAAGTCGGAACTTGCCGACAAGGAATTTTAACCGATAAAAATTAAACAAAAAAGATTTTCGAGTCAGGGTTCCAGGGTTCCAGCAGGAGCAGTTTCAACTGCTCTTGAGATAGATGTAAGGTTTGTTTCCATCATAACTATTTATAGATTCTTAGTAATGGTTATGCTATGAGTGAGATTATATATTCGATACATTTGTTTGTAATTACCGTGTTGATATAACTTTGAATTGAATTGTAATTTCCAAATTAATCTAAGCACTTATTTGCATTCAAATTATACATGTGTATTTTTTCTAAATAATTATAGTTATTTATTTTTTCTTTTCTCATGATTTGTTTTATTTGAATTTTTGAATATAAATCAGTTTTTTGAATTAAATTTTACTTATACAAAAAATCAAGTTCGAATAAACTGACAATTCAACTCTGCAGCCTACAGGGGTATTCAATTGAATCGAATCGGTTCATTTGGTTTATTCGAATCAAATTATTCAAATTTGGAATTTTGAAATCTGGATTTGAATTCAAAACGAATTCGAATAAACCTAATTAGAAAAAAAATAAAAAAATTACAAATATTCATATTTTTAACTACATTTCTAAATATTTAATAGTCTAGTTCATACATAAATGCAAAAAAATGAACATGAAAAGTGTAACAACTAACTAGATAACTAAAAACTAAAGTCGGGTATAGTCAAAAGGTTAGAATAAAAGTGAAGAATCGATGTCGTTTTGAAGTTTGAACTGATTAGTTGACTTAATGTCCATAAAAGCTAAAAAGTCTAACGCTTAAAAGACTTGAAGGTTGAAGACTTGAAACTCATATGATGAAAAAGGTTTATATATAGTTAATTCGAATTATTCGAATCGAACTTGAGTTCAAGATATAAATGATTTTTTTAATAAAATTCGGTTCGAATCAAATTATTCGAGTCCTATTCTAACAATGAACAACCTATCCTACAAACACTTAATAAAAGTAACACAGAAATTTACACATAATATATGTAAAGTTTTTATTTATTTGGTAGTTATTTTAATACATGTATATCTTTATTAAATTGATATGGGTGTATTTATGGTTTTGATAGCTACGTCAAGCATACCACGAGTAATTGAGTATTATGAACTAGATTATATACTCATGTATTATATGGGGTTGTTTAATAGAAAAATAAACGTATAATAAATAAAAAAATTTATTTCCTTAATTAAGTAATAGTTATAATTCAATTTTTATTTTACTTTTTATGAAAAAGAAAAATTAATATAATTAGATTTCAAAATTCAAACTTACTTAAAATAGGAAAAATAAAAAAAAATTAATGAGAAAAAAATATGAAAATGACACGTGACATTTCTTGGAATCGTTTATTAGAATAAGGATATGAAAGATAATTTTTAATCAATCAAAAACAATATAATATGACAATTAAAATAAAACATTATATCGGCAAACATAAACCAAACCAAACCAAAGCAATATAATTTGCATGTTATTTGATCTCATATTAAACACTAAAATCAACGTCAGAACCACAAAAACCAAAATTCACTTAGGGTCTGTTTGGTATGGGGTAATGGAATGGACGAGAGAATGGAATGAACAAAGTAATGTAATGGACCAAGGAATGAAATGGACCATTCCATTTAATTGTCTTGTTTGGTTACCATGAGAGAATGGAATAAATCATTACTTTATGCTGTTTGGTAGACAAGAAAAGACGAATGAATAAAATCGGTGGTGAGTGGCGGTGGGCGGCGGTATTGAGTGGTGGTGGGTGACGGTGGGTGATGGCAGCGGTGGTGGGTGGTGGTGGGTGACGGTGGGTGATGGCGGCGGCGGTGGACAGCGATGGGTGGTGGTGGCGGGTGGTGGTGACGGTGACGGTGGCGATGGTGATAGCGACGAGAGATGGCGGTGGATGGTGGAGGCGGTGGTGGTGGTGATGAAGGGTGAAAAAGGGGATGAAATGAAAAAATAAAAAAGTGGGTGGATAGAATGAATTTAAGGGATTTAGAGGGAATGACATTTCTTATGGAATGAGTGATTCTATTCCATCGTTCAACCAAACACCATTTTTTTATGCTCTCATAATCGTCCATTTCATTTCACCTCTCATTCATACATAGCAAACGCTGCCATAGATTGAGATGGTGAATCTTTCGACCCAATTAGTAAAAACCCATTGCTTGGTTTATAGAATATGTCATGTAATATTAATAAATATTTTGGTAAACTTAAAGGGGGGAAAAGATTCAAATATCGTCTTTCTTAGTTCTCAATTTTTGACACCTCGAAATACTATGCATAATAGTTAGATTTTAGGTTGTCATGTCTAACTCGTTTAAAAACAGCTCATGTTCAGGTTGACATGTTTAACCTATTTGATAAACAAGTTGACCCGTCAACTCGATTAACACGTTCACAACTAGATTACTATTCGCCAACATGTTTTGCATAATTAGAAAATTGGGTTACACTGTGTTCGGGTTTTAGGGTTGATGTTTTTAATATGAATAAAAATATAGGTTGTGTTCGGATTAAATAATTCAACATTTCAACCCACTAGCTCGACGCAATCGACACCACTGCTTTTTCATTTTCTTAATTCAGATGGAAGAAGATAAAAAGTCAACACATTTTCAACAATACAAGAACAAAGTCAACCCAAAAAAGTGGGATAAAAAGTCAACTCTGTGTTGTAGTTCCAGCAAATACCAATCCTGCATTAAACTAGAACTTTAAAAGCAAATTCAACTTGAATCCAACAAATACCAATCCTGCATTAAACTAGAATGGAGCTCTTGAGGAACATTTATCAATAAGTATACAAAATCACTCATAAAAATTTGACATCCATTCTGACTTTTTTACTTTCAAAACTCTATGTTGTAGTTCCTGCTAGAAAAATTGTATGTGTGCATCACTATAACTTTCATTTAATCAAAACTTTTATATCTTAATTTTAGATATTCTTCTTTTAGCGCTTTTAAAGAAGCAAATGAAAAAAACTAAGAAAATGAAACCGAGAAAATAAACAATTGTCGATGCTGGAATAATGTTGGCAAGCATCATGCGATCCTTCTCCTGCAATTAATCCAAGAAAATGAGTCAAAACCTAGTCTCCAATCTTAATCACTGTAACAGTTTTGAATTTTGACTAATTGTGGAATTTCCAGTCATCAAGAATTTTGACTATTTGACTCAGTTTCAACCCATTTAGTTACGAATAGGCTAATCTAGGTCATGTTTTATCTCCAAACTAGTCAAATGGGTGAAACGGGTCAGATGGTCAACACACCATCTGTTTTATGTCAAGCAATACATCGAGTAACTCTGGGTATAGCAGTAAATGCAAGAACTGACCGCCTAAAGTGTATTTTTAATGCATAAAAAATAATCAAAAAGTTAGACTATTATAAAGAATATACTTTTGGTAGGTAAACATATTTAACAGATTAATTACTCATAAAAAATTAAAAACTTGGCAGAAAGCAAGTGTTTGCAACCCAACCCAACGTGTTTTAATCCATACCGAAAAGTAACCACTTTTGAAATGTTGTCCAACCAACGTGTTTCAATCCATACCGAAAAGTAACCACTTTTGAAATGTTGTCCAACCTGCATGAAATGACACACCATTCTGCCATCTCTAATGGGCATGAATCTTTTTGGTAGAATTGAAACCCCAAATGAGAAACTTTAATACAAATTAAAGTTTCTAAAGATATGGAAACTTACGGGTGTGACAGAATCATGCAAATTTTGTTCCATAATCTGATGCTGCTTTTGAAAAATTTCTTTGGCATATTTGTAGAGTTCCATGTCAAGACTGTTCAGAGAAATGATTTCTTTGAGTTCATTATCAGGTACACGCCTACGTGCCTGAAGATTAAATAAGTTGAATATGTGAGAATAAGTGTTGGTTATTTGTAATGATGATAAATAATATACTGATCAGCAATCAATTCATTTATAATGATGATATTGGGAAAAGAAAATAGATACAAATATATTATCAGTTTAACTATAGTGATCAGCAGTTTGTTACTATTTTAATGAAAGGAAAATAAATTCAAAATTCAGAAAGTAAAATCAAAAGGATACAAAGAAAATGCAATTATTATACCTCTTTTGTGAAGTTTGCTGGGGATATTTTCTTCAACGAAGCAGTACGCCTTTCTGATTGGGACGACCTTAGTGAAGAAATGCAGGTTTCGTAGCTTTCCATAAGTTTCCCGACAGTCATCTAACAAGGACATAAAGATCTCAGTATTTTCAAAGTAACATGTCAATTTACCTTAAAGCGCAACGGGTCAAATTATTTTTATAATCTTCGTAATCATATTTACAACATTAATCATTAGAAGGAAAAACAAATTGAAGATTTTGGAAAAAATGTGTTTCCAGTCAACCTAACCCGACCTGTTTCAACCTGCACAAAATTACCTGTTACCCAACATGCCCATTAAGTGTAAACAAACATGAGATAAAAAGGCATACATTCTTGCTTTTTGCTTCGGTAGTTGAACCGTTGTCCTGCTATGCATGCAAGTCAACTCATCAATATTGTAACCTTTGAAGACAATACATATGAACTTTATTTTTACTGAAAATCACCATTTATTACCTGATCATCAGTTGGATTAATGCTCAAATCAGAAAATGGAGGACCCTGTTCTGAATCACAAGCAGTAACATATTTAATATTTGAAGGACAATCAATACTTGCATCAAAAGGTATGTCAAGAATTATAAATATCAAAGAAACAATGCTAAAAATATAGAGAGAAAAAATAACTTCTTGAAGTTGTATTAAAAAATGAAAATAGAAACATTTACCCGTTCCCGTTATATTGCTATTATTAACAGTTGATGCCATCAACTGAGAGATAACTTGTGCACCAACCACATTTGCAAACATTGTGGCAGATTCCCTGTGGTCCTCTGTGATTCCAACATATAGCATATCATCCAGCCTTTTCTGCAAGAAACCATTATTACAAATCAAGGGCAAAAATCAGTAATAGTGAAACAAATTCATTATTTTTTAGGGAAACATAAGACACCTTTGCAACTTCAAGCACATATTTTCCAAGAATCGGATGTGTTATTACACATTGGCGTAGCTCATGTGCCTCACAAATATTAGAATTATTCGTCAAACCTGCAACCTAAACCAATAAAACTTATACATAACCAAAAAAAATGTTTGCAATTAAGTATATCTTTCTTGCCAATTTGTTCATAAAGATTTATACCTGGAAAGTTGCACCATTGTGAACAAGATCAAGAGCTATAGGGTGGTTGATGTAATCATGTAATGGCATAACAATTTCCTCCATATCATACGAATCATTCCCATAAAAATAAGGTGGACCACGTCTCTTTCTTGCATCCCGCTGTTCATTACATCAAAGTAAACATATTCATCAGCTGCATAGATGGAACAATAATTATTGAAAAGAATACACACAATCATAAATTATTTACATCAAATCACAAATAATTTTTAAAAAAATTTCTACCCGAGAGAATAGATCCCCCCTCATCCAAGGAACCAGATACTTCCATGGCCAGATCTCAAGCGTGCTTATGCCACCACTCTTTGACCGCATGCGCTTTGACATTCTTATAACTGAAGTCAAATTAGGGTGCACCAAAAACCTAGCTGCTACCTCTACTGAAAATTCATAAGTACTAAAAACACGCTCAATAGGGTCCCTAAGAATCGTTACCACTGACGCTTGCTCTCTAGGAAGCTTTGACATCATGCTATAATCATCATGAGTTGCCAAAAGCCTGCAATCAGGTTTCCTGCACAACAACAAAAACTATTAAGAAACAAGAAAACATGAACCAAACAATCAAAAAATAGATAACCTTTCATAATTACAAAACTTACCGCGGATCAAACCGCAATTTATCATAAGATCGCGGGCATTCTAGATCACTCGAATACAGTTTCTTCAAAAAACAATGAAAATAAGTTCTACCTCCTGTTCTTGGGACATGAAGAAAAAACAACAAATCTTTGAGAATGTGGCCATTTTTGGTATCTGAGTGAAGGGAAGAAGAAGCCCATTGCTTGATGGAATTTTTGCAGTACTCAAAGTCATGTGCACCAGAAGAAGGAAAAACTGTGGGAAAACAGATAATCAATGGAGCAACTATTATTAACATTATGATAACCAAAAGATGTGCAATGTTCTTGATACGTTAATTTTCACGACCTGGATTAAAACCTTGGCTTTAAAAAGCGCGCATCAGGAGCGCATTATGCGCTATGCTCATGATGCGGTGACGAGATCACATCGATTCGGTTGATGCGATGCGATTCCATGATGCGACTGATGCGATGCATTATGCAGTTCACCGGCATTTGAACAAATTAGACCATCGATTGCAATGAGTCTGAGTTTATCAAATCCGACCATCGATTGAACAATTTAAAATATTATCTATAAAATACAAATAAATGTTTAGTATTTTTTTTAAAACATGCACCTCGCATCACGCATTGCGCATCCGCTTTTGGAATCAAAATCAAAACGCATAGGAGCGCCACACGCATTTTAAAACCAAGATTAAAACTTGATTAATAATGAAGAATAAGCACAAGCAATCACAGATTATTATCAACTACAAAATGCATACCTAGGGCCAAAAGCATCAGCAGCAGAGTAAATCTCAGTGGATGCCCCATTCACCATTCACAGAATCTCAAATAGTCAATTTCAAACAATGGAACAAGAGACCTAACAAATCAAAAACCCTACAATAAACAACTGTTTGTTCAATATAAACCCTAAAACTTTACAGATCAACATTAAACTTTCGCAATTGTTTGAAATCAGAAACACAATCTGAACTAATCAACAAACCCTAAAAAAACGAAGAAAGGGAGAGAGACCAGTAATCTAGGGTTCATTGGAGTGCGGTGAAGCGTGACAATTGGGGGAAAATCAGTGTTTAGGTTACCTGTGCATAGAATGAAGAGATCTAGGGCTCATAAATTCCCTCGATTTGCGTTGTTGAGACTCCACCGAACAGAGTTCAAGATCATGGTGGGACCTCTAACCGAATTAACAATTAACCTCGATTATCTCATTGTTTCTGTTATCATAGATTAACTCTCTCCGTCAGGCCGTTAAAAATAAACTCTCTCCGGCAGCGGCACGGCGGATCAACGGAGGAGAAAGAAACCGGAGGAATTATTGACACCGGTCGGACACGAAGACTGGTGTGAAAATTGCATTTCAACTCCTTAAATAGATTTTGTGTGTTATTTTACCATGGATGTTAATTGTAGGATGAAAAAAAAAACACTACGGCAGGTATATCTGGAATGAGTATACTTGAAACCTGATATGAATGGGATTGGTTTAAAAAATTTTCAAGGTTATAAAATCAGATGATACCTGACCCGATTACCTAAAACCACATACCTGAAAATTTTTAATTTTTGTTTTAACTTTCTCTTAACCTTTGTCTATTAATTCTTCATTATCGTATGTTCATCATGTGAAAAAATAATTTTTCTTCTTTATATTTATATGATGATATTATATTATTATTTATATTTTGTATGTAATGAAATATATATGTATAAAATTATAATAATATTATTTATTTATGACGTTTATATGTATGCAATGTATGTTTTAATTTGTAATAACTGTTGTATAAATAAAAGTTATACAATAATTATAATGGTAAAAAAAAAGAAATGTATTTAGAAATCACAACTGTATTTTTTAACAAACTAACGGATGTAGCCGATACCACAGGTATGTCCGATACCCGACATGTATTGGGTCAGGTATGAAACACGATTTTACAACCGTGTATGAGATTAAGATTATCAATACCCGACCTATTATCATCCCTGGTTAATTGTGATTAAATAAATTACTATTTGATTAAAAGTTTTAACTAGATAGTCATTTGAATCGATATATAAAAATATAAGCGTATGATCTTTATAAAGTTATGACCAAATCAAAAGATGGAATATGGTTGCACGAAATTATAACCAAATCAGGATAGGTTTGGGTCAGGACGGGTTATGGCCAAAATGAGTTTGGGTCAAAACGGGTCTTTTAAAAAAATATCAATTTGCTTCAGATCAGAATGAGTTGTAACAAAAAAAATGGCTCGGGTTAAAATGAGTTGTATTAGAAATTAAAAATATCAAAATTCAATCTCTCTTTTTCCCTGACTGGTGGTGGCTTTGTGGCCACGGCTGTCGGTAACATAGGTGTCGTGATGGTGCAAGAGGCAGTGGGTGGTGGTGTCAGTGGTAATCTTAAGTGATTATCTCGCCAAACATGTCATTGACATATTGTTACCTGTTCATTGTAAATTCACATAGTTTTTATTGACCCAAAATGTATTAAGGTGTTACCAATTTCAACACATTAATTTTGTATTATGGTGTTGTCCAATTTAACCCAAAATACAAAAATTAATTATCAAACCAACACATTTCCCCTACTTTAAGTCAAGATTGACAGATAATAAATAAATGGTAACATGTATTTCTCACGAAAAAGAATATAATAGGTTAAAAAAAAAGTTAGGAGAAAAGGAAAGAAAACAACTTAAAATCTCCAACTGTCCCTTTAACTTATAACAGCATCCAAATGTTTTAGTTAATAGTTTGGTTTTCAAGTCCTGAATTATATATAACAAAGTTGCATCAAGCTTTTGAAGTACAACCAACACTAACATATTTGACAAAATTTCGAGTGTGCCAAGTGTTCAAATATCGTTCTCGATACAATACATTACAACTTGCTTTGTATTTGTTTAACCGCGTGTAGAAAATTAGAGAGGGTTAATATGTTTTCTAAAAAATTTCCTGTTTAATTTGTTGTTTAAAAACCAAGTATGGAAAAACACTTGTTATGTGTTAATAACAAACAGACAAGTAAAAGTGTTTAGAGAAAGAGTTACACAATCGATTTATAAAGGTTTAAATTTCTTTTTAGCCAACAAGAGCTTGACATGTGTCATGCTTATAGGCTTTCCTTGAATTATGGTTTTTGTTAAATCCAACAAAAGAGAAAAAAAATTGAACGAAAACATTCGAAGCTACTTTTGATTATTCAAATGCTACAATTATACCTTCAATATAAATCCATTCACAAAGTCCCGTATGGTTTGACCAAAAATAGTCAACCTACCAAAGAAGTGGTGGCTGCAAGGTGGGTGA
The DNA here is from genome assembly GCA_023525975.1 of Smallanthus sonchifolius. Classification (NCBI taxonomy): domain Eukaryota; kingdom Viridiplantae; phylum Streptophyta; class Magnoliopsida; order Asterales; family Asteraceae; genus Smallanthus; species Smallanthus sonchifolius. The sequence continues at coordinate 50,797,622 of CM042045.1, forward strand.
GGGCCCGTTTATGGTAGTTAACGCGTAGCTTTTTGTACTGCTGAACAAACGTTGCAAGATCAATCTCTTTTCCAAGAAGCTGCTGGTGGAGTGTTTCGGATTCTTCATCGGTCTTATTCATTGACTCTGAAACCGAACAATAATATATTATTTATAAAATCGACTCAAAGATACGGAAACAGGTTGAACGGTTCGAGGGCAGGGCTGTAAACGAGTCCAACCAAGCCAGGTAGGTTGGGTTTGGGCTCTGCTCGTTTATCTTAACGAGCTAAGATCTTGAGCTTGTTAACCCAACTCATTTATTTTTAAATTTTATAGTTTTTACATATTGATGTATATAAAAACAAAAAATAATATTCTTAAAATATACATAATTCAGAATTTATGATTTATATATATTAAAAGTTGGGTTATAATTTATATATTAAGATTTTGGCTTTAAACAAGCCAGCTAACGAGCGAGCTTACCTTGGCTCGGCCTCACGATTTCAAGCGAGCCTCGAGCCAGGAACTTTGTCAACAGCCCTAGTCGAGAGTCATCCATAATGTATTCAGAATTTATAAAACCTCCTTAATCGTTTTATTTGAAAAGTATCATATGGTGATGATGTCTTTTCTTTACTGCTATTTAAAATATTAACTAATTGAAAAATTCAAGAAAAGACTGTGTGTTTTGAGGGCTGATCCCAAACCGATGCGACTAGTTCTAAAAGTTACTTGTTTAGACCTGTTAACTAACCCGCTTGTTTTGCCACCTCGAGATTTTCACAGTGCAGTCTTGACGAGCACAGAGCAAAAGTTTAATCCTAGAATGTATTTTTTGGGCCTTCAGAGAATGGCATATTTACCTTGTAGCTTGTGGAGCAAGGAACCAGGGGAGTAACATTTGAGGATTTCGGCTTTTCGCTTGGTGAGAGCATTTAGTTTTTCTTGAGCAGATGCTAACTCACTCGTTCTTATGATCATGCACTGTACCACAAGAAAACAACAAAAAGCTTGAGACTTTTCAGATTATTGCTACATATTTTACAGTAAATCTATATAGCAATCACCAACTTTATCATAGCTACCAGGTTTTTAAAGATTTATAAATCAAATACTTTTATACATAAAGAAATTGTGGCGCGTTCGATGGTGGGTGAATTTGGGGTTTGCTATTGATTTGCACTACCTGAAAAACTCACCTGGTTCCTCAATTCGGTTATATGGGGTTCTTTTTCCAAGTTTTGTCCTACATAATAAAAACATATTATAAAATATCATATGCAGAGTATTACACACAAAGAAGGCTGTCACCACTTTTTAGTAACAAGGTAAAATAGAAAAATATCTATTGTTCTTGATTATGTAGTGGTCATTTGTAATCCTTTTCTAATAAATAGTTGAATGTCTGAAATCGCAGTCTCGTTTACAATCGCAACCTTCCCGTTTCTGGTAATTTAACTAGATATAATTTGACCACCCGCTGTCATACAAATGAATGATTCTTTCAATTGGGTGGACAGTATTCTCCTATTTTGTCATTATTGAAGGATATTTATGACCTTTGGACCATAAACAATATCCATGTTTGGTCAAATGTTCATGAAGAGGTAGGAGTAGATTATTGCTAGAGGTGGCAAGATGGCCGATAAAATAACGGGTAAAAACAGGGTTGGGTTAAACCGGTAAGATCAGGTCCGGTTAAGTTGACTAACAGAAATTTTTTGTCCATTTCTATGAATGATTATTGCGTTAGCTATGAGTACAAAAACAATATATCACAATAATAATCAAAATCTTTGAATAAAACGATTTAGGAGGTTGTATGTGACTTTGGGTAACTTTGAACAGTTCCCCTCCAAACTAATTTTTTATACCCTTTTGAGATAAAAAAAAAGCAACCCAAATCGACCTGTATACAAGTAAAAGAGTTGAAATTGCCACCTCTAATTATTACAAATAAGTTTAAGTTTCATTTTCCCGTTTTTTCTTCATTCCAACTTCTCTCGGATGAAACAAAAAAAACTTACTAGCAAGCTGAAGAGTTTCCTTTCGGAGCTCATCTCTGACCTAAATTACAAAGAAAAGAAAATATAAAAAGATAAAACAACTAAAATATCAAATCAAAGTGTTGAAGATTGTAACAGATTTAAAATGGTGTCTGAATAATAATCCGATGCTTACATTGTTCTGAGTTTTCACGAGATCAATTGATAGCAAGAACCGTTGATAGAACTCCGGGTCGGATAAAAGCTCCCGTAACTCATCAACACTACAACAATCAAAATAATGCAAAACACAATGAATAATAATAAAACAATCAACATATAACAATGATAAGAAAACTTGAAAATATATTCATCATAGACGGTGTTAGAATTAATAATGAACACACACAATAATAGTTGCAACAAAAAATCAAACACACAGTATTTACGTGGCTAACATCCAAGGTTCAAGCCAGCTGATTTTCACAAAAACCCACAAATCTTAACTGAGATGCTGATTAATATGCTTCTTTTTTTAAGAGAGGTAAAGAACAAAGTATAAAAATATGTGTTATCAATAATAAACACACAACAAAATCGAAGAAAACAAAAAAATGAAATTGATTTTATGTGCATAAGCAATTGGTAGATCCATGGATGTTGCCAAAATTTTATCATATTTTGTGAAATTGTAGTACACTTGAGAAGGACGATTGCCTCCTTCATAAGAAGAAAAGCTATATACCAAAAAAAGTAAAGACAAAAATTCTCATCCTTAATTGCCTAACTATTGTTATTTTTCATACAAATCATGTTATGTACCCAATAATCAAATATAAACCTGATACTACACATCTTGGTTTAGAAAGGCACGAAGCGCAAGCCTCATTTATACAAGGCAACAAGGCGCATGGTATACAAAACAATTACGTAGAAATTAATTTAACAGACAACTATAGATAAGCAATTTAATTTAACAGGCAACAGCTGATTATAACATTAATTTAACAGGCAACTATAGACAAGCAACTTGAAACACATTAGTAAGAAGATTTGCATGGCCACTCTGTTTGACCCTAGACAAAATAACTAATCATGATAAACATAAAAAAATGTGAAAAAAGAAAAGAAAAGCAAAGAAATACCCGATGAATAGCAACCTGATTAAAAAAGAGTCTACCTTTTATCTTTTAAATATACAATAATGCCAGCAGCCTCTGCAGGAGAAACATGAGGCCGATCTCCAACCCTTTGTGAGTAAGTGTTAGAGTTGATGCTATTAGGAGTAGCAGGGAGCGATGAACTTGGTGAGCTAACAGATGGAGGATACCACGAGTTTGTAGTAACTTCTTGTGGCCTTGGATCACCTTGTTCTTGTGAACCCCTGAAAATTAGCCGTGCTTATTACTTCAATCTTCCATGGATGGAAGTACAACCAAGTTGATGAATAATACTCGCTTATCGTTTAGTTTACGACACACAAATGTAATAACCTGAAGACAATGAGGCATGGTTTGGTAATTTGATATCATTCAGATTCAACTTAGGAAACAATTACACCACAAAACTAGATATTTATCTAAGCTAAACAGGAGTGAATCAAAATAACTGATTTTCAGCTAAAATTCCCCTAACCAGAGAACAGCAATTGGAGCAAAATCAGTTAAATTCCTAAACCAAATGAACTTGAACAGTAGAATTAAGATCATGCCACCACATATAAAACCTGAAATCAATAATTCAATGTAAACACAGAAACCCTAAATCGAGTATAGGAACAAATGGACAAAAAAAATTACCAGAACCTAAACATATTCATCAGAGACCGTTGCGATCTCCAATCGGATTCAATGGCAAATCAATCGAAACTGAAAAAAGCAAAGAAACACTCCGATAGGATGAGAATTGAGGTAAAACTTCACAAATTACGTCCTGCGATCTCTATCTTCCTCCGTCGTACAAAAAGGATTATCAGATCAGTCGATTGGGAGAGAGAAACAGATGCCGTGTGGACGAGAAGCGATCGCCGGAATCTGATATGCCACCGGAGGTGTTACCGGAGACGTGTGCACCGATACTGCCCCCAGATTAGCAATTTATACGGAGTGCGAAGTCAGGGGACTTTTTTGTTGTTGGCTTTTGAATTACTAATTTGACCCTTGTACTTTTATTTTTTGTTTCTTTTACTCCTTCCAGTTTCCGTTTATCAAAATGATCTCTACGATAAAAAAATTAACATATTTTCTGTTTTTTCTCATAAAAATCTCTTAACAAGTTTTTGAACATAGAAAACAATATATTTTCTGGTTTTTCTCATAAAAATTCTTAGACAACTATTTTCTCTAGCAAATGAATCGACAGAAGCAAAGGCAAAGGAAATCAACCGACTAATTCATTCTATAAAAAGATGATTTATAATCGAATTAAATCCATTTTGTAAAAATACATATAAAATCGGTGAACCACATAAACAATCAGATCTTGTTGCAATCGAATCCGTTGCATTGCTCTTGCTTTTGTCGATCGAATTTTCTTTGTCTTGCTTCTACCAATTCATTTGCTAGGATAAAATAGTTATTGAGGGGGAGAACAAGAAAGTATGTTGTTTTTTTATGTACAAAAATTTGTTAAAGAAATTTTGTGATAATAAAAAATTATGTTGATTTTTTATATGAAAAAATTATTGTGAGACTTTTATGAAAAATAAACTGAAAATATACGTCTTTTTATGAGTTTATGATAATAGAGTGGTTGATTTTTGAAAATGTTGCATTTGGTTTTATGTATTTTGGAAATCATTATCTTTGAATATATCTAGAAAGCACAATGGCAATTTAACAAACTACAATCTTCCACTCAAGCCAATATACAATCCTACTCATTTTTCTAACTAATAAGATGAACTTGATGAAATATCTAGTTTATAATAAACATCTTGAAGAAAATATATTATTTCTCACGAGTCACGATATAAATTTGAAGTATATTTAAAATGACGTAAGGATGTAAAATAAGGATATTAGAAGTCCTAAGTCATAAAATATGTATATAAACCTTGATGAGTCGTTTGAAAAAATAATTAGTAATTATTTCCTTTTTTAACTCTCAAGTTTTGAATTTTTTTTTTGTGTTTAAGAAACTTAGCGCTTGAACCATGAAATAGACCAAGAAATTAAACATATTATTAGTATGACAAATTAGCATTTAATGGAAGAGGCCTAAACCGATAACCATTTTTTATCGAATGTTACTTTCTAACCACACTTGCTAAAGATCATAAATTGTGTTTCTAATCTATATCTATATATACTATATAATAAATAAAAATCATTTATGACACATGTTGCGTCCACATCTCTTCCACAATTATTTACGTCTCTCTCTTATTAAATACATTTTTTTTAATAATGACTTATATTTAAATAAAATATTAATTATACTATTAAAACATATTTATTTTAAATTATCTCTTATTTTAACAAACTTTGAAATTTAATTATGTAATTTTTTTAACTAAATAGCGATTTAAGTCAAATTATATTAAATAGAAATTAATGTATTCAAACCGTGTAATACACAAATTTTTAAAGATATAAAATTTTTATTCCTAATTATATAACATTACATTTTATCAACCAGTGTAATACAAGAGTTTTTTTTAAATATAATATTTTTATTACTAGGTATATAATATTACATTTTATCAACCAGTGTAATACACGAGATTTTTGTTAGCATAATAAGTCTGATATGGGCCTTAGCCCATTTAGCTTTCTGTTTAATGTTTGATTTGAGTTCATTTGTAAGCTAATCTTTAGTTGTGTAATATAGAGACTCCATCTTTTCTCTATCATGTTCATTTGTTCACATGGTATCAGAGCCTACTCGATTCATGCTTGATTGAATATTTTTGTTGTCGCTTCCGCTCCATTATTGATTCGTTGTTTGGTTTGTTCGTTGTTGAAGGGTTGTTTCGTTCGTTGTCGCATCTGCTCAGCTTACAACGGTTTTCGTTGACTCGTGAGGTATCAAAGTTACGGATTCTGTTTTATTTGAACTGACTTGTGTATTTGGAAGAGCTTCTGGACAGATTGACAGTTTTGGACATCGTTTCTGTCCCGTTTCACGAAATTTGCGGTTTCACGAAGTTTTCGATTTTACCAAGTTTGCGGTTACCAAGTTTGCGGTTTTACCAAGTTTGCGGTTACCAAGTTTGCGGTTTTACCAAGTTTGCGGTTTTTATCAAGTTTGCGGTTACCAAGTTTGCGGTTTTTACCAAGTTTGCGGTTACCAAGTTTGCGGTATTACGAAGTTTGCGGTTACAAAGTTTGCGGTGTTTGAGGTTTGCGGTGGTGTTTGAGGTTTGCAGTAATTTGAAGTTGCGGTAATTCAATTTTGCGGTTATTCTATTTTGATAATATGGCTGGGAAAGATGACTCTCTTCAGCCTATTAGTACTCGTCTGGATAGTAAAAACTACACTTACTGGAGTTATGTAATGAAAAACTTTCTTCGTGGGAAAAATATGTGGGGTTATGTAACAGGTACTAAGGGAAAGCCTACTGATAAGTCTAAGGCTACTGAATATGCCTTAGCTCTCGATACATGGGAAACGGATAACTCTAAGGTTATAACTTGGATCAACAACTCTGTAGGGCAATCCATTGGTATTCAGTTGGCTAAATATGACACAGCTAAGGAAGTTTGGGATCATTTGGAAAAGCTGTATACTCAGTCTAACTTTGCTAAATAGTTCCAGTTAGAGTTTGATATCCGTGCTCTTCAACAGAAAGAGATGAGCATTCAAGATTTCTATGGAGCTATGTCAGATTTATGGGATCAATTGGCACTTACGGAATCTGCAGCATTGAAGGGGTTTAAACCTTATATTGTTCGAAGGGAGGAACAACGTTTGGTACAATTTTTTTATGGCATTACGTTCAGATTTTGAAGGAATGTGTGGAACGATTCTTCATCGTTCCCCTCTTCTAACAGTTGATTCGGTTGTTCACGAGTTGATTACAGAGGAAACTCGGTTAAAATCTCAGGTTGATAAAGGTCCTAAAGTAATTACTACTCCAGCTGTGTTTGTTGTTCCCCCTAATCAGCCTAGACAAGGTGCTAAAGTTGCATTTTATGAATATGCATTCTGCAAAGGGAAAAATCATTGGAAGTCTCAATGTCCATTATTACTTAGTAGAAGGAATTCTACCTTGCAGAAGCCCCCACAACAGAACAGATCAGGTGGATAATTTTTGTCTCGCACGTCCACTTCTGTTGGTTCGTCTGGTCCATCTTCATGGACATTTAAACCACCTCTGCTTACTGCTGCTGCTACACCACCATCTGTAGAAATGAACAAACCACCATCTGCTCTGGATCCACAAGTATTTGAACAGTTCAGACAGTTTCTTGCCGCCAACCCTACCGCTATGTCTTCTGCGGGACTGTCTTCATTTGGTACCTCATGTATTTCGTCATCATTACGGATTTTGGATTCTGGTGCCTCACATCATATGTCTTCTTTTCTTTCTTTGTCTTCTGTTTTGCCTGTTTCTATCATGTCTGCTAGTGCTACATCCATGTTGTAATGTCCTGGATTTTTCGACGTATCGTTTCCTAATCGATTTCACATAATTTAAACTTGAAATCTTATTTTCCTAAAACATGAACATTAATTTATGTGAAACGGATGTAAGGAAATAAATTATACTTATGCATATATATAGATATACATGTATATACATATATATGGGTGGGTGCTTTATAAATAAAATCTTGTTAAAATTTTTATAACTTTAGGGGCTTTAATAAACTTATTTACTTATTTATTTATTTTTTTAATATTAACTACAAAACCTATAAACTATTTTAAACTTGTTCAAATCTACAAAAAAAAAAACACAAGTATTTGTTTAACAAAAGTCCAGGGACTGAAACTGTCATTAGGGAAACTTGTTTTAAACTAAACTTTATACTTTGACAAAAACCCAAAACTTCATGGGCCTGTTTTGCCCTTCCACCAAACTCCCGAACCCAGAATCAAATCACGGGTTCGAGTCCCGCAGAGGCCGTTTTGAGCCCTTTTCATCAAAATCGCGATTTCCGTCCACATTCAAAGAACCTCGAGACTCGCCTGAGGCGTGCGATCGAAACCCAAGACCCATCAATGCTTGAACACGGCCCGAGACACGCATTCGATCCGTTTCCGCTCCACCCGTCGCCTTCCCACCTAATTCGGCATTTAACCACGAAATCGGCTATAAATATCGATTTAAATCTTCAGTAACATCACACCACAACTTCCTTCACTCTCAATTTCTCCGTTTAACACCTGCATTTGGTCTATTGAAGCTGCGACAGCCGACGGCAGGACCCAAGCTCGTTCTCACTCATTTCGATATCAAATCAGGTAAATTTTGTATGCATCTTGATCGATTTCACGAGAGGATTAAAAGCCCTATGTTTAATTTCATAAACAGAGGGTTATTCAATCCGCATTGGGATGATTTCATTTCTAGGGTTCTTATGATTTGGGGGCGATTTGGGACTTTTGTTTTAAACATTCTGTCACGGGTAAATAATCACCGAGACCCGTAGGCGGGGTGGTTAGACGTGTGTGTATGCTTGGTGACCCGGTCACAGACCCAGGTTCGACCCGGACGCACCCCCAGTTTTGTTTTTCATTTTTTTTATGCTTTTTACTCAATGATAAAATATCTAATAATTTTTATAAATTATATTAAACTGTTATAATTATAAAAATGAATTTTTATTACAATTTTGTATACAGGAACTATTTTTAATTAATTAAACTTAGCTAAAACTTATAAAAAGATTAACCTTTAAAAATAAAATATTAATGCTTAGATACCATAAAAGAAATACTCTTCTTTATTAATTTAGAAAAAAAAAAGAATATTTATAAACTTGTGCATTTTATAAGTTCAAGACTTAATTGTTTATTTATATGAAAACAAGAAAATAAATAAACATTCCTAATTAAAAACTAGAAAGCTATGAGTTTATAAACTTTATAAAGATAGAAAACAAAATCGATTACTCATTTATTTAAAAACGTAATATTCTAAATTTATAAACTTTATAAGAAATCCTATTCTAAACAAACTTATAGAGGCTTAGCATTTATTTAAAATTTTAAACATTTTTTATTGCAAAGTAAGATTGTAATATAAATACTTGAAAAGCTAAACGATTCATATTTCTTACTTTCAATTAGATGATTAACTATTCTTAGTAAAGATGCAAATTTTGAAATGATTATTATAAAACCTTAATGATTATTCAAAAAATAATAATTATCATTATATATTCTTTAAATAATTATTATAATAATTATTTATTTCTTAAATAATTATTGTTAAAACTTTAATAATTACTTAGTCTTCATTTAACAAATACTTTCACTTCATTTACGAATACTTGGAAAACTATTTTGGTTATTACTTAACATGTGTAATTAATAGTAGTAAAACTTTTGGATAATTTTTTTAATTATTTTAAACTATAAACTTATGAAACTTTGATATTTAAATCTTGTGTCATTCATTCAAAACCTTCATTTGAAACTTTTGTTTAAACTTTACAACACACAACCATGCCCATCTCCCACTTGGAACCCTAGTCAATCTTGAAATCCTAGATTCTTTGCCTTAGACTTGTAGAAGTAAACTTAAATCTTTAGACTTGCATTCTTAGGCTTATTGTGAGGATATTCTCCCTCAAAGTCTTGCAAATACTTATCCGTGTCGGATACTCTTCATCAAATCCAAGTGAGTATACTTAGCCCCTTTTTCCTTTTATACTTTTGGGGTGAAACATGTTCATAATCCTTAAACTTATACAATTCTTGTACAACTATGACTACGTGTTTATTCTTATGTTAAACTTGAGACTTGTATGCTTAGATTAAACTTAAAACTAGCACATTCATTAGCTTTGATCAAGCCGATAGTAACAATGATAGATCTATTGCATTTGACCAATCCACCTTGATTGATTGACCCCTTCGGGGGGGAGCCCTTGGTGTTTGTTACTACATTAAACTTTAAACTTGAGACTTATAAGGGTAACCTGCGGGTTATGCCTAAACTTGGTTGGAAGGTTGATGTGCACAATGTCTAACATGCTTGCTTTCTCATACTTACATTATAGAATGCACAAATCATAGTGAATTGTAATTCTTTTCAAATACTTGTTAAACTGCGTCAAAACCTTTGTATCTCACCAACTATTTTGTAGTTGACAGATTCTTTCACATGTTTCAGGTACTACAACATGAGACTTTATTGTGATCACATAGGATGCTTGGACCTAGAATGCTTAATCAATTAGACTTGTATTCTTGCTATGTATTTGATTTATTCTTTGCATTGGAACCTTGAAGTTATTTAATAAAATTATTTAAACTTTAATAGTCAACCTTGTGCTATTGAACAACCGCGTCCGCCCCGACGTATAATCCGCCGTCGGTTGGGGTGTGACAGATTGATATCAGAGCCTTGGTTATAGGGAATTAGGTTATTAGACACATGACCTAGACTATAACTTAGGAGACCCAAACATGAGTTACCTCATGTCCTTTACTAGGAACTTTCTCCTCATTCTATTCTTAATTCTTATACGTGAACACTTGGAAATTTTACGTTTCTACGTGCTACAAGAGGCTACTACATCAAGGACACGTTCTTAGGCTTCAAGTCTAATCCACCACTAAACTCTCGTCAAGATTATTTAAGTTCTAGATAATGTGTGAGAACTTGTGCGGACCGGAAGGGTGAATACCTGTATTCTGGGAAATTCTGTCAAGGAAAGCATTTCGTACAAATCCAAATCAACCGTTGGACCCGTATGCTTTCCTGGGAATTCTTGGGATGAGTATTCACTTATAGGAATGCATGACTTCTCTAAAACACTAGTGAGCTTAGATCTCCCTTGATATGTCAAAGTACTTACTTAGTGATATGCACTAAACGAGTACTATCTCAAACACTATATACTTCATAAATTCATGATTCAAAAACTTTCCTCTGTAATCTTTATTCTATGATTCTTAAGTCCCGTCTTGTCACATGACAGCATGCTTACTCGTCATGACCTGAAGGAGTTACCTTCAAGGAGAAATTCTTACGAGATTATACTACGTACATAAACTTATATTTATAGATACTACCCAATAAACTTCGTGATCGTTGTAATACAACCCTTAAAACTATGTATTACTCTACAAATTCTCCTATAAATTTCATTATTTTATAAACTTGGCACATAAGGGGAAACCCTTGTGTCTCATTTCATTTTTCGTCACTCAAGCAAACTTCATTTTATGACTAACTCAAAACTTTGTTACACATTTATATATCTCAAAACTTTCATTACATCCTTAAAACTTACACATCACCGTTTCTTGTAAACAAAACTTAACGTCTTCTAAACCCAAAGTACCTTAACAAAGAAATTCGTAACCTAAGTAATTTCCTTGTAGAGGAAGAAGCCTGTTATAGAATAAACAAGCTCCACGTTTAAGACTCTAAACCCACAATGAAACCTCGACATAGTACCATACACCCAAACATCGATGACAACAACTGAGAGAAGTTGTAGGCCCATGAGAAAGTTCTGGCTAGGGAAATAGGGTACTTAAGTGAGTCCTGATGACCACCCCTTTCTTCCGGGAATCTTCCTCGTTAGCCCATCAACTTCCAATTAAAACTATTTTTGAAAACATTACTGTGATAACTCAGTATTATGTATAAAAACTTTCGAATATATTTGATCAACTTACTTACAACCTTTTCCTTCTACTCTTGCTAGGTAATGGACTCCCACTCACACTCTTCACCAGTGTATCGTCCAAGAGGAGAGTCCGACCGCGAGAGAGTAGCGAGTCACCGGTGTATCAACCAAGTCCCTACCCTAATGCTAGGGAAAGAGCTGGACCAGAAACCCTAGGACATCACCACCGAGGAATCCCTATCAACCACCTCATCTTCACCACCGGTTCTCATCACCACCAAGGGACCCGTACCTAGCACCTACCCCTACCCTAAGGGCTAGGCATGCCGGAGTACCTGCCGTGGCAATGGGGATCCCGGTGCCTAACATTCCTAGGTTTCTGGAAACCGAAGAATTTATGAGGAGGGAGATGGAGCATAGGGCTCGGCACGACCTGTTAAACCAAAGGATCAACGACCTGGCCGATCAAATCTGGATCCAGGAAGAAAAGATCGTAACTTTGGAAGAAGACAGAGAAATCCTCGAGCACCGCACCGAGACCACTAGGGCAGAGGCTAGGTTTGCCATCCGAGTAACCCTAGCAGTACTTGTGGTAGTACTAATCTGTTTCTTGATGGAGAGCTACTTAAGACGTGCATGAAGCCTCCATTTCTATTAAATTTTAAATTTTGTCTTATGTAAGGGCTAGAAGCCCAAATTTTGAAACATCTAATGAAAGTTATTTTGAAATTTCATCTTGTTATCACTTGTTAATTTGACACTTCTTTCATCATTACAAACTTAACCCTCTCACCCAAACACTTCCGTCAAGAGCAGCCCACGTTAGTACTAGAGATAATTAACAACGTGGCATTAAACTATAAAAACCCTAAGTGACGCGTATACTTGAAGAACAAACTTTGAACAAACCTTCTAATTCGTAAGCACTCTTTTAAAACAACTCGACTTACGAACCACTGCCGTAATCAACTATGATCCTTACCCCTTATATAGACTTCACCCTACTAAACTTGACCAACGTTTCATTTGACAATCACACATACTTTTTCATGAGACCTACTTATACTATTTATCAATGTCCAACTCGTCATTTTTAAAACATCTTAATTACACTCCATATAGAAGAAAACTATACCTGCTGTTATGAAACAAGATGAAATCATTTATAAACACACTATCATCAACCTTATCGAAACTTTCCCGTTACCCTATACTTGGAGACCTTCCTCATTTAACTCTTGTCATGTAAAAGACTCACTATAAATCACAACGGGAACTAAAAAGCTTAAATACACGTTGCTAAGGCATTAAACTTCGTATACATAACTATGAGGTCAGAAACTTTTGAGTCATGCAAAAACTTATACAAATACTCAAACCTACATTCTTAAAACTAAACATGATCAATAAAGGATCATGTAAAGCTTAATATTGCAACTTGTGACTTTTCCTACCTTATACTTGGATTCTTAGTCTTAAAACTCATACTTGGACTATTAGTCTTGAAACTTATACTTGGATTCTTAACACTCATACTTGGATTCTTAAAACTCATACTTGGATTCTTAAAACTCATACTTGGATTCTTAACACTCATACTTGGATTCTTAAAACTCATACTTGGATTCTTAGTCTTAAAACTCATACTTGGATTCTTAAAACTCATACTTGAATTCTTAGTCTTGAAAACTCATTGTGTGCGTCTTAACTAAACCTTGTAAAACTTGATAAAACGTTCGTTTCTATATACACGGGAAAACTTCACTCATGATACTAGACTCTAGCAGAAAGGAGGACATTACTCTCGTTAGCAGAGTACATCCCCTGACTCCTATCTAAACCAAACATCGGGATCCACTAATCTTCTGGACAACTCAAATCTTCTGTGAGAAAGCGTATAACGGTTAATCCTGTTCCAAACGCTGTCCCACACCTCTCTTAAACACTAGAGTATTTAGATAACCACTTTATACTCAAAACGTAATCGTATACTTCTATACACCGGAGCTAAACTAAGAGACTTTAAGGCTACTCCATGTTTGACGTATTCTTGTTCAAACACAATTTAAACTACTCCATGTTTGACGTATTCTTGTTCAAACATGATGAACGTATGAGACTTTAAACTACTCCATGTTTGACGTATTCTTGTTCAAACATGATGAACGTACGAGACTTTAAACTACCCCATGTTTGACGTATGCTTGTTCGAACATGATGAACGTATGAGACTTTAAACTACCCCATGTTTGACGTATGCTTGTTCAAACATGATGAACGTATGAGACTTTAATCTACTCCATGTTTGACGTATGCTTGTTCAAACACGATGGACGTATAAGACTTTAAGCTACTCCATGTTTGACGTATTCTTGTTCAAACATGATGAACGTACGAGACTTTAAACTACCCCATGTTTGACGTATGCTTGTTCGAACATGATGAACGTATGAGACTTTAAACTACCCCATGTTTGACGTATGCTTGTTCAAACATGATGAACGTATGAGACTTTAATCTACTCCATGTTTGACGTATGCTTGTTCAAACACGATGGACGTATAAGACTTTAAGCTACTCCATGTTTGACGTATGCTTGTTCAAACACGATGGACGTATAAGACTTTAAACTATTCCATGTTTGACGTATTCTTGTTCAAACATGAGGAAACATATAAGACTTTTAAACTACTCAAGGTTTGATGTATTCTTGATCAAACCCGAGGAAAGTGTAAAGACTTTAAACTACTCGATGATTGAAGTATTCTTAATCAATCACGAGGAAACTTTGAAACTCTAAATCTCGTCACATTCTTCTCTTTAATTATTGAATGACGCTACTCTCTAAGGGACTCGTTAATCAATGATCACTCTTATGTGGAAACTCTAGTCATGTGATAAACAAATTCTTGTACTCTTTCTGGATCCACACACAAACGGAAGGACCTATGCGGACTATACGACGATTTAAATGCTTGGGGTGCACACGTAAGTATGAAAATCAGCGTATGGGAAGACATGGTAAACTATGCCGTGTGATCTAAGACTTGTCGTAAAGGGTAGCCACGGAATTTAGGTACCGTAGCAAATCCTTAGACGTATTAGACTACAAACTCAAATTCTTGAAACTATCATCAAATCCATCCTAAGTGATGCATCTCACTCTAAATCCCGAATGGAAATTCAGCAGTTATCCTCTCAAATGCATTTCTGAAAACAAATTTTCATCTATTCCAATGAAACTACATGCTTCGTAGGGAACTCTTGGCAACCCTAAGCTTTGTGAAACTTAGAAACTTAAGCAAAATCTTATTCCTATAGATATTTTCCCACTTAAAAATCTAGACGTAAATCCCGAACTTGCATGGGAACGTAAAGTGTCCTTCTCATTATCCTTATGCGTATCATAGACTTAAATCCTAAACAAAACCCTTCTACTTTAATTTCCATACGAAATTTCCTAAAGTAGGGGAGACTGTAATGTCCTGGATTTTTCGACGTATCGTTTCCTAATCGATTTCACATAATTTAAACTTGAAATCTTATTTTCCTAAAACATGAACATTAATTTATGTGAAACGGATGTAAGGAAATAAATTATATTTATGCATATATATAGATATACATGTATATACATATATATGGGTGGGTGCTTTATAAATAAAATCTTGTTAAAATTTTTATAACTTTAGGGGCTTTAATAAACTTATTTACTTATTTATTTATTTTTTTAATATTAACTACAAAACCTATAAACTATTTTAAACTTGTTCAAATCTACAAAAAAAAAATAAAACACAAGTATTTGTTTAACAAAAGTCCAGGGACTGAAACTGTCATTAGGGAAACTTGTTTTAAACTAAACTTTATACTTTGACAAAAACCCAAAACTTCATGGGCCTGTTTTGCCCTTCCACCAAACTCCCGAACCCAGAATCAAATCACGGGTTTGAGTCCCGCAGAGGCCGTTTTGAGCCCTTTTCATCAAAATCGTGATTTCCGTCCACATTCAAAGAACCTCGAGACTCGCCTGAGGCGTGCGATCGAAACCCAAGACCCATCAATGCTTGAACACGGCCCGAGAGACGCATTCGATCCGTTTCCGCTCCACCCGTCGCCTTCCCACCTAATTCGGCATTTAACCACGAAATCGGCTATAAATATCGATTTAAATCTTCAGTAACATCACACCACAACTTCCTTCACTCTCAATTTCTCCGTTTAACACCTGCATTTGGTCGATTGAAGCTGCGACAGCCGACGGCAGGACCCAAGCTCGTTCTCACTCATTTCGATATCAAATCAGGTAAATTTTGTATGCATCTTGATCGATTTCACGAGAGGATTAAAAGCCCTATGTTTAATTTCATAAACAGAGGGTTATTCAATCCGCATTAGGATGATTTCATTTCTAGGGTTCTTATGATTTGGGGGCGATTTGGGACTCTTGTTTTAAACATTCTGTCACGGGTAAATAATCACCGAGACCCGTAGGCGGGGTGGTTAGACGTGTGTGTATGCTTGGTGACCCGGTCACAGACCCGGGTTCGACCCGGACGCACCCCAGTTTTGTTTTTCATTTTTTTTATGCTCTTTACTCAATGATAAAATATCTAATAATTTTTATAAATTATATTAAACTGTTATAATTATAAAAATGAATTTTTATTACAATTTTGTATACAGGAACTATTTTTAATTAATTAAACTTAGCTAAAACTTATAAAAAGATTAACCTTTAAAAATAAAATATTAATGCTTAGATACCATAAAAGAAATACTCTTCTTTATTAATTTAGAAAAAAAAAAGAATACTTATAAACTTGTGCATTTTATAAGTTCAAGACTTAATTGTTTATTTATATGGAAACAAGAAAATAAATAAACATTCCTAATTAAAAACTAGAAAGCTATGAGTTTATAAACTTTATAAAGATAGAAAACAAAATCGGTTACTCATTTATTTAAAAACGTAATATTCTAAATTTATAAACTTTATAAGAAATCATATTCTAAACAAACTTATAGAGGCTTAGCATTTATTTAAAATTTTAAACATTTTTTATTGCAAAGTAAGATTGTAATATAAATACTTGAAAAGCTAAACGATTCATATTTCTTACTTTCAATTAGATGATTAACTATTCTTAGTAAGGATGCGAATTTTGAAATGATTATTATAAAACCTTAATGATTATTCAAAAAATAATAATTATCATTATATATTCTTTAAATAATTATTATAATAATTATTTATTTCTTAAATAATTATTGTTAAAACTTTAATAATTACTTAGTCTTCATTTAACAAATACTTTCACTTCATTTACGAATACTTGGAAAACTATTTTGGTTATTACTTAACATGTGTAATTAATAGTAGTAAAACTTTTGGATAATTATTTTAATTATTTTAAACTATAAACTTATGAAACTTTGATATTTAAATCTTGTGTCATTCATTCAAAACCTTCATTTGAAACTTTTGTTTAAACTTTACAACACACAACCATGCCCATCTCCCACTTGGAACCCTAGTCAATCTTGAAATCCTAGATTCTTTGCCTTAGACTTGTAGAAGTAAACTTAAATCTTTAGACTTGCATTCTTAGGCTTATTGTGAGGATATTCTCCCTCAAAGTCTTGCAAATACTTATCCGTGTCGGATACTCTTCATCAAATCCAAGTGAGTATACTTAGCCCCTTTTTCCTTTTATACTTTTGGGGTGAAACATGTTCATAATCCTTAAACTTATACAATTCTTGTACAACTATGACTACGTGTTTATTCTTATGTTAAACTTGAGACTTGTATGCTTAGATTAAACTTAAAACTAGCACATTCATTAGCTTTGATCAAGCCGATAGTAACAATGATAGATCTATTGCATTTGACCAATCCACCTTGATTGATTGACCCCTTCGGGGGGGAGCCCTTGGTGTTTGTTACTACATTAAACTTTAAACTTGAGACTTATAAGGGTAACCTGCGGGTTATGCCTAAACTTGGTTGGAAGGTTGATGTGCACAATGTCTAACATGCTTGCTTTCTCATACTTACATTATAGAATGCACAAATCATAGTGAATTGTAATTCTTTTCAAATACTTGTTAAACTGCGTCAAAACCTTTGTATCTCACCAACTATTTTGTAGTTGACAGATTCTTTCACATGTTTCAGATACTACAACATGAGACTTTATTGTGATCACATAGGATGCTTGGACCTAGAATGCTTAATCAATTAGACTTGTATTCTTGCTATGTATTTGATTTATTCTTTGTATTGGAACCTTGAAGTTATTTAATAAAATTATTTAAACTTTAATAGTCAACCTTGTGCTATTGAACAACCGCGTCCGCCCCGACGTATAATCCGCCGTCGGTTGGGGTGTGACACATGTTGGTAGAGGGTGTTGGATCTCTATCTACCCCTCATGTGTCTCTCAATGATGTCTATTATATTTCGAAGCTTGCCTTAAATCTTGCTTCAGTCAGTTGTGTAAATCTGGAATTTGGGTCTTCTTTTGTGACACTGTTTGTGTTGTGTAGGATCAACACACTCAGAAGGTGATTGGGATCGGTCGTAGGGTGGGAGATTTATATGTCTTAGAAGAACTCAAAGTGCTTGCACCTGGTGTTATTGCCTCCAGTGTTGAGTTATCTTCTTTTCGTTTAAGTCCTTTGTCGTCTGAATTTTATATTTGGAATTCTCGTTTAAAATTTTTGGTTTCTTCAGGTGCTTTGGGTCAGTTGCAAACTTGTGATATTTCTGATTGTAGTGGTTGCAAACTTGCCAAATTTTCTGCTTTACCTTTTGATAAAAGTATTTCTCATTCTGTTGCACCATTTGATATTGTTCATTCTGATGTATGGGGACCATCACCAGTATCCACTAAGGGCGGTTCACGTTATTATGTTTCCTTTATTGATGATTACACTCGTTTTACCTGGGTGTACCTTATGAAACGTAGATCTGAGTTCCTTGACATTTATAAAACATTTAGGGCCTATGTTCAAACGCATCATTCTGCTGTGATAAAGTGTTTCAGGTGTGACTTAGGGGGTGAATACACCTCTAATGATTTTACTCAGTTGCTTGCATCAGATGGTACCATACACCAATCGTCTTGTACTGACACTCCTCAATAGAATGGTGTTGCTGAAAGGAAACATCGCCATCTTATGGAAACCGCTCGTTCATTCCTTTTATCTGTTGAGGTACTTAGTGACTTTTGGGGAGAAGCACTCCTGACCGCCCAACATGTGATTAATAGGATCCCTACTTCTCACAATGATGGGATGTCTCCATTTGAAAGTCTTTTCAGTGAACGCCCAGATAATGGTGACTTACGGGTTTTTGAATGTACTTGCTTTGCTCTCCGTCCTCATGTTGAACGAGACAAATTGACAAATAAGTCAGCATTATGTGTTTTCTTAGGCTATGACAGTGGTCCCAAATGATATGGCACGGGACAAAAAGGATATCGGTGTTTTGATCCTGTAAGTCAGAAGTTATATGTATCAAGACATGTTACATTTCTTGAACATATTCCCTTCTATTCGATTCCAACTAAGTCACATGATGTAACAAAGTCAGATCTTCAGAACATTGATCCTTTTGCTAGCGACACAGATATCCCAACCTCTGATGTTCCCGATTCGTCTTTTGATCCTAATATGCCTGCTCCAGATACTTCTATTGCACATGATCTGCCAGTTCATGAACCTTCCACGTCATCTGTCACCAATGTTGATTCTCCTCCACCTCTGAGAAAGTCTACTCGTGCATGTAAGTCTACTCAACTACCATATTTTGCATACTCTGCATATTCTGCTTCGTTTAATTCTTTTATCGCGGGCATTCATCATCTGTCTGAACCATAATCATATAAAGAGGTTGTCTCTGACCCTCTATGACAGAATGCTATGGCTGAAGAGCTCACTGCTCTTCATCAGACTCACAATTGGGTAAACATAAGGTTGGTTGTCGTTGGGTGTATAAGATTAAGACAAAGTCTGATGACTCTATTGAACGGTACAAGGCCAGACTTTTGGCAAAAGGATATTCGCAAATGTATGGTATGGATTATGAGGAGACCTTTGCCCCTGTGGCAAAAATGACAACAGTTCGTACTTTAATTGTTGTTGCGTCCGTTCGACAATGGAAGATCTGTCAAATGGATATCAAAAATGTTTTTCTGAATGGTGATCTTCATGAGGAGGTTTACATGATTTCCCCCCCCCCCCTCGGGAATAGCTCATCAGCCCGGTGAAGTCTGTCGGCTTCGAAAAGCTCTATATGGGCACAAACAGGCCCCTCGTGCCTGGTTTAAAAAATTCTCTACAGTCATCACTTCCCTTGGTTTTCTTCCTAGCAATCATGATTCGGCATTATTTGTTCGATATACGAATGCTGGACGCATTCTTTTGTCTTTATATGTGGATGACATGATCATTACAGGCGATGATTATGATGGCATTGAATCCTTGAAACGTGACTTGGCTCGTCGTTTTGCTATGAAAGATTTGGGATTATTACGGTATTTTTTAGGGATTGAGGTAGCTCAATCTAAAAAGGGATATCTTCTCTCTAAGACGAAGTATATTTCTGATCTGTTTCAACGTGCAAGACTTTCTGATAACAGAATTGCAGACACTCCTCTTGAAACCAATGCACGTTACTCTCCCACTGATGGTGTTCCTCTATCTGATCCGAGCCTATATCGTACTATTGTAGAAAGTTTGGTTTATCTTACAGTTACTCGCCCTGATATCGCTCATGTTGTTCATGTGGTTAGCAAGTTTGTTACCGCTCCTACTTCTGTACACTGGGGAGCTGTTCTTCGTATTTTGAGATATATTCGTGGCACTCAGTTTCAAAGTCTTCTGTTCCCATCTACATCTTCTCTGGAATTGCATGCCTATAGTGATGTTGATTGGGATAGTGATCCCAATGATCGTAAATCCACTACTGGTTTCTGTATTTTCCTTGGTGATTCCTTAATCTAATGGAAAAACAAGAAACAAGATGTTGTCTCTAGGTCCTCCACTGAGGCTGAATATCGTGCTATGGTTGTGACTACATGTGAAATTGTTTGGTTACGATGGCTTCTAGCAGATATGGGGGTTGTTGTTTCCTCGCCTACCCCATTACATTGTAATAATCAAAGTGTTATGCAGATAGCCAAGAACTATGTCTTTCATGAACGGACAAAACATATTGAGATAGATTGTCATTTTACTCGTCATCATCTTCAGCTCGGGACCATCTCACTTCCTTTTGTCCCATCAGCCTTGCAGATTGCAGATGTTTTCACCAAGGCTCAATCGACATCTCGGTTTCGTTTTTTGTGTGACAAACTCTCAATGTTTATTTTTATTGCATTGTGAGTTTGAGGGGGGATGTTAGCATAATAAGTCTGATATGGGCCTTAGCCCATTTAGCTTTCTATTTAATGTTTGCTTTGAGTTCATTTGTAAGCTAATCTTCAGTTGTGTAATATAGAGACTCCATCTTTTCTCTGTCATATTCATTTGTTAACAATTTTAACCTAGTTTGTGTGCATATAGTGAGAAAATATGTAGCCCTCACGAGAATTTAAAAACAAAAAAAACATGAAAAGGATATAGAAAATCATGAAAATTACTATATCCTTGTATAATTATATGTAACTAATAATGTCATAACAAATTATATCTCCAAATTCATGAGATACTTAACTTAATTCGTGCTATTTAATATTTATATTCATGTTCAATATAATGTCCTTTAATATTTATATCCAACGTAATGTCCTTTAATACCGAGAAAACCTATGAAATATATAAGCTTATTTTGCATATCAGCTTTATATTCATGTATATGCTTTGAGATATTCCTTCAGTGTACAAAATACTACAATCTTGTGTATTCTGCCGAATTTCATGTTTCATTCGAAAAATATTGTGCGCCATTTTTTTGCATAACATTTAAAATGCTCTCATATTACCATGTTGATGTCTCTTTTGTTCTGGATATTGTTTGTATTTCTAATTTTTTATATCAAATTTCATACTTATTGTACAAGCACAAAGAGTGGTTACCTGATGTCAAAATAATCTAAGACCTTTTATATCAAGTTTTGAACGGTTGTTAGTCCCACCAAATGGATTATGAGTTGTTCAGTTGTGTGGACATTTTAAAACCTTTACCTTGTATTGTGGGACGTTGATATGATAGGTATATCGTTCGTTTAGGTAAAGTGGTTACTATTATAATACAATGAGACAATATACAATATTGATTTCTTATAAAATTACATCTCCAAGCCTTTCAGATAATCTTATTCCATAACAACAACAATAGTTAAGGTTAAGGATGAGATGTGTGAGTTCCTCGTACGGTTGGTCGTATTTGTTCCGCAAGTTATTGTGTACTATCTATTGTTGGGACAAATCTTGTTGCATTAAAAATTCTCCCCAACTATAAATTTGCCAGTGACATATATTAGCAAAAGGGTATGTTGTGTATTTGTTTGTATGTTTATACAAAAGTTAATTAGTTTTAGACAAAATATAAGTAGATGATGAGTTAAGCACTATGAACTACGGATGATTTTAACTCCCATGACTTTTATAGTTCATGTTACTCATGTGAACTCATAGCCCAATCATTTCCTAGTGAAGTAATTATGTATGTAATTGTTTCTTTAATATTAGGTAAATTGGATTTTAATAATCAAAACTATAACTTATTTGCTGAAAACAATTCATACTATCAATTTGGTAGGCAATTGTTCAAACTTTCATTTTTGTTGTCAATAGCAGACTCAGTAACATAATCATCGTAAATTTACGCTCCATTTACACTTGATTTGGCTCAATATGATGATTTTAAACGAAGTGGAGGAATGATGATTCAATACACTTGGATACGTGTTCTGGTGGATCACCACCCCACTAACAAACCTCCCGTATAATACCTCTCTCGTCGAAGTTTATTTAGCTTACACTCGATGAATAGAATGACGGCAAAGGTATGGTACTCGGAGAAGTTGCATTGTCATATCGGCCTTAGATGCGGACAAGGTAAAACCAAGTCCGCATCTTTCACCGGTTTTTCCTTTGCACTGAAGTTACAGTAGATATAAAAATAAGGTGTTGTGCATTCTTTTGACAGTATTAAATGACAGTTATGCTTATACACGAATATAAAGTAGATACGTGAATTCAGTTCAGGTATATACATAATCATACAAGAAACATAGTCCTTTTCATCATTATCTGTTTCATAATCCTCTCAAAAAATTACTGGACTAACACTGAACCTGAGGTAACAGAGCTCTAGTAAGTACAAACATCTGGATATGGATAAATACTTATGCTTGCATCTCTACAGAAGAAGTGGAAAAGGGTCCACTTCCAAAATACAGCATTCTAAACATCTATAATTGTCCAATACTAGATTAAGACCGCATACACATTCTTTAAAAAATATATTCATCAACTAGTTAGTCATCATCAGACAAACAAACCAGATCATGGGCAGAAGAAGATTGTGCAGTACCGTCTTGAGTTAGATCGGTTATGTTCAGCATGTCAAATTGTGATCTTACGTCAGGTTGAGGTGTCGGAATGTCAACCCAGCGAGGAGCATTGTCTATAGGCCCAGTCAAGTTATCAAAAGAGTGCAACAATGGTGTTTCCGCTGATGGTGGCACTAAGCAGGGTACAGAAGGTGGTGATGGTTGTGCTGGCACTGTGAAGGGTTCGGAAGGTTCGCTTGTTACTGATAGTAGCGAGGATGTTGAAGAAGGTGGTATGACGGGGGATTGAGAAGAGCCACTTATGACATGCTGACTTGGCAGCATCCTTCGGTGAGTTCCAATGTCGGGAGATATAGATGTAGAACTGAATGGTCGGATATGTGGGGCTGGTGCACGAGTTTCCCAGATGGACAGAGGTCTCAGATGTGGGGCCAGAGCACGGGGTTCATTGGGGACCAAAGGCCGCATATGTGGGGCAGGTGCACGGGGTTCACTGGGGACCAAAGGTCGCATATGTGGGGCCAGAGCGCGGGGTTCATTGGGGACCAAAGGCCGCATATGTGGGGCCGGAACACGGGGTTCACTGGGGACCAAAGGTCGCATATGTGGGGCAGGTGCTCGGGGTTCACTACTAACCACAGGCCGCATATGTGAGGTTTTAGCACGGGTTTCTGTGCTTATCCGTAGATTTGCAGCAGACATGTTAAGTTGGGCGATACTAAGTGGTCTGTTAGACATGTTAATGCCAGGTGACGTTCTGCTAGTGTAAGGTGTGGTTGAAGGGGTCATCTGGTTGACAAGAGGTGTGCTTGACGGGGTGATAGGATTGACTGCAAGCTGAGGTCTGCTGGTGGTAGGTGTGGTTGAAGGGGTGAAAGAATTTACTGTAGGCCGTGGTCTGCTGGTGGTAGGTGTGGTTGAAGGGGTAGTCTGGTTGACCACAGGTGGCGGTCTACTTTGTGTGGTTGAGGGGCTGGTGTTAGATGGTGGCCTATTTGGTGTAGTGGAGGGGGGTCGGGTCGGAGTGCTCGAGAAGAGAGCTGCCGGTTGGTGGACTATTTGTAGAGGCAGTTGCGGTCGCAGTTGTGATTGTGGTTGCTGCAGCGGCAGTGGTGGCGGCTGTGGTGGTTGCGGTGGCTGCTGGTTTCCTGAAGATTGGCCAGGTGAAGATGAAGAAACACCATGGAAATGCCTCGTGGAAGGTGAGCCAGATAGCCTGAGCAGATGGTGCATTAATTCAGCCTGAGGGACTGCAAATAATAAAAATTGTATTCCGTTATAATGGATGAATCGAATATAATATACAAATTTTATGATATTTTATTTTTCTTTTTCAAGTGAATATACCTTGCTGCATTCCTGGATGCCCGGAAGGAGTAAGATCTTGACACTTGGATCTGAAAGCTTCAGCCAATATTTTATTCATGATTACTCTTTTGATATTGGTCTCAAGTTCCATATTTTTGGCGTTATAAGCTGCATCTGCTTCTAGATGTCTAGCTTCATACTTGAGGCGTATTTGAGCTACGAGTTCCGCTATTTCCTTTTCGCAATCAGAATCCAGCTTTTGTTTCTGCTCGTACAGTAATCCGATAGCATGATGAAAATTGAAAACCGAGTATTAGAAAAATAAAAATTCGATTAATACGAGTCAAATTATCAAGTAAATAAATGACTGACCCTTTCTTGATGGAACTTGGTGACGCTATCTCTCACTGTGTATAACCGCTCTACTTCAGCTTGAAGTGGATCGGTTGGAGTTGGCATTTGAGGGTTCACTTGGTTAGTAAGGTTATCGAACATGTTCAGTGCATTAACCAGGGGTGCGAGTGCAACAGATGTAGCCACACCAGACTGATGTTCCTCCTGAGGTGTCTCCGCAGCAGCAGCAGGATTTTCTTCCATGTTTTCTCCAGACTGTGGCACGGTGAGGGCTGGCCCTTCACGGATGGGTTCAAGTAATGGACTGCTTGGTGGAACCGTATCAGACGGATTTTCAGCAACAGAAGATGCTGGGAAATCCGGTTCATCATCTGGAACGATCAGATCAATTTGACAGGCACCTGGCTGTTGCAGATCACCAACATTAATTTCTTCATCTTGAAATCCACTGTTTGGAAGTTGTTCAAGTTGAAGAGTCTCGTCTTCAATTTCCTGAAATGACCACAAGAAGTTTAAATTATAGTTAATAATACGTATGATGAACAAAATAAGAATTAAGAATATGCAAAATGGAAATAACCTACAGGAATGATTGGATCTAAATGATCTGAAGCTGGAGAAGAAACTGACTGAACAGATGGTGTTTGGTCCTGTAATACAGCTGCACACACTGGATTACTACTATTGGAACTACAAGAATCATTATTCTCTTTGTCATAGGTGCCAGCTGGCGTTCCTGTCTCAGCAGACTCAACACGCGGTGGCACATCATTTGGGCTAGTCTCAATGTGATCGTCACCAACATCTGGTTTATCAGGGTAAATCTCACCATCTTCAGCATCCTCTTTGTCCCAGGTGCCAGCTGGCGTTCCCGTCTCAGCAGACTCAACACGCGGTGCCACATCATCTGGGCTGGTCTCATTTTGATCGTCGCCAACATCTGGTTTATCAGGGTAAATCTCACCATCTTCAGCATCCTCTTTGTCGCAGGTGCCACCTGGCGTTCCGGTCTCAGCAGACTCAACACGCAGTCGCACATCATTTGGGCTGGTCTCATTCTGATCGTCACCAACAATCTCACCATCTTCAGCATCCTCTTTGTCCCAGGTGCCACCTGGCATTCCCGTCTCAGCAGACTCAACACGCAGTGGCACATCATTTGGGCTGGTCTCATTGTGATCGTCACCAACAATCTCACCATCTTCAGCATCCTCTTTGTCCCAGGTGCCAGCTGGCGGTCCCGTCTCAGCAGACTCAACACGTGGTAGCACGTTTGAGCTGATCTCATTGTGATTGTCACCAACATCTGGTTTATCAGGGTAAATCTCACCATCTTCAGCGTTCTCTTTGTTGCAGGCGCCAGCTGGCATTCCCGTCTCAGCAGATTCAACTTCTGGCTCCACGTCAACGGTTTTTTGACAGTCTTCACCATTTTCTTTGTTGTAATCTCCAGCTGGCATTTCCAAGTCACCACAGTTGACATATGGCCCCATATCACTGGCACCAGTCTCATTATAGTCTTCAACAGCATGTGACACATCAGGGCTGCTAGCACCTCCTTTAGCATTTTCATGACTGGAGTCAACTTTCTCTGCCACATCAACCTCCATGTCATCATCAAGCTGCTGAGCTGGAACTTCTCCAATCTGCTCACTCGATACTTTTGCATTAACCATCTGTCTCTCAGAAGTATGAGAACCAGTAGACACAATGTCATTAGCACCTTCACACACAGGTTCATCATGACTTTGCGCTTCAATTGAGTTTTCGGGTAAAGTGGGGGCCACCTCAGGGTTTCCAGACTGGTCAGCTGCCAGCATTGTTTCCTTCAACTCTTCAAGGCGAATCTCCCACGATCGAAAATGTTCTTCCAATGTGTTGGCATATTCTCTCTCTAATAGTTTAATTTTTTCACAACTTATAGAGGGATTACGGTAAAGTGTACGGATTAATGATCTATCCACTTTGTAGCCATTCTCTAAACTCGCCCCCTTTTTATCCCGTTCTATCTTGATTTTCTCAAGCTCTTCTTTACCCTTTCTAGAAACATTTTCATGAGACTCATGATTCTCACATGTATCGACATTTGGGATATGTTGACTCTTTTTGACCTCTGGTTTGACCCCTTGTGGTGCAGGATCAGGAACACTATCTTTCAAATAATCAAGACTCGGGGTGCACTTTAAGAATGTTTCTTTTACAGATATCAACTTTTTGTAGACTGAGTTTGCTTCATCTTCCATGCAGCTGAAATTAAAGTGTTTCTTTGCAAGAGCAAAGGACTCACTCCTATCAATTTTATATTTTCCCAGTAAAGAGCCGATCCAACACTAAAATATGACACGAAATCAAAAATCATGTCAGTAATTACATTAAATATTGTTAAAAAAGGGCATTCGGTTTGTCAAAAAGATAGTACCAGTGATATCATGAAAGCCTGTAACGCCCTTGTGTGTTCCTTGCCGACTTGATAATTTTCAAGGACAAATTCAAGAAATTTTTTCACTATGGTCTTCACATCTTCCTGCATTTAGATTTGAGTAAATTTGATTACATAAACAAGCAAATGAAAGCAGTTTCGATTTGTGATGTGTTTTATCTCAAAAGGGTTGAATAAAAAATGTTAAAATGGGAAAAACAGGTCAAACATGTTGAACGTCACAACTATATAGCCCTCCAAATCTTTGTTATTTTAAAATTAGAATATTATTGTAGTAATATTTGTATTTTGTAATCAAGCAATGATTATTTAAAAAGTTACAGAAACCGGACGAAGTGTTTACGGGTCAACCCAGCCCGTTTTGACCCGTACTAAAATCGGCCCAATTCAACCCAGTGTTCAAGAACGTACCGAAAACTTGAGAATATTACAGAGCTCAGACACAGTGGGCTTCAAGAGGTCAAGTAGACTCGTTTCAGTGTTGACTTCGGACCAATACCGATCGCCAGACGATGACTGAGACTCGTCATTTGCTGCAGGAACCCCTGAAACAAAATATCAACATCTTAAACTATTACATAAACACAAAAAGATTTATATTTATAAAAAGACAATATTGCCCATTTACCTTCATTTACTCCTCCAGTTTCCCCTTCAGTTACAGTCTTCAATTGAGCAGGTTCAACGGTATTATTATTTACAGTCTTCCTACGTGTCTTTGGACCACCAGCCACAACACTTTTTCCCTTAGGCGGTGAATCCAACAAATAACTAGGTCTTTTTCTTTTATGTGGGGTCGATTCAGACACAAACTTCCAAACTGGAAACCGTCCCTCCAATAGTTTCTTCCAAAATACATACGGCTGATCTCCATCAGGTAAATGTGTTTTTATCTCACTATGTAATGGGATATTTTTACCATAAATTCCACAATCTTGAACTTGAACGATGACCGCTTTCGATGTTGTATCGTTTCTTTTACATTTGTGAGAAACTATATACAAAAACTCCTCCACTACATCCTTTAGTAAAGATTCTTCAGATGAGATATTTAGAGCAGTTTGACTATGAAACTTGGTCAATCTGTCAAATAAGTCAGAGGCCCCCCATCTGAGTAAAGCATCATAATTACTCCTTAAACTCTGTGACCTGATATCGCTAGCCATGTTGTTCTCTGCAAGTTTAAGAATTTTCTCTTCTAGAGTGGATGAAGAATATAATCGGAAAATCATTATCTGTTCCGATTGAGAATCGATGGATATTTTTGGCAATGATTTTAAATCAGTTGAAGGATTTAATTCGTTGTCAAATATGATTATAACGTCCACTGATGATAACTTAATGCTCGGATTACAAGGGCGCGATTCTAGTAAGAAAATAAATCTACTCATATCTTCCTTGAATACATTTATAGCAGCTTGCTTCTTTGAGGGGACGTTTCCAACCCTTTCCAGCTGTACATAGGAGTTTTGACCAAATCTTTTCTCGACATAATCAACTAATAGGTCTCCAAGTGAAAGAAAACCACTTAAGGTACCACTTGCAGGCTATATTGAAAAAAAATCATGAAATGAGTAGGACCTTAATACCTTATTGCAGATTAAAATAATAAGATAGTTGATTTATACCTGAAAAAGGATAACCACTCTTAATTGTTGTTTTTGAATTTCAGGTAGTATGTGGTCAAGAAAATGAAATTTGCCGCTTGCTTTTATGCCGATATCTAGTATCATACTTTGTTCCTTATCCTTGATAAGTGAACCTTGAAGTTTGGGGTCCACGGTGTAGGGGTGATTACAACACTTCAAGGGGGAAATGAGATAAATTAAATATATCTGATAATTGCAGCCGATTACTATCTAAATAAATGTTGCAGCATATAGAAAAAAATTCATTGCTCACCCCATATTTCCAAGGAGGCTTGCAAAATAGTTGAAGTATGGTAGGAATAGAAACAAAATGTCAAGTAAAATATAAAGGTCCAAAAAGGACTCAGAATCATCACAATATCGTCTTCCATGTTTTATATGCATAAGTGGTTACCAAAATTTTTTTATAGAGTTTGATATATATTAAAAAAATGAATGCGTTTAACAACCATAAAGGATGTGTAAACGAAGTGTTTCATCCTATTGTAAAAACAAAAGGTATCCTATATTTTTGTCTCAAGAGTCAAGACACGAACTGTATCAATCTGGGAACAGACTAGTTCTCTTAACATAAAAATACATAAACTTTTAAGCATCCTGCATAGCACGTGTTACCGAAAAATTATGCAAAATCGATCCTAGATATTAAAGGAAAAAGAACTTTGCTATACTAACTATAAAAAACTGAAAATGAAAATGCTAAAAGCATAAATGTAAATCATGACAGCACAAATTTTATATGAGTTCCTAATTCCTATAGAAATAGAATCGAATCATGGAACCAAAGAGCAGTAAGTGATGAAAGAGTACTTCTATGGATCACTAACACCAACCAATTAACATAATTATTCCAAATAAATCAACATGGTCACCGAAAACAACATCAACTAAGGTATCCGGCCTTCTTCAAACTTTCTATCTTTAGTAAAACAAGGTCAAACTTAATTGTCTTTATCTTACATCAGCAATAAGATTAGTTTAAGATTATTTAACTAATGCGAAAATAAATTATCAAATATTATAGCATATTTCAGATTCAAAATACTGAATTGATAAAAGAATAGTGCTAGAACAAACCTTTCGGATGGTAATAAAAACGTTCTTAAGAGCATCAAGAAGCTCTTTTTTTGAGCTTGAACGAAGAACCATATCATTAGAAAGTAGAGTAGCACAATACTGTTCAAGCTGCACGTTTGAAATCTGTACAGGAACCCAGAATTCTAGAAACTTGGAATTATGCATGTTGCTAGAGACATCATTGTTCTCTGCATTCTCCATGATACCAGCTGCTTTGCCTGTCCCTGTAACCTAGGGAAAGAAATTAAAAAAAATCCATAAGTGTCAACTTGGCTAGATACTAGAATGTTCTCCTTGCATTCTAATCATTGAAAACTTTTTAATATGATCCAACTAGACATTTAAATCATGAAAACAAAAACATCAAATGATTGACCAACCTTGTGAGAAGTGTCAGGTTCCTGTTGATTCTCTTCTAAATCATGTTCAATCCTGCAGGATAAGAGTAACTAATCAATGTGGGCTGCAAAAAGGAATAACAGAATCATACTATGAAACAACTAAGGTTGTAATATTGTTTTTATTTCTACTATGAGGAGAAACTTTGATTATATACATCATGGGAGGGTGAAAGAAATATAACAAACTCAAATATAATAAGATCATGCCTAAATTGGAGGCTTAAAGCATGGTTTATACTGTAATGGCACCAGTTGATATTGCCATATACTAAAATATATTCTAACTTGAAAAACAAACCAAAAAAACAAACTTAGCATCTATGAGACAAGTGATTGACAAGACCCGATAAATATTTTTGTGAAAAGGGTGAAAATACGAACAAAATACAATATCGTTGTGCTTTTGAGAGACAACCGTCTATCCAAAATCACCAACTTTTGAGACATAGGATCTCTTCAATGATGCTTAACTTAACCCTAAGCTCAATAATCAAATAAAGCATAACACTTGACTTATCCCAATCATTATTTGCTTTATATGGAAATAATATTGTTACCTTTTTTAGTTATGATAATATTGTCAATGCCTACTTTAGTTATGGAAATACTATATTACTATTGTAACTTCTTTTACAAATAAATAACGCTCAATGACTTGCGTTATGAAATATTACTGTTACCTCTTATACAAATGAACCCTAATAGTGCAAGTCTATCAATAATGACTATTTTGATTATGGAACAACAATAAAGGGCTCACATGTTGGCTAGGCCCAAAAGAAGCGCATGCATGAAAAAAAAGGAAGCGCAATAATAATAATAATATATATATATATATATAAGATAGGTATAGAATATTGATACTACTCCCCAAATTTAACAAAGAACAACAACAACCACCATACCCCGTAAGATCCCAAATTTAACAAAGAAAACCTAATATTAAAAGTAAAACTATTCATAGCAGATATAAAAATAGTAAAAATGTAAAATGCATGCTTCAAAGCCCAACCAAAAAAAGGAAGCCCAACAAGTAAAAAGAAAGCCCCAAAAACAATAAAGAAAGCCTAAAAAAGAATAACAAGCCAGTTTTTAGGGCATCCGCGAGTGCTGCTGCTTAGAAGAAGTTAAATTGTTGCTTGCTTAGATGAAGAAGAAGTAAGATCGTCGCTTGCCTAGAAGAAAAAAGAACGAAGTAGACTAGCGTCTGACAGGAGGCGAGCGCTTCCATCACACCTAAATGGATCATGGAAGGAGACTGCCATGCGTCTGTCTAAGCCGTATATAATTTGCCTCGCATGAGCACCTAGGCGTGTGCTCATGGAGGATTTTATTTACTACATAGCCCCAAATAATGCAAGTCTAACACTGATAGCCTAGTGCCCTAGTCTAACCCTTATCCTTTCACGTTCAAGGTCAAAGGTTAGACCCATATCCCTCTTCTTATCAAGAAAAGAAAAAAAAACAGCGCTATTCAATTGTATATAAATAGGTAGCCAAAGGCACAAGGCACACTGAAGGCGGGAGCACTCCTATAGCCTAAGGCAAGGCGCAATAAAAGCGCACGCCTGAGACAAGAAAAGCACAATAATAAAATCTATATCTATATCTATACTATATAATAAATAAAGGTTTTTCATGACACGTGCCACCTCCATGTCATTTTCACAATTTTTCCCGCTTCTCTCTCTCTTATTAAATGCACCTTTATCTTTTAATAATAATATCTTTTTAAAGAAAATACTAATTATACTAATAAAACACATTTATTTTAAATTATCCATTATTATAAGAAACTTTGAAATCTAACTATGTAACTTTTATTTTCAATCATATAGTAAATGAAAGTCAAATTACATTAAATAGTAATTAACATACTTTCTAAACTCAATTATATATTAACTTTTACGTATTTTAAATTTTGTTTTCTATCCTTAGTATATGTAATACATTTTTACACCTGTAAAATATACATAAAGATTTAAGAATTTCATGTATTGATATTTTTCAATCCGTGTGTAGTACACGGGTTCTAAACTAGTATATAATAGATATAGAGAATTAGAATTTATACTATCCTACAAATATTATCAAAAAACATATATTATAGTTTTCTTTTAAATCAAAGTCCAAAATATTAAAAAAAAATGGTTTTTACAATGTGGTTTTCACCCCAGCATTGCATCGTGTAAATAAAGTTGGCAAGGAGATGGCTATAAAGGGACTAGGGAGTCAAGTCAAAAGAAGGAACCATAAGGCTGGTACAGACCTGTTTAGACTGGTGCAGCCCTGATTTAGTTTTGTCCAGGCAGGTTTTTTGGCTAGTTTAGACTGATTCATATGTTTGAAACTGGTTTCGACCAAGCTGGTTGTTGCGCCTGGATAGACCGAGGCGTTCATGTCACCTCGCATGAACCGAGGCGCTCGCCTCACGTGCGCCTGATCAAGCAGCTCGCCTTAAGTGTGTTTGAGGCGCCTAGGTTGTGCCTTGCCTTGCCTCTGCGCCAAAGCATGTGCCTTGTGCGCTTTTGACTACATAGGTATATAGGATAGCTCTATGGATTCCCAAAAGCTCAAAAACGATGCTGACATTCAACTTTATCCTAAGTTTACTTGAACTAATATGTGCCAAAAAGTAGTGTGATATTTAAAAAAAATCACCAAACTGACCTGTATGATGATGGGTGGAGCATGTGGTTATCATTATCTCCAATATTAGACGGTGAGAAATTGCCACCAATTTGTTTATCCACATCACCACTTTCAACAGACTTGCCATCCAGTGATTTTGTTTGAGGACAATCACCATTTTCTATTTGTTCTAAATCAATCACTCTTTCCTCCAATGACGTTTTATAATCTTTATCAACAGCTTCTTGAATACTTACGCTATTTTGGCTTTTTAGCTCCTTATCCACATCTATGCCAAAAGAAATAAACAAAAAGTCAAAAAGAACTTTTTATTATAATGATAATAACAAACAACATAAATATCAATTTACGTAGAGCAAGAAGTACATGATATGTAAAACAAATATAACAATCTAAAGACTTCTAGTGATTAAAAGCAGTACCTTCTTTCCTGCTAGTATTAGCTTGAGGTGACTTGTCTTCCACTTTTGAATCCTTGTCATGATCTGTTTGCCAACAAGGAAAAGGTGTCAATCAATTCTTTCAAAATTTTACAAGTATAATAACTGACAAGATTACATATTTAAGAGATTGCTATCAAGAAAAAACTAAGACTAAAATCACCGTAAATTCATAATTTAATAATCGTGTCAAATATTGTGGTTCATACTGTAATTACTATTTATTGTAAAATAGATTATTTTAAAAGATATCATCATTGAAAATAGTAAGGAAATATAAACATAGGCACCTGATTCAACTCTTATTCGTTGAGGTTTGAATATAGCCTTATAATGAAGTGCAGTGAAGCTCTTCCTTTTCCTACCACCAACATCTGGATCCTGCTTTTCAGTTTGCTTGACTTCATAGTCATCCTCTGAACACTGCTTTGAATTATTTGCAGTTTTCTCTTTTGTTAACTTGATGTTTGGTAAATCAGGAATCTCTACCAATTTCTTACCTCTATCCGACCTCCTCAAAGGACTGGGCTCCATCTGTTTCTCAAGTTTATTTTTAACGGGTGAAGGACTTGGTGATGTAAGTTTTTCAATTCTTTCAGACTTTCTAAAATGTACAGGACTCGATGTTATTTGTTTTCTTACTGTTGTTTCTCTACCTGACCTTCTTAAAACAGATGCATCAACTGATCCTGTGAATGCGTCTTTCTTCTTCGCCATCAATAGAAACTGCAGATGCAACAGAATTAAAACAAACACCTGGCAGACACCATTTGTTTCACCAGGTGAGACACCTATTACTTGAACATCACCAAGACAATAACCAAACTATGAACTAATAGTCTAATATCAAGAAAAATCCTATAAATTTCAACAAAAACTAAGCAGAGACAATCTAACAAAGAGATTAGTGCCTACCCAAACCAGTGCAATTCAATATATAGTTAAAAAGGAGAAAATGTAGGAATTGTTTATAGATTACAACATCTGGGTATAAACCCTAAACCCTAAAGTTACTTACATTATATATCCCCAAATGGAGTGTATGATTGCTAAGAACAAAAATATAAGAGTACCAAACACCTTCTACCATTCCAATTCCAAAACCCTAAACCCAGACACACCTGCTCATCATTTCTAACCTTTCTAAACTTAAAAACACACTGATGTGGTGTGCATCACATAACATTTCATGCAGAATTAGAGCCATATCACACCAGAATTGTATTTTAAAAAACACAAAAAAATAAAAACCCTAATATACAACTTGCTCCACCTTCGTACCAGTGCCGCAACAAATAAACACATATACAGCATGAATCGTTCAATAACGCACCAAATTTCAGCAAATGAATGTAACTAGAGAATCAATTCAAGCTCCATTCAAAATTGTAGGAAAATTTACTTGATAAATTGAGAAAGTTAGGGCATATGTATCGAAATTAAACGATGAAACAAACCTGCGGTTGTTAGTTTGGATCTTTAGACTGTCATTCGTGAGTCGGTGAAATGAAAAGTCTCCGGCGAGTGAAAAGTTCTCCGGCGGTAGAAAACGAGGGAAGTGTGAAGGAATCAAAATACCGGATGTGTTTGACGTTACAGAAATTGGTTTTGATCAGAAACAGGGAAAAAGGAAAATTGGGATATAAGTGCACCCCTCTTTTGAAAAAATTGACCTTAAAACTTATAGTTTTACAACTTTAAAAAATCATTATTTTTAAAAAGGTTTTCTACGTTTATAAAACACTTTTTATAAAATACATTAAGACGTATTTAAAAAAAGATAATCTAACTAGTATTTTAATTTTTTACAAAACGTCTTTAAAAAATAATAATCATGTAATTTTTTTTTAAAAGCTCTACTACCAACTTCGACCTTAAACCATCGTAAGTCCACCACAACTGTCATCATCAAGTTCGACCTATCAACGGACGCTACTCACCGCTTAAGGGTGTGCAAACCGAAAAATCGAACCGAATTATGAATTCAGATTTCGGTTTGGTTAACGAATATCTAGATATAGTGTTGTGAGAAATTGTGTGTGTCACTATCTTGATATAGTGATAAGTGGTGAGAGTGTGCACTACCTTGATATAGTGCTTGAGAAAAAGAGTGTTGCACTATCTTGATATACTGTTTTGTGTTGTAATGACTATTATCTTGAGATAGTTGGTTGAAAAAGACACATTTTTCTAGTGAGACGTTTTGTACCGGTGATCTCTACCGTTAAAGAGAGACGTTTAGTGGAGCAAGTCGATTGGTGAATAGGAGAGAGGACATAGAGTGAATTTGTTAACATCCACTTTAACCTCCATAGATGGTTGTCATTCCTTCCCTTAACCCTTTACCTACTTGTTTAATTATATAAATATTGTGTTCTTGACAAGTGTTCATCATAAAAGTTTAATTAAGTTCTAAATTAATTAAGTTTTAAATTAATTAAGTTTTAAAAAAAAACCTATTCACCCCCGCATCCAGGTTTCTACAATTATCTTTATTGTAATTACATCTTTGGGTTAATTACCTTTCTAAGCAAGCAACTAACAACATTTTACATCAAACATGTTGTTAATGATCAAACATCATGTCTTATGTTAAAATGAAAAGCCAGAAGTTGTTCTAGACTTAATAAATTAGTGACTCAACTTAAAAAA
This sequence comes from Smallanthus sonchifolius, assembly GCA_023525975.1. Classification (NCBI taxonomy): domain Eukaryota; kingdom Viridiplantae; phylum Streptophyta; class Magnoliopsida; order Asterales; family Asteraceae; genus Smallanthus; species Smallanthus sonchifolius. Next base: position 50,833,848 of record CM042045.1, read on the forward strand.
AAATATGTGACCTTGGTATCATAATGGTCCTTGAATGTATCGCATCTTTTACCAACAGAAACAGGTGTTGGTGAGAGCAGACTCAAAGTAAGCGTTTTACTATGTGTTTCTACCGGTTTGTTTCTACACGGTATAAACTCCTACAAAAGTGACTATTTATGATCTCCCCCCCTAATGGCCATCTCTATTAGGGAAAACATGCATTACAAAAAAACAATATATATAACACTAGTCTTTATATTGTATTATAAACACTAGTTTTTATATTATCAAAGTGGGCACAACTTATGGACACTCTCAACTTAGCAGAGGATGAGAAGCTATGAATGATAACATTAGAATTGTATGGTGGTTGGATTAGAATTTTGTCAATTTTCACATGGCGACAGAGTGCAATTTAAGGATAATGTTGTCCCCACCATCTTTACCCTCTATGAAGCAAATTTTAAGGCATTAACAAGGGCTAGACACAACCGTTTATAAATAAATGTTGGAAATATTTATCAATAGTTTGTAACTTTTAGGTCATGAACGTCGTTATATGGATGTGATGCAGTTTCAAATTCATTAAGAGGACAAAAAGACTCATCGCCATGTAAATGAGCACTATACTAGACGAATACCACATCCTTTTATGTCGAGTGTCATAAATATCTGAAACCATGACATGACAACTAGTGCTCTTACTTTCTGATAAGTTGAGAGAACACTATGCAACACCACTAGCATAATGTCTTATGAACTAATCATAATCATCAATTGATTTTGTGATTCTAAATACATGATCGATAAAAAACCACACACACACGCAAACATATATATAAATATATCGTTTGTATTTAAAGAGTTATGAATTGATGATGTGTGTTATCTAAACTCCATACCTTAAATAGAAAAGTGTTGGGAAATACATATGGGCATATGTTACAAAACTTATAAAGGCGTTTGCTACCGAGAAGAACTTCTCACCGAATATGTGATTAACAAATCCTTGTGAATCTAAAGTTTTATATTATATATATAAGGTATATATTGGGTGAAATCCCACGTGACTTGAGAAAACTCTAGAAACTCAGCATGTGGTCTCCTTCATCCACATCATCAATCATCTCCAAAGACTTTTAAAACACCCAATGTTATTTGGGTAATTTCACACCATAAGACCTCTTATTTCTAGTACATGTACATGCTTCATCATTTATTCTTATCAACTTTTCCATCACACTTACCATCAAACCTCTCTACTCATTAAATTCTATTATTCACTTTTTCATCTCTCTAAGTACGAATCATTTTCTCATACATTTTCTTCTCCGATAATTCTTCTTTATTCTTTATATTATATTTCACATCCATTAATGAGTTATACCACACTTCCATTAATCTTTTTCCTTAAAATTCTTAATATCTTCTACTCTTGATCGAAAATAGTAAAAGAAGCAAATTCCCACACTCTCTCTCTCTCTTGTCATCCTAACACATTCACTTTTCTACTCTTTTTAAAAGATAATCAAACATGGTGTTTTTGTCTTATTCTTTTTACAAATTCTCGGTCATACACATCTTGTGTGTGAGAGAAAGTATATGAGGTATTTGAGACACTATATCCAGTAATCTTCTGTGAATATCTTCATCAAATAATTTGAAAATAGATCATCATCTATGTCTACAATCTAAAGCAAACTTCATCATTGTTGCAAAATACGAAATCCAAAAGACGACGGTGATGAAGATTTGAAAGACGAAGATGAAGATCGTCGTCTGAAATCTGAAAGACGACGACGGTGATGAAGATCGTCGTCTAAAATATGAAAGACGACGGTGATGAAGATCGTAAGTTCGGGAGACGGAGAAGACGACGGTGATGAAGATCGTAAGTTATATTTAAAATATAATTTTCTCACGTTAAACAATTTAAATGTTTTAATGGTTTTTTTTTCACTCAGGTACTTCCAGCTTTATATTTCGGGCAGGGGTTTGTAAATGTTTAAGTTTTTGGGGATAATTTGGTTTTAATTTTTTCCTATTTTAAATTTGTAAATGTTTAATTTTTTTGGGGATAATTTATTGTAACGAACCAATTTTCGGGTTGTTCTATAATATATTATTTATATTGTAGGGGGTGTTTTTAAATAAAACAAAGTTGAGGGTTTATTTTAAATGGTGGAATTAAGTAGTTTTAGAAGAATGAGTTAAAATATCAAGTGGAGGGATTGCTCTTGCAAATAGTTCAATCTTGATTTGGTGGAGATTAAAAATGGCGACATAAGCATTTGTGTGTATGTGTGTGGTTCGCAAATCAGCAGGGAGCAAGAGGAGGAGAACCAAAATCACGAAATTGATGATATGCATGTGGAACTTGGATGATTTGGAGTGTTCATCCTCTTCAAGATTGGTAGTAAGTATCATCTTCATCATCTCAATCACCATCTATGGTGTTCTTGAGCAAAAAGACCCAATTGGGTCAATTGGTGTTGTGATCTGGGTTTAATGTCGTTTATAAACCTTAATCTCGTATTATTAACGTTGGAGAATCATGTTTTACATGATTATAACATCAAATTTGATGATTTCAAAATTATGGTTCTTGAGGTTAAAATTGGGGGTTTTCAAATTGATGAAGTTAAATGATGAATTGGTTGTTGGCAAGTGTTTATTATGTTAATAAACATAATTTTTAGTAAAAGCCCTCAATCAAATTAATGAATCAAAAACCTTGGAGAATTGGGTAAGATTGGATAAAACCTTAACGGGTCAAAATGGCTTGATTTTGATTAGAAGGTTAAAATCTTGTGTAAAGCTAAGTAAACCAAGATTAGATGATAGTGAAGATCATAAGATCTTGGGTGGGAGTTAAACTTCAATTGATGAATGTGTTGAGGTAAATTAGATCACTAAAACATGTAGAATGTTTAGGTGATTAAGGCGATAAAGGTGTTAGCTTTGAAGACGGATTGGAAGCTTCATTGGCCAAGGTAAGTGCCTTGCACTTACTTAGTGTTTGAATAAACTAATGTTGTTGTATACATGGATAGTATGTTGAAGGAATAATTGCTTATGTATGGTTAATGTGGTATGTGTGAATTGGTATAATTTGACCTAGGTGGTAAAGAGTCAAACCATTATGTGGCATGCGGTGTATTGGAGTATTTGTGTCACACCCCAACCGACGGCGGAAAACGTCGGGGCGTGAAGCTGTACAGACTGTTCATAGCTCATGGTTGCTAAAGTTTGAATAATTTAAACATTCATTTTCATTACACGTAGCAAGTTCATACCATACAAGAACCAAATGTAGCGATTACAAAATATAAATAGTTTAGATTAATTGCTAGGTCCAAATCCTATATGTAGCAGCTTGTAATACTTCAAACATTGTCACCTGAAACATGGTTAAAAACAAAGTCAAATAAAAAGTTGATGAGAATACATAGGTTTTCGTGTCATGTAATAGAATATGGTGTCGTGTGCATACAATTCATACAAACATGGCAATTAAGGCATTTATGGAGAGATACCATCGTGTGACCTGGTAGTACAATCAAACCTTTGTAACTAGCATGCAAAACAAACGCGTGTTGGCAGTAACAGTCACCCTACCTGGGTGGGTTTGTCAGACTCAATAGATCTATCACTGTTTACTGTAGGCTATAAAATAGTTAATGATTGCACGTGAATAGCAAACTGCGTGTTGGTCTACACACCTAGTATTCAAGCACAAAGCTCAAAATTGTAACACATGATTGTAGGGTGGAATTGTATATTGTGTAGTTTGTAAACATAGTAAATAGAACGCATGTTCCACCCCAAAAGTTTGTAAATAGAGTAAAAGAGGGGCTATGTAACTTACTTGTGTTGGAGCGTGTAGTTTGCACAGATCAACAAAAATACCAAGCGTGTTGTAGGTCGCTACGTTTGACCTATCGAATGAGGGTATAACACGTGTCACTGTTTGTGTTATTTTGTGTCCAAAGTGGGTTCGTTGGTGGTTTGTGTGTTTAGGGTTGGTTTTGGAACAATAAATTAGTAGCGATATATATTTATTTAAATAAAATTTAAATAAACGATATTTGTTTAAATCAAAATATATATTTGTATAAATAGTTTTATAAAAATGATTATATAAACTCATGATTTCATCGGTTTTGAAACTATCGGGAATTAATCGTTTTAAATTTCTAAATCAAAGATTTGGTTTATAAATGATTCCCGGGTCTTGGGATTTTATAACGTAACTTTTATAATTACATTTTGAAATTTTTTTTGCTAAAATATGTTAAATAGACTTTAAAATAGAAAAATAATTGATTCTGGTCAAGGAGCACGACCGTGCTCAAGTAGGGCACGACCGCGCTCGTTGCCGGGCGTGACCGTGGTGGTCTGAAACGCGCCCGTGGTCGAGTCAGAAGGTACTTCATAGGTTCTGGACATAGAGCACGACCGTGCTCGTATCTGGCACGACCGCGTCTAGTGTTTGTTTTTTATCAAGACTTGTTTGCTCGGTAAGCACGACCGGGCCACACCTGGGGCACGATTGTGCTTGGTCAGGCACGACCGCGCTCAGTGATGAGCGCGACCGTGTCGGGTCTTTTTCAGACACAATTCGATCGATTCTTATAATAAATGCTTCTGTATTCTTAGGGCTTTCATAGATTAGGTGCTTGCGAATGTATCTACATAGTTTGATTGTATTTATATCGTGTTTAAGTGGTAGTTTGAGTAAAAGTTTAGTTTTCGGCTCTTTGGTTCAAAATCGAATTGATTGTGTGATATAACTACGATTTAGTATAGGGCTTTCATCCTAGGGGTAGATACGAAGCTAAGGAAGTGTTACTTACTCGTTAACAATGGGCAATTTAATGCAGTCGGCTACGGGTCAAAGAGTCGAGCTTCTTGGCGATCGATTGGACTCCAGAGACTTGTTTGAGCGTCGAACGAGAGTTTTGGGAGACTGAGTGGGCTTATATGAAGGCGTAGAAATCGTGCAAGTTGCTTTATATCCACGAATTCGAGAGACTCGGTTGTGGTGTGAATGGGATTAAAAAAATTGTGCAAATTGGACGACATTTGATGCGTGTTTCAGACGGAATTCAGTGGAGTATGGTCTGACGCGCGAAGACCGACTTTTCTCCATTTTAAATTTCACGAATTCAGCGGGTATGGTATGATTTGACTTCTGCAGAGTCAAGTGGGTTCATCAGCGCGACCGTGCCTACTTTAGGCGCGACCGTACTTAGGTCTGCAGGCGCGACCGTGCCTAGTCCTAGGCGCGACCGTGCTTGCCTAGTTTTGTAGTTTTTGAGTTTTGTCAGTTTTTGGTCCTCGGGGCTTGTGAGATAATGGTGTTTTTGTTTAATTTGTTATTGTAATAGAATAGTTTGTATATGTAACTGCATCGTAGTTTGTTTGTACACGAATCGAAACTGAAATGTGTTTGTTTATTGAAATCAAACGATTACATGATGAAAATCAGAAATGTTACAATTTGACTATGTGATTACTAGTCAAACCTAATGTGGTAAATTGGTGTAATATGATTTACGTGGTAAAAGTCAAAGTGGTGTGCTTATTGTATTAACTTGTGTAGCAAAAGTCAAACTTGTATGCATATTGTGATTTGAATGTTAGTGTGTTGACTTATGTGGTAATAGTTAAACTTGTATGCATCATATGATAGAAATTGTATGTTTGACTTAATGTGGATATTTGGTCAAACTAAGGCATTGACGTGTGGCAATGTGTAAATTGGATTAGAAGTTAATTAACTAAACTAGACTAACTATTATTATCAAAAGTAATGAAAGATTCAAAGTGGTTAAAATCACTAAATAGTTGATTGTGTGAAATTATATAGACCTTGACTTGATATGTTGTTAAGTTTACCCGTTAGTGCTTTGTATTCATTTAGTACTAGATATGGATTTGTGGTATGTACCTTGTGTTATATTACTTACTTGTCATTGTTATAATTGGAATACATGATCTTGGTAGTACTTAACTTGTTACATGGAGTCAAATACTCCATGGAAGAAACCGGTAGATCCCCCACGTGACATGTGGATATGTCAAAAGAATGAACAATATACTATGAGTATGTATAAGTTATTATAGATTGTAAGATGTGGTTGAATGTACACTTAAACAATTGAGAAAGATGGGGTTTGGAGTTAAATACTAAATGAGTGCAAATGGGTCATTGCACTTGAACTTGAGTAACCAAAATATTAATCTTTACATGTTGGTATGTTAGACAACATACATGGAGGTTTAATATCTAGAAATGTACCTTATTAGTTTAAAAATGCAAACGGGTCACTCGACGGAAAGTTGCAAAGGTTGAAAACTGAATTTTGGCCCTTTGGACCTGAGGTCGGCGTCCCATACGCCCAGGCTGGCGTCCCATACGCTTCCCGATGTATAATACGCCCAAATGGTTCTGGGAGACGCTAGAAATTTTGGATTTTCGGGGTTTTGGTCAGTCGTTGTTATTGGGACTTGTGGGAGGTCCCTAGGGCTACTTATCTTTATTAACCATGTTCAAATTGATGTTTTGAATGTAGGAAAAGCTCCGGAGTGATCTCGGGTCTCGCCAAGGATGGATAATTGGATTCTCCGTGTTTCTTAGGAAGTTTGTTTGCTTTAAAACTAACCCTTAGAAGGGATTACTTATATTAACAAGTATATTCTAAAGTGTAATAGTTTAAACACATGTCCTAGTGAAACTTATGATATTCACATGTTAGTGAGAATAGATTCTCAATGTTTTTAATTATGAACGTCGTTGGGACCTAGCTTCCGCATTGTTTTAAAAGTTTAAATCGGTTTGAAATTTTGGGTGTTACATTTATGTTAGCTATTACATAATGTAAATATTGTAATCACTACAAAAAAAAGTGACTATTAGCGACTAAAGTCTCGGGGACTGATTTATCAGTCTCAAATAAGTAGTATCTGAGACTGATTTATCAGTTGCTAAAAGTATTTGAGACTAATTTTTACTCAACATGTTTTACAACTAATAATCAGTCGTTAATACTTAGGCCCATTATTTGAGACTAAATTTCAGTCGTAAATATGTGTGTGTCGTAAATTTTTTTGGAGGGAAACTTATTGGGTACTGAATTTCAGTCCCAAATATATTACCTGTATAATGTGTAATGACGCAAATGTGTTAGAGACTAATCTTCAGTCTCTAATATAGAGGGAATGTATTAGGGACTAATAATCAGTATCCATTGCCTTTTGGTATAGGAAATGCTTAGTGACTAATTTTTAGTCTCCAATTATGTTAGACAAATTCTACCATTTGATTAGAGGTATCGGGGCTGAAAATTAGTGTCAAAGATCTTTTTTCGTAACCTTATTCGGAATTGATATTTAGTCTCAGACGTGTTATACGGACAAAAGAACTAGAGACTAATATTCAGTCACCAAAAATAGAAATATGTTCACAAATTTAAAGGAAATATATTATAGAGTCAAAATCAGTCCTCAAGTTGAAACAAACAATATCGGGGACTAAGATTAGAGACTGATATTTTTAAAGTATTAATATTCAACAAAAAGATTAAAATGTATAGTTTTCTGTTTTTAAAGAATTAATATTCAACAAAAAGATTAAAAATGTATAGTTTTCGGTTTAAAACGTCGTGTTCATATCAACCCGTAAATTACATGTCATGTATAGGTTCATCACTACTAGAAAATAGAGCTTTAATGAAACGCGAACTAACACACACTGTATGTGTCATCGTTTAAATGTCGTAATAGAAAAATAAAAACACACAGAATACACATTGTGTGTCATCTTTTAATGGTCATTTTATAAAATTTCAACACCCCGCCCATTATTCCTTTCTCGCGGGCGATGTCTCAAAATCGAATAAGACCTAGGGTTTCTTCTCTTTCAACTTAATCCTTTCTCCCGCTCCTACCTCCCAGTCGTCCCGACTCCCCCTTCCGGCGAACATCCAGGCGACATGCGCGGCGATAGGGTTGCTGACCGGTAGGAAACAGAGAAGATGAAGACGATGACCGGTGGCGGTTATGAGGGACAGAGACGATCAAGATTTATAGGCGGATGAACGGATCTAGCGCTAGGGTTCCGTCGTGGCCTCGGCAGAGGCGGATCTTACTGTAAGCATAACAGATTTCAGATTATCTCACATTAAGTCACGATTTTGAGTTACTTCTCACGGTCATACACCGTATCTTAGATTGACAGATTTTGATTTTGAATTTGTGAGTTACTAAATTTCTCAATTCTCTTTTCTTTCTTTTTTTCAGTTCTTAATTCTCATTTCTTGCTTTCTATTTGACTGAAACAAACTAGATTTCATATTCTAGGATTGTATGAAATTGTAAGAAAATTAGTGATGATGGTTTAGTGTTGTAATGTTAGTGTAACAAATTAGGTTTCAGTTTCTTGGCATTCAATGTAATTAAGTTATAGATTTGTATGAATAATTTACTTTTTAGTAGTTCATCATAAATTTGGTTTTACCTAACTACATTCTCCAATTTCTGATGTGTTGGTATGAATTCTGAGGCAAATTTGACATCCAATAGTTATAAACACAGACACATGTTTGCTGATGGAATTTAATAATTAGGTCACAGTTTGGACTTAAAGATGCTTGTTGATATGAATTCTTGGCATTCAATATAATTGAGTTATAAACACAAACACATGTTTGTTGATATGAATTCTTGGCATTCAATGTAATTGAATTAGAGATTTGTATGTACACCTTCATATTGCAGGTACATTAAAGCAAAAGGAGGAAAGCCAAAAAAAAATAGCGCAATCTTCGCGAAAGAGGAAAGCTGTCGTTTTTACATCTGATACTCCAGGTACATTAAAGCAAAAAGAATGTGAGATTTTTTTTCACATATAACTTACACCTTATTTAACTGAACCTGAATCCTGCAGTTTCAATTATTTTATTTAACTGAACCTAAATTCGTGCTTCTAACTCAATCCTGCAGCTTTATTCTTGTCTGCCAATGCTCCATTGTTGTTTCCTGATTTTAGCCTTGTGTGGCTGCATCTCCAATGGTAAAAACTCAACTTGCTGTTTAAGTTTAAGGTTTAGTAATTTAGTCCACTTTGGTAATACTTAACTTGCTGTTTAAGTTTCAAAAGTCAAAGCATTTTTCCAAATGGTAGAGTTAATCAAAAGTGAAACATATAGTATTGCTTCCTGCCTGTCACTGAACTTGCTGCTAATTTGCTATTTGCTAGTGTAATTTGTTAGAGTTGCATTAGACTATTTTGTCGAGAAACATGTTTACAATTGCATTTGAGAGACTTGCAACTATAGGGCTTAAAACAATCAAATTTGGAAAGATCAGATTTAGTTGATAAGTTGTCATAAACTCTTCCCAAAACCTGGTGTTGAGTTATGTTTACTCAGCATAATGACTTGGTGTGTTGTCTCATTTGATGAAACAAATAGCACTCACCGTCAGGTTGGTTTTCAGCTGTAATAAATCATGTCTAGGTTATAAAAATAGAATAAATTGGTAGCTATATTAAACTTTAATCTTGTATGTGTTTATATAAAGTTTTTGTCTGCAGGACTGTTGGCAAGAGGATTAAAAGTGCACTACTGTGGGTGGTAACTACAACCATCATTTGTGGTTTGGTGCTCGGCATTTTATACGGTTAGTGTTCTCACTTATCAAATGTATTCGTGTTAGAAACATTTTTTTGCTATCATCAACTGCAAGTATAACTTGTTTTAGTCAATTGGGAGGCAAGTAGGTATTATGTGCACTACAGAAAATCATTAGCTTACACAGGTTTATGAAAATCATTATATTACTGTCGCGGTGATACTAGACGATAAGGACATGATGCTTGAGTTAGCATCATGTGTTATTTGATCTCAAAGGTCTTGGAAAGAATGCAATTTCTAAGAGAAACAAAGTCTTTTCTTGTAGGGGTTAGCAACGTAAGATATGATTTATGACAACTAATCAGTTTCATACCCATTGGAGGGTTAGCTGTGTTTTATTTTTTTTTGCTTTAAACTCATACTTGCTTTAAACAAACATTTGATAATTATTTGTTTATATTTTTTTCTTAGGTTGGGGGAATGAAAGATGAATACACGATGTTAATATTGATGGAGTTCGTGAAGAATTGTCGAATTTTGTATCAAACTTCATTTTTCGGTGAAACTTTGTATTGACATTACGTTGAATTTGTACTCGACTTTTGATACTTTAAAATGTTTGTTTATATTTTATGAAATGGATTGTGTTTGTCATGTGTATTTTATTTTGTATTACGAAATGTTTATTACTATTTTATGATATTAATGTGAAAAACTAGAAATTAGTAGTTCTATAAAAAAATTATTTTTTTAAACAATTTTAACCATGACACACATTTATGATTTGATATGGAATCATGAATCTAACGAAACATATTAGGGACAATGTAGACATTTATTAAGGACTGAGTTTCAATCCCTAAAATTACACATTAGGGATTGAAATATCTTATTATCTGAGACTGATTTTCAGTAACTAATTAAATACATTGGGGACTGAAATAACGTGGTATTCGGGAAACAAATTAATGATTGATTTTTTGTATCAGAGACTAAATATTAGTCCCTGTTGGTGACATACAATGGGAACTGATTTTCAGTTACTAACCTAACTATTTAGGACTAAGTATTCGTCACTGACTGGGGACTGATGAAATCAGTCTCTGATAACCATTAAGTACTGATACGAGGGTATTAGCGACTAAAATTTTAGTCCCAAATACCCTTCTTTTTTGTAGTGAATGCTCAAGCAATATAGTGTTACTAATTACATTTATGGAGCTTTTTCTTTGTAACTATGGAACATTACTAATTACCTAGTGGTACATGGTGTTTATCTCCATTAAAGCGGTGCACGTTCAAGCCCACAAGTGCACAATAGGTGGATTTAAAGGTAGATTCTAAAGAGTGTGTTCGTTAGTAAAAAAAAGATAAATCAACGGTTACAACAAAAAAGATACTAGGGGTTCACCATCCATTATGTGGGTTCAAATCTGTAAGTGGGGATGCACAATTTAGTAGAAGGTTCAAATACTTAAGACCATCTTTAGTTTAATTCCAACTAGAAATTAAGCATGCGCAATGCAACGGGTTAGCGAACTTCGTTACTAAGTAAATAAAATAAACGTATGAAGTTGTCGCAACTTGGTTATGGAGATCGAAAAATAGATAAATTGATGCGCGCATAGGAGTTAATATTGAAACGACAAACTCGTTAAAGAAATTAGTAACAAAGTAAAAACAAAATAGAAATATAATTTTTTTACAAACAAATATAAAAAAAGAGTAAAAGAAAAAAAATGAAAAAACCTGGTTTGTCAAACCCTACACTCGAACTCACGTCGACGGATATATGTTATAGGGGTAAACTTGAGTGTTTAGAATTTTGAGTGGTAAATTTGAATATTTTTCCAGTAGTAAACTTTAAACTTTAGAACCTTAAGGAGTATATTTAAAAATTTAAAAAGTTAGGGATATTAATTGTAAATGTATAAACATGAGGGATATTAGTGAAACCTCTTTGGATTTACACCGAATTTAGTTTTTAAGGTAAGTGAATAAATTTGATTTTTATTCTTACTTACTTCAATATTAGAATTAAGGGGTAACTTTACACAATATTAATCAAGTTTCTCAATTGTTCCATTTAAATACCTTAAAGTTTTTTTTTTTAAAAGTCACTCAACTTTCAGTATTTGTTCCAATCCTATGTAATATTTTTATAAATGTTTAAATTTTTTAAAATTGAATGAGGCAAATGAAACATATATGAATTGTAACAATCTGACTTTTCAAGTTAACTCCGTTAGTAATACCGTTAAATATTCTGTTAATTCCTAACCCAGTTAACCCAATATTAAACCCCGGGGATCAATTCTGTCTAAATTCAAACTTGAATACCTGAATTCACAAGGACCAAAGCTGTAATTAACAGAATTTCGATTCTGTTGACTTTGTGAAGTCAAACTCGCAACCAACATTCCAAATCCAAGTTCTATAACCGAATTCGTTTGAAATTATAACGGAAAATGCACTTTAATTCTATTATCGTCCATAATGGAATCATAATTGAGTAGTAATCGTGCGAATTAAACCCAATGATGGGTGTTCATGTCGAAACGGTCAAAACTGTAACAAAAACCCATCAATTCGACCAAATTGGTTTACCATTCCCCAATCAAACTCTATGCGCACCTTGAATGAGCATTCTTGAAGCATTTGCACAGTTCAATTTGGCCGGAGACGAAGTCGTGGTGACCGGAGATTCAACTCGCGCAAGCCGACACTCATCCTACTCGTTCACAATCAATTTGATATCGTTTAGGGTAACAATACTCTCTAATAGCTTCGTTTATATGTCTGGATCAAAAGCCCTATACCAATTCAACCTTTAAACATTGAATCTGTCATGATCCTAATCTAGGGTTTCTTCATAAAAACGATTTAGGGGTTTCGACCCTAAACCCAATCTCAATCAAATTAATTTACATCAACAGTTTCGCAATCACGTATTCATTGAAAACCCTCTATCAATTTCTTCTTATAACATCGGATTGTTCTTGATCCAGTAATTAGGGTTAGTTCATATTTCAATTTGGGGCTTTCAATCTTTGACACTGCCTTAATCAAATTAAATCGCAAGGTCAGACTCGGAATCGATTGTTTAGTAAAATCCCCATGATTCCATCGATTTCTAATATCCAATTTGATCAATTTAATTCCGAGTTCATGTCTAGGGTTTTCGGCTTCTTATTTACGAAATTAGCGATCCTATAAATGATGATTTTGCAATTAAACGTGACCTCAAATTCGAAAACCCTCGATTTACAAAACCCCTTTATTGATTTGAATCATTGTTATCGAATTTGTGAGTATTGGACTGGGATCGATCGCGGGTTGGTATGAGGGGGGGAATCTCAGGGATTTGATGATTAAAACCATTTTGGTCTGGTCCATATCGCGATTACCCTAGCGGGTGAGACTGGTTAAGTATGTGTGCTCATGGGGAGGAGACCCGTGTTCGAATCCTCCTCCCCTGTTTTCTTTTTAAATGTGCATTTTAATGGGATTTTAATTATAGAATCAATTGTTATATTATTATATAAATGAGTTTTAGACTGGAAAACCACTCGTAGGTTCGGGTTTAGCCTTGTAACCCATATTCGTAATTTAAACTTCGTTTATAAAATAATATATATTATTATTTTCAACCCGTGATCTCAATTAAAAATAATATATATTTATATATTATTATCATCTCGTTTATAAATCGCGTGTAACATTTTTAACAAATAAATAATATAATTAACTATATTATTTACACTCGTTTATATTCTCGAATAAAAATAATAGAATTATTATTTTAAGTTGCACAATTGTTTATTGTCATATTTTGTGAAATCTAAAAATAATATATAAATTATATTATTTTCTTAGGCCATTAGTTTAATGGTACAAACGTTTGAACATATTTATTATATATTATTATTTGAATCCTTCGACACGAAACGTATTTATCCTAATTCAGAAATCCGTATTCCCGTAGACACGTCCGTCTACTCATGGCCATTAGAGCGTTTCTTTTAGGACGTTCTCATTCCGCGTCGTCGTCACAATTCCCATTTTTATCCCTAATAATTATGTTGTAATTGTAGGGCATTCGTGAGTCGGGTCGGACTAATGCTTGAGATTTCAATCTCGTACTTGTGTGATTACTACCTACGCAATTATTTGAGTTTTCATGGCCCCTTTTTACTGTTTTAACTTGGGGGAGAAAGCATGTCACAATTATTTTTGAGATTATTATAATTCATATGTTATCACTGTTAAATCTAATCGTAACACGCTATCACTGAAAGTCCTCAACACACATCGGACCGTTAATATGGATCTTAGCGAGGTAATGTTTAGTAGTACTACTGGGTTTGACAAATCTCACCCGCGTTATTTGAGGTAGGACGGGTGAAATGTGAGCCTACTCACATCGCCAGAGTCCTGGCAAGACGCAAATAAACAAACAATCAGCTTCGGTTGCGAGCGCTTAAGTTAAACATGAAACGTAGGTTAGCTACCTATAGATACATATTGAATGTGCAATAATCTGGTAAACGTTTATTTATATATTGAGACCTGTGAACTCACCAACCTCGTGTTGACATCTTTTCTTACATGTTTTCTCAGGTCGCTAAGATAAGGCACATGTGCACATATAGGACATGCATGGAGTCCTATTTTTGAATTATATTTTATTACATTCGGACTGTTTTTATTTATGTTTGCACTGTTTTCGTTTATGTTTGGACTGGATTTTTTGGGCGCATTTGTTTTGCGCATTTAATTTCTTTATACGCTTCCGCATTTACTCTGATTGATATAATACTTTCATTTGAGTCCCATATAGAGTCGTTCAATGTAACTAATGACTGAGATCATGGTTTGTCACTTCTCAAACGGTAAAACTCCGTTAGTTGAAATTGGGGGTGTGACAAATTGGTATCAGAGCCATTGATTATAGAGAACCGGGATTGCTTACTAGACTATAACCTAACACATTAGTTACGCGTCATAAACGTTTTATTTTGGCACTTATATATTACGTTACAGGACCATGTCGTCAACCCCACCACCATCACCTAAGGCACTAGGACATGATGCACCTATCTTACCATCCCCGGAGCCCAAAAGGCGTCGGACTAGTTCTAGTGACAATTCAGTTGATTAGGGTGAACCGAGTAGCGCACAAGCAAGGAATCCAGCACACAATTGGGATGCATACCCTAAAATGATACAAAGATGGATCGAAATGGGAAATGTTCCATCACCCTACTTTGGTTCCACTTAGTCATCATCTACTTTACCTAGCTTGCCATGTACCATGGAACAAGCTTTTGCGGCTTTTGTATTTTATATGTCTAGGGAGTTAAGCATTATGAAAGATACTATTAATGAGATACCGACATTCTACAATGGGAGTTGCAAATGGAAGAGAACAAGGAACAAATTGAGCATCTGACCACTGAACTAGCAGCAACGGACCAGGTCCATGACCATCTAGTGGATAGGGTGCAACATTTGGAAACGAGGGTGGACACCTCAGACCATGTTGCTGAGGGGATTCTGGAGAGAGTGACCCATCTGGAAGCCCAAATGTAAGCAGCACTTTGGCCGGAGAATATCCCACTTTCTGAAGAGGAGGAGGAGCCGTTTGAGGATGAGCCCTTAGAGGGGGAGCCACCCGAGCAGGAACCGGTGGAGATTGACGACGCACTATCATGTGTTTCCTCCGATGATGAGGATGTTTGACGATTATTCTACCCTATCTTTCCTTTCATTTATGCTTTGTTTATGTTCTTTCTACTTTCAAACCTAGATGGGTAAGGTTGTTCCCATTCAATAAAAGCATGAGAAGTTTGATATTTTGAGTTATATATTTTGTAGCTTTACAATTTATTTAATTTCGAAATATTAGATGTTGTGTTATTATTTCCTTACTTGTACATATAATGTTTGAAATGCGATATATTTCTCATTATTTTGTATTTGTGAATGTGAAGAATCATGTCGGGAAGAGGACGTGGAGGTCGTGCCGGTGGCCGAGGTACCATCAACATGACAGCAACTGAGCTGGCGGCACTAATCAACGATAGTGTGGCTGAGGCTCTAGTAACACAGAATGCTGCAGGTAAATGCTATAACCATTGACTAGTGAGGTCAATTCATCTCTCAAAGCGCCTTTCCCAAGCTTTATAATCTCGATCTTATATTATGTTTCTAAATCCAGGTTAGCAGAATCAGCAACCAACATGCACATTCAAGACATTTATGAACTGTAAGCCCCACACCTTTAGTGGAGCTGAAGTACTACTCCGGTGGTTCGAGAAAGTTGAGTCGGTATTTGCCATGTGTAACTGTCCCCTGGCCAATCAAGTCAAATTTGCTTCTAGTACTTTGGAGGGCCCGGCTCTCACATGGTGGAATACACAGGTCCAAATGTTAGGTTTAGCTATGGCCAATGCACTCCCATGGGAGGAGTTTAAGACGATGATGAAGGAGGAGTACTGTCCTCGGTATGAGATTCAGAAGTTGGAAGGAGAATTCTGGAACGTGAAAATGGAAGGTTCTGAAATTGAGCTATACACCACTCGCTCTCATGAGCTTGCTACCATGTGCCCACACATGGTGACTCCTGATTACAAGAGGATTGAGTTGTACATTGGAGGCTTAGTGCCTCAGATTCAGAGTATGGTCACCTCATCCAACCATACTACCATCCAACAGACTATCAGACTCGCCCACAAGTTAACAGACCAGGCGGTGACTCAAGGGACTCTACCCCCGAGGGGTTCAGTTTCTAAATCCACCGATAATCATAAGCGCAAGTTTGATCATAACTCCAATTCCCACTCTAAGGGACCCTAGTTTAATCAACCTCATCAGCAGCAACGAAAGTTTGAGCCTGCTAAGAACTTCAACCAGATGACCTTTTTAGGTCAAAATCAAGGTGTTTATGCGGCGAAAGTTTGAGCCTGCTAAGAACTTCAACCAGATGACCTTTTTAGGTCAAAATCAAGGTGTTTATGCGGCGAAAGTTTGAGCCTGCTAAGAACTTCAACCAGATTTGTAACAGTTGTCAGCGGTGTGGCAAGATACGCCATGCTGGCAAAGATTGTAGGGGTGAGTTGCAAGCCAAGCAGCCTTTTCAACAGCCTGGGTCTACAAAGGGCTGTTTCGAGTGTGGGAAGGAGGGACACTTTCATAAGAATTGTCCTCAGTTAAAGAAGGGAGGTAATGGAAATCACAACCCTAATCAGAACAACAACAATGGCAACAACAACAATAATAATGGAGGGAATGGTGCGAAAGGACGAGCCTTCGTGCTCGGATCCGGAGAAGCTCGATGCGATCATAATGTGGTCACCAGTAAGTTCCACTTAAACAATTACTTTGCTTCTGTCCTTTTTGACACTGGTGGTGATAGGAGTTTTATATCTAAGAAACTTAGTGATATGATAAAAGAAACTCCAAATCTGTTAGAAGCTAAGTACATAATAGAAATAGTCGATGGCCAAATAATTGAAGCAACTCACATTCTTAAGGGTTGTAAGCTTGAGTTGGCTGGTCATAAACTTGATATCAACCTTATGCCGGTCACACTTGGTAGTTTCGATGTAATTGTCGGCATGGATTGGTTATCTAAAAACCAAGTCGAAATCATCTGTCGTGAGAAAATTGTTCGCATTCCTCTCCCGAGTGGAGAAACTCTTTCCATTCAGGGCGAAAAGGTTGGTGCAGTCATCGGCATCATATCATTCATGAAAGCATAGAAATGTATTCGAAAATGGCATACTGCTATTCTGGCTCTCGTCGCCGAGCAGCCATATGAGGAGAAAAATATTGATGATATACCGATCGTTTGCAACTATCTGGAAGTATTTCCTGAGGATTTTCCTGGTCTGCCACCTCACCGTCAAGTTGAATTCCAAATCGATCTAGCACCCGGAGCGGCACCGATCGCTCGGGCACCTTACAAATTAGCACCTAGTGAATTGCAAGAATTTTCCACTCAGCTACAAGAATTGTTGGATAAATGTTTCATCCGACCTTGCTCATCGCCATTGGGAGCTCCAGTTCTGTTTGTCAAAAAGAAAGACGGTGCTTTCCGCATGTGTATCGACTACCGTGAACTGGTGCTGATAGGAGTTTTATATCTAAGAAACTTAGTGATATGATAAAAGAAACTCCAAATCTGTTAGAAGCTAAGTACATAATAGAAATAGCCGATGGCCAAATAGTTGAAGCAACCCACATTCTTAAGGGTTGTAAGCTTGAGTTGGCTGGTCATAAACTTGATATCAACCTTATGCCGGTCACACTTGGTAGTTTCGATGTAATTGTCGGCATGGATTGGTTATCTAAAAATCAAGTCGAAATCATCTGTCGTGAGAAAATTGTTCTCATTCCTCTCCCGAGTGGAGAAACTCTTTCCGTTCAGGGCGAAAAGGTTGGTGCAGTCATGGGCATCATATCCTTCATGAAAGCATAGAAATGTCGAAAAGGGCATACTGCTATTCCTTTCTCTCGTCGCCGAGCAGCCATCTGAGGAGAAAAAGATTGATGATATACCGATCGTTTGCAACTATCCAAAAGTATTTCCCAAGGATTTTCCTGGTCTGCCACCTCACCGTCAAGTTGAATTCCAAATTGATCTAGCACCCGGAGCGGCATTGATCGCTCGAGCACCTTACAGATTAGCACCTAGTGAATTGCAAGAGTTGTCCACTCAGCTACAAGAATTGTTGGATAAAGGTTTCATCCGACCTTGCTCATCACCATCAGGAGCTCCAGTTCTGTCACACCCCAACCAACGGCGGAATACGTCGGGGCGGGACATGTAGAATGTTCAAAAGCTCAAGGTTTGCTAAACTTTAAATATTTAAACAACCAGTTTCATATCATAAATAATCATGAATTCAACAATACAAGGAAAATAGAAATACATAAATAGTTTCATTAATTTAAATTCTAGGTCCTCGGTCCTAAGTGAAGCAACTTGTACTTATTCTCAAACATTAGTACCTGAAACATGATGAAAACAAGGTCAACTAAAAAGTTGGTGAGCATACATAGGTTTTGACACACAACCAAGTTTAAAGTGTTTTATACAATTCATACGATACACGTGTATAAGGCATTTATGGAGAATCTATAGTTAAACTAAGCGTGTACAATCAAACCTTGTGACTGAGGCATAACACGCAGGTTACCCTAATGTAAAGTCGGTAACAAACACCCTAACCGGGTGGGTTTGTCAGACACAATAGATCTATCAATGTTAACCGTTGGCTTGTACGGAGTTAATGATTGTACTAATGTCATGTATATGTAGTCTTAACTCATAGCATTCAAGCATAAAGTACATAACACATAATATCATATTATTGAATTGTAATTAAGTCTATGCAAAAAGGTTTCAAAAAGTAAATCACGTTTCACCCCAAAAGTATAAAATGAAAAAGGGGGCTATGTAAACTCACCTTGAAATGAGTAGCTTAAAAACCACACAAAGAGTTGCTGCGCAATTGACTAGCTAACCACGAGGTCAACCTATGTTTGATGGTATACGTGTATCAATGTTTGTACAATATGAAATTTGGGGTTTCTAATGAGCAAGGGGTTATGATGGGTTTTTCCTTATTTAAATAAGGAAAATAATTATTAAGTTTCAAATAATAGTTTTGTAAGTTTTGTTAAATAATATAATTTGAATAAATAAAAGAATAAATAATTTATTTTCTTTTGTTTGTAATTAAATATGTTTGTAAATGAATAAATAAGTGAATAGATAAATGAATGATAATATAAATAAATGAATATAAAGAAACCCTTTATTTATTTATAATTTGAATTCCATGAAAAATTAGTGTAAATAATAACCTAATTAATAATAATTTAATCATAATTAATTATTAATTAAAAGTATGAAATTTGTTTAAATAAATAATTTATATAAGGGAAGTACATAAAATAGAAAAATCTGTAAAACTTTATAAGGCTATGGGTTTATAAAATAACCTTATTTACATCCCAAATACAATTTACAATTTAGAGACCTTAATAAATAATTTGTTAAAATAATTGTAATAAAATAATTTAAAGTTTATTAGGTTTTTATTCTAAAAGAAATGAATAAAATTGTTTCTCACAAAAGACTTGTCAATTTATATGTTAAAACCATTCTGAGTTTTGTATATTTATAAACTAAATTTTATAAAGTGGTTTTTGTCATGAAAATCGGGTTTTAAAAATAAGTGCAGTGAGTAGGGATCGAACCCGGGTGGGTTCTGGGAATTACTTGCGTGCAAACCACTGAACCAGGGGACTAATCCTTGATACATATCCGGTTTGATAATGTAATAAAATGTACTTGAATAGGGACCGGTTTGGGTTTACTGAACACGCAAAAAGGGAAGCCGGTTGTGGGTTTCGAACCCACGCCATCTAGCCTAGCGGTGCAGTGGCTTACCGGCTGGGCTAGATGGTTTCGCCGGTCGTATAAGGATTCGAAATTTATTAATATGCTAACTAAATCAAAGCCCCAAATCGAATCGGCGTTATTTAGAACATGAACCCTAGGTTCAATTTTTGGTCTGATTGACTCTGTCTTTTCCAATAGGTATAGGGCTATTGGAGAGCATTTGAAAATGATTCAAAAGACACAAAACTTACGTGATTTGGTGTAGAATTGAGGGTGGTCGGCTGAAACACAACTCCGACTGCTCGTGCTACTCGACAGGGTTCCAGACGTGAAATGCGGGCCGTATGAGTGTTCAGAGAGTTTGGGTGAAGGTGTGCGAAGGTGAGGGAATGTATTAGTTCGTTTAATTTCATCCAATTGTATGATTTGGTAAAAAGCTTGCGTATGACAGCCGTTGAGGCGAAATACGCGTTAATTTGAATGAAACGCGAATGAATTGGGTCACGAATTGGGATGGAATACATGTTGGGATCGATTGAGCGTGATTTGAGGGTCTATTACTCGATTAATTCCTGATTTGGAGGTGAATTTGATTCAGTTTGACTCCGGATAGTCAAAGCTGTGTGATTTAGTTTAAGTTTCGAAATTGTCGCGTAGGGATTAAATTGACGCGTCCACAGAGTTTAGGACCAGCCAAAAATCATTCCAGTAACTAAGATGAGTCTTGATCTGACGGGTCTTGATCAAATTTGGTCTAGATTTGATCGGTAGGGGGTTGTTGACTTTTCGAAGTCAACATTTGCCAAAAGGAGTCAAAGATTGAAAATTTTAAATAGATAGGTTCAAGTTGAGGGAAAAGGTTTAATTGTAAGAGTCCAAATTCATTTACAAGGGGTTCACGACCAATCCATTTGTTATATAAAAAAATGTCTTTTATAAGAGCTTGTAACTAAACTATTTTTCTTTGTTTATAAAAGTTGTTTTCATAAATTTTTATAAAGTTAACATCAATTGTCTTAACCTTCCCTTTTCATTGGATTACAAAGTGGTTTATGAATATATCTCTATATATATATATATATATATATATATATATATATATATATATATATAAACCTATGTATGATATATGTATTCTATAGAAAAATATCATGAGATTGAAAGGTTGAAATTTTGGCTTGATACATACTTAGGAAGCAAAATAATAAATGTGACATATTGCGTCCTACAAGTAAAAGTTTGAAAATGAAAATGTCATTGTTGTAATTTAAAGAAAAATAAAATAATACCCTGAAAATCATGGATGTTACAAGTTCTGTTTGTCAAAAAGAAAGACGGTACTTTTCGCATGTGTATCGACTACCGTGAACTGAATAAAGTGACAATCAAGAATCGCTATCCTTAGCCTCGTATAGATGATCTCTTTGATCAACTCCAAGGATCAAGTTTCTATTCCAAGATAGATCTTAGGTCTGACTACCACCAATTGAGAGTCCGAGATGAGGATATCTCCAAGCCTGCTTTCAGGACAAGGTACGGCCACTATGAGTTTATGGTCATACCTTTCGGATTAACCAACGCACCCGCGGTATTCATGGACCTCATGAACCGTGTGTGTAAGCCATACCTTGATCAATTTGTCATCGACGACATCCTCATTTATTCCAAGAACAAGGAGGAACATGAGGAACATCTACGTTTAATCCTGGAATTACTAAAGCAGGAGCAGCTGTATGCTAAGTTTTCCAAGTGTGAATTCTGGATTCGGGAAGTTCAATTCTTAGGGCATGTGGTTAATGAGAAGGGAATACATGTCGATCCATCAAAGATTGAAGCCATCAAGAATTGGACAGCACCGACGACTCCGACAGAGGTGCGGCAATTTCTGGGATTGGATGGTTATTATCGTCGATTCATCGAGGGATTTTCTAAGATTGCACAACCTCTCACTGCCTTAACTCAGAAGGGTAAAGCCTATAACTGGGGCGACAACCAGGAGTCAGCATTCTAACTCCTTAAACAGAAACTTTGCAGTGCACCTATTCTAGCTCTTCCGGAGGGAACGGATGATTTTGTGGTGTATTGCGGTGCATTCATTCAGGGTCTGGGTTATGTGTTGATGCAGCAGAAAAGGTGATCACATACGCTTCACGTCAACTAAATATTCACGAGAAAAACTACACCACTCATGACCTAGAGTTGGGAGCCGTAGTTTTCGCGCTTAAGATATGGAGACATTACTTATATGGTACCAAGTGCATTATCTACACCGATCACAAGAGTCTTCAGCATATCTTCGAGCAGAAAGAGTTGAAAATGAGACAGCGTCGTTGGGTCGAGCTCTTGAGTGATTATGACTGTTTGATCTGGTATCATCCGGGTAAGACTAATGTTGTAGCTGATGCCCTAAGTCGAAAGGAAACCAAGCCCAAATGAGTTCGAGCATTACAACTTACTATTCACCCTGAATTACCTGACAAAATCCGTAGTGCTCAACTCGAAGCCCTGAAGGAGGAAAACCTACCGCTGGAAGCCACACGTGGTATGGAAGCACAACTCGAGGTCAAATCTGACGGCATTCGCTACTTCGCCGAGCGAATATGGGTTCCCGTATTTGGGAACTTAAGGGAAATAGTCATGGATGAAGCTCATAAATCTCGTTACTCCGTTCATCCAGGTTCTGACAAGATGTACCACGACCTAAAGGTGTTGTATTGGTGGCCAAAGATGAAGGCCGATATAGCCACCTATGTGAGCAAGTGCCTGACTTGCGCAAAGGTCAAGGTTGAATATCAAAAGCCTTCCGGTCTACTCCAGCAACCGGAGATTCCCATGTGGAAATGGGAGCAGATATCCATGGACTTTATCACAAAGTTGCCACGAACTCCTACCGGATGTGATACCATTTGGGTAATCATTGATCGTTTAACAAAGTCCGCTCACTTCTTAGAAATCAAGGAAACAGACAAAATGGAGAAGCTTACTCGTATTTACTTGAAAGAAGTAGTATCTCGGCACGGGGTGCCAATCTCTATCATTTCGGATCGTGACGCACGATTCACCTCCCGTTTTTGGCAATCATTACATAAAGCTTTAGGCACGCGTCTAGATATGAGCACAACATACCACCCTCAAACTGATGGCCAGACGAAGCGTACTATTCAAACCCTGGAGGATATGCTACGAGCTTGTGTGATTGATTTCGGTAACATTTGGGAGTCTCACCTACCGTTGGTGGAGTTCTCCTACAACAACAGTTATCACACTAGCATCAAGGCAGCTCCATTCGAGGCACTATATGGACGGAAATGCCATTCTCCTATTTGTTGGGCCGAGGTTAGGGATAGTCAACTTACTGGTTGTACTTGAAACTTCTTAGAAAATCGTTCAAATTAGAAACCGTATGGCAGCAACTCGTGATCGTCAAAAGAGCTATGCCGATAAGCGTCGTAAACCGTTAGAATTTTAAGTAGGGGATATGGTTTTGTTAAAGGTCTCACCTTGGAAAGGTGTCATTCGTTTTGGGAAGCGAGGCAAACTGAATCCTCGTTATGTTGGGCGATTCAAGATAGTGAAGAGAATTGGCCCAGTAGCGTATCAACTGGATCTACCTGAAGGACTTAGTGGTGTACACAACGTTTTTCACGTCTCAAACTTGAAGAAATTTCTGGCAGACGAGTCACTCGCGGTTCCTCTTGAGGAACTACACATCGATGAACAGTTGCGTTTCATCGAAGAACCCGTGGAAATCATGGATAGGGAAGTCCAAACGCTAAAACGCAGTAAAATCCCTATTGTCAGAGTCCGTTGGAACTCGAAACGCGGACCAGAATTCACGTGGGAGAGTGAGGATCAGATGATGCGCAAATATCCGAATCTGTTCAATCACTCCACGTCAAACTCTTAAGGTACTATTTTAATTTTCGGGACGAAAATTCTTTCAACTAGGGGATGATGTGACATCCGGAAAATTTATTTATTTATTTAACTTTCGGGACGAAAATTCTTTCAACTAAGGGATGATGTAACAATCTGACTTTTCAAGTTAACTCCGTTAGTAATATCGTTATATATTCTGTTAATTCCTAACCCAGTTAACCCAATATTAAATCCCGGGGATCAATTCTGTCTAAATTCAAACTTGAATACCTGAATTCGCAAGGACCAAAGCTGTAATTATCAGAATTTTGATTATGTTGACTTTGTGAAGTCAAACTCGCAACCAACATTCCAAATCCAAGTTCTATAACCGAATTCGTTTGAAATTGTAACGGAAAATGAATTTTAATTCTATTATCGTCCATAATGGAATCATAATTGAGTAGTAATTGTGCGAATTAAACCCAATGATGGGTGTTCATGTCGAAACGGTCAAAACCGTAACAAAAACCCATCAATTCGACCAAATTGGTTTACCATTCCCCAATCAAACTCTCTGCACACCTTGAACGAGCATTCTTGAAGCATTTGCACAGTTCAATTTGGTCGGAGACGAAGTCGTGGTGACCGAAGATTCAACTCGCGCAAGCCGACACTCATCCTACTCGTTCACCATCAATTCGATATCGTTTAAGGTAACAATACTCTCCAATAGCTTCGTTTATATGTCTGGATCAAAAGACCTATACCAATTCAACCTTTAAACATCAAATCTATCATGATCCTAACCTAGGGTTTCTTCATAAAAACGATTTAGGGGTTTCGACCCTAAACGCAATCTCAATCAAATTAATTTACATCAATAGTTTCGCAATCACGTATTCATTGAAAACCCTCTATCAATTTCATCTTATAATGTAACATCCCAAAACTCCTAAACATAAGATAGGACACGTGTCGGTTGAGAAACGTGGCCAAAGAACCCAACTGGGTTCGAAACTGGAAGACTATTCGCCCGGAAATAGCCAAAAACTTCGCATAAGCATATCTCGGGCTAGAAAATGAGTTATGGAAACCATAATATATGAAAATGACGTTTCTCGGCGAGGAAAGAATGAAAATCATATAAGTTAAGCCGGTAGAGGACCGCTACCTATAGCTTAACGGTCCGCTATGTGCGAAGTAAGCAAAAAATCTTATTCTGACGCGTGGAATGCTGACTAATCACCCTGAGGCGGTGGAGGACCTCCACCAGAACCCTTAACGGTCCACTAAGGGCCCCCAGAAGGCCTATAAATTGATTCTTAAGGCCGTTCAAAGAGGGAAACAAACACACCAACACCAAAACCACCACTGACACACACGACTCCCGAGGAGCCCCGAACGACGATTACGAGTGTGGTACGCAGAAAAATACGGTTCGAGTCGGAGAAATGTTTAAAAAGAGGAACGAACTTAGAAACTACTCGAATATAATGTAAGTACACCGGACCCGTACCCTAGACACGGTTATGTAAAATACGTGTTTATATGATGTGATTATGTAATATGTGTTATGTGATATGATGAGGGTACGGGGTAATGACAGATTAGTCTAAACACTAAACGGGAATAATGGAGTAGTCACGATGTATCCAAGGGGTGGTGGATACGCAGTTAATACTTCCTATATATAAGCCTCTTGTGTACTTCGTGGTGAAACCATTATAAATGTTTAGGAGTATAGACTAATAAAGAATAAAGAAATATAGTAAACGTACGGGAGAACATCCAACCGGTATGTAGTTATCTGACAAACGGAATGTCCTGTCTAGGAAAGAGCGGTGTATAAATCTCTCCTAGACTCGTCGCTCTTTCCTGGGACATCTCTGTTGGAGGTACTGCTCTGGAAGGAAAATCACCCCAATTTACAATATATGACGAATACGAATATGAGATGAAAGTATACCATGCATAAATGAATATGTGATGAATATGAATACGTGAAATGCATGATGATTACGTGAATGCATGATGATACGTGCAAACATGAATGAGTATGATGAGACGAGTTTAAACCCTAAAATGGAGTAACGGAGTACTCACGAAGTGTTAGAGGGGTGGTGGATACGCCGCTGGTACTTCCTATATATAAACCCTTCTAATGCGTCGTGGAGAAACCATTACGAAGTTTTAAGGTGAGGACAGGTTGATGAATAAATCAAGCATATACATGAAATGAAAACAAATGGTTGATACATTTGGGAGGCTATGAGTCCAAGATACTCAAGGTCCCAAATGAAATGAGATACCCGGCCTGTAAGGTGGATCTCAATAAATAAAGAAGAAAAAAAAAGAAAAGGAAAGGGAAACTCTAGGTCTTCGGGGAGTAAAAGCCTCTGTGGCTGAGGAATGAATAAGTATTCGTGACAAATGCGAGGATGCCTATACTGACGAGTATAAGGACCTTGCCAATTCTCGGACCGGAGGCAGAGGCCTGTGATGGTTGCGAGGGGGTTAGCATACCCATAAATATACTAAAAGCGTGGCCGGAGGTACGTCTGGAGATGGTCACGTGGGCACGAGGCCCCAGAAAACTTGAACAATAAGAACCTAAAGGGTTCATAATAAAATGAACAATACAGTGTACTTACTTAGCGTAAGCTAATTCAAAAACGTTTTCCCAACACTGCAGGAAAGAAGCACGTGGAATAGAGCTTCCTATGGACGAGACTGGTCGAAGTTAAAAGATCCCTATATAGGATAATGTAATTGTATTATCCTTTTGTAAAATAATATTATTATAAATGAAAAAGTTGCCTTAGCCATTATGGCAAGGTTTTGTTAAATCTGGGACCCGTTTTCCGAATTAAACTCTGATAAAATAATAGTAAAATAAGTAGAGTGTTTCATATAACATCGGATTGGTCTTGATCCAGTAATTAGGATTAGTTCATATTTCAATTTGGGGCTTTCAATCTTTGACACTACCTTAATCAAATTAAACCGCAAGGTCAGACTCGGAATCGATTGTTTAGTAAAAGCCCCCTGATTCCATCGATTTCTAATATCCAATTTGATCAATTTAGTTCCGAGTTCATGTCTAGGGTTTTCGGCTTCTTATTTATGAAATTAGGGATCCTATAACTGATGATTTTGCAATTAAACGTGACCTCAGATTCGAAAACCCTCGATTTACAAAACCCCTTTACTGATTTGAATCATTGTTATCGAATTTGTGAGTATTAGACTGGGATCGATCACGGGTTGGTTTGAAAGGGGAATCTCAGGGATTTGATGATTAAAACCATTTTGGTCGGGTCCATATCGCGATTACCCTAGCGGGTGGGACTGGTTAAGTGTGTGTGCTCATGGGGAGGAGACCCGGGTTCGAATCCTCCCCCCCTGTTTTTTTAAATGTGCATTTTAATGATATTTTAATTATAAAATCAATTGCTATATTATTATATTATTATATAAATGAGTTTTAGACCGGAAAACCACCCGTAGGCTCGGGTTTAGCCTTGTAACCCATATTCGTTATTTAAACTTCGTTTATAAAATAATATATATTATTATTTTCAACCCGTTATCTCATTTAAAAATAATATATATTTATATATTATTATCATATCATTTATAAATCGTGTGTAACATTTTTAACAAATAAATAATATAATTAACTATATTATTTACACTCGTTTATATTCTTGAATAAAAATAATAGAACTATTATTTTAAGTTGCACAATTGTTTATTGTGATATTTTGTGAAATCTAAAAATAATATATAAATTATATTATTTTCTTAGGCCATTAGTTTAATGGTACAAACATTTGAACATATTTATTATATATTATTATTTGAATCCTTCGACACGAAACATATTTATCCTAATTTAGAAATCCGTATTCCCGTATACACGTTCGTCTACTCATGGTCATTAGAGCGTTTCTCTTAGGACGTTCTCATTCTGTGTCGTCGTCACAATTCCTATTTTTATACCTAATAATTATGTTGTAATTTTAGGGCATTCGTGAGCCGTGTCGGGCTAACGCCTGAGATTTCAATCTCGTACTTGTGTGATTACTACCTACGCAATCAGGTGAGTTTTCACGGCCCATTTTTACTGTTTTAACTTAGGAGAGAAAGCATGTCACAATTATTTTTGAGATTATAATAATTCATATGTTATTAATGTTAAAGCTAAGCGTAACACGCTATCACCGAAAGTCTTCAACACACATCGGACCGTTAATATGGATTTTAGCGATGTAATGTTTAGTAGTACTACTGGGTTTGACAAATCCCACCCGCGTTAGTCGCGCTAACTCGATTTGAGATCGAACGGGTGAAATGTTAGCCTACTCACATCGCCAGAGTTGATAGACCTGGCAGGAGGCAAATAAACAAATTGTCAGCTTCGGTTGCGAGCGCTTAAGTTAAACAAACTGTCACCTATAGATACATATTGAATGTGCAATAATCTTGTAAACGTTTATTTATATATTGAAACCTGTGAACTCATCAACCTCGTGTTGACATCTTTTCTTACATGTTTTCTCAGGTCGCTAAGATAAGGCACATGTGCACATATAGGACATGCATGGAGTCCTATTTTTGAATTATATTTTATTACATTCAGACTATTTTCGTTTATGTTTGGACTGTTTTCGTTTATGTTTGGACTGAATTTTTTGGGCGCGTTTGTTTTGCGCATTTACTTTCTTTATACGCTTCCGCATTTACTCTGATTGATAAAATATTTTCATTTGAGTCCCATATAGAGTCGTTCAATGTAACTAATAACTGAGATTCTGGTTTGTCACTTCCCAAACGGTAAAACTCCGTTAGTTGAAATTAGGGGTGTGACATGAATCTTGTTTACTATTTAGCAATTTTTTTTTTCAATTCGACTTAAATATAACAATTTTGAAAGTTGTTTATTATTCGGTGATTTTTTTTCACTATTAACTACAATTTTAGATCAATTGGAATATAAATTTGACTTATTGGTAACTAATATTCATATATATTTCATTTGTCTCATTCAATTTTAAAAAAATTAAACATTTATAAAAATATTACATAGGATTGGAACATCTATTGAAAGTTGGGTGACTTTAAAGGGACAAAAAAACTTTGAGGTGTTTAAATGGAACACTTGAAAAACTTGGTTACTATTTGGTGAAGTTTTCTCTAGAATTAATTACACGGATGACCCCTATGGTTTACCCAGATTTCCCTAGGAATGTGAAATTACAAGTTTGGCCCAATAGTTTGCACGATTGTAACACCCTTGACTTAGGGTTGGATATCCGTTAATTTTATCCGTTAAGCGAGTGTAAAATGACCAAAATACCCCTTGCATTTAAAAAAAAAAAACAAAGATTATAAATCATAAAACCCATCCCAAACACCCCCTTTCTTCATCCCCAAACTTCCACATTCTTCTGCCACTACACCCCACCCCACCACCACACTTCATCTTCACCTTGCTATAAACGTAGAGGTGGCAACAATATTCAATTGCTGAACCACATGAGGAGTAGAAGCATAATATGTCACCCTCCACAAGGATCCATGTTTAACCAAAAAATTATAACTTCTTGACAACTGATTAAACGGCCATGGCGTATGATCCGTCCACAGATCAATCACACACACACATGAAAACACACATCACATCAATTTCCATCATGCTCATACACCAATTTAAAGAAAATAAATTCAAGAAACCAACCTCATAATCATCACCAAACTTCTCATTAAATGCCCATTTTATAGCTTCAGCAGAAGCTCTATGACCACCACCTGTGTCACTCATCAAAATGAGCACCTTTTTCTTACCATTAGATTCACCACAACTCAAAGGCCATGTTTCATCCTCCAAAACACCACCATTTTCTTCCCCTAATCTACAATTACTCCCTGAAATAACCTTAACGAAGCAAACCCAAGCGGAATCCTATCGCAATGGAGCCTAATAAACTTGTTGAATTCATTAAAAAACTTATTAATGCTAGAACCACCCACACCTCTACCCCCTGAACTCAAAGAACCCACAATCTTGGATGATTTTATTGATTAATTCCTCCCACCAGCCCAAAAATCAACAAACTTCTTATCAGACTGAACATTAGAGAGAATCGAAGAATACCATCAAGATTCAAGCGATTAGAGTTGGAATCAAATGCAAAGTTACTCAATTTAGACAAAATCTTGAACACATTGTTGGTTTCTATAGCTGGAGATGACGATGAAGACAAAGATGATGACTGCTCGCTATTTTCTTGCAATTGTGACCCGTAATCAAGTCATGAAGTCGAAAAGATGATAACTGCATCGCTATTTTCTTGCAAAATCAGTCCCTGACTCCTTATGGTTGTAAATTTGACCCCGTGCACCAAAGTTAGCCATTTTCACTTTTTGTAACTAGCCTCCAACTTTCATTAATGATATTTACACCCCCTATGATATGTTTAACATATAACATGGTAAATTCGGAAGTTGGATCGTTACAAAACTATGTTTTACAAATGATATGTTATGATGAAACTAACCCCTTTTCTTAAATGTTTATGAAAACTTGAACTCACCAACGTTAGATAACTTTTAGTTTGCATATCAGGTTAGAGACTGATAGTCTAGAGAGATGTGCAAGCTTGGATAGTATGGCAGTCGGGCTACTCAACCTGAAAGACTGATATTCTCGATAGTTTGATAGTTGTAAACAATGATGTTTAAAGTTTTAATTCCTTGTGGATTTTAAATGTTTTAAACAAGACTTTCACTGTAATAGATTTTGATTTCCAGGTTAAGAACTATGTGTCTTCACGTTTTGTGTCAATTATGAGACTATCCAGGTTTAGGGCGCTTCACAACATCTCTATTCATATGAATTTGATAACCAAGGTGAAGTGTTATAAATATAGCTTATTTGTGGTTATAAACAATTGCATAAATATGTTTTATCCTATTACAAATAAACTTATCATGTTATTCAAGTGGTTGTTAGAGTTATAGATTGATTCAGTTTCTTCCTACTATATACACCCCATTGTATCCGATTTACAAACACATCTCTATTAATGAAAAAAATAGACATCTTCCTTTTACTATTATGCTAGTTTCATAACATGTCATTATTATTTATTTATTTCTTTATTAATGAATCATACAAATAACCAATACCAACAGGTATACAAAATTATATAATCAAGATTGAAAAAAGAAAGAGAAACAAAAATCATTAATTTTTTTTTACATATTACGCGTCGATCATGATCAATTTAGTGGTCAAAAGCCTTAATTTATTTCATCATCATTAGGTCTGTAAAGCTTTAACCAACGATTGTTTAAGGCTTGAATCGGTCTTGCGTTAGCTTCAACTACCTGATAGACCACAAGTTAAAATTAACATACATGTTTTATTTAAAACGTTCAAACCAATTATGATAGAATATATAATATGTAAAACTCACGTCATGGACTGCTTCATGGATTATACGCAATTGTTCTCGTGAAACCGTCCTCACCTAATAAATAATGAAGCAAGAAAACAGTTTTTAGTCATCAAATTCCTTACTACAATAAATATGTAGTAAAATTTTAATGTAAAAATATATAAACATTTTTACCTTTCGAATAATGGTCCAAGTAACATCGCATGGAGGAGTAGTAAGTGAACCAATATATCGAAAATATTTTCTGCTCCCAATTTTTATTTGTTTAGGATTTATTATTCCCGTACTTATTTCGACTCCTCTAGTAGAAGCCAATGCTTTTAAATATGGTTCCATCTAATCACATATTTCAAAGAAAATAAGAACATGATGATTTATATCATGAGAAAACTGTAGGTTAACTTGTAATATTTGTTAAAGAAAATGTTTATTAACATACCGTTGCTAGAAAAGAGTCGGGGTGACCAATTTTGTATAGGATTCCAACCACTGCAACCTTTTTGTCTATACTTTGATGAACCAAGTGTAGCTCGAGATTAAATCTATGAATGTAGGAATAATATTAACGTCGGATAGAAAGATTAATTTATTGATAATTTAAATGAATTTCGGAGATAAAGTTTAACTTATGCTTGGAAATTCTTTTAAATGTTAATTTAGAATGATGATAAAATTGTAATTGAAAAATATAAAATTGTAGCAGGAGATAAAGTTGGAATCAATTTCTTTTATACATAATTATTTGAAGCTGAAACTTTTAATTTGTTTGTGTTATGTATTTAAGTAATGGTAGCTTTAATTAATTAATTGTAAATGATAATTATAATAAACCTTTAATGAATATATATAATTAATTGTAATATAAGTTTTAACTGGTCAATTTATTTTACAAAAAGTTTTACACTAAATTGATTGTAAAAGGTTGTGAAATTAAATTGAATAGTAAACAATTACTTGCTTTATTATTATTATAGCCTAAAATGTCTTTCTTTTCAGCAGCACATCATAACACTCAAGAAATTAACATGATAATGGAATCAATGGAAAGTGGAATTGTAAAATATTAGATAAAATTCAAAGCATTTACATATCAATGTATGACCATAGAAATCAGTTATTTAATATGAAACTATTTACCGTTGAAAAGTAACTTTTGAATTTTCTTATGTAATTTACTCAAGAGAAGAAAAGTTTTTATTCAATGAAGTACGTCATAATTGTCTCACATGATGGTACAAAAGACGGTAACTTAAATACTTAACTTTTTTTTTGAACGGGATATTCTAGGATAATTAGGTTTCTCCGGGGCAACACATAGAACATCTAGGGCAGCCACCACCGAAGAAACCCCCAACTGGGTAAAGTTGTAACTTTACATCATTCCATTTAATGTTACAAATGAGTTGAAATTTTATTTTTCGTTAATTTTGTACACAAATATGTATTTTATATATGATATATATAATTATAGTTATGGTTTGTGTTCTATATGATGCGCACTTTGAATTTTCTTATGTAATTTACTCACCTTTTAAAGAAGAGAAGAAAAGTTTTTATTCAATGAAGTACGTCATAATTGTCTCACATGGTGGTACAAAAGACGGTAACTTAAATACTTAACTTAATGCCTTACATAAGTTGCAACTTTACATCATTCCATTTAATGTTACAAATGATTTGAAATTTTATTTTTCGTTAATTTTGTACACAAATATGTATTTTATATATGATATATATAATTATAGTTATGGTTTGTGTTTTATATGATGCGCGCTTTGCAACAAGCTAAATTATGTTTAAAATGAAGATAAAATGAATGAAATATTTATAAACTTGTGATATGTCTAAAAGAATATTGATACGTGTTTTACGTAGATCAAAAACCACAAAAGTAAATACCGATTCAGGTAACACCGACCCCTTGGTTTAAGACCCATTTATTTTTTTTTCTTCGATTATCCATTCACATTAAGCTTAATTATTAAATAACTACTTTATAAAGTCGATATTATTACCAATATTCTTTTCCTAGGAGAAATAGATCAGTGTCATAAATTTTTTGTTATAATCATATAAAAAAACTTAATTTTCAAATATTAAGTAAGAAATAGATAGCGATTAGAATTGGGTAAGAGTTTTTGATAAATAAGTAAGATATGTAAAGGAATTTGCATAAGTGATGGAATCAGGAAAAAAAAGTTTGTTTGAGAGTTTAGAATAACAAATTAAAAAAAAATAAAACGCTAAAAGTATTCTAACTTGTAAAATATTGTACCGCATTCTAGTAATATTGAATGGGCATATTCAAAAAAAAAATATAAGAAACACTAGTGTAGGGTGGGGTTTGAACAGGTCACACCTCTTATAGCATAACATGATTTAACTAAGCCAAGCTTTCAGTTGTTAATTATTACTTACATAAAGTATATAAATGCAAAGGAAGTTGGGTTTTTACACCACAGAGAATGGCTGCGTCGACCAATCAGAGTAAGTGTGATGAATAATTTCTCCTACGAATGTGTATATAATTTCTCCTACGAATGTGTATATATTTATAATGTAATATTGTTTCAAATATTTTCTTGTATCTATAATTAAAATGTTCAAATTTGCTATCGTCCAATAGTTTAATCCTTGGGTTGTTTAAGTTGAAGCAAATAACATAGAAATGGTTAGACTAGAGTATGGGAACAAACATTATGTTAAACTTCAACAAAAATATGTTTAAGGTTAGGAGAAATAAACTAACTTAATCACTAAGTTATTATTATAACCCCTTGAACTTTAATATAATCTCTTCCAAACCACCCTTTCGAGATCAACCGTACTGCCCTTAATGTTGCTAACTTTATCAATCCCTCTCAACATCATCTTCCATGTTTATTATTTTACGAAAATCAACTAGCTTCGGTCATGGCAAGCTCTTAGTAAACATGTCAGCTGCTTGCTCTTGAGTACTTATATACTCCAGACTTATTTCATTCTGCAACACTTTTTCACTTACATAGTGGTAATGAACCTCAATGTGTTTCGTCCTTGCATGAAAAAGTTGGGTTCTCACCAAGCTTGATTAAAGACATGTTATCACAAAACAAAGTTACTTCACCGTTCTCTAGAACTTGGTTCAAGTGTTTCATATGTAACCTTTGCCACGTTGCTTTATGTGTAGCCATAGCGACTGCTCGATACTCTGCTTCTGTGGTAGACAACGACACAGTAGGTCGTCTTTTGTTGCACCAAACGATAACACTACCTCGCAACATAAACACGTAACTAGTTGTGGATTTTCTCGTACTCAAATCCCCAACGTAATCTGCATAACTATATCCGACTAGTTCTAGCTTCGAGTGTTTCTTGAACTTAATGTCATATTGCAAAGTCGTTTTCACATACCTTAGAACTCGACTCTCATCTTCCACATGTGGCTTTCGTGGCTTCACATGTACAAGCTCAAGACACCTACAACGAAAGCTACGCCCGGTCTTGTCAAGGTAAGATAGATGAAACTACCAATTATTTTTCGCTACATGGTGGCGTATTCTAGTACATTTCCTTTATCCACACACAACGTCACGACTGTATCCAAGGGAATAGAAGAGGCTTGCAATTAAGCATACCAAACTAGACTAGAAAATCATAACAATATCGTTTCTAGTGAAGGACTAGATCATCGGCTCTGTAGTCAACTTCTAAACCAAGAAAGTGGCTTAGTCTTCCAAGATCTTTCATACTAAACATGGTCAAAGGTTCTCTTCCAATTGGTTGATCACTTCTTCATTGTCCCCGGTTGAAATTAGATCATGCATATAGAAGGATAATCGCAACATTAGTCCCGATTGGCTTAACAATCAAACTAGCATCAGCACACGCCATGCTAAAGCCATTATGATGTAGAAACTCGCTTATTTTCCTGAATCATAGCCTAGGTGATTGCTTCAAATAGTATAGGGCTTTCTTTAGTTTACACACGTAGTTTGGATGTTCATAGCTTTCCAATCCTATTGGTTTTTCCATGTGAATAACATGGTCCAAGTCACCGTGATTTGATACCGATTTTGTTTTTTTGTTACAATTATTTTTTCACTTATTTTGTTTCTCTACTGTAACTTTTAAAATATGGGTTTGGTATAAATTTTAGTCAAAACCAATTTATTTAACGTTTCGTCGTAAATTTTTAGCCATTTCATTAAAATTTTAATTCTTAAAATGTTAAATCTTATATTTCTTAAGTTTTTTAAATGTAACGGTTTTACATGGTTTTATCTTTCTATTAAACGATATTTTAAAATTCGCTTTCATTTTCCCAACATCCATTTCTATAACGACTTAATTTTTTCATAATTTTCAAATATACCATAGCCACATGATTATTTTTATCTGTGTTTTAACATTCAAAACCGAGCTACCACGACACACTGACACCTACCTTGCTACATCGCGCGAGTGGTTTAAAACTAGTTTCTTTCACATCACTACTAATAAAAAAATCCTCACAACTAAAATACAAACACATATTATTAAAAGAATAATTGCCAAAATAAAGTTGTCACTAGTTCCTCAGCCGGCTCTTGATTATTTCCAAGTTAAATTATTTTTAAATAAATAAATTGTCTATTACATCACTCATGGCTTCTTATACCCTCCATTTTCACATTAATATGAGTTTAATTACTTCGCTATTATGGTTATGGTTATAACACAATGATTATTTATATTTTGTTTTTATTTATTATGAGCTCGATCTACTCTACCCACGGGCAAGCATCCTACGACCCAACATCATGCAGAGATGACCGTAACATTGCTCCGGGCACAAGGTACACTTGCCCTAACGCCACGTCATCCAAGATTCCATGCCAAACTTTCTTGACTTTCCGATCAAACCCTCGTTTTCCGACCATCTCCGCCATCTCCACCTTGTTCGGTCAGCCACCCGACACCTTACTTCAACTAAACCAGATTCACGATTCACCTTCAGAAACTTTGTTTGTGGGAAGAGAAGTATTTATTC
This sequence comes from Smallanthus sonchifolius, assembly GCA_023525975.1. Classification (NCBI taxonomy): domain Eukaryota; kingdom Viridiplantae; phylum Streptophyta; class Magnoliopsida; order Asterales; family Asteraceae; genus Smallanthus; species Smallanthus sonchifolius. Next base: position 50,870,217 of record CM042045.1, read on the forward strand.
CCGTCACTTGTTCGTGTTCCGACGACTTCTTTCAAACACGAATCAACTATACGGTTACTGATAACACGACGGTTTCTGATACTGCTTGCGGGGTGTTCGAAGGGTTGGTTAAAACGGTTACGCTTCAACAAGTTGTTCTTGATGTGCCTTTAAAATGTGCTTGCCCTATTAGTGACGACTATAAATATATGGTCACTTATCCTTTGGTTTCAGGGGACTCTATAAGTACAATAAGTACTAAATTTGGTATTTCAAAATATGATATTTTGGCAGCTAACAATTTACAACTTGACACAACTGTTTATCCGGAAACAACCATTTTGGTACCGTTACGTTTGAAAGTAATTAATTTTATTGTAACGAATATTCAACCGCCATCACCGGGATTTCTTCCGACAAAACCGGTCGAAGGACATGTTAGATGGACGAAACTTAAGAAAGTGTACATTGTTGTTTCGATTATCGGGTTTGGTTTGGTGGTAGCGATACTAATCGTTACTTTTTTGTATATAAACGCGTTGAATAAGTGTAAGCGTGACGTTTTTGTCATACCTTCGACTCGTAGAAGCTCTTTTACCTCGTTTTCAACGCCTCCGGCTAGTTCCCCGCGGTCTAGGCCTAGCCCGGCCACGAGAAGCTCACCGAGCTCGTGTTTGTCACCCGATCTACTTGCTAGCATAAAGTACTCTTTGTATAATTTAACTATTGAGGAAATTAAAAGCGTTACGAAGGATTTTAGTGATGAGTGTAGAGTGAATGACGATACTTATCGAGGGTTGCTCGATGATGCGCGAGTGTTGATCAAAGCGATTGAATTCTCCGAAATACGACATGTGATTGATCTACATTCGAAAGTTAACCGTGTCAATATATTGAAGTTGCTTGGGGTATGTTACAATGAGTCATCATGGTCATATGTTGTGTTGGAGCACCCGGCAAACATGAGCTTACACGACTGTTTGACGAACTCTTCGCGTTTGACGTGGCAACGAAGAACACAGATCGCGTTTGACATCGCGATGGGGTTGCATTACTTGCATTATTGCATAGTCCCTCCTTATATGCAAACGGGACTATGCAGTGAAAACATCTTTGTGACGTCGAAATTTAGGGCAAAACTGGCAGTTTTGTCACGAAATTTGAATCCCGGGATTATGGGATCAGCAACCATGATCCCGGGACTAGAGTATGAGAAGTTTGATGCTTTGAAGACGCTAGAGAAAGAAAATATTTGGGAATTTGGGATGGTTTTGCTTGAGATTTTATCCGGGAAAGTGAATATCGATACGACTTCATCGATCGCGTTCTTAGGAGGGGAGGGTGCCGAAGGAGGGTGTTTTGAGAACTTGAAGAGTTTTATGGACCCTTGTTTGAAAGAAGACTACCGTTTGGCTGAGGCATTGTGTTTAGGAGTATTGGCTAAAGCTTGTGTGGAACATGATCCTTTGCATAGGCCATCCATGGATGATATCCTCAAAGTCCTTGCTAGAATGGTATGATTTCAAATTTCATGGGTAAGAAACATAGATCTATGGGTACTTTTGCCGTTATCTTAAAAGGAGATGTATAATATAAGCTTGTTTTTTCGCTAAGAACTGTAAAAACTACATAATGCATTTATACGTTACGATTGAAAGATATTTGAGTGTTAAAAAGAGAATGCGGTAAACAGTTATATTACCGTTTTATGCATCACGGTTAAAACAAATAGTTCAACTATTTATACGATTAACACCACAGTTTTTTACTTAAAATTAGTTATATATCAAACGAAACTCTACCTTACCTTATATGACAAGATTACATGCTAATATGTACACAATGTTTTAATATATCTGTTTTACAATGTAAGGTTGTGTGTTTAAGTATTTTCTCAATCTTCTATTATTAATATTTGGTATTTTGTTTATTTTCAAATAGATAAATATTTGTTGAAGATTCAAAATTTATTCAAAACATATTTAGATGTTAATTTATCAGCGTGGGTTCGAATCATTCCTTGCATTTTGTTTTTTGTTTAATAGGATAAATTTTTTTCCTACCCCTCACATGATTAAGTTATTTGCATTATATTTATTTACTTATTTATTTTTCTAAAACCACGATCCCACTCAATTATAGATCGTTTATTGAATTTTGCACGGAAATTTTATCACGATTTGTTGCTTTGAATTTAATTATCATGATAATCGAGCTTTCATGTGTTTAATTTTCGAATAATTTTATTTTCCTATAATAACTTTCGTTCGTTAATTTTTTTTAAACGGAGTGCGCGGCTATGTTTTTTTTTTTTTTCAAAGTTCCAATATATTTTCTTTTTAAACGGAGTTGTATTCAAATTCGAGTATTTTTCGGGATCGTAGTCTATAGCGAGTCCCGTTACCGTTACGATACCGTTATCTGTATATTGGTACTATCGAAACCGGTATCGGTATTCGATCTCTTATATGGTTTTGGACAAGACGTACCAACAACGACCAAACATCTGTCGCGTGGCGCGAGAAAAAATGACTAAACTCCCGCAGAAGCGCGGGTAAAAAAACTAGTATTATTTAATAGTCGCATATGATAAAAACATATAATTGTCAAATGGCCAGACGAATATGAAGACTAAATTGGACGTTTATGTAAAAGAAGGTGATTCTTAGGTTAAAATATATTATAAACGGAGTTTGACGTGTGAAAATCAACCGCTCAATAAAGTGAGAAGAAATATATGATAAAACATATAATTGTCAAATGGTGTACATTCATTAAACCAATTGCTTTTCTCTTGAGATTAATGTTTTAAAAATCAGATCGTTAGTTGAATAGATACATTTGATGGTTCTCCGGCTCATCCGATCTTAAAAATCAACCGCTCAATAAAGTGAGAAGAAAGATTGACCATTTTCCATTAGTCTTCACTGATTTCGTCTCGTTCATTTAAAACCAGCAAAACCAGTCGGTTTATATGTGCTTGACCTATTAGCTAGTTGTCGTCTTGTCGAGCCAACGACAGTGACAATTCATGATATAACTGTAACTATTTTTTCAACATGGTTTTGAAAACATTACTTGAATAATCATAATGGGATGTAATTTTCCTCTCTCGTGAAAGTTAGTTACATATGTAAATGAAAAATAAGTAAAACAAAATTGTATTTTATTATGCATACAAATAATTATACCCAAATAAATTAAATCATATATGACTTTAAGCTATAAATTTACAAAAAAATGTCACAAATAATTAGTTATTTTGTTGATCGTCAGGCCTATAAAGCTTTATCCAGCGGTTATTCAAAGGTTGAACCGGTCTTGCATTAGCTTCCGCATACTGTATCATTATTAGGAAAAATTAATACATGATATACTTATTTTGAGTATGCATGTAGCACTACAGCCAAATGTTAAAGATCATACATTCAACATATGAAATATTGATTAGGGATCTATCGTGTCACATGTGGCATGATCGGATTAATTTTTATATTTTTTTTATCTTTTACATATCTATACTATATAATAAATAAAGGTTTCTCAATGGTACATGTCGTCTTCATATTCACCCTTATAAAATTTTTTTCGTCTCTCTCATAATAAATAGACTTCCATATTTCAATAATAATATATTTTTAAATAAATTATTAATTATACTAATAAAACACATTTATTTTAAATATATCTCATATTATAAGAAACTTTGAAATATAATTAACTTGTGTTTTCAATCAAATAGTAAATAAAAGTCAAATTATATTGAATAGTGTTTTATGTGTTTTTTAAACTCAATTATATACTAATTTTTACATATTTTTTTATTTTGTTTTCTATTGTTAGTATATGTGATACATTTTTTCAACTATAAAATACATATATAAAGATTTAAAAATTTTATATATTGATAAGTTTTCACCCTGTGTAGTACACAAGTTCTAAACTAGTTATTTCATATAATAAAAGATGTAGAAACTTACATCATGAACAGCTTCGTGGATTGCATATAGTTGTTCCCGTGAAGCAGTTCTCACCTGTCATATTTCAAACCAAAAGTTGGATTTATTGATATATCCTACACTAATTTAAATGCTTATAGCATGGTGAAACTTTATTCAAATCGGTGAAAATTAGTGTACAAATAAATAAATAATAAAATAACTTTCGGTTGTTACCTTTTTAACAATAGTCCAAATAACGTTTTGGTGGCATGGAGGAGTTGTAAGTGAACCAATATATCGATAATATTTTCTGCTTCCAATTTTTATTTCTCGTGGATCAATACTTCCCACGCTCATCTCAACTCCTTTAGCAGAAGCTAATGCTTTAAAATATGGTTTCATCTGATCACATATTTTGAAAATACGAATACAAAGAGTCCAAGATTAGAATCTCAAAAATAAATAATGATTGAATCATCATAAAACATAGACGACTCAACCTATTAAGTAAATCTATACTCTATAATAAATAAAGGTTTTGGTGAGATAAATTTATCCGCATCTCTCTCCTATTAATTGCGTAAATTTTCTTTAGTTGTTTTTTAATAATTTTTGTTTTCCGCATCTCTCCTATTAAATAATAATGATTTCTATAATTATTTTTATAAAATATTTTTTACTCAAAAAAATATAGGTTTTTTCTTAAAACATTTTTAGAAATTGAACATTTATTTCATTCTTTTTATAAAAGTAACTATATGACGTTTATAAAACTTGTATTTTTAAAAAAAGTAACTAAATGGTAACTATATGTAATATGTAAATATTTATTATTAAGCATATAACATTGCATTTATTCATTGTATTTATTCAACCCGTGTAATACACGGGGTTTCTAACCAAGTTTTCTTATAAATGTGTCAGAATTCCGTCATAAGAAAATGGTTGTGTCAGAAATACGTCGTAAATTTTCTTTAAAATGTGTCGAAATTGCGTCGCAACAGTAAAAATAAAAATAAAAACAAAATTGTGGGTTGTGTGGCAACTAAATTAAATAATTAAAATACAAATACAGTTTTAATATTTGAAAAAAATAATACCGTATTTATAATTGTGTCGGAAAACTGTTGGAAATTTGCGACGACAAATTTTGTCGCAAATCTGTCACAATTTGCGTCAAAATTGTGTCGCAAAGGCATTTCCGACAGACACATTTTGTCGGAATTGTGTTGTATTTTCCTGTTTCTGACGCATTATGTCGTCGCAAACCTATCATTTTTCTAGTAATGTTCATAAAAAAATTATTTAGGTAAAATTTATTTTAAATAATTTTTCATGATCACAATAATTTTTTTTATATTCGTTTTAAGTAACATATTGACATCAGTTAATACTGGGGTGTAAACGAGCCAAGCCGGCTCGCAAGCTACTCGAGATCGGCTCGTAAAAAGCTCGAGCCTAAAAATAAGCTTGTTTAGTAAACGAGCCCGAGCCTCACTTCTCAAGCTCGAGCCGGCTCGCGAGCCTTAACGAGCCTTATATTTACATAATTTTTTAATTAATATATTAAATACATATTTATAAAATAATACCTAGTATACATAAAATTATGATAAAAATAACTAACTAATATATGTTATGTTATATGTAAAAATTATAATAATTTTTTATAAAAATATATATAAATATATAGAAATTAATTAATAAATAATAAACGAGCCGAGCCCGAGCCAAACTTGAGTTTGAACAACTATTAACGAGCCGAGCCCGAGCTTTAGAAATAAAGCTCGAATCGAGTCGAGCCTGAGCTCGAGCTCACAACAAGTTAAACGTGCCGAGCTCGAGCCTGGTCGAGCTCGTGCTCGACTCAGCTCGTTTACACCCCTAGCTAATAGAAAGAACCTAAACCCATTACTTTTGCGCAGATGAGTAATTAAGAACTATAACTAAAATTTTAATATTAAAAAAAGTTTATAAATTAACATACCAATGATAAAAGCGAATCAGGTCGACCAATTTTGTACATGATTCCAACTACTGCAATTTTTCCATCTGTACTCTGATGAACCAAATGTAGCTCCAGATTATATCTACACATGTAGCAAACATTAATATCATTATATTATTTTTGTCTAGATTTAAATAATAAATATTCTGGTTTATTTTTTTATGTAAAATAAATATGATAATAATACATTACGGTACCTTCGGCCATTGACGGTATGCTCGCTAGGGGTGTGCCAATGAAGCTGGTTAAGCTGATAGTCCGTTCCGTTTATATAAATATGTCCTGCTCCCCCGCTCCATTTCAACTGTAATTAAATTGATCAAAGATCAATTGCGGTATCCATCACTAACTTTAAAAATTAATTATACGCAGTGGCGGATTCAAGAACTTTTTTTTCTTTTGATGACGTTACTTTTCAGTTTGGTGAATCGATTGTAAAAGGTTTGTCGGAAGTTTTTGGGAAATGTGTCCGTTGGGGAACCCTAGTTTTCGTGGGAAAGTTGTCGGGAATCTGTTTGTGGGGAAATTGTTGGAAATGTTTGTCGGAATTTTGTGGGAAATATTTTCCCACAAAGTGTTTTTTTGTCAGAATTTCGTGGGAAACGCTGTTTTCTGATCACTTTCCCACAAAAATTGTTTAATTTCAAGTAGTGATCATTATGATCACTTGAGTGTACATAACACACAAAAAAGTTATTAGATCTAACCCTGATTGTACGTACCATCATATCATGGCCTCGATTAATAAGAGTCGCGTTTGCAGATTTATAATCTCTATCAAGCCTTCCAAGATTCGAAGTCGTTTGAACTCTTTTATGTGTGAGATCAATCGGAGACTGCAAGTCTCCTTGATTACACATACTCCACTCTGGATGGATCTCTCCCCAATGATCCGGCCCGTTGGGACTGTTCACATCATAAGTGAACTCATGTTCATCATCTACACCACCATTAAAAAAAATTTAAGATTTTGAAATATATACAACTAAACAAAGAAATTAGAAGCTCACCAACTTCTTGAGATGTTGCAAAAGGCACACACAAGATGATGAAAAGAAGCTTAAGCATGAAGATTGAAGAAAATCTTGAACTTTTGTTAGCCATTGCTTTCTGGTTATATGATATCTTTTCGGTTGATTTTTGCTTATGGATGTGTATATATTAGATATATAGTGAGAGAGAGAGAGGGAGGGGGGGTGGGGGGGGGGGGGGAAGGGGTTGGTTTCAAGGGTCAAGAGGAAGGTATGAATGTAGAGTACATTGACCAAAAAGGCAAAGACCGTGTTTTAATTGGACTTCAATTTTCTTTGTTTGTAATGAGTTTTTTTTTACAAATTTCTTCATGGGTCTTGGCTTGGCATGTGAATTTTGAAGTTTGTGAATGCGAAAAGAATAAAAGACGTGTCAATTTGAAAACACCAAGTGTACAACTCTTGAAGCATTTGGTACACGTCTAGTTATTTTACACTTGTGAGAAGACAAATATTTGAATGTTTATGATAAGTTAAATTCAAACAATTATTATTTTAGTCCTTTCTTCATCCATGTGCTTTTATTTTGTTTTTGCATTCGAATGTGCATAAATTTTGATTTCACACTATTCCTAACTATAGCTTTTAAATAGACAATTGTTGTAGGTTTTATATATTAAATGAACTTTATTTGGATTTCAAAATTGATTGCAATCCCTAATATTCTAGTTCTAGAACGCAATCGGTATCCAAAAATTGATTTTGAAACCCTAATGGAAGATATATCATGTGTTGATCCTAATTGGAACCCGCTATTTTTATTTTTGAAAATCAGACACCAGAATGTTTTTGGAAGATAGGTGTTATCTAAACCGTGTCAAATTACCCTACCAATCTGGAACGAACCCCCAACGCAGGAGGAAAACCCACAACTGGGAACACTCACTGTCTCATCCCAAATAATTGCTCCTGGCAAAACTCGAACCCAAGACCTCTATTATAGGAAGTCTTGAAACCGCTATTTGAATTACAAAACCTTTGATTTAAAACAGTATTTAATAATAAATATTGTAAATTAGCCTTAAACACTAATAGTTTTACCCCTTTCTATTATTTAAGAATCTGAATTGGTAAATTAAAACCATGAACTATACTCCGTGAATAAATACTTAAGCTAACAAATATAATTACCAAAATAAACCAAATGCAACTTTACATTTTGTAAAAATTATAAAATATAAAAAATTATTACGTCGGTAATTTAACCGATTTGGCTAGTTTATAATTATACAAATAGTATATCAAATCAAAGTATAAATATAGTAGCTACAAATCTATACTATATAATAAATAAATATTTTTCAATGACACGTGTCGCCTTTACATTTATTCTCATTAATTTTTTCCTGTCTCTCTCTCTTATTAAATGCACCTTCTATTTTTAACAACAATATATATTTAAATAAAATATTAATTATACCAATAAAACATAATTATTTTAAATTATCACTTATGAAACTTTAAAAATCTAATTATTTAACTTTTATTTTCAATCAAATAATAAATGAAAAACAAATTACATTAAATAGTATTTAATTTATTTTCGCAACCTAATCATATATTAGTTCTTGTATATTTTGAGTTTTGTTTTCTATCCTTAGTATATAAAATCTTTTATTACATATATAAAATATACACATAAATATTTAAATTTATTGATATTTTTCACCCGTATGTATACACGGGATCTAAACTAGTAGTATGTCAAATCAAAGTATAAATATAGTAGCTACAATACTACGCCTGAATAACGTGGTTACGTAAGCACTTATCTAGGATTTTATCCTTATAGTCAAAACAAACTATAAAAACACATAACACATTTTTGTGTGTTTTTACACGAAATATTACAAGCAACTAAAGCAAACACTTTAGGCCTCAAATTTTAAGGGCCCTAAAAATAAAAAAACTACTTTAATTTGTATTATCAACTTTTGTTTTTCAGAGAGAAACGATAATTCACAACTTTTATGTCAACATTATACGTTTTGACGCTCAATTAAATTACATTTTAAAATTTTTAATATATTTACAAAACTTTCACAAAAGATCTCAATTTCAACATTCGTTTTAGACCACAAAATATGTTAGCCGGCCCTGCCCCCACCCCAACACACCCCACCACCACCATCCTCTCTTTCCTAAAAAAATGTTCAATACCGGCCTACCATGGATGCAATTTTGAATCAAGAAAACAATGGTACTTGACAGGTGTCAAAAAAAGGTTAACCTGTTGTGGAATTTGACACCATTAATTAGTTTTTTTATTTTAATGAGTTTTACTAAAAGTGGTCGAAGGTACGTAGTTGTTGAGTTTGTTAGGAAATTGACGTTTTAAAACCAATGGTCTTGTCCTATTGTCTTAAAATATTGAACACTTTACTTTGAAACATATGTATTCTTACGATCACTTAATTACAATTGCATCATATATTTTTTTAGAACCAACGAATAGTGCTTAACGGGCATCTCCCCTCTATTTAAGAGATGGAGGATCAAATTGTAAGGCTTCGAAAACCCAGGAGGTCTCATGCATTGGATTTACTCCTTCACATATAGTTCTTAAACTTAAAACTTTATTCACGCAACAAAAACTTCAGTACAAAACATGAACTTGTCCAAAACAATTGAACATTTACTTTACATAGTAAACTTTCAAACATAACATAGAGGGATGTCAGATCTTCGACGACCGGGTAACTCTTCACTACGAGACTTTCACTTGTAACATGTGTACCATTTGAACAAACTGCATGTATACTTATGGTCTGAATGCTTATCCATAAAAACTTCTATGCATTAAAGTATTTAATACATGTTTTATCATTTTCGTAAACAAAATCGTTTGTAAATTTTGAAAGCATTAAACGTATTCACCTTTTAAGAGTTTAATAAAGACTTTGGAAGAGTTAGCTCCTAAGCACGCAACACCATAGCTCTAACTTTTAGACTTGATTTCTCAAACAAAATCCTAGCGTTATCTTTAAGCGGAGGAACGTCGGTTAAGCTAGTGTGCGTCGTTTAAACGAGAGTCAAGTATTCTGAGAGTGTGGTGTGTTAAAAAGGATTATGGGTTCGTTCTCTGGGAAATTTGAAATGTGAATTGTGAATTGAGGTGTGAAAATCGACTAAGCTTGGACTCCCAATTTATAGGCTACAATCGTTCTCGTGACGGACCGTTATGAGGGGTGACGGTCCGTCACCGCCATGCTGTAACAGACTGTTATGGTTCGGTGACGGTCCGTTACCGAACTAGGGTTAGCGAATCAGTGAGACACGTGTTAGCTTCCAGTTGCGTTAGGGATTTTTGCGGCGTAACATACTGTTACAAGGGGTGACGGTCCGTTATAGGGTTACACTAGTCAAATCTTCGCGTTGAGTCACATGGACACGTGTCAGCACCACATCCATTACTTCTTGACCCCGTAACGTACCGTTACCATCTGTGACGGTCCATTACCACCTACTTTTGCAAAATATTCACTTTTTAACCCTTGTACTTTAGGTTAATTGTCGAATCAACCCTAGGTTTTATTTTTTGTTCAAATTGGGACCCGTTTTAGATGGGTGTTACAGGTTCATGAACCAAAAAATCAAGCAGTCACCCCTACCCACAAGGGTTGCGGTAGTGTGCTCGTCGAATCCGCCTAAACCTTATCTCGAACCCGTGAATACCCCCTTCATCCCTTAGAGATAAGAGATAATTGGTAGATACATTATCTTATTTATTGTCTCTTTATATTAGAGACTATGTTAGAAACTCGTGTTTTACACGTGTTGAATAAATAAAATATTAAATAGTTAATAATGAAGAATTAAAAATTATAAATGAAAGGTTAAATAGTAATGATAATTAAATAAAATATTAAATAGTAATGATGATTTAAGAATTAATAAAAAAATGTTAAATAGTTATTAATGAAAAAAATAAGAAAAAAATTAATTTTAGCCTCACAGAACAATTACTTATTTATTAGGTATAGAAGATTGATATTTCTATATTTGTTGAAAAGCACGTGAAAAACAATACCATTTAAGAATATGCATGATTATTATTTATTTCTTTATTAACGAGACATAAAATAAGAGTATAATAAATCATACAATATATAATGAAAAGTGAACACAAACAAAATATATTATAATAAATAGTACATTGTGTGATCATGATCACGGAATGCCTTAATTTACTTCATCATCATCTGGTCTGTAAACCTTCAACCAACGATTATTCAAGGCTTAAATTGGTCTGGCGTTAGAATCAGCTTCCCATTAGATCATAAGTTAAAATTAACAAACATGTTTTATTTATTATCATACCGTTTTAAGAAAGGAATTAGGGCGACCAATTTTGTATAGGATTCCAACCACTGCAACCTTTTTGTCTATACTTTGATGAACCAAGTGTAGCTTGAGATTAAATCTATGCATGTAGGAATTAATATTAACACCGGATGAAAGATTAGTTTATTGATAAATAAAATGAACTTTGTAGATGAAATTTCAGCTTGCTTTGCTATGGTACGTAAAATTCGAAAGAAATTTTGATACCTTCTTCCGTTAATGGTGTGTTTAGTAGGGGTGTGCCAGTGGGCTTGACTAAGTTGATAGTATGTTCCATTTATATGAATATGCCTGGCTCCACCTATCCATCTCATCTGTATAATTTTACGCATCGGGCTATTAATAACTATTAACTTCGGATGATGAAAGTTTAAGTGTGGCATATGAATGCCTACCATCATATCATGGCCCCGATCAATTCGTGATTGCATGTCACCATGATTACACATACTCCACTCAGGGTGAATCTCTCCCCAGTGGTGCGGGCCATTTGGACTGTTCACGTCATATGTGAATTCATGTTCATCATCTATTCCACCATAATTAACAACATATTTCAAGAACACAAAGTATACCTAATCAAACAAATCAACAAGACAACCATGTATATTGAAATTAAATCGTTTAAAAGACTCACCAACTTCTTGAGATATTGCGAAAGGTACACCAAAAAAGATGAAAAAAGCAAAGAACAATAAGCTTTTGTTATCCATTACTTTGTGCGTATATTAAAATGTTTTTAGGGTTTTGTATAAGTTTTTGATGTTTGCTTATCTATATATTTATAGGGCATACAAAGGGGGTGGGGCAAAGCCGGTCTCGAGGATTCGAATGCCCTACACGAGCCCAAAAAAAGGCTCATAACGAAATATATCTATATTTATTTTATACTATATAATAAATAAAAATATTCGATGCCACGTGTCATCTCTATATTTTTTCTCACCATTTTTTCCCGTTTCTCTCTACTATTAATTACACCTCCTTTTTTAGTAATGATATATTTTTAAAGGAAGTATTAATTATACTAATAAAACACATTTATTTCAAATTATCTCTTATTTTAAGAAACTTTCAAAATTAATTATGTAACCTTTTTTCAACCAAATAGTTAATGTAAGTCAAATTATATTAAGGGGAAAGTGAATATGGTGCTCTTATTCATCTAACTTGTATGCAAAACTAATCAAAACTACGTCGTTTTGTTTAAAACTCATTAAAATTAATTTAATTTTTTTATTATAAGAAACTAATTCCATCAGTTTTATCTCCCATTCTCCATCAATTTTCGCTACAAGTGTTTGTATTGATCTTTGTCTTGTCCATCAATTCTACTAGTTTTATTTACGATTCTCCATCAATTTAACAAACTAAAAATCAATTAATGTGAAACCCAAATATCACTATTATGTCTATGTATTGATCTGGGTTTTCTTGATTTGTGATTAATTTTGTGGGTAGAATCAAAATTGTAAAAGTAAATGTTTAAACTGCTTTCAAATTTTATAACATGTTAGAATGAAAAGAAATATACGGAACATGGAAATGTAGTTATTTAGAAGATGAAAATGTTGCTATGGACGTGAAATCTGAGATCAAATGAAGCTAAAAGGTTATGTGAATGGGAGACATAGAAGTATCATTTTGACCATAGACTATGTTTTATTGAACATAAATAAAGTTTGAAAGATGGAAACACCAAGAAACTTTTCAATTCCCCACATATATCAAACATAAACATTAATATTTTTTAACTATTATATAGATTTTAGTCTAATTACTTTCTTGAACAAGATCATAACCCTATATGGTTACAACATTTTAAATCAATAGTTTTCTTCAAATATTTAATCCTACAATCATTCTATCAATTGGTGAGCAATTTTATATTAGTTTCTAATATTTTTCAGATAAACCCTTTAATTATAACTTGAAGAAAATTGTTTGTTTCTCACAGGAAATTTTTGGAGCATATATCATTATCTGGTTTTGAGTTTTGACTGTATATATCAACATCAAATGTTCAGGGTTTTCTGAAAAATGTAATCAAATATTATACTCCGTGTCTATTTGTTGAAAACACACTCGTTTGTGATGACGGAATAGGACGTTGGAACAATTTCATTTGTTCTCGAAGCTTTCATATTATGTTGTTTTATATTTATTTTTAAACAAGATATACATTATGATTGGTGAAACGACAATCTTGGAATAACATGTAATTTTTTTCAGGAAATAACATATATAAACACTTTAAAAAAAAGGAAGAAAGTCATTCATTGTATTTCCATACACTATGTTTACGCAAACATTAATTTATTATTTATACTAGCTTAAAACCCGTATAATGCATACGGGGTGAAAAATATCAATACATAAAGTTTTCTTAAATTTGTATGTATATATTTTATAGGTGTAAAAATATATTTCATATACTAAGGATAGAAAACAAAATTCGAAACATGTAAAAATTAATAGATAATTGGGTTTCAAAAATACGTTAATTACTATTTTATTTAATTTGACTTTCATTTACTATTTGATTGAAAATAAAAGTTATATAATTAGATTTCAAAGTTTTTTATAATTAATTTAAAATAAATGTGTTTTATTATTATAGTTAGTATTTTTTTTAAAATATTATTATTAAAAGATATAAATGTATTTAATAAGAGAGAGTTGCGGGAAAAAAAAGATATAAATGTATAAACCAAAAAAACCATTTCTCGGGTTTACATAGAATTCTCGGGTTTACAAATGATCCATACCCTAAGGGTTTTTTGGTTTATCGGACCTGATGTCGTAGCCCACTCCCCCCTCCCCCTAAAGATAATTGTGACAAACTTTAACAAATATATTATTAATAATTGTAATATAAATTTTTAACTCAACATTTTAATTTTACAAAAGTTTCACACTTTTTCAATTGATATCATTTAGTGTTTTTAAACTAAAAGATTGTGAAATTATATCGAATGGTAAACAATGATTTGCTTTATTATTATTATTATAATATTTAGGTCTTTGTTTTCAATACCACATCATAACACTCCAGAAATTCAATGGAGACGTTGGAAAGTGGAATGATACACTCGTAGATAAGAATTCAAAGCATTTGTTTTTTTTTGAACGGCAATTTGGATCACTGACGGGCCACTGGTCCATCCGATCATTTTCACCCTCACAGAAGAAAACCCATCATAGGTGAGAAAACCCTCTAGTCTAAACTGGACCCCCTTTAATTTTTGTCACAAGTGGGATTTGAACCCAAGACCTCCCCGATTTAGAGAAGTCTTGGGTATACACCTTTGCCACTAGACTAAGCCAGTGGTTGTACAACCATACACATGTTTTTAAACTAAGAGCATTCAGAGTAGTTTTCATTATCCCTATCTTTATAATTAAACTAAAATTACTATTTTTTCTCTCATTTTCAATTAAATAATATTTTTTATACCTTTATCATACATTTTCTTTCTCATTCACCCACAACCACTTTAAAAAAATATTAAAAAACTTATACAGGTGAATAATGTTTCTTTAAAAAAATATTTTTTATACCTTTATCATACATTTTCTTTCTCATTCACCCACAACCACTTTAAAAAAATATTAAAAAACTTATACAGGTGAATAATGTTTCCCTAAAATATACAGAAAATTTATACCATTTTCTCTCTCCTCCACTCACAACCCCTTTAAACCACCCCTAAAATATGAAAAACTCACTCACAAACATATAATGAAGCTGATGTGAATGCTCTAAAGTTTTACTTTGTTATTTGGGTAACATTTTAAACAATCAAAATAGAAACTTCAACGCAACTTTATAAATATAAATAACCGAGTCTATATCGTCTTTCCTTGACAATATGTGATTAAAAGACGATTGGTGTTTGTTAAACAAACCCTGGCCTCTCTAAAGAAGCTTGATCGACAACCTTCTTTCTTCTCTGCTTTAGAAGCTTAGCAACCTGCAACATATTGTTTCAGGTTTGTTAGTCGTTACCACAGTTCCACAATCTGTGATGACTACATAGCCGCTGTTATCGTCTTCTTTTATTTCTCTTCTTTGTTAGTTTACGCATTTGGTTCAAACTCATGATTAAATAAAAGAGTTTTAAGGTTTTTGTCATGGTATCAGAGCCTCGATGCTCTTGATCCAATTTTAATCAAATAAAATCTGTTAGTTTTTTTACCAAATTCGTGCGTGAAATTCTAAGCTAGGGTTTCTGGTGTTTCGATCTGTTCTTTACCAATCGACTATTTTCACTTATGTGTTACTTAAATTAGCTTCGATTTCAAGAGAAAAGAAACATGTTAGCTTCAATTTTATGGATCTCTATTAAATTAGAAGAAATCTATGTAAATTTCTTTTCCACCCATATATTTTTTATAAAACTCTAAATTTTTTTAACAAAATGTCTTCATCCTATTCTAGCATTTTTTGTTTGTCTTCGGGATTATCCGATTCTAGTGGTTTTGATGATTTTCTTTCCGACACTTCCGAATCAAGTGACATTGAGTTTTTGTCCAAAGTTGCCGCTGCGGCTAGCGAGCTTGAGGATACGGCAAAATCAAAGAAAAAATTTGTACACCGTGATCGTGATGTTGTTAACACAGTTATGTTATTTTATTTTGTTATCGTATTTTTTTAATTTGTAACTTGTTATTGTATTTTGTTATTTTTAGTTGTCTTTTGTATTGTTAATTAATAAAAAAGTATGTTTTTGTATTTATATGTAAAAAAAATTTAAAAAAAAAGTTTGTGAGTAAATGAATTAAATGAGTAAGGTGTTTTCAATGTAATATGAGTAAATGAGTATTTTTGAGGTGCCAGAATTCTATTTGATAGTTTTTGTGAGTAAAAGGGTAAACCACCCCTTTCACCTAGTAACAGTTTTTGTGAGTAAAGGGGTACAAGTCACGAGTCGACTCAAAACGAGTCATTGACCAAGTGTAGTTGACTCGTACAAGTCAGAATTTTAGAAGATGAAACACCATTTTTTTGCTTCTTTAATGGAGAAGGAGAAAGAGAACGACAAGTATTTGGGTTTGCACTAAAATAAATATATATAAAAATATATATTATCACACATTTTATATTATCGTGACTCTTACGAGTAGAATCGCGATTCGAAAACGAGTCACAAGTCGAGTCGCTAGTTAACAAGTATGATGTACATGACTTTCTGTTTGATGTAATCTGTTAAATTTCAGATTCCAAGTATCGCGGGTACAGGGAAAGAACCAATTCAAGCACAATCTCAATCAGTTATATCAACCGCAAGAAAAGAACCAATTCAATCTCAATCCAACTCTTCAGTTCAATCAACTGGAAGATTGAAGAGGGATAAAGCATCGACGAATGTAACTCTATCCGTTGATGAAAAGGGAAGATAGATACTCGTATGTAATTTTTGTCAAAATGTTATCCATGTTGGCGGAAATGGGACTGTTTTTCTATTGCATGCTAGGACTTGAAGTATGAGCTTTGACATAGACCTACATCGACAACCGGATGAAAATTAACTTAGACCAAAGGTTTGATAAGGGTGAAGGGGTGTATTACCCATTTACTCACCAAAATTGCCCAGTAGAATTATGTTACCTCAAAACTATTCATTTACTTAGATTTCATTGAAAACACCCTACTCATTTACTCACCCACATTTTTGTTTTAAAAAAAATAAACATTTAAATATAAAAGGTGTGTGTGGTGAGTGGTGGTGTCCACTAGAGAGTGATGGTTGTCATCCGAGTAAAATCACTCGGGCATTTAACCTGAACAAGCAACTCGAGGTGATGGGGGCGGTGTACCCAGGTTACTCGGAGCCCATCTCTCCTACCCGGATGGGCTTGAGTAAGACGCCCCTTACACCCTAAGTGGTATTCGCTGATCATTTTACAAAATGCTTGGACTCAAAAGTAGTAACAGGTAGATAAACTGTTTTGCTTATGTTTACATCATAACTACAGCAGTGATTGTCATTAGAAGTGTAGTCAAAAGGTTGATTATTTTTCTGTTTTTCATGCGGTTGGTGAGTCCGGATATCGCCGCTTCTTGTTCTCGTTTAGAATTTGAAGATCAAAGTCTATTTCATTTGGCAAAAAAAAGAAACAAATTAACAGTGAACCATAAAGCTAGCAATATATATTGCAAAGAAAATTAGATTTTTAAAATGCAAAGAATGAAAAACAGACATGTATGAGCACAAACATAAAGGCATAAACTGATCTGGGGTTGCATGCATAGTTCTCATCAGACTTTCAACAATACCAAAGTCAACATGAACCACCTATAGCATTTCGACAACAGTTCTGAAGACTATTTTGTTATGTAAATGTTGTTTTATTTAATATCAAAACACATACTCAATAAAATGATGGCCGTATTAATATTTTGAATTGTCAGACCGGACGACTATGGTGTATCTACGGCTCCCTTTAGCTTCTGGTTTGGGGGAGTTCTCTGTTTTAAGGGCTAGTGCTTGGTCTAATAACCGCCGCAACAAACATCTCAGTGATGAGATGAGATCATCATTTTCAATGAAAGCACCAAATTGATAGGAACCCGCTAAGTGGGTTAATCTCCAAGAAAAATAAGAAGAAGAGCGACAAGTTGGGGGCAATTTTATGGTGTTTTTTCTTATTTAAAACTAAAAGAGTACTTGTAGAACATCAAACTTGGAAAATAAGAAACAATAATTTAAGAACTTGGAAAAGAAGAAACAAGAACGTAAATCAGGAAAGGAAATAAAGCATGGTCTTTGGCTAATTGTAAGGATCTTCTCTCAATCTTGGAACCGAATTGGAACACGGGTTAATCGCCTTCCAGCTTTAGATGGGCTCGGCTCTAAGGTGGGGGTGGATGGGTCTTGTTGTGGTGCATCCTGGGTCGGGCCTACCGTATCAGAGTGTACATGGTGGTATATCTCCATGACTCCATAAGGTTGATATTTCAAGTCATATAGTGAACATTGATCTAGATTTATGAGTAGAATTAGATGGATGTGTTTTCTCACTTAAAAAAATATATCTTAATAAAGTATGAAATATGTGTTTTATTTATTTAATTTATTAACTTATAAATCTTATTGTTTAAATGTTTTATAGATAATATTTTGCTTCCTCTTTAATTTACTATATACTAGCTTAGCAACCCCGTGTACTACACGTGTTGAATAAATGCAATATTATCTACTTAATAATAAATATTTACATATTACATATTTATGGCATATTACATAGTTTTTTAATATAAACTTTATAAACGTCATATAGTTACTTTTAAAAATGTTTTATAAAAATAATGAAAAAATGTTCAATTTCTAAAAATGTTTTAAGAACAAACCTATAAAAAATGTTCAATTTCTAAAAATTTGTGCAATTAATAGGAGAGAGAGACGAGAAAATTTGTCTCACAAAAACATTTTATTTATTATAGAGTATAGATTATAATACAATAAATTTGTATTGCGCTATATCAATATAATGAGACGATGACTCTTCCTATTACAACAAATTGAATTCACTACATCATGTAATCATGATGATCCGTTGTGTTTCAAATGCTAGTCACTTTTGTTGATATTTCTTATCTTCCACTTTAATAATGGAAAGCTTCTATTTATTGTCGGTTTCAAAAAAGAGAATTGAAACAATAATTTATCATAAAATAACTTTGCGTTTGAATATTATGGTGAATTGTTTATCAAGATGCAACGAGTAACATACATTATCAACGTTTTTATTAAACTTACTCCGTTTTCAAATGCTAGAAATCATATTTGTTATTGAACATAATTGTATATGATAAAAGAGAAACAAAGTTTTAGTATTTAAAAATATTTTTATCCATGAAATAAAACACATTCCATCGCTATAGTGAGTACACAATAGTCACTATATATCTTCAAAGATGAATCTATTACGGTTTTACAACACTTGTCTATAATCGTCGTCGATGACCCCGATTTTTCAAAAACACACAACGGTTTATTATCACGACACTTCTATGACTCGTGTCTATCTAACGAGTGTTTCTACACACAAACCACAACGTAACTACCGTGTGGGTTCGGTTCGAACCTTTAAATTGTGATCTAAATTCTGATTGTTTGATTCAAGAGTACATATAAGGTAATCAATAGTTATTTCTCAATAGTCAACCATATATGAAACTAACTTACTATTTGGGGTTGTTTGGCAAATATTGAACCATTAAGTACTAAATCATTAAGATGTCTGAATGGTTCAACATTGTTTTTCAGCTGAACCATTAAGAGGTAAAATGAACCATTAAGAGATGGACTCTTAGCGAAACAAACACCCCTTATCTATGAACGATTCAGATGTAGTCTTTTAATAGAATCATTAAGAGGGTACCAAACAACCCCATTTATTTTAAAATTTTCTCACCATTTATGGCCATTGGTGGAAAGTTTCTATTTCTAGAGCATCATTAAAAACTTTTATTATTGGTGAGTATAGTTTTCCCACTTAATATTGCCTTATATGATACACAACCCATGTTACCCACGCACAAAACCCTCTCTTATTCCATGTCCCTATAAAAGAAACTTCAACTTACCTTCACTCATCACCAAGACACTTAACTCTATAAGAAATGAGGTTTTTCATAGTTGCTATCCTGGTGGTGTTAGCGATGGCCACCACCTCCTGTTTGGCCATCGAAAACCACCGGAAAACTTTGACGGATGCAACAAGTCACAAGATTTACCAGCGAAAGCTGAAAGAGAGTGTAGACAACACGGTTAATAACCACCACTATATTCCTCGACAGGACTATGGCAACGGCGGTGGCGGCTCATCCGTCGATGCAAGCCTAGATAACCACCATCACCTTTCAATACCAGACTTCAATAATGGTGGTTACACCGGCGGCGCCAACAACAATGATATAAACCCTTGAAAGTATATAGTATTACACCCTAGGTTGTATGTCCTGTTTATGAGGTTGTATGTTATGTTGTAGCAAACATAGATAGAAACCTTGTACTATTTAGACCGTTGATCGCTTGTAACATACTAAAATAAGAGAGATGACGTCGATACTAGGTTGTATGACTTGCTCTAAAAGGTCATTATTTCCTCTGTTAAAAAGTATGTGTCTCACCGTTTAATAAACAAGAGGGGTGCCTGTGTGATCCGGCAGAGAAACAACATACTAACACAGACACCGGTAAAACACATAATCACGTATTATTATTTTTTCAAATTAAATTAACAATATCATATTCAAATTAAAGAGAATAAAATACTCGATTTTATTGTGTATTTTTTTTAATATTAACATATGAAAAAGTACCGTTTAAAAATCGTGAAAGAAAGTTGGTTCCTGTTAAGCACCGGGTTCGCTGTTAACAATAATGAAATGACTTTTTGATGCAACTTTTTTATTTACAAAACATTGGTGGTGCTTTGTTATAATTACAAACTTTTGGGGGTCACAAAAGCAATATTCTTTAAAACATTGTTCTACCAAACGCCAATACGACGTCGTATATTACACTTTTGTAACCCTAATATAAGTTCTCATATCAACAATCCTCACATTTCTCTCCTTATCCACAACCAAAAACTCGCATAATCTCCCATGGCGTCTGCCAATGCAATCTCTACAGCTTCAATCCTATCTTCTCATAAGAAGGTAGTCAATTTTACTACGATTTAGTTCAATTACTCTTCAATGTACGTGTTAATTGTGTTTTCTGTGTGCAGGGGAGTGTGATTGATGGTAGTAGGAGAATTGTTCACTTACAGACTGTTCAGAAGATGAGACGATCGAATCGGCGGTTTGCCGTTCGAGCTGCCGTTAAAGATATTGAATTTGATCAGCGGTCCAGGGCGGCTATGCAGGCCGGAATCGATAAACTTGCCGACGTCGTTGGACTTACTCTTGGCCCTAGAGGTATTGAATTTTCATTTCGTGTTAATTTGGATTCATTTCATGGATGATGGATTTAGTCAGTTAGATACTTACAAGTTATAACTAATGTTTTCAGAACCAGACTGGACTAGACAGGCTGCACTAGAGGTGATTTTAAGAACCAAATGACATTATAAAAAAATATAAAAAGTATTTTTTGTTTTTACATGAATTTGCAATTTTAATTATAAAAAATATAAAAGTATTTTTTGTTTTTAGGTGAATTTACAGTTTTAATTACATGAAGTTTTAAATAAATAAAATATGGAATTTGGAGTATTAAATTAGTTAAAGTTAAGATTTTGAAAGGAAAAATATTAAAAAAGTTGGATATCCTGTCTGGTTCACCTGGTTAATCTGTCCTACTGGTTTAAAGAACTGTTTAAGTAGGCATAGTCGGACCGGTGCGGTTCTGAAAACACTGCATATAGATAGTTATAAGTAGGGGTGTAAACGAGCAGAACCGAGCCCGAGCCTGACACTAATTGAGCTCGGCTTGTTGGATTATCCTGAAGCTCGAGCTCGAGCTCGGCTCGGTTCGAGCCTATAGATTTTGGCTCAAGCTCGGCTCGTGGAGTGAAAACAAAGCTCGAGATCGGCTCGGTAAGGCTCGGTTTCATTCATGACGATTAAACGAGCAAAAGCTCGGCTCGAGCTCGTTTATAGGAAGCCTAGAACGAGCCAAAGCTCGGCTTGAGCTCGATTTGGGAGGTTAAATTGAATAATATATTAAATATATAAGAAAATAATATAAAATTTACTAGGCTCGTTAAGGCTCGCGAGCCTAAACGATCTTTGAAGGTGAAGCTCGAGCTCGGGCTCGATAACTAAACAAGCCATATTTTAGGCTCGAGATCTGGCTCGGGCTCGTTAAGGCTCGGCTCGGGCTCGTTGAGGCTCGGCTCGTTCGAGCTTTTTACCGATCCGATCTCGAGTAGCTCTCGAGCGGGCTTGATTCGTTTACACCCCTAGTTATAAGTTATAACCAATGTTTTCAGAACCGGACTGGACTGTACAGGCCGCCGAAGAGGTGGATTTAAGAACCGGATGACATCATAAATAATATAAAAGTTAAAACTATTTTGTGTTTTGACTTGAATTTGTAATTTTAATTTTAATGACGTATGAAGACTTAAATAAGCAAAATATGGAACTTGGAATACTGAGTTGGAGATCTGGTCCGGTCGGTTCAGACGAAAACGGTTCAAATAAGCATAATCGGACTGGTGCTGAAAAATGGCTTATAACGAATTATAATTCTAATACAACAACAATACTTTCAATCAAATGTGTTTAAGGAGTCTAGTTTCTTCTTTATAGCACAATTATGAGTTACCAACTTCAGCTTGGAATGTTCATTGAATTTGTGAGTAATTATCAGGGAGGAATGTTGTCTTGGATGAATATGGTTCCCCAAAGGTGGTTAATGATGGAGTTACAATCGCCAGAGCTATCGAACTACCTAATGCTATGGAAAATGCTGGTGCTGCTCTTATTAGAGAGGTTTGTGACTTGCTGTTTTACTGTTACATCTACTTGTAACTTTGGTTTTTAAAAGTGTCTTAGGCGCCCGAGACGATTGGTAATGCCTCAGGGATTTAAGGCGCATTTCGTGCACATTGGGTTACAATTTGTCAAAGTTAGGGTGTGTAGGAGGTTGATATGTAAAAACAACCAAAGTTTGAAGAAGTTGACTGGTTTACTTGAAAAAAGGCTGATATGTAAAAACAACCAAAGAGATGAAAAAATTATGACTGGTTTACTTGATAAAAAGGATGATATGTAAAAAAAACCAACTAGATGAAAAAATTATGACTGGTTTATTTGATAAAAAGGTTGATATGTTGGGTTGCGTCTAAAAGAACCAAAGAGATGAAAAAATCCTGACTATTCAAAGGTGAGTTTTGATGCAAACCCTTTAAATCTAAATATATTGGGTTGCGTCTAAAAGAACACCACTGATACACTATACAGACACCACTTATGATATGATGAAAATGGTCAATCAGGTCGTATAACGTGTTAGGCCAGCACATCATACACGCAATAGTTTTCTTATACATGTCGTATGAGTTGGTGTCATAAACTTATATGGCTCATATGATATAATACACTGACATAAAAGTGGCCAACGTGACCACCGATAAAGTCATACGCCCGTATGACCATTTCCGCCCTGTCATACGACTCGTATGATGACATTACCTGATGTTCTAAAGGATCACTTGTGTATCTATAACAGCCCTTTATATTAACCATCAATAAAATCTTTGTGATGAGATTATGAATGTCACATCTCTATGAAGCATTTTATCAAACACTTGGCGCGCGACTTACATATGATAATCAAGACTAAAATCCACAAGAGTCCAACTTATTGAGGTGGCAGGATTAGAGTGTCAAACGGGTCGGGTAACGGGTCAAAACCAAATTGAAACACATTTAACATACAACAGCAATCAATTCTAATTTCTAAACCAAATTGCAACACATGGAACATATAACAGCAAATGTAATTACAAACCTAAATGACATACTAGCAAAACCCTAAGAAATTTAAAAACCTGTTAGACTGAGCAGCAATCGAAGGGGGGATTTTCGGATTTCGGCCACGACGAGTGCAGCCGGAGCTTTTTATTAATTTTAAAAGTCCAAATGTTAAAAACAAACTTCGGCTTTTTTCATTTCTACGAATTGGG
This sequence comes from Smallanthus sonchifolius, assembly GCA_023525975.1. Classification (NCBI taxonomy): domain Eukaryota; kingdom Viridiplantae; phylum Streptophyta; class Magnoliopsida; order Asterales; family Asteraceae; genus Smallanthus; species Smallanthus sonchifolius. The sequence continues at coordinate 50,894,171 of CM042045.1, forward strand.
CTATATGGGCTTTTAGCAAGTTTTACACCTGGTTGACATTGGTTTTGAAGAATTGGAGATCAAATCTAGATGGCAAGGTTACTTGTTTTGTTTGTGGTAAATCTATACTATATAATAAATAAAAGTTTCTCAATGTCACGTGTCGCCTTCACATTCATTCTTACAATTTATTTCCCGCCTCTCTCTCTTATTAAATGCATTTCCATATTTCCAATAATAATAATATATTTTTAAACAAATTATTAATTATACTAATAAAACACATTTATTTTAAATTATCTCATATTATAAGATAGTTTGAAATTTAATTACCTAACTTATGTTTTCATTTAAAGAGTAAATAATTGTTGTACATAACAAGTGAATCAGGACGCATCCCACATCACACAAATGGCTCGATTCCGCTCCATTGGCAGCAAAGGTTAAACCATAATCGACCCAAGTTCACGGTTGTGTTAGACATAATGTTGGTAAAACAGCCATAACCTCTCCATCAAGAACAAGAATCCCAGTGTTATTGCAGCACCTGGTTATAAATTTGGCACTAACCAAAGTAACAATAGGGTAAGAAATTAGAACCCATATCAAAATACTTATCTTTATTTCAATTAAACTAAAAGGTTTGTGTTTTTGACTCCCATGTATTTACTCTTTGATCCTCTTATGCTAGTAGCTTCAACTTCACCAATAACCTCTTCCTCCACATAAACCGGCAATCGAAAGCGCAAGGTATGCGAGGCATACAACGCTCCAGGCTACAAAAAACAGAATTTATAGCCATCAGTGTAAACAGGTTGCGTTTAAATCTAAAAAAGGTTGAATCTTTGTGGCGTATGCATACAAGAAAAGATTAATCGACTTACAAAATGAGTAGCAATGATCATCGGGAAAAAAGAGGCGACAAGCATTCCACGGACTAGTACGTCTTTATATCCAGCATTTCTTGCATATTCAGGATCAAGATGTAAAGGGTTTGCATCAAAACTCACCTTTGAATAGTCAACAAGATCTTGACTTGAAAATATTCTTGTTTGTTTCAATTTGTCACTGGTTTTGAGTAATGATGTTGAGGAGTATCGCGACACTGAAATGTAGTTAAACAACGCGCGCTTGATTGTCATGGTGTTAAAGGGTTCTTAAAGGCGAAATGATAGGTTTCTTCAGGGTGTTTAGATCTTTAGCAAATATCAGAAAACCCTGATCAAGATTGTTTGTGCATTTTGCACCTGTAAAAGAGGTTAAAAACGGTTATCTATCAGTCATTATTACTGCAAATGAGCACTAAGCACCATGATCAATGATGTAATGATTCAAATCAAAATCTCACTCAAAGGTAAATATATTAGATTGCGTCTAAAAGAACACCACTGATACACTATACAGACACCACTTATGATATGATGAAAATGGCCAATCAGGTCGTATAACGTGTTAGGCCAGCACATCATACACGCAATAGTTTTCTTATACATGTCGTATGAGTTGGTGTCATAAACTTATATGGCTCATATGATATAATACACTGACATAAAAGTGGCCAACGTGACCACCGATATAGTCATACGCCCGTATGACCATTTCCGCCCTGTCATACGACTCGTATGATGACATTACCTGATGTCCTAAAGGATCACTTGTGTATCTATAACAGCCCTTTATACTAACCATCAATAAAATCTTTGTGATGAGATTATGAATGTCACATCTCTATGAAGCATTTTATCAAACACTTGGCACGCGACTTACATATGATAATCACCCAAGACTAAAGTCCACAAGAGTCCAACTTATTGAGGTGGCAGGATTAGAGTGTCAAACGGGTCGGGTAACGGGTCAAAACCAAATTGAAACACATTTAACATACAACAGCAATCAATTCTAATTTTTAAACCAAATTGCAACACATGGAACATATAACAGCGAATGTAATTACAAACCTAAATGGCATATTAGCAAAACCCTAAGAAATTTAAAAACCTGTTAGACTGAGCAGCAATCGAAGGGGGGATTTCCGGCTGACGGCCACGGCGAGTGCAGCCGGAGCATTTTATTAATTTTAAAAGTCCAAATGTTAAAAACAAACTTCGGCTTTTTTCATTTCTACGAATTGGGCTATATGAGCTTTTAGCCAGTTTTACACCTTGTTGACATTGGTTTTGAAGAATTAGAGATCAAATCTAGATGGCAAGGTTACTTGTTTTGTTTGTGGTAAATCTATACTATATAATAAATAAAGGTTTCTCAATGCCACGTGTCGCCTTCACATTCATTCTTACAATTTATTTCCCGCCTTTCTCTCTTATTAAATGCATTTCCATATTTCCAATAATAATAATATATTTTTAAACAAATTATTAATTATACTAATAAAACACATTTATTTTAAATTATCTCATATTATAAGATAGTTTGAAATTTAATTACCTAACTTATGTTTTCATTCAAAGAGTAAATAATTGTTGTACATAACAAGTGAATCAGGACGCATCCCACATCACACAAATGGCTCGATTCCGCACCATTGGCAGCAAAGGTTAAACCATAATCGACCCAAGTTCACGGTTGTGTTGGACATAATGTTGGTAAAACAGCCATAGCCTCTCCATCAAGAACAAGAACCCCAGTGTTATTAAAGCACCTGGTTATAAATTTGGCACTAACCAAAGTGACAACAAGGTAAGAAATTAGAACCCATATCAAAATACTTATCTTTATTTCAATTAAACTAAAAAGTTTGTATTTTTGACTCACATGTATTTACTCTTTGATCCTCTTATGCTAGTAGCTTCAACTTCACCAATAACCTCTTCCTCCACATAAACCGGCAATCTAAAGCGCAAGGTCTGCGAGGCATACAACGCTCCAGGCTACCAAAAACAGAATTTATAGCCATCAGTGTAAACGGGTTGTGTTTAAATCTAAAAAAGGTTGAATCTTTGTGGCGTATGCATACAAGAAAAGATTAATCGACTTACAAAATGAGTAGCAATGATCCTCGGGAAAAAAGAGGCGACAAGCATTCCAGGGACTAGTACGTCTTTATATCCAGCATTTCTTGCATATTCAGGATCAAGATGTAAAGGGTTTGCATCAAAACTCACCTTTGAATAGTCAACAAGATCTTGACTTGAAAATATTCTTGTTTGTTTCAATTTGTCACTGGTTTTGAGTAATGATGTTGAGGAGTATCGCGACACTGAAATGTAGTTAAACAATGCGCGCTTGATTGTCATGGTGTTAAAGGGTTCTTAAAGGCGAAATGATAGGTTTCTTCAGGGTGTTTAGATCTTTAGCAAATATCAGAAAACCCTGATCAAGATTGTTTGTGCATTTTGCACCTGTAAAAGAGGTTAAAAACGGTTATCTATCAGTCATTATTATTGCAAATGAGCACTAAGCACCATGATCAATGATCTAATGATTCAAATCAAAATCTCACTCAAAGATAAATATATTAGGTTGCGTCTAAAAGAACACCACTGATACACTATACATACACTATACAGACACCACTTATGATATGATGAAAATGGTCAATCAGGTCGTATAACATGTTAGGCCAGCACATCATACACGCAATAGTTTTCTTATACATGTCGTATGAGTTGGTGTCATAAACTTATATGGCTCATATGATATAATACACTGACACGCAATAAACTAGTTTCAACAAAAACTAAGCAGAGACAATCTAAAAAAAAGAGATTAGTGCCTACCCAAACCAATGCAATTCAATATATAGTTAAAAAAGAGAAAAATGTAGGAATTGTTTATAGATTACAACATCTAGGTATAAACCCTAAACCCTAAAGTTACTTACATTATATATCCCCAAATGGAGTGTATGATTGCTAAGAACAAAAAAATAAGAGAACCAAACACCTTCTACCATTCCAATTCCAAAACCCTAAACCCAGACACACCTGCTCATCATTTCTAACCTTTCTAAACTTAAAAACACACTGATGTGGTGTGCATCACATAACATTGCATTCGGAATTAGAGCCATATCACACCAGAATTGTATTTTAAAAAACACAAAAAAAATAAAAACCCTAATATACAACTTGCTCCACCTTCGTACCAGTGCCACAACAAATAAACACATATACAGCATGAATCGTTCAATAACGCACCAAATTTCAGCAAATGAATGTAACTAGAGAAACAATTCAAGCTCCGTTCAAAATTGTAAGAAAATTTACTTTGATAAATTGAGAAAGTTAGGGCATATGTATCGAAATTAAGCGATGAAACAAACCTGCGGTTGTTAGTTTGGATCTTTAGACTTTCATCGGTGAAATGAAAAGTCCCCGGCGAGTGAAAAGTTCTCCGGCGGTAGAAAACGAGGGAAGTGTGAAGGAATCAAAATACGGATGTGTTTGACGTTACAGAAATTGGTTTTGATCAGAAACAGGGAAAAAGGGAAATTGGGATATAAAGTGGTTAGCACCCCTCTTTTAAAAAAATTGACCTTAAAACTTATTGTTTTACAACTTTAAAAAATCATTATTTTTAAAAGGATTATTGGATTTTAATAATCCAACCTTTTATCAATTAACCAATAATAATCCCAACTGAGAATATTCTTATCACCGGTCCCTACTTTCAAACTGTTTTTTTACATTGTACCCCCCATTAAAAAAAACTTAACGCCGTTAGAGTTTATATGATGTGGACATCTACAAACCGTCGAAAAGTCGAGCCAAGCTAGTAGTGGTCCCGTGGTGACTTTTGAAATTGGCTCTGGTGGTGTTTAACTGGTCTTGTTAAACACCACTGTTGTCTCTGTTTGGACTTTCCGGACCCACGAGACAAGTTAAACATCACCAGAGCCAATTTCAAAAGTCACTACGAGACCACTGCTAGCTTGGCTCCACTTTCCAACGGTTTGTAGATGTCCACGTCATATAAACTCTAACGGCGTTAAGTTTTTTTAACGGGTGGTCCAATGTAAAAAAATAGTTTGAAAGTAGGGACCGGTGGTAAGAATATTCTCAGTTGGGATTATATTGGCCAATTGGTAAAATGTGGGATTATTAAAATCAAATAATCCTTTTTAAAAAGGTTTTCTACGTTTAAAAAACATTTTTTTATAAAATACATTCAGATGTATTTAAAAAAAAATTCTTACCAGTATTTAGATTTTTTTACAAAACGTCTTTAAAAAATAATCATGTAACGTTTTTTTATAAAAAAATGTTTTTTTTTGTTCAAAAGCTCTACTGTTCGACCTTAAACCACCGTAAGTCCATCACAAATGTTAGTACCAAGTTTGACCTACTAACGAACACTACTCACCGCTTAAGGGTGTGCAAAAAAAGAAAAATTGAATCGTATCTATTACTGAAAAACCGAACCGAATTGTGAATTCAGTTTTTCGGTTTGGTTAACGAATATTTTTTTTAGTTACGTTTATTCGTTTAACCGAATAAGGTATAACTATATATGTTGAATTCAATTTGTACATTTTTTAATTCGGTTAATTCAGCTGAATTTGGTTCGGTTAGATAAATTCCTAATACGGTTCTGTTTGATTAACGGATAGGCCTAAAAATTTAAAAACCGAACCATTGAACACCCCTGTCGCCGCTAATCTCCACTACTACAAACCCTGACCCGCCACCACCTCAAATCCGTCACAACCGATAAAATAAATTAAGATGTATTTAAAAACACTTTTTCTAACTAGTACTAAAAAATTATACAAAATGTCTTTAAAAAATAATTATATAACGTTTTTATAAAAGCTATAAAATAAGTTTTTTTTTTTTTTTTTTTTTTAAGTTGGTGTTATGTATTCAACCCGTAATTAATACTTATAATAAAATTAATTAATTTAAGTTTTCTTAAGTATTTAAAAGACAAAAGAAACCGTCGTGAAAAGGTAACATCATGGGAGTCGGTGTCAAAAATTCATGGGTGTCGGGCGCCCCGAAACGATGTACTTGGGTCCGCCCCTATGTGAGTTCACCATCATACTATATTGATTTAGTTGATGTTTTGTTTGGGAAACAATATCTAGATATAATGTTGTGTGAGATTGTGAGTATCACTATCTTGATATAGTGATAAGTGGTGAGAGTGTGCACTACCTTGATATAGTGATTGAGAATGAGAGTGTTCTATCTTGATAAAGTGCTTGTGTTGTAAAGACCATTATCTTGAGATAGTTGGTTGAAGAAGGTGATCATTACATTTGTTTAGTGACGTTTTGTACCGGTGATCTCTTACGTTAAAAAGAGACGTTTAGTGGAGCAACTCTCGATTGATGAATAGGGGAGAGGACACAGAGTGAATTAGTTAACATCCACTTAAACCTCTATAAATAGGTTTTGTCATTCATTCCCTTAACATAACTATTTGCTTGTTTATTTATATTAATATTGTGTTCTTGACAAGTGTTCATTATACAAGTTTAATTAAGTTCTAAATTAATCAAGTTTATAAGAAAACCTATTCACCCCCCATTTAGGTTGCTACAATTATTTTGTTGTAACTGCACCTTCGGGTTAACTACCTTTCTAAGCAAGCAACTAACAAAAGTTTACATCAAACATGTTGTTAATGACCAAACATCATGTCTTATGTTAAAATAAAAGGCCAAAAGTTGTCATAGCTTTAATAAATTAGTGACTCGACTTTAAAAAAATATGTGACCTTGGTATCATAATGGTCCTTGACAATATCGCATATTTTACCAATAGAAACAGGTGTTGGTGAGAGCAGACTCAAAGTATGCATTTTATTATGTGTTTATATCGGTTTGTTTATACACGGTATAAACTCCTACAAAAGTGACTATTTATGATCTCCCCCCAACGACCATCTCTATTGGGGAAAACATGCATTACAAATAAACAATGTATATAACACTAGTCTTTACATTGTATTATAAACACCCATCTTTATATTATCTAAGTGGGAACAACTTATGGACACTTTCAGCCTAGCAGAAGATGAGAAGCTATGAATGATAACACGTTCAACATAATACAAAACCATTGGAAATGTATGGTGGTCGGATTGGAGTGTTGTCAATTTTCACATGGTGATAGAGTGCAATTTAAGGATAATGTTGTCCCCATCGTCTTTACTCTCTCTATATGATGCAATTTTTAAGGCATTAACAAGGGCTACACACAACTGTTTATAAATAAGTGTTAGGAACATTTATCAATAGTTTGTAACTTTTAGGTCAAGAACGCCGTTATATGGATGTGATGCAGTTTCAAATTCATTAAGAGGCAAAAAGACTAATCGCCATGTAAATGAGCACTATACTAGACAAAGACCACTCCTTTTATGTCGTGTGTCGTAAATATCTGAAACCATGACGACACCTAGTGCTCTTACTTTCTAACAAGTTGAGTGAACGCTATACAATACCACTAGCATAAGGTCTTATAAATTAATCACAATCATGGATTGATTTGTGATTCTAAATACATGATCAATAAAAACCCACATACACACGCAAACATATATAATTATATCGGTTTGTATTTAAAAAGTTATGAATTGATAATGTTTGTTGTCTAAACTCAAACTTAAATAGAAAAGTGTTAAGAAATACATAAGGGCAATAAATAACTTAGAAACAACTTTATTGAAAAAAGAAAAACAATAAATAAATTTGAAGTAACTTTATTGGAAAAAGAAAAGTCAATAAATTATTTTTTAACAATTTTAATATTTAAAAAGAGAAAATCAATGATTTATTTTAAAACAACTTTATTGGGAAGAGAAAATTAATAAATAAATATTTTACACTTTTACATATGGGGTAGATATTTTAGTTTGTGTATCAAACTTAAAATTTTTAATGCATGTATATGTGTTATGTTAACAATATTATCTATATCATATTAGAATATTTGTTCACGTATCAAGGTTCACTAACGTATTAATTTTTCTCGGTTCTAAAATACATCATCTATATCATAACTTTTCATGCACTTTTATACCCTAGATGCCATATTCAATTTACAATCACAACAATGACATTTTCTCCTAAACATGAGCAGTGACCACATGCCGGTCACAATAACTGCTAGAAACCCTAGCATAGCCACCTTTCGTCGTTGTGTATCAATACCGGAAACCACCTTCCACTGACGTGTACATGAACTGCCACCTTCCGTTGACGTGTACTAATTCATGCAACCACCACTTGCACACCATGCGTCACCACGTATAACATTGTTTTTTTTTCTGAATTTTGGCTGTTTTCTGGCGAGTGTAATTACACAAACCACATGAACCATGTTCGTTGTAATTTTCTGACCTAAGCCGTGTAGTTGCCGATGTGTGCCACCACCCGTTGTTTTTTGGCAGTTTCAAGAACTCTATAGTTATTTTCACAAGCTCTTTCTTATTTAATGAGATATAGGAGCTTAGTAACCGAAATCGTAACCATAACTAGGTTGTAACCACATTTGAGAAAAGCAGTTTGTAACCGATAGAAACGTAGGTTAGGAACCGGCTATAGATTTTGAAGCAGAAACCGGTTAACCAAAACCGGTTATTGTGTATAGGTTAATAACTGGTTAACCGGTTTTTACCGTTAGTATAAATAGGTATTGGGTGTATTGGTTTGATTACACAATTCTCTAGCTCTCAAAAACACAAAAACACTCAAAGAAACGTATAAAACCGCTAAAAAGCTCTGAAGTCTCAAACGCTCACATGACAAGTGAAGCAAACATAATGATGATACTAGCAACAAAAAGAAACCCCATAATTTTTTCAAAATTCGATTTATGTCTGATGTCAGACAATACTAAAATGTTTCGATGCAAGAATTGTCATGTGTTTCTCAAAGCCACGCCAAACTCCAATTTGAGAGCTTATTTGGGAAAACATTGCAAGACGGTGAAAACAAACTGACTCATGATCAAGCACAAACGTCAACCCCCCCCCCCCCCACTAAACACTAAACGAAGATAGAGACATTGATTATATATATAAAAAAAAATATATTCACGATTTCTCTGTTTTTTAACGATATTATGTTTTGTTAGTTCTAAAAAATTAAAAATAAATAAAAAGAGCACTTTATTGAGTTTATTTTATACTTTCTAATAATTAACTGATTTTTTTAAGAAACCGGTTCGGTTATTAATCGACTCAGTTTCATAAGTTAGTTTTTTAAACATATTAAAAGTGGTTACTAACCGTAACCGGTTATTGGAATAACTGGTTTTGACCACGTTGACCAATAACTGGTTATAGCCCAGAAACCGGTTAACCGATATGTGCACCTCTATTTCATGATCCTCGAGATGAACATATATGTAACAAGCTTGGAGCATTTGAAATATACATTCTAGCTTGAAGGAGAGTGTAAGAATATACTAGGCGTCATCTTAGCCCATTAGCATTAGAGTTTCGTAGTATTTTGTCTATTTATACTACTACCAGTAGTTTGTAACATTCTATCATCTCAATAATCTCTTTCTTTAACTTCACAGTGGTGTTGGTGGTGTGTTTTTGTTTGATTTCTACATTTCGATAACTAGGTAGCCGAAGGCTGTTTGCCAGAAAGGCTAGTTGATGGTGGCTATCTGTTCCAAAAACTCATTGTGTTAGGTGGTGGTGGTCTGCTTGAGAACAGAGCCGCTGGTTGGTGAACTATTTGAAGAGGCAGTCGGGGTGGTCGTGGTTGTGGTTGTTGCAGTGACAGTGGTGGGTGCAGTGGCTGCTGGTTTCCTGAAGATTGGCCAGGTGAAACTGATAGCATACACAGTTGCTGCATTAATCCAGCCTCAGAGACTGCAAAAAAAATGAAAATGATATTCTGTTAAAATAATATAAAATTTTATTTTATTTTAATTTTCCATGTAAATATACCTGGAGTAAGATCTTGACACTTAATTCTGAAAGCCTCAGCCAATATTCCATTCCTGATTACTCTATTGATATTGGTCTCAAGTTCCATCCTTTTGGTGTTATAAGCTGCATCTGCTTCTTGATGTTTAGCTTCATACTTGAGGCTTATTTTAGCAACAATTTCCGATATTTCCTTCTCACAATCAGAATTCAGCCTTTGTTTCTGCACGAAAACAAATGGGGATTCAGAAACACGTATTAATAAAAAGTTGATTAATATGAGTTAACTTATCAAGGTAAATAAATGACTGACCGATTCTTGATGGAACTTGGTTACATTATCTTTCACTGTGTATATCCGCTCTACTTCAACTAGAAGTGGATTGGTTTGAGAGCTCACTTGGTTAATAAGGTTATCAAACATGTTTAATGCATTAACTTGTGGTGCGGGTGCAACAGATGTAGCCACACCAGGCTGATGTTCCTCATGAGGTGTCTCGGCAGCAGGAACGAGGTTTTCTTCCATATTTTCTCCATTAGCATCATTGTCAGCTGGTGTTGCCATCTCAGCAGACTCAACTCGTTTGGGCTGGTCTCATTGTGGTCATCGCCAATGTCAGGGTTAATTTCGCCATATTCAGCGTTCTCTTTGTCGCAGGTGCCAGCTGGCATTCCCATCTCAGCAGATTCAACTTCTAGTGCCACAGCATCAACATGTGATGTATCAAGGCCTAGAGTGTCATCATCATCATTTTCTTTGTTGTAATTTCCAGCTGGCATTTCCATGTCACCACAGTTGACATGTGGCGCCATAACATTTTCATTACTGGAGTCAACTTTCTCTGCCACATCAACATCCATGTCATCACCAAGCTGATGAGCTGGAACTTCTCCATTCTGCTCACTTGATACAGTTGCATCAACCATCTCTTTCTCAGAAGTATGAGAACCAGTAGACGCGATGTCATTAGCACTTTCACACACAGGTTCATCATGACTTTGCGCTTCTATTGGCTTTTCGGGAAAAGTGGGGGCCACCTCAGGGTCTAAAGAGTGCATCATCTGAGCCTCATGTTGGGACCCACGCAAAGAAAACACATGGTCAGCTGCCACCTTTAAATCTTCAAGGAGAATCTCCCACAAACTCTCATGTTCTTGCAATTTGTTAGCAAATTCTCTCTCCAATAGCTTAACTTTTTCGGATCTTATCGAGCGATTACTGTAAAGCACATGAATTAATGATTTCTCCACTTGGTAATCATTCTCTAAACTCACCCTCTTTTTATCCCTTTCTCTGTTAATATTCTCAATTGCTTCTTCGCCCTTCCTAGAAACGTTTTCATTATATTCATGATTTTCAGATGCATCAACATTTAGCATATGTTGATGCTTTTTAATCTCTAGTGTGACCCCTTCTGGTGTAGTATTTGCAATATTTCCATTAGATGGTGAGACATTGTCACCAATCTTTTTCTCCACATCTAACATGCCAAAAGATTCAAAAGAAATTAAATAAAAGAACTTTAAAATTATAATGATAATAACAACATAAATATCAGTTTACATAGAGCAAGAAATACATGAAATGTAAAACAAATATAACATTCTAAAGACTTCTAGTGATTAAAGGCGGTACCTTCTTTCCTGTTAGTATTAGCTTGAGGTGACTTGTCTTCCACTTCTGCATCCTTGTCATCATCTGTTTGCCAACAGAGAAAGGTGTCTATCAATTCTTTTAGAATATTACAGGTGCAAAAACTAAAACATTAAGAAAAACCACTAAAATCATCATAAAGTTGATACTGTGATTAATATTTATTGTAAAATAAATCATTGTATAAGATATAATGACGGAAAATTTCAAGGCAAAATAAACACAGGCACCTGATTCAATTCTTTGTCGTCGTGGTTGAGGTTTGAATAAAGCCTTATAACCAATTGCAGTGAATTTCTTCCTTTTCCTACCACCAACATCCGGATCCTGCTTTTCAGTTTTCTTATCGTCATTAGCATCCTCAGAACACTGTTTTGAATTACTTGCGGTTTTCTCTACTGTTGACTTGATGTTTGGTATATCAGGAATCTTAACCAACTTCTTACCTCTATTGGACCTTCTCAAAGGACTGGACACCATCTGTTTCTCAAGTTTACTTTAACCGGTGATGTATATATATTTTTCAATTCTTGATTACTTTCAGACTTTCCAGATTTTACAAGACTTGATGTTCTTTGTTTTCTTGATGATATTTCTCTACCGGCCTTAAAACAGATGCATTGGCTGATCTGTAGATGCATCTATCTTCTTTTCCATCAGATGAAACTGCAAATGCAGCATAACTAAAATCAACAAATATACACAAAATCCAGTAGATAAGTCAGAAGTCAGAACTGTTTCTAAAAACTAATAGTAGTCCCAGACTCGCCACATTTAAAACACCTATAATTTCTTTGTGACAATTTGTCAAACTCCTGGTGGACACCATTTGTTTCACACAGTGAGACACCGGTAAACTTGAACATCACCAAGACAATAACCAAATTGATGCAGGTTGATAAACATAAACAAATTGATCAATAAATTAACCAAGCTATCAATTAATATCAAGAAAACTCCTATAAATTTCAACAAAAAGTAATGACTTACATTATATGTCCCCAAATTAACAGAGTGTATTGTTGCTATTTCCAAAACCCTAAGCATCATTTCTAACCTCTCTCTACACTTTCACTACTAAAAATCTAGTGAAAAACCTAAAAACACACCGATGTGATAATGCGACATGCATCCTACAACATTGTATTCGGAATTAGAGCCCTAGCACACCAGAATTTGTACTTAAAAAAAGACCTAATATACAACTTGCTCAAACTTTGTACGACTACAAAGATCCAAAACAAATAAGCACATTCACGGCATGAATCGTTCAAAGATGCATCAAATTTCAGCAAATGAATGTAAATACACAATTAAATCATGCTCCATTCAAAGGTAGGGCATATGTATCGAGTTTAAACGATGATGCATACATGCAGTTGTTAGTTTGGATCTTCAGATTGTCATACATGCGTCGGTGAAGTGAAAAGTCTCCGGCAAGTGAGAAGTTCTCCGGCGGTAGACGGTGTTTGACGCAACAGAAATTCGTTTTGATGGGGTATTTATTTATTTCCGTACACCTTTTTATCGCACGGAAGAAAATAAATAAATTATTTCAAAATCATTCTAGGATAACATAACACATGATGGGGTATTTAACTATTTATTTATTTTTACTTTTGTATATGAAAGTTAAATCTTTAATGTATTTTTATGTGCATGTAAATAAAATTTTGATTCTAAAGATGTATTTTTGTGTTTGTTAGGGTTGTTATTCATAAACTTTTTATAAGTTATTATATAATATAAATGAATGACTAATAAACTCAAATGATGTAAGCAAATTTTTTTTATGAAAAACAACATTTGACTTTATACTCATGAACCAAAACTACGTATTATGTGTATGAGTTGTGATATTTAATAAAGTAAAGGATATCTTGAATAATTTTGATATAATTATTACAATAACTGAAGTTGAATAAAGATAATATCTCTAAACAATGATTTTAGTTGATTCAATATAAATGTTTGTTGATTTTATATAATATCTTGTTGGTGGATATATGAAGTATCAGACATTATATAACATATTTCTTTTCTATTACAAGACATCTTTGTTCTAATTACACATTTGGGTTAACTACCTTTATAAGTAGAAAACCAACATAGGTTTACGTTGAACATGTTAACGGTCAAAGTGATCGATAGTGGTGGTGGTTGGTCTGGTTTCTTCTGGTGATTACTGCTTGTGGAGGAAGTTGTTGATCACGACGATTGTTGTGTTGACAAGGAATTCTTTAGTACGGCTATTGATCGAACTAGAGAAAAAATGATGTGAGACGGTTAGATGAGTGAAAGAAATCGATATAGATGAAAGATCAAATCATTAATGGTTTTCTATCTTTAATGGCCATAAATGGATTTCGATGGTTACCCCCAAATAGAGATGATAAGCAACGGTTTCATCTGATGGCCTCTTGGCCTAGTGGTACATGGTGTTTATCTCCGTTAAAGCGGTGCACGCTCAAGCCTCACAAGTGCACAACAGGTGGATTTTAGAAGTAGATTTTAAAGAGTGTGTTCGCTGTTAAAAAAAAGATAAATCTACGGTTACAACAAAACAGATACCATGGGTTCACCATCCATTATGTGGGTTCAAATCTGTAAGTGGGGTGCGCAATTTAGTAGAAGGTTAAAATACTTGAGACCATCTATAATTTAATTCCAACTAGAAATTAAGCCTGCGTGATGCAACGGGTTAGCAAACTTCGTTACTGAGTAAATAAAACAAACGTATGAAGTTGTCGCAACTCGGTTATGGAGATCCAAAAATAGATAAATTGATGCGCGAATAGGAGTTAACATTGAAACGGCAAACTCGTTAAATAAATTAATAACAAAGTAAAACAAAATAGAAATATAATTTTTTTACAACAAATATAAAAAAGAGTAAAAGAAAAAAAAACGAAAAAATCCTATTTGTCAAACCCTACACTCGAACCCACGTCGACGGATATATGTTACAGAGGTAAACTTGAGAGTTTAAAACGTAGAGGTGGCAGCAAAATTCGATTGGTGAACCACGCGAGGAGCAGAAGCATAATATGTCATCATCCACAAGGATCCATATTTAACCAAAAAATTATAACTTCTTGGCAATTGATTAAACGGCCATGACGTATTATCCGTCCACAGATCAGTCACAAACACCTGAAAACACACATCCCATCATGATCATACACCAATTTAAAGAAAATAAATTCAAGAAACCAACCTCATAATCATCACCAAACTTCTCAGTAAATGCCTTTTTATAGCTTCAGCAGAAGCTCTATGACCACCATCTGTGTCACTCATCAAAATGAGCACCTTTTTCTTACCCTTAGATTCACCACCACTCAAGGGCAATGTTTCATCCTCTAAAACACCACCATTTTCTTCTCATAATCTACAATTACTCCCTAAATTAACCTTAATCAAAGCAAACCCGAGCGGCATATTATCGCAATGGAACCTAATAAACTTGTTGAATTCATTAAAAAACTTATTAGGCTAGAACTACCTCTACCCCCTGAACTCAAAGAACCCACAATATTGGATGATTTTATTGATTAACTTCTCCCACCAGCTCAAAAATCAACAAACTTCCTATCAGACTGAACATTAGAGAGAATCTAAGAATACCTATCAAGATTCAAGCTATTAGAGTTGGAATCAAATGAAATGTTACTCAACTTGGACAAAATCTTGAACGCGTTGTTGGTTTCTATAGCTATAGATGACGATGAAGACGAAGATGATGACTCCATCGCTATTTTCTTGCAATTGTGACCCGTAATCAAGTCATGAAGCTGAAAAGATGATGACTGCATCGCTATTTTCTGGCAAAACCAGTCCCTGACTCCCTACGGTTGTAAATTTGACCCCGTGCACCAAAGTTAGCCACTTCCATATTTTGTAACTAGCCTCCAACTTTCATTAACGATATTTACACCCCTTGTGATATGTTTAACATATAATATGGTAAACCCGGAAGTTGGATCGTTACAAAACTATGTTTTACAAATGATATGTTATGATGAAACTAACCCATTTTCTTAAATGTTTATGAAAACTTGAACTCACCAACGTTAGTTGACTTTTAGTTTGCACATCAGGTTAGAGACTAATAGTCTAGAGAGATGTGTTAGCTTGTATAGTATGGCAGTCGGGCTACTCAACCTGAAGACTGATATTCTCGATAGTTTGGTAGTTGTAAACAATGATGTTTAAAGTTTTAATTCCTTGTGGATTTTTAATGTTTTAAACAAGACTTCCGCTGTAATAGATTTTGATTTCCAGGTTAAGAACTACGTGTCTTCATGTTTTGTGTCAACTATGAGACTATCCAGGTTTGGGGCGTTTCACAACATCTCTATTCATATGAATTTGATAACCAAGGTGAAGTGTTATAAATATAGCTTATTTGTTATAAACAATTGCATAAATATGTTTTATCCTATTACAAATAAACTTATCATGTTATTCAAGTGGTTGTTAGAGTTATAGATTGATTCAGTTTCTTCCTACTATATACACCCCATTGTATCCGATTTACAAACACATCTCTATCAATGAAAAAAATAGACATCTTCCTTTTACTATTATGCTAGTTTCATAACAAGTCATTATTATTATTTATTTCTTCATTAATGAATCATACAAATAACCAATACCAACAAGTATACAAAATTATATAATCAAGATTGAAAAAAGAAAGAGAAACAAAAACCATTAATTTTTTTACATATTACGTGTCGATCATGATCAATTTAGTGGTCAAAACCCTTAATTTATTTCATCATCATTAGGTCTGTAAAGCTTTAACCAACGATTGTTTAAGGCTTGAATCGGTCTTGCGTTAGCTTCAACTTCCTGTTAGACCACAAGTTAAAATTAACATACATGTTTTATTTAAAACGTGCAAACCAATTATGATAGAATATATATGTAAAACTCACGTCATGGACTGCTTCATGGATTATACGCAATTGTTCTCGTGAAACCGTCCTCACCTAATAAATAATGAAGCAAGAAAACAATTTTTAGTCATCAAATTTTTTACTACAATAAATATGTAAATGTAAAAATATATAAACATTTTTACCTTTCGAATAATGGTCCAAGTAACATTTTGATCGCAAGGAGGAGTAGTAAGTGAACCAATATATCGATAATATTTTCTGCTCCCAATTTTTATTTGTTTAGGATTTATTATTCCCGTACTTATTTCGACTCCTCTGGTAGAAGACAATGCTTTTAAATATGGTTCCATCTAATCACATATTTCAAAGAAAATAAGAACATGATGATTTATATCATGACAAAACTGTAGGTTAACTTGCAATATTTGTTAAAGAAAATGTTTATTAACATACTTTTGCTAGAAAAGAGTCAGGGCGACCAATTTTGTATAGGATTCCAACCACTGCAACCTTTTTGTCTATACTTTGATGAACCAAGTGTAGCTCGAGATTAAATCTATGAATGTAGGAATAATATTAACGTCGGATAGAAAGATTAATTTATTGATAATTTAAATGAATTTCGGAGATGAAATTTCAATTTTGCCGTGGTAAAAGCAAAAGAATTTTTGATACCTTCGGCCATTAATGGTGTGTTCAGTGGGGGTGTGCCAATGAGCTTGATTTAGCTGATACTTGGTTCCATTTATATGAATATGTCCGGCTCCATCTACAAATCTCAAATGTATTTTTAAACATAAAAAGTTTTAATTCTTGGAATAAATATTTATATTCATGGAATAATAACTAGAGTAAAGTGTCATTTTCGTCTCTGTGGTTTGACTATTTTAGTCACTTTCATCAAAAAACTTTTTGTAGTCTTTTCGTCATTGACTTTTCAAAATGTAGTCATTTTCATCCAATTGACTAACTTCGTCTTCATTTTAACGTTAAATCAGAGACAATTTTGGTTAAATCATGGGTAATTTAGTTAAATTTTAACCTAAGAATTTCAAATCGACCCTTGACTTAACGTTAAAATGTAGACGGAGTTAGTCAGTTGGATGAAATTGACTAGATTTTGAAAAGTCAAGGACGAAAAAACTATAACTTTTTTTTGATTAAACTGACTAAAATGGTCAAATCACATGAACGAAAATGACACTTTCCTCTAATAACTATTAACGTTTGGATGCATGCCTACCATCATATCATGGCCCCGATTAATAAGGGTTGTATTAGCGGGTTTATAATCCATGTCAAGTCTTCCAAGTTTAGATGTCGTCTTAACCCTTTTATGAGTGAGATCAATTGGTGATTGCATGTCTCCATGATTACACATACTCCACTCAGGGTGGATCTCTCCCAAGTGGTGCGGGCCATTTGGACTGTTCACGTCATATGTGAATTCATGTTCATCATCTGTTCCACCAGAATTAACAACATATTTCAAGAACACAAAGTATACGCAATCAAACAAATAAAAAAGATAACCGCGTAATTGAAATTAAATCGTTTCAAAGACTCACCAACTTCTTGAGATATGGCCAAAGGTACACTAAAAGAGATGAAAAGAGCAAAGAACAATAAGCTTTTGTTATCCATTACTTTGTGCTTGTATTAAATGTTTTTAGGGTTTTGTGTAGGTTTTTGATGTTTGCTCATCTATATAATATATATAGGGGACATGCATACAAACATAAAGGAGATGGGGTGGGTTTTGGGTTCAAAAAGGTTATGTGAATGGAAGAAATGGAAGCTTCATTTTGACCATAGACTATGTTTTATTTAACATGTATAAAGGGTTGAAAGGTGATAACACCAAGAAACTTTTCAATTCCACCGTATCACATATAAATATAAATAAACTATAGTCTAATTACTTGTTGAACAAGATCATAAGCATATGTAGTTAGAACATTTTTAAAACAATAGTTTTCTTCAAATATTTAAACCTATAATCATTCGATATATAAATTGGTGAGCTAAGCTTGTATTTGTTTCTAATTTTCAGATAAACAATTACTTGCTTTATTATTATTATAGCCTAAAATGTCTTTGTTTTCAGCAGCACATATCAATGTATATCATAACACTCAAGAAATTAACATGATAATGGAAACAATGGAAAGTGGAATTGTAAAATATTAGATAAAATTCAAAGCATTTACATATCAATGTATGACCATAGAAATCAGTTATTTAATATGAAACTATTTACCGTTGAAAAGTAACTTTTGAATTTTCTTATGTAATTTACTCACCTTTTAAAGAAGAGAAGAAAAGTTTTTATTCAATGAAGTACGTCATAATTGTCTCACATGATGGTACAAAAGACGGTAACTTAAATACTTAATTTTTTTTTTGAACGGCAACACTAGATATTCAAGGATAATTAGGTTTCTCCGGAGCAACACCTAGATCATCTAGGGCAGCCACCACCGGAGGAACCCCCAACCGGGTAAAGTTGTAACTTTACATCATTCCATTTAATGTTACAAATGAGTTGAAATTTTATTTTTCGTTAATTTTGTACACAAATATGTATTTTATATATGATATATATAATTATAGTTATGGTTTGTGTTCTATATGATGCGCACTTTGCAACAAGCTAAATTATGTTTAAAATGAAGATAAAATAAATGAAATATTTAGACTCAAAATATCATGTTTTGAAATTAAACTTGAAATGAGAAAATCGGTAAGAGTTCTCTCTCAAAATAGACGAAAAATCTAGTAGGGGTCATGGTCTTTTTGTATTACTATGACTCCTACGTACGCATTGAAGAGGGGCTAAAAATTTTGGTCAGATACGTTTGTAAAATCTAAACTTGTGATGGCACACATACTTTGACTCCTACGCATGTGAAGAGGGGCTACAAAATAAGCTCGTGCCTTCGGGTTTTGTAGCAAACTAGTGGCATTTGCCCGCGCTATGTGGCGAGAATTTAATTGGTATCGGTTCTTTACAATATCAGTACGGTGCCGACACTCGCTATAATAACCGAAAGAGAAAACTTAAAAAACAAACTTGTGATATGTCTAAAAGGATATTGATACGTGTTTTACGTAGATCAAAAACCACAAAAGTTTCAGGTAACACTTTGGTTTAAGACCCATTTATTTTTTTTCTTCGATTATCCATTCACATTAAGCTTAATTATTAAATAACTACTTTATAAAGTCGATATTATTACCAATATTCTTTTCCTAGGAGAAATGGATCAGTGTCATAAAATTTTTGTTATAATTATATAAAAAAAACTTAATTTCCAAATATTAAGTAAGAAATAGATAGCAATTAGAATTGGGTAAGAGTTTTTGATAAATAAGTAAGATATGTAAAGGAATTTGCATAAGTGATGGAATCAGGAAAAAAAAGTTTGTTTGAGAGTTTAAAATAACAAATTAAAAAAAAATAAAACGCTAAAAGTATTCTAAGTTGTAAAATATTGTAGCGCATTATAGTAATATTGAATGGGCATATTCAACAAAAAAACATAAGAAACACTAGTGTAGG
Source organism: Smallanthus sonchifolius (assembly GCA_023525975.1). Lineage (NCBI taxonomy): Eukaryota > Viridiplantae > Streptophyta > Magnoliopsida > Asterales > Asteraceae > Smallanthus > Smallanthus sonchifolius. The sequence goes on from CM042045.1 coordinate 50,914,125, forward strand.
GTGGGGTTCGAACTGGTCACCCCTCTTATAGCATAACATGATTTAACCACCTAGGCCATGCTTTCAGTTGTTAATTATTTCTTACATAAAGTATATAAATGTAAAGGAAGTTGGGTTTTTACACCACAGACATTGGAAAATGTTGTTATTAATTTCTCCTACGAATGTGTATATATTTATAATGTAATATTGTTTCAAATATTTTCTTGTATCTATAATTAAAATGTTGTTCAAATTTGCTATTGTCTAATAGTTTAATCCTTGGGTTAACATAGAAATGGTTAGACTAGAGTATGGGAACAAACATTATGTTAAACTTCAACAAAAATATGTTAAAGGTCGAGAGAAATAAACTAACTTAATCACTAAGTTATTATTATAACCCCTTGAACTTTAATATAATCTCTTCCAAACCACCCTTTCGAGATCAACCGTACTGCGCTTAATGTTGCTAACTTTATCAATCCCTCTCAACATCATCTTCCATGTTTATTATTTTACGAAAATCAACTAGCTTCGGTCATGGCAAGCTCTTAGTAAACATGTCAGCTGCTTGCTCTTGAGTACTTATATACTCTAGACTTATTTCATTATGCAACACTTTTTCACTCACATAGTGATAATGAACCTCAATGTGTTTCGTCCTTGCATGAAAAGTTAGGTTCTCGCCAAGCTTGATTAAAGACATGTTATCACAAAACAAAGTTACTTCACCGTTCTCTAGAACTTGGTTCAAGTGTTTCATATGTAACCTTTGCCACGTTGCTTTATGCGTAGCTATAGAGACTGCTCGATACTCTGCTTCTGTGGTAGACAACGACACAGTAGGTCGTCTTTTGTTGCACCAAACGATAAGACTACCTCGCAACATAAACACGTAACTAGTTGTGGATTTTCTCGTACTCAAATCCCCAACGTAATCTGCATAACTATATCCGACAAGTTCTAGCTTCGAGTGTTTCTTGAACTTAATGTCATATTGCAAAGTCGTTTTCACATACCTTAGAACTCGACTCTCATCTTCCACGTGTGGCTTTCGTGGCTTCGCATGTACAAGCTCAAGACACCTACAACGAAGGCTAGGCCCGGTCTTGTCAAGGTAAGATAGATGAAACTACCAATTATTTTCCGCTACATGGTGGCGTATTCTAGTACATTTCCTTTATCCACACACAACGTCACGACTGTATCCAAGGGAATAGACGAGGCTTGCAATTAAGCATACCAAACTAGACTAGAAAATCATAACAATATCGTTTCTAGTGAAGGACTAGATCATCGGCTCTGTAGTCAACTTCTAAACCAAGAAAGTGGCTTAGTCTTCCAAGATCTTTCATACTAAACATGGTCAAAGGTTCTCTTTCAACTGGTTGATCACTTCTTCATTGTCCCCGGTTGAAATTAGATCATGCATATAGAAGGATAATCGCAACATTAGTCCCGATTGGCTTAACAATCAAACTAGCATCAGCACACACCATGCTAAAGCCATTATGATGTAGAAACTCGCTTATTTTCCTGAATCATAGCCTAGGTGATTGCTTCAAATAGTATAGGGCTTTCTTTAGTTTACACGCGTAGTTTGGATGTTCATAGCTTTCCAATCCTATTGGTTTTTCCATGTGAATAACATGGTCCAAGTCACCGTGATTTGATACCGATTTTGTTTTTTTGTTACAATTATTTTTTCATTTATTTTGTTTCTCTACTGTAACTTTTAAAATATGGTTTTGGTATAAATTTTAGTCAAAACCAATTCATTTAACGTTTCGTCGTAAATTTTTAGCCATTTCATTAAAATTTTAATTCTTAAAATGTTAATTCTTATATTTCTTAAGTTTTTAAAATGTAACGGTTTTACACGGTTTTATCTTTCTATTAAACGATATTTTAAAATTCGCTTTCATTTTCTCAACATCCATTTCTATAACGACTTAAATTTTTCATAATTTTCAAATATACCATAGCCACATGTTTATTTTTATCTGTGTTTCAACATTCAAAACCGAGCTGCCACGACACACTGACACCTACCTTGCTACATCGCGCGAGTGGTTTAAAACTAGTTTCTTTCACATCACTACTAAAAAAAAATCCTCACAACTAAAATACAAACAGATATTATTCAAAGAATAATTGCCAAAATAAAGTTGTCACTAGTTCCTCAGCCGGCTCTTGATTATTTCCAAGTTAAATTATTTTTAAATAAATAAATTGTCTATTACATCACTCATGGCTTCTTATACCCTCCATTTTCACATTAATATGAGTTTAATTACTTCGCTATTATGGTTATGGTTATAACACAATGATAATTTATATTTTGTTTTTATTTATTATGAGCTCGATCTACTCTACCCACGGGCAAGCATCCTACGACCCAACATCATGCAGAGACGACCGTAACATTGCTCCGGGGACAAGGTACACTTGCCCTAACGCCACGTCATCCAAGATTCCATGCCAAACTTTCTTGATTTTCCGATCAAACCCTCGTTTTCCGACCATCTCCGCCATCTCCGCCTTGTTCGGTCAGCCACCCGACACCTTACTTCAACTAAACCAGATTCACGATTCACCTTCAGAAACTTTGTTTGTCGGAAGAGAAGTATTTATTCCCGTCACTTGTTCGTGTTCCGACGACTTCTTTCAAACACGAATCAACTATACGGTTAGTGATAACACGACGGTTTCTGATACTGCTTGCGGGGTGTTCGAAGGGTTGGTTAAAACGGTTACGCTTCAAGAAGTTGTTAAGGTTGGTTATGTTCTTGATGTGCCTTTAAAATGTGCTTGCCCTATTAGTGACGACTATAAATATTTGGTCACTTATCCTTTGGTTTCAGGAGACTCTATAAGTACAATAAGTACTAAATTTGGTATTTCAAAATATGATATTTTGGCAGTTAACAATTTACAACTTGACACAACTGTTTATCCGGAAACAACCATTTTGGTACCGTTACGTTTGAAAGTAATTAATTTTATTGTAACGAATATTCAACCGCCATCACCGGGATTTCTTCCGACAAAACCGGTCGAAGGACATGTTAGATCGACGAAACTTAAGAAAGTGTACATTGTTGTTTCGATTATCGGGTTTGGTTTGGTGGTAGCGATACTAATCGTTACTTTTTTGTATATAAACGTGTTGAATAAGTGTAAGCGTGACGTTTTTGTCATACCTTCGACTCGTAGAAGCTCTTTTACCTCGTTTTCAACGCCTCCGGCTAGTTCCCCGCGGTCTAGGCCTAGCCCGGCCACGAGAAGCTCACCGAGCTCGTGTTTGTCACCCGATCTACTTGCTAGCATAAAGTACTCTTTGTATAATTTCACTATTGAGGAAATTAAAAGCTTTACGAAGGATTTTAGTGATGAGTGTAGAGTGAGTGACGATACTTATCGAGGGTTGATCGATGATGCGCGAGTGTTGATCAAAGCGATTGAATTCTCCGAAATACGACATGTGATTGATCTACATTCGAAAGTTAACCATGTCAATATATTGAAGTTGCTTGGGGTATGTTACAATGAGTCATCATGGTCATATGTTGTGTTGGAGCACCCGGCAAACATGAGCTTACACGATTGTTTGGCGAACTCTTCACGTTTGACGTGGCAACGAAGAACACAGATCGCATTTGACATCGCGATGGGGTTGCATTACTTGCATTATTGCATAGTCCCTTCTTATATGCAAACGGGACTATGCAGTGAAAACATCTTTGTGACGTCAAAATTTAGGGCAAAACTGGCAGTTTTGTCACGAAATTTGAATCCCACGATTATGGGATCAGCAACCATGATCCCGGGACTGGAGTATGAGAAGTTTGATGCTTTGAAGACGCTAGAGAAAGAAAATATTTGGGAATTTGGGATGGTTTTGCTTGAGATTTTATCCGGGAAAGTGAATATCGATACGGCTTCATCGATCGCGTTCTTAGGAGGGGAGGGTGCCGAAGGAGGGTGTTTTGAGAACTTGAAGAGTTTTATGGACCCTTGTTTGAAAGAAGACTACCGTTTGGCTGAGGCATTGTGTTTAGGAGTATTGGCTAAAGCTTGTGTGGAACATGATCCTTTGCATAGGCCATCCATGGATGATATCCTCAAAGTCCTTGCTAGAATGGTATGATTTCAAATTTCATGGGTAAGAAACATAGATCTATGGGTACTTTTGCCGTTATTTAAAAGGAGATGTATAATATAAGCTTGTTTTTTCGCTAAGATCTGTAAAAACTACATAATGCATTTATACGTTACGATTGAAAGATATTTGAGTGTTAAAAAGAGAATGCGGTAAACAGTTATATTACCGTTTTATGCATCACGGTTAAAACAAATAGTTCAACTATTTATACGATTAACACCACAGTTTTTTACTTAAAATTAGTTATATATCAAACGAAACTCTACCTTACCTTATATGACAAGATTACATGCTAATATGTACACAATGTTTTAATATATCTGTTTTACAATGTAAGGTTGTGTGTTTAAGTATTTTCTCAATCTTCTATTATTAATATTTGGTATTTTGTTTATTTTCAAATAGATAAATATTTGTTGAAGATTCAAAATTTATTCAAAACATATTTAGATGTTAATTTATCAGCGTGGGTTCGAATCATTCCTTGCATTTTGTTTTTTGTTTAATAGGATAAATTTTTTTCCTACCCCTCACATGATTAAGTGATTTGCATTATATTTATTTACTTATTTATTTTTTTAAACCCACGATCCCACTCAATTATAGATCGTTTATTGAATTTTGCACGGAAATTTTATCACGATTTGTTGCTTTGAATTTAATTATCATGATAATCGAGCTTTCAGGTGTTTAATTTTTGAATAATTTTGTTTTTCTATAATAACTTTCGTTCGTTAATTTTTTTTAAACGGAGTGCGCGGCTGTGTTTATTTTTTTTTTCAAAGTTCCAATATATTTTCTTTTTAAACGGAGTTGTATTCAAATTCGAGTATTTTTCGGGATCGTAGTCTATAGCGAGTCCCGTTACCGTTACGATACCGTTATCAATATATTGGTACTATCGAAACCGGTATCGGTATTCGATCTCTTATATGGTTTTGGACAAGACGTACCAACAACGACCAAACATCTGTCGCGTGGCGCGAGAAAAAATGACTAAACTCCCGCAGAAGCGCGGGTAAAAAAACTAGTATTATTTAATAGTCGCATATGATAAAACATATAATTGTCAAATGGCCAGACGAATATGAAGACTAAATTGGACGTTTATGTAAAAGAAGGTGATTCTTAGGTTAAAATATATTATAAACGGAGTTTGACGTGTGAAAATCAACCGCTCAATAAAGTGAGAAGAAATATATGATAAAACATATAATTGTCAAATGGTGTACTTTCATTAAACCAATGGCTTTTCTCTTGAGATTAATGTTTTAAAAATCAGATCGTTAGTTGAATAGATACATTTGATGGTTCTCCGGCTCATCCGATCTTAAAAATCAACCGCTCAATAAAGTGAGAAGAAAGATTGACCATTTTCCATTAGTCTTCACTGATTTCGTCTCGTTCATTTAAAACCAGCAAAACCAGTCGGTTTATATGTGCTTGACCTATTAGCTAGTTGTCGTCTTGTCGAGCCAACGACAGTGACAACTCATGATATAACTGTAACTCTTTTTTCAACATGGTTTTGAAAACATTACTTGAATAATCATAATGGGATGTAGTTTTCCTCTCTCGTGAAAGTTAGTTACATATGTAAATGAAAAATAAGTAAAACAAAATTGTATTTTATTATGCATACAAATAATTATACCCAAATAAATTAAATCATATATGACTTTAAGCTATAAATTTACAAAAAAATGTCACAAATAATTAGTTATTTTGTTGATCGTCAGGCCTATAAAGCTTTATCCAGCGGTTATTCAAAGGTTGAACCGGTCTTGCATTAGCTTCCGCATACTGTATCATTATTAGCAAAAATTAATACATGATATACTTATTTTGAGTATGCATGTAGCACTACAGCCAAATGTTAAAGATCATACATTCAACATATGAAATATTGATTAGGGATCTATCGTGTCACATGTGGCATGATCGAATTAATTTTTATATTTTTTTTATCTTTTACATATCTATACTATATAATAAATAAATGTTTCTCAATGGTACATGTCGTCTTCATATTCACCGTTATAAAAAAATTTTCGTCTCTCTCTCATAATAAATAGACTTCCATATTTCAATAATAATATATTTTTAAACAAATTATTAATTATACTAATAAAACACATTTATTTTAAATATATCTCATATTATAAGAAACTTTGAAATGTAATTAACTTGTGTTTTCAATCAAATAGTAAATATGTAACGAACCAAAATCCGGGTTTCGTTTTAAATAAATTAATATTTCTAAATAATATTATGGTGAAAATAATATTTTAGAAATAAGTAGGAAACAAGTGGGTTTCAAGTTTGTAATAGGGTTTTGTTAGTTTTAACTAACTATGGGATGTAATGGATGAAATGGAAGTTGAAGGACTAAATGTGTAAAATGGCCAAAAATCTGCCATTTGACTTGTTGAAGTCAAAATTGGCTTCATTTGCACAATTGAAGTCGTTCTTGAGCAAGAGAGGAAAAAGAGAAAAGTGTGTTGAAGCCATTTTCGTGCAATTGAAGCTTGATTAGTGAAGGTTTTGGCTCACACAATACCTTCATAACATCAAGTAAGTGATTCTCTTCCTCTTGATTTCACCATGAAGGTGTTCTTGGTGGGTTTTGGGTGAAATCCGAAATTATGTATGCATGTGATGAAATGGTGTTAGATTATTGATAATCTAGCTAAACTAAAGTTAAAGAATGATGATTAACATCCTAGAACCCTTTGATTTTGGTTATGAGAAGTTAGGGTTCATATGGTGGAAATTGGGGGTGTTTGGATCATGATGCTAAAATGATGAATTAATGAAGATTAAGTGTTTTTAAGATGTTAGACACTTTAACAAACACCAAATTAACTTAATAATAATTTTTGAAAGAAAAATTAGTGTTAAGATTAAGATAATGAAACTCAAGTGGGTGAGTTTGTGGTGAAAGAGGGTGTTTGGTTATGAGGATAACCCAAACGGGTCAATTTGGGTTGGAAATGTGGAATTGAGTTGTGAACTCAATTGTAGTGGAATTTTGATGTATGATAGATTATTAAACTAGGTGAATTTGTTTAGGTGATCAAATTGCAAAGCTAGAAGGTGTTGCGGGATCTTCTAACTCAAAAGGTAAGTGCTTTGCACTTACTTAGTAATGATAGGTGGTGGTGTTGATCATGTTTGAATTTCATGTTGGTTATACAAATATCTTATATGTGTTTATTGGTATGTGGATGAATTTAGTTAATAAACCTATATGGTGTAAAAATTGACTTGTGTGGTAAAAGCCAAGTTTGTATGCATAATGTAGTTGACTATGTGGTATATGGTCAAACTAAAATGTAGAATATGTTGAATTGGTGTAAATGACTATGTGGTATATAGTTAAGCTAAAATGTGGTATGTGATAAAGTATAGTAATTGACTTATGTGGTGTAAAGTCAAACTAAATGTGGTAATTAAGGAAAGTGGCTTATGTGGAATATAAGTCAACCATTGTGGAAAAATGGTGAAGTCGGTGTAAATTGACTTATGCGGAATATAAGTCTAACCATTGTGAAATAATGGTGAGATTGGCGTACATGGACTTATGTGGTATATAAGTCAAACCATTGTGGAATAATGGTGAATGTGGTGTAATTGACTTATGTGGTATATAAGTCAAGTGTAAGGGACCTTAGTCGACCAATTGGGTGTGAACGGGTCAAATGGGTCAAATGGGTGAAAGGGATGAAAACAAGATGTAAATAGTCAAACTAAATGTGGTAATTTAAGGAAAGTGGCTTATGTGGAATATAAGTCAACCATTGTGGAAAAATGGTGAAGTCGGTGTAAATTGACTTATGCGGAATATAAGTCTAACCATTGTGAAATAATGGTGAGATTGGCGTATATGGACTTATGTGGTATATAAGTCAAACCATTGTGGAATAATGGTGAATGTGGTGTAATTGACTTATGTGGTATATAAGTCAAGTGTAAGGGACCTTAGTTGACCAATTGGGTGTGAACGGGTCAAATGGGTCAAATGGGTGAAATAGGTGAAAAGGGTGAAAACAAGTTGTAAATACTTGTTTGATATGTTTATATCATTACTAATGGTGAAATATTATTGTGGTTATGCAGGGAAAGCTCCGAGGTAGGTCTATGTCAATGTTCAAGGGGAAGGATTCTCGTATGCAATTTTTGTGTTTTTAAGGATTTATGTAAAATCCTTGTAAAGTGGTGTGTTTGACACTTGATTTATGTTTTGGTGAATATGTAATGTCATATGTTTGTTTTTGGTAAAAACCCATGTGTTGGGAAGGTTTGGTGTCAAACATTTTAGAAAAAGTTGGAAAAATGGCTAAGTATGAACTGCAGGAAAAGCTGGAAACTTTCTGTGAAAAAGGCCTTCTAGCGGGCCGCGATGGGTGTGGTCTACGTTTCTCGCGGGACGCGAGAAGTAAATAAAAAAAAAAAAAAAAAAAAATTCTGGGATTTAGACTTCCGCGCGTTAAAGCTTTGTTTTTAAAAAGTGGTATGTTTCAAAATAAAAGTCAAATTATATTGAATAGTTTTTATGTGTTTTTTAAACTCAATCATATACTAATTTTTACATATTTTTTTATTTTGTTTTCTATTGTTAGTATATGTGATACATTTTTTCAACTATAAGATACATATATAAAGATTTAAAAATTTTATATATTGATAAGTTTTCACCCTGTGTAGTACATAGGTTCAAAACTAATCAATTCATATAATAAAAGATGTAGAAACTTACATCATGAACAGCTTCGTGGATTGCATAAAGTTGTTCCCGTGAAGCAGTTCTCACCTGTCATATTTCAAACCAAAAGTTGGATTTATTGACATATCCTACATTAATTTAAATGCTTATAGCATGGTGAAACTTTATTCAAATCGGTGAAAATTAGTGTACAAATAAATAAATAATAAAATAACTTTCGGTTGTTACCTTTTTAACAATAGTCCAAATAACGTTTTGGTGGCATGGAGGAGTTGTAAGTGAACCAATATATCGATAATATTTTCTGCTTCCAATTTTTATTTCTCGTGGATCAATACTTCCCACGCTCATCTCAACTCCTTTAGCAGAAGCTAATGCTTTAAAATATGGTTTCATCTGATCACATATTTTGAAAATACGAATACAAAGAGTCCAAGATTAGAATCTCAAAAATAAATAATGATTGAATCATCATAAAACATAGACGATTCAACCTATTAAGTAAATCTATACTCTATAATAAATAAAGGTTTTTGTGAGATAAATTTATCCGCATCTCTCTCCTATTAATTGCATAAATTTTCTTTAGTTGTTTTTTAATAATTTTTGTTTTTCGCATCTCTCCTATTAAATAATAATGATTTCTATAATTATTTTTATAAAATATTTTTTACTCAAAAAAATATAGGTTTTTTCTTAAAACATTTTTAGAAATTAAACATTTATTTCATTCTTTTTATAAAAGTAACTATATGACGTTTATAAAACTTGTATTTTTAAAAAAGTAACTAAATGGTAACTATATGTAATATGTAAATATTTATTATTAAGCATATAACATTGCATTTATTCATTGTATTTATTCAACCCGTGTAATACACGGGGTTTCTAACCAAGTTTTCTTATAAATGTGTCAGAATTCCATCATAAGAAAATGGTTGTGTCAGAAATACGTCGTAAATTTTCTTTAAAATGTGTCGAAATTGCGTCGCAACAGTAAAAATAAAAACAAAATTGTGGGTTGTGTGGCAACTAAATTAAATAATTAAAATACAAATACAGTTTTAATATTTGAAAAAAATAATACCGTATTTATAATTGTGTCGGAAAACTGTTGGAAATTTGCGACGACAAATTTTGTCGCAAATCTGTCACAATTTGCGTCAAAATTGTGTCGCAAAGGCATTTCCGACAGACACATTTTGTCGGAATTGTGTTGTATTTTCCTGTTTCTGACGCATTATGTCGTCGCAAACCTATCATTTTTCTAGTAATGTTCATAAAAAAATTATTTAGATAAAATTTATTTTAAATAATTTTTCATGATCACAATAATTTTTTTTTATATTCGTTTTAAGTAACATATTGACATCAGTTAATACTGGGGTGTAAACGAGCCAAGCCGGCTCGCAAGCTACTCGAGATCGGCTCGTAAAAAGCTCGAGCCTATAAATAAGCTTGTTTAGTAAACGAGCCCGAGCCTCACTTCTCAAGCTCGAGCCGGCTCGCGAGCCTTATATTTACATAATTTTTTAATTAATATATTAAATACATATTTATAAAATAATACCTAGTATACATAAAATTATGATAAAAATAACTAACTAATATATGTTATGTTATATGTAAAAATTATAATAATTTTTTATAAAAATATATATAAATATATAGAAATTAATTAATAAATAATAAACGAGCCGAGCCCGAGCCCGAGCCGAGCTTGAGTTTGAACAACTATTAACGAGCCGAGCCCGAGCTTTAGAAATAAAGCTCGAATCGAGCCGAGCCGAGCCTGAGCTCGAGCTCACAACAAGTTAAACGAGTCGAGCTCGAGCCTGGTCGAGCTCGTGCTCGACTCAGCTCGTTTACATCCCTAGTTAATAGAAAGAACCTAAACCCATTACTTTTGCACAGATGAGTAATTAAGAACTATAACTAAAATTTTAATATTAAAAAAAGTTTATAAATTAACATACCAATGATAAAAGCGAATCAGGTCGACCAATTTTGTACATGATTCCAACTACTGCAATTTTTCCAACTGTACTCTGATGAACCAAATGTATCTCCAGATTATATCTACACATGTAGCAAACATTAATATCATTATATTATTTTTGTCTAGATTTAAATAATAAATATTCTGGTTAATTTTTTTATGTAAAATAAATATGATAATAATACATTACGGTACCTTCGGCCATTGACGGTATGCTCGCTAGGGGTGTGCCAATGAAGCTGGTTAAGCTGATAGTCCGTTCCGTTTATATAAATATGTCCTGCTCCCCCGCTCCATTTCAACTGTAATTAAATTGATCAAAGATCAATTGCGGTATCCATCACTAACTTTAAAAATTAATTATACGCAGTGGCAGATTCAAGAATTTTTTTTTTCTTTTGATGACGTTACTTTTCAGTTTGGTGAATCGATTGTAAAAGGTTTGTCGGAAGTTTGTGGGAAATGTTTGTCGGAAATGTGTCCGTTGGGGAACCCTAGTTTTCGTGGGAAAGTTGTCGGGAATCTGTTTGTGGGGAAATTGTTGGAAATGTTTGTCGGAATTTTGTGGGAAATATTTTCCCACAAAGTGTTTTTTTGTCAGAATTTCGTGGGAAACGCTGTTTTCTGACGACTTTCCCACAAAAATTGTTTAATTTCAAGTAGTGATCATTATGATCACTTGAGTGTACATAACACACAAAAAAGTTATTAGATCTAACCCTGATTGTACGTACCATCATATCATGGCCTCGATTAATAAGAGTCGTGTTTGCAGATTTATAATCTCTATCAAGCCTTCCAAGATTCGAAGTCGTTTGAACTCTTTTATGTGTGAGATCAATCGGAGACTGCAAGTCTCCTTGATTACACATACTCCACTCTGGATGGATCTCTCCCCAATGATCCGGCCCGTTGGGACTGTTCAGTGAACTCATGTTCATCATCTACACCACCATTAACAAAAAATTAAGATTTTGAAATATATACAACTAAACAAAGAAATTAGAAGCTCACCAACTTCTTGAGATGTTGCAAAAGGCACACACAAGATGATGAAAAGAAGCTTAAGCATGAAGATTGAAGAAAATCTTGAACTTTTGTTAGCCATTGCTTTCTGGTTATATGATATCTTTTCGGTTGATTTTTGCTTATGGATGTGTATATATTAGATATATAGTGAGAGAGAGAGAGGGAGGGGGGGTGGGGGGGGGGGGGAAGGGGTTGGTTTCAAGGGTCAAGAGGAAGGTATGAATGTAGAGTACATTGACCAAAAAGGCAAAGACCGTGTTTTAATTGGACTTCAATTTTCTTTGTTTGTAATGAGTTTTTTTTTACAAATTTCTTCATGGGTCTTGGCTTGGCAGGTGAATTTTGAAGTTTGTGAATGCGAAAAGAATAAAAGACGTGTCAATTTGAAAACACCAAGTGTACAACCCTTGAAGCATTTGGTACACGTCTAGTTATTTTACACTTGTGAGAAGACAAATATTTGAATGTTTATGATAAGTTAAATTCAAACAATTATTATTTTAGTCCTTTCTTCATCCATGTGCTTTTATTTTGTTTTTGCATTCGAATGTGCATAAATTTTGATTTCACACTACTCCTAATTATAGCTTTTAAATAGACAATTGTTGTAGGTTTTATATATTAAATGAACTTTATTTGGATTTCAAAATTGATTGCAATCCCTAATATTCTAGTTCTAGAACGCAATCGGTATCCAAATATTGATTTTGAAAGCCTAATGGAAGATATATCATGTGTTGATCCTAATTGGAACCCACTATTTTTATTTTTGAAAATCAGACACCAAAATGTTTTTGGAAGATAGGTGTTATCTAAACCGTGTCAAATTACCCTACCAATCTGGAACGAACTCTCAACGCATGAGGAAAACCCACAACTGGGAAAACTCATTGTCTCAACCCAAATAATTGCTCCTGGCAAAACTAGAACCCAAGACCTCTATTATAGGAAGTCTTGAAACCCGCTATTTGAATTACAAAACCTTTGATTTAAAACAGTATTTAATAATAAATATTGTAAATTAGCCTTAAACACTAATAGGGTTAACCCTTTCTATTATTTAAGAATCTGAATTGGTAAATTAAAACCATGAACTATACTCCGTGAATAAATACTTAAGCTAACAAATATAATTACCAAAATAAACCAAATGCAACTTTACATTTTGTAAAAATTATAAAATATAAAAAATTATTACGTCAGTAATTTAACAAATTTGGCTAGTTTATAATTATACAAATCTATACTAATAAATAAAGGTTTAATGTGGACACTTGTCATTTCCTTATGCCTTCTTACATTGGTTTTCCCACCTCTCTCTCCTAATAAATGCTCCTCTATCTTATTAAATAATAATAATATTATAAATATATTATTAAAGAAGAATACTAATTATATTAAATAAAAATATATAATAGGAAATAAAAAAATAACTAATTAAAGAAAAATACTAATTTATTATATGCACACACACATTTCCACTTGATATAATCGAGACGATCATAATAGTCTGATAAGTTATGACGTATTTACAAATTTATAAATTTTATCCTTTTTAATATACAATCTCGTGTAATACACGGGATTCTAACCTAGTAGTATATCAAATCAAAGTATAAATATAGTAGCTACAAATAGTATATCAAATCAAAGTATAAATATGGTAGCTACAATACTACGCCTGAATAACGTGGTTACGTAAGCACTTATCTAGGATTTTGTCCTTATAGTCAAAACAAACTCTAAAAACACGAGGAAAAAAAACACGTACTCTCGCTTCTCCTCTCACATAATGCATTTTTTGTGTTTTTACACGAAATAATACAAGCAAGTAAAGGGATCACTTTAGGCCTTAAATTTTAAGGGCCCCAAAAATGAAAAACTACTTTAATTTGTATTATCAACTTTTGTGTTTTCAGAGAGAAATGATAATTTCACAACCTTTATATCAACATTATACGTTTTGACGCTCCATTAAATTACATTTAAATTTTTTTAATATATTTACAAAACTTTCACAAAAGGCCTCAATTTCAACATTCGTTTTATACCACAAAATATGTTAGCCGGCCCTACCCCCACCCCAACACACACCACCACCATCCTCTCGTTCCTAAAAAATGTTCAATACCGGCCTACCATGGATGCAGTTTTGAATCAAGAAAACAATGGTACTTGACAGGTGTCGAAAAAAGGTTAACCTATTGTGGAATTTGACACCATTAATTAGTTTTTTATTTTAATGAGTTTTACTAAAAGTGGTGGAAGGTACGTAGTTGTTGAGTTTGTTAGGAAATTGACGTTTTAAAACCAATGGTCTTGTCCTATTGTCTTAAAATATTGAACACTTTACTTCAAACATATGTATTCTTACGATCACTTAATTACAATTGCATCATATATTTTTTTAGAACCAACGAATAGTGCTTAAGGGGCATCTCCGCTCTATTTAAGAGATGGAGGATCAAATTGTAAGGCTTCGAAAACCCAGAAGGCCTCATGCATTGGATTTACTCTTTCACATATAGTTCTTAAGCTTAAAACTTCATTCACGCAACAAAAACTTCAGTACAAAACATGAACTTGTCCAAAAAAATTGAACATTTACTTTACATAGTAAACTTTCAAACATAACATAGAGGGATGTCAGATCTTTGACGACCAAGTAACTCTTCACTACGAGACTTTCACTTGTAACATGTGTACCATTTGAACAAACCGCATGTATACTTATGGTCTGAATGCTCATCCATAAAAGAATCAATGCATTAAAGTATTTAATACATGTTTTACCATTTTCGTAAACAAAATCGTTTGTAAATTTTGAAAGAATTAAACGTATTCACCTTTTGAGAGTTTAATAAAGACTTTGGAAGAGTTAGCTCCTAAGCACGCAACACCATAGCTCTAACTTTTAGACTTGATTTCTCAAACAAAATCCTAGCGTTATCTTTAAGCGGAGGAACGTCGGTTAAGCTAGTGTGCGTCGTTTAAACGAGAGTCAAGTATTCTGAGAGTGCGATGTGTTAAAAAGGATTATGGGTTCGTTCTCTGGGAAATTTGAAATGTGAATTGAGGTTTGAAAATCGACTAAGCTTGGACTCTCAATTTATAGGCTACAATCGATCTCGTGACGGACCGTTATGAGGGGTGACAGTCCGTCACCGCCATGCTGTAACAGACTGTTATGGTTCGGTGACGGTCCGTTACCGAACTAGGGTTAGCGAATCAGTGAGACACGTGTCAGCTTCCAATTGCGTTAGGGGTTTTTGCGGCGTAACAGACCGTTACAAGGGGTGACGGTCCGTTATAGGGTTACACCAGTCAAATCTTCGCGTTGAGTCACATGGACACGTGTCAGCACCACATCCATTACTTCTTGACCCCGTAACGCACCGTTACCATCTGTGACGGTCCATTACCACCTACTTTTGCAAAATATTCACTTTTTAACCCTTGTACTTTAGGTTAATTGTCGAATCAACCCTAGGTTTTATTTTTTGTTCAAATTGGGACCCGTTTTAGATGGGTGTTACAGGTTCATGAACCAAAAAATCAAGCAGTCATCCCTACCCACAAGGGTTACGGCGGTGTACTCGTCGAATCCGCCTGAACCTTATCTTGAACCCGTGAATACCCCCTTCCACCCTTAGAGATAAGAGATAATTGATAGATACATTATCTTATTTATTGTCTCTTTATATTAGAGACTATGTTAGAAACTCGTATTTTACACACGTTAAATAAATAAAATATTAAATAGTTAATAATGAAGAATTAAAAATTATAAATGAAAGGTTAAATTGTAATGATAATTAAATAGTAATGATGATTTAAGAATTAATAAAAAAATGTTAAATAGTTATTAATGAAAAAAATAAGAAAAAAAAATAATTTTAGCCTCACAGAACAATTACTTATTTATTAAGTATAGAAGATTGGTATTTCTATATTTGTTGAAAAGCACGTGAAAAACAATACCATTTAAGAATATGCATGATTATTATTTATTTCTTTATTAACGAGACATAAAATAAGAGTATAATAAATCATACAATATATAATGAAAAGTGAACACAAACAAAATGTATTATAATAAATAGTAAATTGTGTGATCATGATCACAGAATGCCTTATTTATTATCATACCGTTTTAAGAAAGGAATGAGGGTGACCAATTTTGTATAGGATTCCAACCACTGCAACTTTTTGGTCTATACTTTGATGAACCAAGTGTAGCTTGAGATTAAATCTATGTATGTAGGAATTAATATTAACACCGGATGAAAGATTAGTTTATTGATAAATAAAATGAACTTTGTAGATGAAATTTCAGCTTGCTTTGCTATGGTACGTAAAATTCGAAAGAAATTTTGATACCTTCTTCCATTAATGGTGTGTTCAGTAGGGGTGTGCCAGTGGGATTGATTAAGTTGATAGTATGTTCCATTTATATGAATATGCCCGGCTCCACCTATCCATCTCATTTGTATAATTTTACGCATCGGGCTATTAATAACTATTAACTTCGGATGATGAAAGTTTAAGTGTGGCATATGAATGCCTACCATCATATCATGGCCCCTATCAATTTGTGATTGCATGTCACCATGATTACACATACTCCACCCAGGGTGAATCTCTCCCAGTGGTGCGGGCCATTTGGACTGTTCACGTCATATGTGAATTCATGTTCATCATCTATTCCACCATAATTAACAACATATTTCAAGAACAAAAAGTATACATAATCAAACAAATCAAGAAGACAACCATGTATATTGAAATTAAATCGTTTAAAAGACTCACCAACTTCTTGAGATATTGCGAAAGGTACACCAAAAAAGATGAAAAAAGCAAAGAACAATAAGCTTTTGTTATCCATTACTTTGTGCGTATATTAAAATGTTTTTAGGGTTTTGTATAAGTTTTTGATGTTTGCTTATCTATATATTTATAGGGCATACAAAGGGGGTGGGGCAGAGCCGGTCCTGAGGATTCGAATGCCCTACACGAGCCGAAAAAAAAGCCCATAACGAAATATATTTATATCTATTTATACTATATAATAAATAAAAATATTCGATTCCATGTGTCGTCTCCATATTTTTTCTCACCATTTTTTCCCGTTTCTCTCTACTATTAATTACACCTCATTTTTAGTAATGATATATTTTTAAAGAAAGTATTAATTATACTAATAAAACACATTTATTTCAAATTATCTCTTATTTTAAGAAACTTTCAAAATTAATTATGTAACCTTTTTTCAACCAAATAGTTAATGTAAGTCAAATTATATTAAGGGGAAAGTGAATATGGTGCTCTTAGTCATCTAACTTGTATGCAAAACTCATCAAAACTACGTCGTTTTGTTTAAAACCCATTAAAATTAATTTAATTTTTTTTATTATAAGAAACTAATTCCATCAGTTTTATCTCCCATTCTCCATCAATTTTCGCTACAAGTGTTTGTATTGATCTTTGTCTTGTCCATCAATTCTACTAGTTTTATTTACGATTCTCCATCAATTTAACAAACTAAAAATCAATTAATGTGAAACCCAAATATCACTATTATGTCTATGTATTGATCTGGGTTTTCTTGATTTGTGATTAATTTTGTGGGTAGAATCAAAATTGTAAAAGTAAATGTTTAAACTGCTTTCAAATTTTATAATATGTTAGAATGAAAAGAAATATATGGAACTTGGAAATGTAGTTATTTAGAAGATGAAAATGTTGTTATGGACGTGAAATCTGAGATCAAATGAAGCTAAAAAGTTATGTGAATGGGAGACGTAGAAGTTTCATTTTGACCATAGACTATGTTTTATTGAACATAAATAAAGTTTGAAAGATGGAAACACCAAGAAACTTTTCAATTCCCCACATATATCAAACATAAACATTAATATTTTTTAACTATTATATAGATTTTAGTCTAATTACTTTCTTGAACAAGATCATAACCCTATATGGTTACAACATTTTAAATCAATAGTTTTCTTCAAATATTTAATTCTACAATCATTCTATCAATTGGTGAGCAATTTTATATTAGTTTCTAATATTTTTCAGATAAACCCTTTAATTATAACTAGAAGAAAATTGTTTGTTTCTCACAGGAAATTTTTGGAGCATATATCATTATCTGGTTTTGAGTTTTGACTGTATATATCAACATCAAATGTTCAGGGTTTTCTGAAAAATGTAATCAAATATTATACTCCGTGTCTATTTGTTGAAAACACACTCGTTTGTGATGACGGAATAGGACGTTGGAACAATTTCATTTGTTCTCGAAGCTTTCATATTATATTGTTTTATATTTATTTTTAAACAAGATATACATTATGATTGGTGAAACGACAATCTGGAATAACATGTAAACCTTTTTTGAGAAACTTAGAAATTCATCTTAAGTTTGGAATAACATGTAATTTTTTTTCAGAAAATAACATATATAAACACTTTAAAAAAAAGGAAGAAAGTCATTCATTGTATTTCCATACACTATGTTTACGTAAACATTAATTTATTATTTATACTAGCTTAAAACCCGTGTAATGCATGCGGGGTGAAAAATATTAATACATAAAGTTTTCTTAAATTTGTGTGTATATATTTTATAGATGTAAAAATATATTCCATATACTAAGGATAGAAAACAAAATTCAAAACATGTAAAAATTAATAGATAATTGGGTTTCAAAAATACGTTAATTACTATTTTATTTAATTTGACTTTCATTTACTATTTGATTGAAAATAAATTTTACATAATTTGATTTTAAAGTTTTTTATAATTAATTTAAAATAAATGTGTTTTATTATTATAGTTAGTATTTTTTTAAATATTATTATTAAAAGATATAAATGTATTTAATAAGAGAGAGTTGCGAAAAAAAAGATATAAATGTATAAACCAAAAAAACCATTTCTCGAGTTTACATAGAATTCTCGGGTTTACAAATGATCCATACCCTAAGGGTTTTTTGGTTTATTGGACCTGGAGCCGTAGCCCACTCCCCCTAAAGATAATTGTGACAAACTTTAACAAATATATTATTAATAATTGTAATATAAATTTTTAACTCAACATTTTAATTTTACAAAAGTATCACACTTTTTCAATTGATATCATTTAGTGTTTTTAAAATAAAAGATTGTGAAATTATATCGAATGGTAAACAATGATTTGCTTTTATTATTATTATTATTATTATTATTATTATTATAATTAGGTCTTTGTTTTCAATACCACATCATAACACCCTAGAAATTAACATGACAATGGAGACGTTGGAAAGTGGAATGATACAATCGTTCTTTAATTTAAAGCATTTGTTTTTTTTTAACGACAATTTGGATCACTGACGGGCCACTGTTTCATTCGATCATTTTCACCCTTACAGAAGGAAACCAATCATAGGTGAGAAAACCCCATGGTACAACCTGGACTCCCTTTAATTTTTGTCACAAGTGTGATTTGAACCAAAGACCTCCCCGATTTAGAGAAGTATTGGGTATACACATTTGCCACTAGACTAAGCTAGTGGTTGTACGACCATACACATGTTTTTAAACTAGGAGCATTCAGAGTAGCTTACTTATCATTATCTTTATAATTACACTACTATTTTTCTCTTATTTTTAATTAAATAATATTTTTTATACATTTATCATATATTTTCTCTCTCCTTCACTCACAATCACTTTAAAAAAATATTAAAAAACTTATACAGGTGAATAATGTTCCCCCAAAATATATAAAAAATTTATACCATTTTCTCTCTCTTTCACTCACAATCACTTTAGACCATCCCAAAATATAGAGAACTCACTCACAAACATATAAGAAAGCTAATATAAATGTTGTAAAGTTTTACTATGAAAAGTTACGTTTGAATTTTCCTTTGTTATTCGGGTAACATTTTAAACAATCAAAATAGAAACTTCAACGCAACTTTATAAACATAAATAACCGAGTCTATATCGTCTTTCCTTGACAATACGTGATTAAAAGACGATTGGTGTTTGTTAAACAAACCCTAGCCTCTCTCAAGAAGCTTGATCGACAACCTTCTTTCTTCTCTGCTTTAGAAGCTTAGCAACCTGCAACATATTGTTTCAGGTTTGTTAGTCGTTACCACAGTTCCACAATCTGTGATTAAATAAAGAGTTTTAAGGTTTTTTTCATGGTATCAGAGCCTCGATGCTCTTGATTCAATTTTAATCAAATAAAATCTGTTAGTTTTTTTACCAAATTCGTGCGTGAAATTCTAAGCTAGGGTTTCTGGTGTTTCGATCTGTTCTTTACCAATCGACTGTTTTCACTTATGTGTTACTTAAATTAGCTTCGATTTCAAGAGAAAAGAAACATGTTAGCTTCAATTTTATGGATCTCTATTAAATTAGAAGAAATCTATGTAAATTTCTTTTCCACCCATATATTTTTTATAAAACTCTAAATTTTTTTAACAAAATGTCTTCATCCTATTCTAACATTTTTTGTTTGTCTTCGGGATTATCCGATTCTAGTGGTTTTGATGATTTTCTTTCCGACACTTCCGAATCAAGTGACATTGAGTTTTTGTCCAAAGTTGCCGCTGCGGCTAGCGAGCTTGAGGATACGGCAAAATCAAAGAAAAAATTTGTACACCGTGATCGTGATGTTGTTAACACAGTTATGTTATTTTATTTTGTTATGGTATTTTTTTAATTTGTAACTTGTTATTGTATTTTGTTATTTTTAGTTGTCTTTTGTATTGTTAATTAATAAAAAAGTATGTTTTTGTATTTATATGTAAAAAAAAATTTTAAAAAAAGTTTGTGAGTAAATGAATTAAATGAGTAAGGTGTTTTCAATGTAATATGAGTAAATGAGTATTTTTGAGGTGTCAGAATTCTATTTGACAGTTTTTGTGAGTAAAAGGGTAAACCACCCCTTTCACCTAGTAACAGTTTTTGTGAGTAAAGGGGTACAAGTCACGAGTCGACTCAAAACGAGTCATTGACCAAGTGTAGTTGACTCGTACAAGTCAGAATTTTAGAAGATGAAACACCATTTTTTTCCTTCTTTAATGGAGAAGGAGAAAGAGAACGACAAGTATTTGGGTTTGCACTAAAATAAATATATATTATCACACATTTTATATTATCGTGACTCTTACGAGTAGAATCGCGATTCGAAAACGAGTCACAAGTCGAGTCGCTAGTTAACAAGTATGATGTACATGACTTTCTGTTTGATGTAATCTGTTAAATTTCAGATTCCAAGTATCGCGGGTACAGGGAAAGAACCAATTCAAGCACAATCTCAATCAGTTATATCAACCGCAAGAAAAGAACCAATTCAATCTCAATCCAACTCTTCAGTTCAATCAACTGGAAGATTGAAGAGGGATAAAGCATCGACGAATGTAACTCTATCCGTTGATGAAAAGGGAAGATAGATACTCGTATGTAATTTTTGTCAAAATGTTATCCATGTTGGCGGAAATGGGACTGTTTTTCTATTGCATGCTAGGACTTGAAGTATGAGCTTTGACATAGACCTACATCGACAACCGGATGAAAATTAACTTAGACCAAAGGTTTGATAAGGGTGAAGGGGTGTATTACCCATTTACTCACCAAAATTGCCCAGTAGAATTATGTTACCTCAAAACTATTCATTTACTTAGATTTCATTGAAAACACCCTACTCATTTACTCACCCACATTTTTGTTTTAAAAAAAATAAACATTTAAATATAAAAGGTGTGTGTGGTGAGTGGTGGTGTCCACTAGAGAGTGATGGTTGTCATCCGAGTAAAATCACTCGGGCATTTAACCCGAACAAGCAACTCGAGGTGATGGGGGCGGTGTACCCAGGTTACTCGGAGCCCATCTCTCCTACCCGGATGGGCTTGAGTAAGACGCCCCTTACACCCTAAGTGGTATTTGCTGATCATTTTACAAAATGCTTGGACTCAAAAGTAGTAACAGGTAGATAAACTGTTTTGCTTATGTTTACATCATAACTACAGCAGTGATTGTCATTAGAAGTGTAGTCAAAAGGTTGATTATTTTTCTGTTTTTCATGCGGTTGGTGAGTCCGGATATCGCCGCTTCTTGTTCTCGTTTATACCCTCACTTGCATGATGCAAGAAACTTTGTTGACCTGTTAAAAAGATATTAATACCTGCTGTCTTGAACAGAGCCCTTTTTGCAGTTGTGGTTAAAGTTGGAATACAACATATAATCAAAAGTTTTAACTTTAGAATTCGAAGATCAAAGTCTATTTCATTTGACAAAAAAAAGAAACAAATTAACAGTTAACCATAAAGCTAGCAATATATATTGCAAAGAAAATTAGATTTTTAAAATGCAAAGAAAAAAAACAGACGTGTATGAGCACAAACATAAAGGCATAAACTGATCTGGGGTTGCATGCATAGTTCTCATCAGACTTTCAACAATACCAAAGTCAACATGAACCACCTATAGCATTTCGACAACAGTTCTGAAGACTATTTTGTTATGTAAATGTTGTTTTATTTAATATCAAAACACATATTCAATAAAATGATGGCCGTATTAATATTTTGAATTGTCAGACCGGACGACTATGGTGTATCTACGGCTCCCATTAGCTTCTGGCTTGGAGGAGTTCTCTGTTTTAAGGGACAGTGCTTGGTCTAATAACCGCCGCAACAAACATCTCAGTGATGAGATCAGTCATTATTTTCAATGAAAGCACCAAATTGATAGGAACCCGTTAAGTGGGTTAATCTCCAAGAAAAATAAGAAGAAGAGCGACAAGTTGGGGGCAATTTTATGGTGTTTTTTCTTATTCAAAACTAAAAGAGTACTTGTAGAACATCAAACTTGGAAAATAAGAAACAATAATTTAAGAACTTGGAAAAGAAGAAACAAGAACGTAAATCAGGAAAGGAAATAAAGCATGGTCTTTGGCTAATTGTAAGGATCTTCTCTCAATCTTGGAACCGAATTGGAACACGGGTTAATCGCCTTCCAGCTTTAGATGGGCTCGGCTCTAAGGTGGGGGTGGATGGGTCTTGTTGCGGTGCATCCTGGGTCGGGCCTACCACATCAGAGTGTACATGGTGGTGTATCTCCATAACTCTATAAGGTTGATAGTTCAAGTCATATAGTGAACATTGATCTAGATTTATGAGTAGAATTAAATGGATGTGTTTTCTCACCTAAAAATATATCTTAATAAAGTATGAAATATGTGTTTTATTTATTTAATTTATTAACTTATAAATCTTATTGTTTAAATGTTTTATAGATAATATTTTGCTTCCTCTTTAATTTACTACATACTAGGTTAGCAACCCCGTGTACTACACGTGTTGAATAAATGCAATATTATCTACTTAATAATAAATATTTACATATTACATATTTATGGCATATTACATAGTTTTTTAATATAAATTTTATAAACGTCATATAGTTACTTTTTAAAAATGCTTTATAAAAATAATGAAAAAATGTTCAATTTCTAAAAATGTTTTAAGAACAAACCTATATCTTTTTAAATAAAAAACGTTTTATAAAAAGAATTATAGAAATTATTATTATTATTTAAAAGGAGAGAGACGAAAAACAAAAAAATATTAAAAAACAATTAATTTATCGTATTGATCATAAAATAACTTTGCGTTTGAATATTATGGTGAATTGTTTATCAAGATGCAACGAGTAACATACCTTATCAACGTTTTTATTAAACTTACTCCGTTTTCAAATGCTAGAAATCATATTTGTTATTGAACATAATTGTCTACTAATATGATAAAAGAGAAACAAAGTTTTAGTATTTAAAAATATTTTTATCCATGAAATAAAACATATTCCATCGCTATAGTGAGTACACAATAGTCACTATATATCTTCAAAGATGAATCTATTACGATTTTACAACACTTGTCTATAATCGTCGTCGATGACCCCAATCTTTCAAAAATACACAACGGTTTATTATCACGACACTTCTATGACTCGTGTCTATCTAACGAGTGTTTCTACACACAAACCACAACGTAACTACCGTGTGGGTTCGGTTCGAAACTTTAAATTGTGATCTAAATTCTGATTGTTTGATTCAAGAGTACATATAAGGTAATCAATAGTTATTTCTCAATAGTCAACCATATATGAAACTAACTTACTATTTGGGGCTGTTTGGCAAATGTTGAAGCATTAAGTACTGAATCATTAAGATGTCTGAATGGTTTAGCATTGTTTTTCAGCTGAACCATTAAGAGGTAAAATGAACCATTAAGAGGTGGACTGTTAGCGAAACAAACACCTCGTATCTCTGAACGATTCAGATGTAGTCTCTTAATAGAATCATTAAGAGGCTACCAAACAACCTCATTTATTTTAAAATTTTCTCACCATTTATGCCATTGGTGGAAAGTTTCTATTTCTAGAGCATCATTAAAAACTTTTATTATTGGTGAGTATAGTTTTCCCACTTAATATTGCCTCATATGATACACAACCCATGTTACCCACGCACAAAACCCTCACTTATTCCACGTCCCTATAAAAAGCAACTTCAACTTACCTTCACTCATCACCAAGACACTTAACTCTATAAGAAATGAGGTTTTTCGTATTTGCTCTCCTGGTGGTGTTAGCGATGGCCACCACCTCCTGTTTGGCCATCGAAAACCACCGGAAAACTTTGACGGATGCAACAAGTCACAAGATTTACCAGCGAAAGCTGAAAGAGAGTGTAGACAACACGGTTAATAACCACCACTACATTCCCCGACAAGACTATGGCAACGGCGGTGGCGGCTCATCCGTCGATGCAAGCCTAGATAACCACCATCACCTTTCAATACCAGACTTCAATAATGGTGGTTACACCGGCGGCGCCAACAACAATGATATAAACCCTTGAAAGTATATAGTATTACACACTAGGTTGTATGTCCTGCTTATGAGGTTGTACTTTTTACTTAAATGGTTGTACGTTATGTTGTAGCAAACATAAATAGAAACCTTGTACTATTTAGACGGTTGATCGCTTGTAACATACTATAAAATAAGAGAGATGACGTCGATACTAGGTTGTATGACTTGCTCTAAAAGGTCATTATTTCCTCTGTTAAAAAGTATGTGTCTCACCGTTTAATAAACAAGAGGGGTGCCCGCGTGATCCGACAGAGAAACAACACACTAACACAGACACCGGTAAAACACATAATTACGTATTATTATTTTTTCAAATTAAATTAACAATATCATATTCAAATTAAAGAAAATAAAATACTCGATTTTATGGTGTATTTTTTTTTAATATTAACATATGAAAAAGTACCGTTTAAAAATCGTGAAAGAAAGATGGTTCCTCTTAAGCACCGGGTTCGCTGTTAACAATAATGAAATGACTTTTTGATGCAACTTTTTTATTTACAAAACATTGGTGGTGCTTTGTTATAATTACAAACTTTTGGGGGTCACAAAAGCAATATTCTAAAAACATTGTTCTACCAAACGCCAATACGACGTCGTATATTACACTTTTGTTTTTCCGCAAAACCCCGAAACCCTAATATAAGTTCTCATATATTTCTCTCCTTATCCACAACCAAAAACTCGCATAATCTCCCATGGCGTCTGCCAATGCAATCTCTACAGCTTCAATCCTATCTTCTCATAAGAAGGTAGTCAATTTTACTACGATTTAGTTCAATTACTCTTCAATGTACGTGTTAATTGTGTTTTCTGTGTGCAGGGGAGTGTGATTGATGGTAGTAGGAGAATTTTTCACTTACAGACTGTTCAGAAGATGAGACGATCGAATCGGCGGTTTGCCGTTCGAGCTGCCGCTAAAGATATTGAATTTGATCAGCGGTCCAGGGCGGCTATGCAGGCCGGAATCGATAAACTTGCCGACGTCGTTGGACTTACTCTTGGCCCTAGAGGTATTGAATTTTCATTTCGTGTTAATTTGGATTCATTTCATGGATGATGGATTTGTTTGGATTTAGTCAGTTAGATACTTTATAACCAATGTTTTCAGAACCGGACTCGACTAGACAGACTGCACTAGAGGTGAATTTAAGAACCAAATGACATTATAAAAAATATAAAAAGTATTTTTTGTTTTTACATGAATTTGCAATTTTGATTATAAAAATATAAAAGTATTTTTTGTTTTTACGTGAATTTGCAATTTTAATGACATGAAGTTTTAAATAAATAAAATATGGAATTTGGAGTATTAAATTAGTTAAAGTTAAGATTTTGATTTGAAAAATATTAAAAAAGTTGGATATCCTGTCCGGTTCACCTGGTTAATCTGTCCGACTTGTTTAAAGGAGAACTGTTTAAGTAGGCATAGTCGGACCGGTGCGGTTCTGAAAACACTGCTTATAGATAGTTATAAGCAGGGGTGTAAACGAGCAGAGCCGAGCCCGAGCCTGACACTAATCGAGCTCGGCTCGTTGGATTATCCTGAAGCTCGAGCTCGAGCTCGGCTCGGTTCGAGCCTATAGATTTTGGCTCGAGCTCGGCTCGTGGAGTGAAAACAAAGCTCGAGATCGGCTCGGTAAGGCTCGGTTTCATTCATGACGATTAAACGAGCAAAAGCTTGGCTCGAGCTCGTTTATAGGAAGCCTAGAACGAGCCAAAGCTCGGCTTGAGCTCGATTTGGGGGTTAAATTGAATAATATATTAAATATATAAGAAAATAATATAAAATTTACTAGGCTCGTTAAGGCTCGCGAGCCTAAACGATCTTCGAAGGCGAAGCTCGAGCCCGGGCTCGATAACTAAACGAGCCATATTTTAGGCTCGAGATCGGGCTCGGGCTCGTTAAGGCTCGGCTCGTTTGAGCTCTTTACGATCCGATCTCGAGTAGCTCTCGAGCGGGCTTGATTCGTTTACACCCCTAGTTATAAGTTATAACCAATGTTTTTAGAACCAGACTG
This sequence comes from Smallanthus sonchifolius, assembly GCA_023525975.1. NCBI lineage: Eukaryota > Viridiplantae > Streptophyta > Magnoliopsida > Asterales > Asteraceae > Smallanthus > Smallanthus sonchifolius. The sequence continues at coordinate 50,940,992 of CM042045.1, forward strand.
GACTGTACAGGCCGCCGAAGAGGTGGATTTAAGAACCGAATGACATCATAAATAATATAAAAGTTAAAACTATTTTGTGTTTTGACTTGAATTTGTAATTTTAATTTTAATGACGTATGAAGACTTAAATAAGCAAAATATGGAACTTGGAATACTGAGTTGGAGATCCGGTCGGTTCAGACGAAAACGGTTCAAATAAGCATAATCGGACTGGTGCTGAAAAATGGCTTATAACTAATTATAATTCTAATACAACAACAATACTTTCAATCAAATGTGTTTAAGGAGTCTAGTTTCTTCTTTATAGCACAATTATGAGTTATTCAGCTTGGAATGTTCATTGAATTTGTGAGTAATTATCAGGGAGGAATGTTGTCTTGGATGAATATGGTTCCCCAAAGGTGGTTAATGATGGAGTTACAATCGCCAGAGCTATCGAACTACCTAATGCTATGGAAAATGCTGGTGCTGCTCTTATTAGAGAGGTTTGTGACTTGCTGTTTTACTGTTACATCTACTTGTAACTTTGGTTTTTAAAAGTGTGTCTTAGGCGCCCGAGACGATTGGGTAATGCCTCAGGGCTTTAAGGCGTGTTTCGTGCACATTGGGTTAAAATTTGTCAAAGTTAGGGTGTGTAGGAGGTTGATATGTAAAAACAACCAAAGTTTGAAGAACTTATGACTGGTTTACTTGAAAAAAGGCTGATATGTAAAAACAACTAAAGAGATGAAAAAATTATGACCGGTTTACTTGATAAAAAGGATGATATGTAAAAAAAACCAACTAGATGAAACAATTATGACTGGTTTATTTGATAAAAAGGTTGATATGTAAAAGAGATAAGATAGATGCAGCTTTTGGTTGTACATAAAGCTTATTTGGATGTACATAGAGCAATGCCCCACATACTTGAAGCTAGTGATGCACAAATCGGTTTTTTAACCCAAACCGGTTCAACCCGACCCGAACCGGTTTGGTCAACGAAAAGTCAAAACCGGTTTGGACCCAAACCGGTTCGGGTTAAACCGGTTTTAGTAATGGGAAATGTCAAACCGGTCAAATCGGTTAGGGTTGGTTTTAAACCGGTTTGCCCTTTAAATCGGTTTAAACCGGTTTTTATTAAAAAAAAAATTCAAATAAATTTTAAATTTTTAATATTAAATCCAAAAAAAAAATATATCAACATTAATACTTAAAGTTCAACGTTTATTAATATTTGGAAAGTTCGGAAATTAAAAAACATGACAAGATAAATTTATAAAATTGTAAAACATTACAAAAATATAACAAATATAAAACATTAAGTTCAACGTTTTATTTTTTGGAATATTGATTGATTATTCTTGTGCGTTGTCTTCGGAACTAGAGTTTCGTAGCCTTGCATCTTCGGCTAATTCTTCATCGGTGACTGGTTCGGATATTCCAAGATCAACCTCGTTGTTGTGTATGGTTTCTTCGGCTTGAATTTCGTCTTCGAGAGAAGTTTGGTCTTGTATTCTATCAATCGCATCCAAATGGTCCTTCAAGCAAATGCACATTTCCATCGCTACGGGTGTGAGTCTAGTCCTTCGTATCGATAATACCCTGCCACTAAAAGAAAACGCAGATTCCGAAGCTACCGTGGAAGCTTGGACGGTTAGTACAACACGGGCCATGGCGAAAAGAATCGGAAACGAAGCTTCGTTTTTTTTCCACCATGCCAAAATATCAAAATCCTCAAAAACGGTAGGAGGCATAAACGCTAAAAAGTTTGTGCCAATATACCTTCCGAGTTCGCTACTCGGGGTGGTACCTCGAGCCCGTTTACTAAATTCATTTAACATTTCGTTATATAAATTCAAATTAACATCTCTCGAGCTACCACTTGATGATGTACCCATTGTTTCATGTGGAGTCGGAATTGTACCATATTTATGTAAATAAACATCAAATAAATCTTGTAAACATTTGTTAAAATGTGTTTTTGTAACTTGTGCAAAATGGATGTCTTCGCTATCCAAATTGAAAGCGTAAGTAATTCTATCAATCAAAGTTTCAACCCCGTAAACATTTATGGTAGGGTTTAACGTGGCGGCGCAAGTTATAACGGGAGACATTTCTTTAAAATATTTCACTAATTTTTCTTTCATCGGTTCAATCATTTTTGTAAAAAGAGTGTTTTTATTTTCTAGTTCATACAATTTGTTAGCCATTAAATATATTTGTTTTAGTGTTAATGGACTTGTGGGATAATAAACACCGGATAAAAAAGTGGTGGCGGTTTTGAAAACTTCAAGCAATTCGGTTACGTCTTTTAAAATGTCCCAATTTGTAGAAGGAAACTTTAGAATTTTACGACGAGGTTTTGAGGCAAGCATATCATGAAATAGTTCTAAAGTTTCTCTTTGTCGTAAAGCGCTATAAAACATAGTACAAGTCGAGTTCCATCTTGTCTCGACGTCCCAATTCGGACCTAAGCAAAGATTATTCGTATCACGACAAAATTTAATATAATCATGGTATCTTTTTTAGTTACTAAAAATATCTTTAAGCATTTGTCGAAAAGTATATGTCAAGTTTGAAACCTCTTCAATTGCAAGCCCGGCTTGCACCGCCAAGTTAATGATGTGTGCGATGGAAAAAAACGCCGTTGCAAACCGGTTTATATTTAATTTTTAGTTTTTGAACCGCATTTGTATTATTAGATGCATTATCAAAAGACATTAAAAAAAGTTTATTTTGTAATTTAAATTCGTTAATAACACCATCCAATATAAAAAATAAATTTTCGCCGGTGTGTGGATATTCAAACAAGTCAAAAGCGATTGTACGCTTCATCATTTGCCACGTATTGGGATCAACCCAATGCGCGGTAACGCAAAGGTACGAATCGGGTATACCATGTGGAGCCGGCCAAACATCGGTGGTTAAGTTTACACCGGTTTGCAAATTTTCAAAACTCAAAATTAATTCTTTTTTTGTTTTTTTCCACATTTTTATACAATCTCGTCTAAGGGTTGTGCGACTTACTTGATGATAACGTGGTTGGAGTGTCTCTTGTATCATTCTTGTCAAGCGCGGATTGTCAAAGTGGTTGAACGACAATCCTTCTTGAATCACTAACCTCGACATTCGATCTCGAACAGTATTTGGATCAAAGTTTCAAATTCCTCCTTCGCTTGTCATGGAGGCTTGACCTTCACTTTGAATTCCCTTCAATGACGGGCAAGATTTTTCCATATGCATTTTCAAACTAGTGTTTGAATCTTTCCCCAAAAACGCACCACACATCTTGCACCGAGCACGTTCCTTCCCGTTTGACAACAAACATAGATCGTAATTGCACCAAATTGTCGGATTTCTCGTTGTTGCTCGAATTTCCACAACGGTAACTTCGTTTGAGGAACCACCAACACCAAAACTTTCTATGCTTTTTTTTTTAGAGTTTAGAGAGCGTTTTTGACGGGTTTAAAGAGCGGTTTTAGAGATTAGAGCATAGTTGTCAATAGCGATCATAGCGGGCGCTATAGCGCGCTATGTAGCGTTTCGGATGATGCCCGCTATCTAGTGTATAGCGACGACATAGCGGGAATATAGCGAATTTATTTTATTTTTATTTTTTTTTAATATAAAAAGCGCTAGGGTGACTGTTTTATGAAGATTTAGATGATTAGTGATAGTGTATTTTAGCTATTTTGGTGGTAATTGCTACAATAGTTGACTAAATGTATTTCTAAAACTTTCTACTAGTGTATCGCTAAACGTGAAATAGCGCCCGCTATTTACCGCTATTCGCTACGTAGCGTATAGGTGGCTTGTCGCTATTTACCGCTATTCGCTATTGACAACTATGGATTAGAGAGTGTAAAGAGAGATGTGATCAACCCTAAACACCCCCCACCTATTTATACTGTTTTAAGGGTGCAAATAGAGCCAAAAAAAGGCTAAAATCGACCCCAACGGCTCTTTTTTTGCCCAGCTCGAAAACCGGTTTAAACCGGTTTTTAAACCGGTTTGTTTGAACTGGTCCCTAACTCGATCTCATCCAGAAAGCATCAAACCGGTTTCAAACCGGCGGTTTTTGGGTAACCCGAACCGGTTTGGTCCAAACCGGAAAAAAAACCCGGTTTTTTTGTGCACCGCCACTTGAAGCTCACACCCTTAGCTTTTGGAACCTAAGCGTCTTGCTTTTAAAAACCAAGAATTTAACTTATGACTACTAACTGATTACTTGTTTACTTGTTTGGTTAATGATGAACTAATTTCTGCAGGTTGCTAGCAGAACCAATGACTCGGCTGGTGATGGTACAACCACAGCATCGGTTCTTGCTCGAGAGATTATTAAGCTCGGTCTCCTGAGTGTCACCTCTGGTGCTAACCCGGTGTCATTGAAGAAGGGTATTGATAAGACAGTAGCGGGTTTGATTGTAGAGCTGGAGAAAAGAGCCAGACCCGTGAAAGGCCGTGAAGATATCAAAGCCATTGCTTCAATCTCTGCTGGAAATGATGATATCATTGGGACCATGATCGCTGATGCTATTGACAAAGTTGGACCAGACGGTGTCTTATCTATCGAGTCATCATCTTCTTTCGAGACGACTGTTGATGTTGAAGAAGGAATGGAGGTTTGTAAATTGTAACTTTGTATCACTGATTTATATTAGATGAAATTGGTTTTCTTTTTTTTTGTAATTTATTGATGGGATTTTTGCAGATTGATAGAGGATACATCTCCCCACAATTTGTTACCAACCCTGAGAAACTACTTGTTGAATTTGAGAATGCTAGGGTTCTTATTACAGATCAGAAGATATCTTCAATAAAGGATATTATTCCTATATTGGAACAAACCACTCAATTGAGAGCTCCTTTGTTGATTATTGCTGAAGATATTACTGGTGAGGCTTTGGCTACACTTGTTGTGAACAAACTTCGCGGTATTATCAACGTTGCTGCCATTAAAGCACCTGGTTTCGGTGAGAGAAGAAAGGCTTTGCTACAAGATATTGCCATCGTGACAGGTAGACTTTTGACCCTTTTGATCATTTCCTTTTAAAGTAGAGGTGGCAATTTCCGACACGATCAGAAACACATGTAAATAGTTAGGTTTTGGGTTGTCATATCTAACCAGTTTGATAAACAGGCCGTGTTCGGGTTCAATTTTTTAATTTAACGGATCGTGTTCAGGTGATCTGTTTAACTTGTTTAATTAAACAGGTCGACCCGCTAACCCTTTTGCGACCCATTTATTACAACCCACCAACCTGATTAACACGTTTATAACGTGATTACTACCTGCCAAGCCGTCAACTCGTTTGGCATGTTTAGATAAATGGGTTACACAGGTCATGTTCGGGTTACAAGATTTTAAGTGTGTCTGAGTTAGGGTTGCCTCTTTTTGACACGGATAAATATAGTGGTTGTGTTTAGGCTGAACAATTCAACCCGTAGACCTGACACGATTGACACCCCTATTTTTAAGTAATTCTTTTTATACATTTTCTGCTGTTATCTATAACAGGAGCCGAGTATCTAGCAAGTGATTTGGGTCTGCTAATTCAAAACGCCTCTGTGGAGCAGCTTGGTACCGCCAGGAAGATCACCGTCACCAAGGACTCAACAACCATAATTGCTGATGCAGCAACAAAGGACGAGATCCAATCTAGAATCGCCCAGATCAAAAAGGAATTATCCGAGACCGATTCTGTTTATGACACTGAGAAATTATCAGAAAGAATCGCTAAGCTATCGGGTGGGATAGCAGTTATTAAAGTTGGTGCTGCAACTGAAACCGAATTAGAAGACCGCAAGCTACGCATTGAAGATGCTAAAAATGCAACTTTTGCTGCTATAGAAGAAGGTATTGTTCCTGGTGGTGGTGCTGCATATGTTCATCTGTCAACATTGGTTCCAGCCATTAAAGACAAGATTGAGGATGCAGATGAACGGTTAGGTGCTGACATCATTCAAAAGGCAAGTCATTCACCATAATTAGGGGTGTGCAGAAAAACCAAATAACCGAACCAAAAATGAAAAAAACTGGAATTGAAACATCCGAACAAATTAAGAAACCTGTTCGGTTATGGTTGTTTCGATAACCAATTTTTGTTGTTCGGTTATGGTTATTAATGTGTTTAAATAACCAAATTAACCGAAACAAACAATCAAACATACCCAATAAAATCATGTGACGAGGGCAAAGTGGCAAACCTTTCCTTTATCTCAGGGGATAAAGAGACTGCTCCTGCTGAGACCCCTGACTCCAAAAACTAATGTAACAACCATGCAAAAGTACTAATAATGATAGTAAAGAACTAATGTGGAATTAACCTAACCATCTTTTTCAATAAATGTATTAACCGAACAATTTATAACCAAAATCGATCGGTTTACAAAAATGTAAAAGCATAAACATCAGTTATATGTTCAGTTGTAGTCCATAACCGAGTCAAATCGATCCATGCTCTCCCTTGACCTTAATTGTTTTTTCTTTTAGCATTTTGGTTAGCCGGTGGTTTGATTCATTTTATTTTTTATAGGCACTGGTGGCACCCGCGGCTCTAATAGCTCAAAACGCTGGAGTTGAAGGTGAAGTGGTGGTGGAGAAAGTGAAGGTGAGTGAATGGGAGATGGGTTATAATGCAATGACCGATAAGTATGAGAATTTGGTCGAATCCGGGGTTATTGATCCAGCAAAGGTGACCAGATGTGGGTTGCAAAATGCGTCTTCAGTTGCGGGTATGGTTCTAACCACACAGGCTATTGTGGTTGAAAAGCCTAAGCCTAAGGCACCGGTGGGTGCTTCACCACAAGGTCTTACCGTATGATTAAGAAATTTAGAGGTGATATTGGACCAAATAGGGTCTATTTTTTGATATGAGATGGAACTTTATTATGGCCAAATGTAACACGACAGTATTCTTGCTAGTTTTTCTTTACTTGTTCTCTGAGATTAGAGGTGCACAAAAGAACCGGAACCGGAACCGATCCGATGGATTATCCGAAACCGGATCCGGTGAGAACCGGTTTTTTTAGAACCGGTCCGGATATTATGAGAACCGCTGGTTCCGGGACCGGTTCTGGGTTTTTTGACGGACCGGTTAAAAATCGGATTTTTTGGAACCGGTTTTTTTCGGACATTTTGGAACCGGTTCTAGCCGTTGGGGTTAAAAAAAAAACGGCTATATAGCCGTTTTATGGCCGTTTTTTTTGTTTTTTTTTTGTTTTTAAGGATTGAAATTTAGTATAAATAGGTATTGGGTGTTTGTGTTAGTTCACCACAACATTCTAGCTCTCAAAACTCAAAAACGCTCTCAAAACGCAAAAAAACGCTCACGTTAAGCAAAAAAAAAACGCTCTCATTGCTTCCGCAAGCACTCAAAATTCGGTTGGTGGTTCTACTTGCGATGTTACGGTTGTGTCAATACTTCCTTGCTCCCGAAACCAAGAAATATGGGCTTATTTCGATTTATGCGAAATGTCGAACGGCTCGCAAAAGGCTCGTTGCAAACGTTGTGGTAAACTTTTGGCTGCGGCGGGAAATAGCAGTTTAAGGAAACATATTGCTAGTCACGCAAGACACATTCAAGAAGGTGAAAATCAAACTCAATTTGCTTGAGGTTTTTAAAAATGCAACTACATGTTTATCGGGAGTTTATTATCCCACGTCTTCGCTAATACTTCAACAATTATACTTAATATGTAATAAATTAAAAGAGTTTGAATATCACGGCACTATTTTTGAAAAAATGGTAAAACCTATGAAAGCTAAATTTAAAAAATATTTTTCAGAAATGCCGGCCGTTGTTACATGTTCGGCCGCCTTAAACCCAACGATTAATGTAACCGGTGTTGAAACATTAATTGGATCAATATCGGATGATTTAAATATATTTGAGGAAGACCCAAATTTTGAATCAAATGCAATAAGGGATTTCAATTCGGCTTTTAATAATATGTTTGATTATTATTTACGCAAATATGGTGGAAGTGGTGATCCATCAAACATACGTGAATCAATGGGTTCGGGTTCAACTAGAGGTGCACAAATCGGTTTTTTTTTTGGAACCGGATCCGGTTCGGATCCGGACCGGTTCCGTCAAAGTTGGTCAATAACCGGATCCATTAGAACCGGTTCCGGTTCGGATCCGGTTCCGGGTGTGGAGACTTGGAACCTATTGGGACCGGTTCGGATATTTAGAACCGGACCGGTTAAAAAAAACCGGTTCCACCGGTTCCGAAAAAAAAAAATTAAAAATTAACAAAGATACACTATAAAATACATGTTTTATTTATTTTATAGATTTTTTTAAGTTATTTAACAATAGTTCGTACAAAAAAAATACAAAAAACATAATTGAATCACAAAGCATTAATTATTTATTATGTTTTCAATATTCTTCGTCGTAGTCTTTGTAACATCGGTTTTCATTCTTCTTCGCTTGAGATACGTTGGGCTTCATCGTAAGCTTGTTCTTCGTCCGAAAGTGGAGTCGCCGCCCCATGTTCTACTTCGAATTCATGTATTTCTTGTTCAACGTCAAGCTCGCCTTCTAATTTTGCAACATGTTGTACACGTTCGGCGGCATCCAAATGGTCCTTCAAGCAAATACACATCTCCATAGATTCCGGTGTAAGCCTCGTTCTTCGAATAGATAAAACCCTGCCACTAAGAGAAAAAGCGGATTCCGAAGCTACCGTGGAAGCTTGGACGGTTAGTAGGTCACGGGCCATTGCGGCTAGAACGGGATATTGGGATTCCCTTCCTTGCCACCAACTCAAGAAATCAAAGTTTTCAAACTCTTCGGATCTTAGAGTAGAAATAAAGTCGGTTGCTTGATATCTCCCAAGCTCGCTACTTGGTGTGGTTCCACGAGCTCGTTTAGTATTTTCGTTTCTTAAAGTGTTAAATAAATTTAGCATCGGGTTCCTTGAACTACTAGAAGTTGAACCCGAACCCATTGATTCACGTATGTTTGATGGATCACCACTTCCACCATATTTGCGTAAATAATAATCAAACATATTATTAAAAGCCGAATTGAAATCCCTTATTGCATTTGATTCAAAATTTGGGTCTTCCTCGAACATATTTAAATCATCCGATATTGATCCAATTAATGTTTCAACACCGGTTACATTAATCGTTGGGTTTAAGGCGGCCGAACATGTAACAACGGCCGGCATTTCTGAAAAATATTTTTTAAATTTAGCTTTCATAGGTTTTACCATTTTTTCAAAAATAGTGCCGTGATATTCAAACTCTTTTAATTTATTACATATTAAGTATAATTGTTGAAGTATTAGCGAAGACGTGGGATAATAAACTCCCGATAAACATGTAGTTGCATTTTTAAAAACCTCAAGCAAATTAGTTAGTTTCTCGATCATATCCCAACTTATATTATCAAATTTTTGTAAACAACGTTTCTTTTGCACAAGTTCATCATGGAAATGTTTTAAAGTAATTATTTGCCTTAAGGCCGATTCAAACATTTTCCAAGTCGAGTTCCATCTAGTAGGTACGTCCCAATTCGGACCTAAAAAGATGGAATCCGTTTGTTGGCACAAGTTTCTATAGTTTATATATCTTTTTTTGCTTGTGCTAAAAACTTCACGTAACATCACTTTAAAATTTTCTTTTACGTCTCTTATTTCTTGGACGTTTAGACCGTCTTGCACAACCAAGTTAATGATGTGTGCAACACATCGACTATGAAAAAAAACACCGTTACAAGGCGGTTCATATTTTATTTTTAATTTTTCGACCGCGTTTGTGTTATTTGAAGCGTTATCAAAAGATATTGAAAATATTTTCGGTTGAATTTTATAAGTTTGAATTACCGAGTCTAAAATATAAAATAAGTTTTCACCGGTATGTGGATATCCAAAATAATCAAACGCAATCGTACGCTTCATCATTTGCCACGACTCCGGTTGAACCCAATGTGCGGTAACGCAAAGGTACGATTCGGGTAAACCATGTGGAGCGGACCAAACGTCCGTTGTTAAGTTAATGCCGGTATTTAATTTTTCAAAACCTAAAATTAATTCTTTTTTGGCTCTTTTCCACATTTTTAAACAATCTCTTCTCAAAGTAGAACGACTTACATTTGTGTAATTCGGTTGAAACGTCTCTTGTATCATCCTCGTCAAGCGCGGATTATCAAAATGATCAAAAGGCAAGCCTTCTTGAATGACGAAATGTGCCATTCTCTCACGAACACTTTCGACATTGTATTGCCAAACTCCTCCATCCCTACCAATTTGAGTTTGATTTTCACCTTCTTGAGTGTGTCTTGCGTGACTAGCAATATGTTTCCTTAAACTGCTATTTCCCGCCGCAGCTAAAAGTTTACCACAACGTTTGCAACGAGCCTTTTGCGAGCCGTACGACATTTCGCATAAATCGAAATAAGCCCATATTTCTTGGTTTCGGGAGCAAGGAAGTATTGACACAACCGTAACATCGCTAGTAGAACCACCAACCGAATTTTGAGTGCTTGCGGAAGCGGAAGCCATGAGAGCGTTTTTTTTTTGCTTAACGTGAGCGTTTTTTTTGCGTTTTGAGAGCGTTTTAGAGTTTTGAGAGCTAGAATGTTGTGGTGAACTAACACAAACACCCAATACTTATTTATACTAAATTTCAATCCTTAAAAACAAAAAAAAAAACAAAAAAACGGCCATAAAACGGCTATATAGCCGTTTTTTTTAACCCCAACGGCTAGAACCGGTTCCGAACCGGTTCCAAAATGTCCGAAAAAAACCGGTTCCAAAAAATCCGATTTTTATCCGATTTTTAACCGGTCCGTCAAAAAACCCAGAACCGGTCCCGGAACCGGCGGTTCTCATAATATCCGGACCGGTTCTAAAAAAACCGGTTCTCACCGGATCCGGTTTCGGATAATCCATCGGATCGGTTCCGTTTCCGGTTCTTTTGTGCACCTCTAGGTTCAACTTCTAGTAGTTCAAGGAACCCGATGCTAAATTTATTTAACACTTTAAGAAACGAAAATACTAAACGAGCTCGTGGAACCACACCAAGTAGCGAGCTTGGGAGATAACAAGTGAATCAGGACGCATCCATCAAACATACGTGAATCAATGGGTTCGTGAATCAATGGGTTCGGGTTCAACTTCTGTTTAACTTAATTCTTAATGTTATCTAATCATATTTAGGTGAATATTCTTGATTACTTTAAAAAATGATATATATTATCATGATGATTACTTTTAAAATGTTTAACGAGCGAACATAAATGAAAATGAACACAATCAATTTCTTAAAAACTAACATGAATAAGAAAATCAGTTCGTTTAACTGTTTGTGTTCGTTTATTTATACTTAAACGAACAAACATGAATAAGGCTCGCTAAGTTAACTTACATGCCTAATGAAAAACCATAATTGTTGTACATAACAAGTGAATCAGGACGCATCCCACATCATACAAATGGCTCGATTCCGCTCCATTGGCAGCAAAGGTTAAACCATAATCGACCCAAGTTCACGGTTGTGTTGGACATAATGTTGGTAAAACAGCCATAGCCTCTCCATCAAGAACAAGAACCCCAGTGTTATTGAAGCACCTGGTTATAAATTTGGCACTAACCAAAGTGACAACAGGGTAAGAAATTAGAACCCATATCAAAATACTTATCTTTATTTCAATTAAACTAAAAAGTTTGTATTTTTGACTCACATGTATTTACTCTTTGATCCTCTTATGCTAGTAGCTTCAACTTCACCAATAACCTCTTCCTCCACATAAACCGGCAATCTAAAGCGCAAGGTCTGCGAGGCATACAACGCTCCAGGCTACCAAAAACAGAATTTATAGCCATCAGTGTAAACGGGTTGCGTTTAAATCTAAAAAAGGTTGAATCTTTGTGGCGTATGCATACAAGAAAAGATTAATCGACTTACAAAATGAGTAGCAATGATCCTCGGGAAAAAAGAGGCGACAAGCATTCCAGGGACTAGTACGTCTTTATATCCAGCATTTCTTGCATATTCAGGATCAAGATGTAAAGGGTTTGCATCAAAACTCACCTTTGAATAGTTAACAAGATCTTGACTTGAAAATATTCTTGTTTGTTTCAATTTGTCACTAGTTTTGAGTAATGATGTTGAGGAGTATCGCGACACTGAAATGTAGTTAAACAACGCGCGCTTGATTGTCATGGTGTTAAAGGGTTCTTAAAGGCGAAATGATAGGTTTCTTTAGGGTGTTTAGATCTTTAGCAAATATCAGAAAACCCTGATCAAGATTGTTTGTGCATTTTGCACCTGTAAAAGAGGTTAAAAACAGTTATCTATCAGTCATTATTATTGCAAATGAGCACTAAGCACCATGATCAATGATGTAATGATTCAAATCAAAATCTCACTCAAAGGTAAATATATTAGGTTGCGTCTAAAAGAACACCACTGATACACTATACATACACTATACAGACACCACTTATGATATGATGAAAATGGTCAATAAGGTCGTATAACATGTTAGGCCAGCACATCATACACGCAATAGTTTTCTTATACATGTCGTATGAGTTGGTGTCATAAACTTATATGGCTCATATGATATAATACACTGACACGCAATGATTTTTTTATTTTTTTTATTTCTTTTTTTATTATTTACTTTTATGTTTCTCTTTGATTAATATTATTTTTATCGTTGCACTTACGTTTTAAAATTGTCACGTTCTGTTTTAAATTTTATTGAAAACGGAGTTGTATTCAAATTCGAGCGTTTTTTTCGTATCATACATTATAACAAGTCTACGATTCGATTTAAGTTTTATCTGCGTAAACGAGTCAAACCAATAACGACCAGGCTCCCGCCGCGAAGCGCGGGAGTTAAAAACTAGTTTCAACAAAAACTAAGCAGAGACAATCTAAAAAAAGAGATTAGTGCCTACCCAAACCAATGCAATTCAATATATAGTTAAAAAAGAGAAAAATGTAGGAATTGTTTATAGATTACAACATCTAGGTATAAACCCTAAACCCTAAAGTTACTTACATTATATATCCCCAAATGGAGTGTATGATTGCTAAGAACAAAAAAATAAGAGAACCAAACACCTTCTACCATTCCAATTCCAAAACCCTACACCCAGACACACCTGCTCATCATTTCTAACCTTTCTAAACTTAAAAACACACTGATGTGGTGTGCATCACATAACATTGCATTCGGAATTAGAGCCATATCACACCAGAATTGTATTTTAAAAAACACAAAAAAAAAAAAAAACCCTAATATACAACTTGCTCCACCTTCGTACCAGTGCCACAACAAATAAACACATATACAGCATGAATCGTTCAATAACGCACCAAATTTCAGCAAATGAATGTAACTAGAGAAACAATTCAAGCTCCGTTCAAAATTGTAGGAAAATTTACTTTGATAAATTGAGAAAGTTAGGGCATATGTATCGAAATTAAGCGATGAAACAAACCTGCGGTTGTTAGTTTGGATCTTTAGACTTTCATCGGTGAAATGAAAAGTCCCCGGCGAGTGAAAAGTTCTCCGGCGGTAGAAAACGAGGGAAGTGTGAAGGAATCAAAATACGGATGTGTTCGACGTTACAGAAATTGGTTTTGATCAGAAACAGGGAAAAAGGGAAATTGGGATATAAAGTGGTTAGCACCCCTCTTTTTAAAAAATTGACCTTAAAACTTATTGTTTTACAACTTTAAAAAATCATTATTTTTAAAAAGATTATTGGATTTTAATAATCTCATCTTTTACCAATTGACCAATAATAATCCTAACTGAGAATATTCTTACCACCGGTCCCTACTTTCAAACTGTTTTTTTACATTGTACCCCCTATTAAAAAAACTTAACGCCGTTAGAGTTTATATGATGTGGACATCTACAAACCGTCGAAAAGTCGAGCCAAGCTAGTAGTGGTCTCGTGGTGACTTTTGAAATTGGCTCTGGTGGTGTTTAACTGGTCTTGTTAAACACCACTGTTGTCTCTGTTTGGACTTTCCGGACCCACGAGACCAGTTAAACATCACCAGAGCCAATTTCAAAAGTCACTACGAGACCACTGCTAGCTTGGCTCCACTTTCCAACGATTTGTAGATGTCCACGTCATATAAACTCTAACGGCGTTAAGTTTTTTTAACGGGTGGTCCAATGTAAAAAAATAGTTTGAAAGTAGGGACCGGTGGTAAGAATATTCTCAGTTGGGATTATTATTGGCCAATTGGTAAAAGGTGGGATTATTAAAATCCAATAATCCTTTTTAAAAAGGTTTTCTACGTTTAAAAAACATTTTTTTATAAAATACATTCAGATGTATTTAAAAAAAAATTATTACCAGTATTTTGATTTTTTTACAAAACGTCTTTAAAAAATAATCATGTAACGTTTTTTTATAAAAAAATGTTTTTTTTTTGTTCAAAAGCTCTACTGTTCGACCTTAAACCACCGTTAGTCCACCACAAATGTTAGTACCAAGTTTGACCTACCAACGAACACTACTCACCGCTTAAGGGTGTGCAAAAAAAGAAAAATTGAATCGTATCTATTACTGAAAAACCGAACCGAATTGTGAATTCAGTTTTTCGGTTTGGTTAACGAATATTTTTTTTAGTTACGTTTATTCGTTTAACCGAATAAGGTATAACTATATATGTTGAATTCAATTTATACATTTTTTAATTCGGTTAATTCAGCTGAATTTGGTTCGGTTAGATAAATTCCTAATACGGTCCTGTTCGATTAACGGATAGGCCTAAAAATTTAAAAACCGAACCATTGAACACCCCTATCGCCGCTAATCTCCACTACTACAAACCCTGACCCGCCACCACCTCAAATCCATCACAACCGATAAAATAAATTAAGATGTATTTAAAAACACTTTTTCTAACTAGTACTAAAAAATTATACAAAATGTCTTTAAAAAATAATTATATAACGTTTTTATAAAAGCTATAAAATAAGTTTTTTTTATTTTTTTTTAAAGTTGGTGTTATGTATTCAACCCGTAATTAATACTTATAATAAAATTAATTAATTTAAGTTTTCTTAAGTATTTAAAAGACAAAAGAGACCGTCGTGAAAAGGTAACATCATAGGAGTCGGTGTCAAAAATTCATGGGTGTCGGGCGCCCCGAAACGATGTACTTGGGTCCGCCCCTGTGTGAGTTCACCATCATACTATATTGATATAGTTGATGTTTTGTTTGGGAAACAATATCTAGATATAATGTTGTGTGAGATTGTGAGTATCACTATCTTGATATAGTGATAAGTGGTGAGAGTGTGCACTACCTTGATATAGTGATTGAGAATGAGAGTGTTGCACTATCTTGATAAAGTGCTTGTGTTGTAAAGACCATTATCTTGAGATAGTTGGTTGAAGAAGGTGATCATTACATTTGTTTAGTGACGTTTTGTACCGGTGATCTCTTACGTTAAAAAGAGACGTTTAGTGGAGCAACTCTCGATTGATGAATAGGGGAGAGGACACAGAGTGAATTAGTTAACATCCACTTAAACCTCTATAAATAGGTTTTGTCATTCCTTCCCTTAACATAACTATTTGCTTGTTTATTTATATTAATATTGTGTTCTTGACAAGTGTTCATTATACAAGTTTAATTAAGTTCTAAATTAATCAAGTTTATAAGAAAACCTATTCACCCCCCATTTAGGTTGCTACAATTATTTTGTTGTAACTGCACCTTCGGGTTAACTACCTTTCTAAGCAAGCAACTAACAAAAGTTTACATCAAACATGTTGTTAATGACCAAACATCATGTCTTATGTTAAAATAAAAGGCCAAAAGTTGTTATAGCTTTAATAAATTAGTGACTCGACTTTAAAAAAATATGTGACCTTGGTATCATAATGGTCCTTGACAATATCGCATATTTTACCAATAGAAACAGGTGTTGGTGAGAGTAGACTCAAAGTATGCATTTTATTATGTGTTTATATCGGTTTGTTTCTACACGGTATAAACTCCTACAAAAGTGACTATTTATGATCTCACCCAACGACCATCTCTATTGGGGAAAACATGCATTACAAATAAACAATGTATATAACACTAGTCTTTACATTGTATTATAAACACCCATCTTTATATTATCAAAGTGGGAACAACTTATGGACACTCTCAGCCTAGCAGAAGATGAGAAGCTATGAATGATAACACGTTCAACATAATACAAAACCATTGGAAATGTATGGTGGTCGGATTGGAGTGTTGTCAATTTTCACATGGTGATAGAGTGCAATTTAAGGATAATGTTGTCCTCATCGTCTTTACTCTCTCTATATGATGCAATTTTTAAGGCATTAACAAGGGCTAGACACAACTGTTTATAAATAAGTGTTAGGAACATTTATCAATAGTTTGTAACTTTTAGGTCATGAACGCCGTTATATGGATGTGATGCAGTTTCAAATTCATTAAGAGGCAAAAAGACTAATCGCCATGTAAATGAGCACTATACTAGACAAAGACCACTCCTTTTATGTCGTGTGTCGTAAATATCTGAAACCATGACGACACCTAGTGCTCTTACTTTCTAACAAGTTGAGTGAACGCTATACAATACCACTAGCATAAGGTCTTATAAATTAATCACAATCATCGATTGATTTGTGATTCTAAATACATGATCAATAAAAACCCACATACACACGCAAACATATATATATAAATATATCGGTTTGTATTTAAAAAGTTATGAATTGATAATGTTTGTCGTCTAAACTCAAACTTAAATAGAAAAGTGTTAAGAAATACATAAGGGCAATAAATAACTTAGAAACAACTTTATTGGAAAAAGAAAAACAATAAATAAATTTGAAGTAACTTTATTGGAAAAAGAAAAGTCAATAAATTATTTTAGAACAATTTTAATATTTAAAAAGAGAAAATCAATGATTTATTTTAAAACAACTTTATTGGGAAGAGAAAATTAATAAATAAATATTTTACACTTTTACATATAATGGGGTAGATATTTTAGTTTGTGTATCAAACTTAAAATTTTTAATGCATGTATATGTGTTATGTTAACAACATTATCTATATCATATTAGAATATTTATTCACGTATCAAGGTTCACTAACGTATTAATTTTTCTCGGTTCTAAAATACATCATCTATATCATAACTTTTCATACACTTTTATACCCTAGATGCCATATACAATTTACAATCACAACAATGACATTTTCTCCTAAACATGAGCAGTGACCACATGCCGGTCACAATAACTGCTAGAAACCCTAGCATAGCCACCTTTCGTCGTTGTGTATCAATTCCGGAAACCACCTTCCACTGACGTGTACATGAACTGCCACCTTCCGCTGACCTGTACCAATTCATGCAACCACCACTTGCACACCATGCGTCACCACGTATAACATTGTTTTTTTTCCAGAATTTTGGCTGTTTTCTGGCGAGTGTAATTACACAAACAACATGAACCACGTTCGTTGTAATTTTCTGACCTAAGCCGTGTAGTTGCCGATGTGTGCCACCACCCGTTGTTTTATGGCAGTTTCAAGAACTCTATAGTTTATTTTCACAAGCTCTTTCTTATTTAATGAGATATAGGAGTTTAGTAACTGAAATCGTAACCATAACTAGGTTGTAACCACATTTGAGAAAAGCAGTTTGTAACCGATAGAAACGTAGGTTAGGAACCGGCTATAGATTTTGAAGCAGAAACCGGTTAACCAAAACCGGTTATTGTGTATAGGTTAATAACTGGTTAACCGGTTTTTACCGTTAGTATAAATAGGTATTGGGTGTATTGGTTTGATTACACAATTCTCTAGCTCTCAAAAACACAAAAACACTCAAAAAACGTATAAAACCGCTAAAAAGCTCTGAAGTCTCAAACGCTCACATGACAAGTGAAGCAAACATAATGATGATACTAGCAACAAAAAGAAACCCCAGAATTTTCTCAAAATTCGATTTATGTCTGTTATCAAACAATACTAAAATGTTTCGATGCAAGAATTGTCATGTGTTTCTCAAAGCCACGCCAAACTCCAATTTGAGAGCTTATTTGGGAAAACATTGCAAGACGGTGAAAACAAACTGACTCGTGATCAAGCACAAACGTCAACCCCCCCCCCCCCCAATAAACACTAAACGAAGATAGAGACATTGATTATATATATAAAAAAAAAATTATTCACGACTTCTCTGTTTTTTAACGATATTATGTTTTGTTAGTTCTAAAAAATTAAAAATAAATAAAAAGAGCACTTTATTGAGTTTATTTTATACTTTCTAGTAATTAACTGATTTTTTTAAGAAACCGGTTCGGTTATTAATCGACTCAGTTTCATAAGTTAGTTTTTTAAACATATTAAAAGTGGTTACTAACCGTAACCGGTTATTGGAATAACTGGTTTTGACCACGTTGACCAATAACTGGTTATAGCCCAGAAACCGGTTAACCGATATGTGCACCTCTATTTCATGATCCTCGAGATGAACATATATGTAACAAGCTTGGAGCATTTGAAATATACATTCTAGCTTGAAGGGGAGTGCAAGAATATACTAGGCGTCATCTTAGCCCATTAGCATTAGAGTTTCGTAGTATTTTGTCTATTTATACTACTACCAGTAGTTTGTAACATTCTATCATCTCAATAATCTCTTTCTTTAACTTCACAGTGGTGTTGGTGGTGTGTTTTTGTTTGATTTCTACATTTCGATAACTAGGTAGCCGAAGGCTGTTTGCCAGAAAGGCTAGTTGATGGTGGCTAACTGTTCCAAAAATTCATTGTGTTAGGTGGTGGTGGTCTGCTTGAGAACAGAGCCGCTGGTTGGTGAACTATTTGAAGAGGCAGTCGGGGTGGTCGTGGTTGTGGTTGTTGCAGTGACAGTGGTGGGTGCAGTGGCTGCTGGTTTCCTGAAGATTGGCCAGGTGAAACTGATAGCATACACAGTTGCTGCATTAATCCAGCCTCAGAGACTGCAAAAAAAATGAAAATGATATTCTGTTAAAATAATATAAAATTTTATTTTATTTTAATTTTCCATGTAAATATACCTGGAGTAAGATCTTGACACTTAATTCTGAAAGCCTCAGCCAATATTCCATTCCTGATTACTCTATTGATATTGGTCTCAAGTTCCATCCTTTTGGTGTTATAAGCTGCATCTGCTTCTTGATGTTTAGCTTCATACTTGAGGCTTATTTTAGCAACAATTTCCGATATTTCCTTCTCACAATCAGAACTCAGCCTTTGTTTCTGCACGAAAACAAATGGGGATTCAGAAACACGTATTAATAAAAAGTTGATTAATATGAGTTAACTTATCAAGGTAAATAAATGACTGACCGATTCTTGATGGAACTTGGTTACATTATCTTTCACTGTGTATATCCGCTCTACTTCAACTAGAAGTGGATTGGTTTGAGAGCTCACTTGGTTAATAAGGTTATCAAACATGTTTAATGCATTAACTTGTGGTGCGGGTGCAACAGATGTAGCCACACCAGGCTGATGTTCCTCATGAGGTGTCTCGGCAGCAGGAACGAGGTTTTCTTCCATATTTTCTCCATTAGCATCATTGTCAGCTGGTGTTGCCATCTCAGCAGACTCAACTCGTTTGGGCTGGTCTCATTGTGGTCATCGCCAATGTCAGGGTTAATTTCGCCATATTCAGCGTTCTCTTTGTCGCAGGTGCCAGCTGGCATTCCCATCTCAGCAGATTCAACTTCTAGTGCCACAGCATCAACATGTGATGTATCAAGGCCTAGAGTGTCATCATCATCATTTTCTTTGTTGTAATTTCCAGCTGGCATTTCCATGTCACCACAGTTGACATGTGGCGCCATAACATTTTCATTACTGGAGTCAACTTTCTCTGCCACATCAACATCCATGTCATCACCAAGCTGATGAGCTGGAACTTCTCCATTCTGCTCACTTGATACAGTTGCATCAACCATCTCTTTCTCAGAAGTATGAGAACCAGTAGACGCGATGTCATTAGCACTTTCACACACAGGTTCATCATGACTTTGCGCTTCTATTGGCTTTTCGGGAAAAGTGGGGGCCACCTCAGGGTCTAAAGAGTGCATCATCTGAGCCTCATGTTGGGACCCACGCAAAGAAAACACATGGTCAGCTGCCACCTTTAAATCTTCAAGGAGAATCTCCCACAAACTCTCATGTTCTTGCAATTTGTTAGCAAATTCTCTCTCCAATAGCTTAACTTTTTCGGATCTTATCGAGCGATTACTGTAAAGCACATGAATTAATGATTTCTCCACTTGGTAATCATTCTCTAAACTCACCCTCTTTTTATCCCTTTCTCTGTTAATATTCTCAATTGCTTCTTCGCCCTTCCTAGAAACGTTTTCATTATATTCATGATTTTCAGATGCATCAACATTTAGCATATGTTGATGCTTTTTAATCTCTAGTGTGACCCCTTCTGGTGTAGTATTTGCAATATTTCCATTAGATGGTGAGACATTGTCACCAATCTTTTTCTCCACATCTAACATGCCAAAAGATTCAAAAGAAATTAAATAAAAGAACTTTAAAATTATAATGATAATAACAACATAAATATCAGTTTACATAGAGCAAGAAATACATGAAATGTAAAACAAATATAACATTCTAAAGACTTCTAGTGATTAAAGGCAGTACCTTCTTTCCTGTTAGTATTAGCTTGAGGTGACTTGTCTTCCACTTCTGCATCCTTGTCATCATCTGTTTGCCAACAGAGAAAGGTGTCTATCAATTCTTTTAGAATATTACAGGTGCAAAAACTAAAACATTAAGAAAAACCACTAAAATCATCATAAAGTTGATACTGTGATTAATATTTATTGTAAAATAAATCATTGTATAAGATATAATGACGGAAAATTTCAAGGCAAAATAAACACAGGCACCTGATTCAATTCTTTTTCGTCGTGGTTGAGGTTTGAATAAAGCCTTATAACCAATTGCAGTGAATTTCTTCCTTTTCCTACCACCAACATCCGGATCCTGCTTTTCAGTTTTCTTATCGTCATTAGCATCCTCAGAACACTGTTTTGAATTACTTGCGGTTTTCTCTACTGTTGACTTGATGTTTGGTATATCAGGAATCTTAACCAACTTCTTACCTCTATTGGACCTTCTCAAAGGACTGGACACCATCTGTTTCTCAAGTTTATTTTAACCGGTGATGTATATATATTTTTCAATTCTTGATTACTTTCAGACTTTCCAGATTTTACAAGACTTGATGTTCTTTGTTTTCTTGATGATATTTCTCTACCGGCCTTAAAACAGATGCATTGGCTGATCAGTAGATGCATCTATCTTCTTTTCCATCAGATGAAACTGCAAATGCAGCATAACTAAAATCAACAAATATACACAAAATCCAGTAGATAAGTCAGAAGTCAGAACTGTTTCTAAAAACTAATAGTAGTCCCAGACTCGCCACATTTAAAACACCTATAATTTCTTTGTGACAATTTGTCAAACTCCTGGTGGACACCATTTGTTTCACACAGTGAGACACCGGTAAACTTGAACATCACCAAGACAATAACCAAATTGATGCAGGTTGATAAACATAAACAAATTGATCAATAAATTAACCAAGCTATCAATTAATATCAAGAAAACTCCTATAAATTTCAACAAAAAGTAATGACTTACATTATATGTCCCCAAATTAACAGAGTGTATTGTTGCTATTTCCAAAACCCTAAGCATCATTTCTAACCTCTCTCTACACTTTCACTACTAAAAATCTAGTGAAAAACCTAAAAACACACCGATGTGATAATGCGACATGCATCCTACAACATTGTATTCGGAATTAGAGCCCTAGCACACCAGAATTTGTACTTAAAAAAAGACCTAATATACAACTTGCTCAAACTTTGTACGACTACAAAGATCCAAAACAAATAAGCACATTCACGGCATGAATCGTTCAAAGATGCATCAAATTTCAGCAAATGAATGTAAATACACAATTAAATCATGCTCCATTCAAAGGTAGGGCATATGTATCGAGTTTAAACGATGATGCATACATGCAGTTGTTAGTTTGGATCTTCATATTGTCATACATGCGTCGGTGAAGTGAAAAGTCTCCGGCAAGTGAGAAGTTCTCCGGCGGTAGACGGTGTTTGACGCAACAGAAATTCGTTTTGATGGGGTATTTATTTATTTCCGTACACCTTTTTATCGCACGGAAGAAAATAAATAAATTATTTCAAAATCATTCTAGGATAACATAACACATGATGGGGTATTTAACTATTTATTTATTTATTTTTACTTTTGTATATGAAAGTTAAATCTTTAATGTATTTTTATGTGCATGTAAATAAAATTTTGATTCTAAACAGTTGCGGAGCTTGAAAATTTTCGCAAGGTGGGCCGGAAATTTTTTTTCATATAGGGGAGCCGGAACTATAAAATTCACCAATTTAAACACACATCCCATCATGATCATACACCAATTTAAAGAAAATAAATTCAAGAAACCAACCTCATAATCATCACCAAAGTTCTCAGTAAATGCCTTTTTATAGCTTCAGCAGAAGCTCTATGACCACCACCTGTGTCACTCATCAAAATGAGCACCTTTTTCTTACCCTTAGATTCACCACCACTCAAGGGCAATGTTTCATCCTCTAAAACACCACCATTTTCTTCCCGTAATCTACAATTACTCCCTAAATTAACCTTAACCAAAGCAAACCCGAGCGGCATATTATCGCAATGGAACCTAATAAACTTGTTGAATTCATTAAAAAACTTATTAGGCTAGAACTACCTCTACCCCCTGAACTCAAAGAACCCACAATATTGGATGATTTTATTGATTAACTTCTCCCACCAGCCCAAAAATCAACAAACTTCCTATCAGACTGAACATTAGAGAGAATCTAAGAATACCTATCAAGATTCAAGCTATTAGATTTGGAATCAAATGAAATGTTACTCAACTTGGACAAAATCTTGAACGCGTTGTTGGTTTCTATAGCTATAGATGATGATGAAGACGAAGATGATGACTCCATCGCTATTTTCTTGCAATTGTGACCCGTAATCAAGTCATGAAGCTGAAAAGATGATGACTGCAGTCCCTGACTCCCTACGGTTGTAAATTTGACCCCGTGCACCAAAGTTAGCCACTTCCATATTTTGTAACTAGCCTCCAACTTTCATTAACGATATTTACACCCCTTGTGATATGTTTAACATATAATATGGTAAACCCGGAAGTTGGATCGTTACAAAACTATGTTTTACAAATGATATATTATGATGAAACTAACCCATTTTCTTAAATGTTTATGAAAACTTGAACTCACCAACGTTAGTTAACTTTTAGTTTGCACATCAGGTTAGAGACTAATAGTCTAGAGAGATGTGTTAGCTTGTATAGTATGGCAGTCGGGCTACTCAACCTGAAGACTGATATTCTCGATAGTTTGATAGTTGTAAACAATGATGTTTAAAGTTTTAATTCCTTGTGGATTTTTAATGTTTTAAACAAGACTTCCGCTGTAATAGATTTTGATTTCTAGGTTAAGAACTACGTGTCTTCATGTTTTGTGTCAACTATGAGACTATCCAGGTTTAGGGCGTTTCACAACATCTCTATTCATATGAATTTGATAACCAAGGTGAAGTGTTATAAATATAGCTTATTTGTTATAAACAATTGCATAAATATGTTTTATCCTATTACAAATAAACTTATCATGTTATTCAAGTGGTTGTTAGAGTTATAGATTGATTCAGTTTCTTCCTACTATATACACCCCATTGTATCCGATTTACAAACACATCTCTATCAATGAAAAAAATAGACATCTTCCTTTTACTATTATGCTAGTTTCATAACAAGTCATTATTATTATTTATTTCTTCATTAATGAATCATACAAATAACCAATACCAACAAGTATACAAAATTATATAATCAAGATTGAAAAAAGAAAGAGAAACAAAAACCATTAATTTTTTTACATATTACGTGTCGATCATGATCAATTTAGTGGTCAAAACCCTTAATTTATTTCATCATCATTAGGTCTGTAAAGCTTTAACCAACGATTGTTTAAGGCTTGAATCGGTCTTGCGTTAGCTTCAACTTCCTGTTAGACCACAAGTTAAAATTAACATACATGTTTTATTTAAAACGTGCAAACCAATTATGATAGAATATATATGTAAAACTCACGTCATGGACTGCTTCATGGATTATACGCAATTGTTCTCGTGAAACCGTCCTCACCTAATAAATAATGAAGCAAGAAAACAATTTTTAGTCATCAAATTTTTTACTACAATAAATATGTAAATGTAAAAATATATAAACATTTTTACCTTTCGAATAATGGTCCAAGTAACATTTTGATCGCAAGGAGGAGTAGTAAGTGAACCAATATATCGATAATATTTTCTGCTCCCAATTTTTATTTGTTTAGGATTTATTATTCCCGTACTTATTTCGACTCCTCTGGTAGAAGACAATGCTTTTAAATATGGTTCCATCTAATCACATATTTCAAAGAAAATAAGAACATGATGATTTATATCATGACAAAAGTGTAGGTTAACTTGCAATATTTGTTAAAGAAAATGTTTATTAACATACTTTTGCTAGAAAAGAGTCAGGGCGACCAATTTTGTATAGGATTCCAACCACTGCAACCTTTTTGTCTATACTTTGATGAACCAAGTGTAGCTCGAGATTAAATCTATGAATGTAGGAATAATATTAACGTCGGATAGAAAGATTAATTTATTGATAATTTAAATGAATTTCGGAGATGAAATTTCAATTTTGCCGTGGTAAAAGCAAAAGAATTTTTGATACCTTCGGCCATTAATGGTGTGTTCAGTGGGGGTGTGCCAATGAGCTTGATTTAGCTGATACTCGGTTCCATTTATATGAATATGTCCGGCTCCATCTACAAATCTCAAATGTATTTTTAAACATAAAAAGTTTTAATTCTTGGAATAAATATTTATATTCATGGAATAATAACTAGAGTAAAGTGTCATTTTCGTCTCTGTGGTTTGACTATTTTAGTCACTTTCATCAAAAAACTTTTTGTAGTCTTTTCGTCATTGACTTTTCAAAATGTAGTCATTTTCATCCAATTGACTAACTTCGTCTTTATTTTAACGTTAAATCAGAGACAATTTTGGTTAAATCATGGGTAATTTAGTTAAATTTTAACCTAAGAATTTCAAATCGACCCTTGACTTAACGTTAAAATGTAGACGGAGTTAGTCAGTTGGATGAAATTGACTAGATTTTGAAAAGTTAAGGACGAAAAAACTATAACTTTTTTTTGATTAAACTGACTAAAATGGTCAAATCACATGAACGAAAATGACACTTTCCTCTAATAACTATTAACGTTTGGATGCATGCCTACCATCATATCATGGCCCCGATTAATAAGGGTTGTATTAGCGGGTTTATAATCCATGTCAAGTCTTCCAAGTTTAGATGTCGTCTTAACCCTTTTATGAGTGAGATCAATTGGTGATTGCATGTCTCCATGATTACACATACTCCACTCAGGGTGGATCTCTCCCAAGTGGTGCGGGCCATTTGGACTGTTCACGTCATATGTGAATTCATGTTCATCATCTGTTCCACCAGAATTAACAACATATTTCAAGAACACAAAGTATACGCAATCAAACAAATAAAAAAGATAACCGCGTAATTGAAATTAAATCGTTTCAAAGACTCACCAACTTCTTGAGATATGGCCAAAGGTACACTAAAAGAGATGAAAAGAGCAAAGAACAATAAGCTTTTGTTATCCATTACTTTGTGCTTGTATTAAATGTTTTTAGGGTTTTGTGTAGGTTTTTGATGTTTGCTCATCTATATAATATATATAGGGGACATGCATACAAACATAAAGGAGATGGGGTGGGTTTTGGGTTCAAAAAGGTTATGTGAATGGAAGAAATGGAAGCTTCATTTTGACCATAGACTGTGTTTTATTTAACATGTATAAAGGTTTGAAAGGTGATAACACCAAGAAACTTTTCAATTCCACAGTATCACATATAAATATAAATAAACTATAGTCTAATTACTTGTTGAACAAGATCATAAGCATATGTAGTTAGAACATTTTTAAAACAATAGTTTTCTTCAAATATTTAAACCTATAATCATTCGATATATAAATTGGTGAGCTAATTTTGTATTAGTTTCTAATTTTCAGATAAATCCTATAACTATCATTATCTTTTTTAGAGAATATATCATTATCTAATTTGGGTTAGAATTTCAAAATGATACATTAGTTTTGACTGTACATACCAACATCAAATATTGAGGTTTGAAAAATGTAATCAGATATTAATTTGTTGAAAAACACTCGTTTACTACGTTTGTGATGACGGAATACGACGTTGGACCAAATTTCACTTGTTTCTCGAAGCTTTCATATTGTTTTATATTCAAGAATATTCATATTTTGATTGGTGAAACGGATTATCTGGAATAATATAAACATTTTTTTTAAAAGGAAGAAAGTCATTCATTATATATCTATGTATTTAGTTTAACTTATGCTTGGAAATTCTTTTAAATGTTAATTTAGAATGATGATAAAATTGTAATTGAAAAATATAAAATTATATATCACGGTAGCAGGAGATAAAGTTGGAATCAATTTCTTTTATACATAATTATTTGAAGCTGAAACTTTTAATTTGTTTGTGTTATGTATTTAAGTAATGGTAGCTTTAATTAATTAATTGTAAAT
Organism: Smallanthus sonchifolius; assembly: GCA_023525975.1. Taxonomy (NCBI): domain Eukaryota; kingdom Viridiplantae; phylum Streptophyta; class Magnoliopsida; order Asterales; family Asteraceae; genus Smallanthus; species Smallanthus sonchifolius. Next base: position 50,967,776 of record CM042045.1, read on the forward strand.
GATAATTATAATAAACCTTTAATGAATATATATAATTAATTGTAATATAAGTTTTAACTGGTCAATTTATTTTACAAAAAGTTTGACACTAAATTGATTGTAAAAGGTTGTGAAATTAAATTGAATAGTAAACAATTACTTGCTTTATTATTATTATAGCCTAAAATGTCTTTCTTTTCAGCAGCACATCATAACACTCAAGAAATTAACATGATAATGGAAACAATGGAAAGTGGAATTGTAAAATATTAGATAAAATTCAAAGCATTTACATATCAATGTATGACCATAGAAATCAGTTATTTAATATGAAACTATTTACCGTTGAAAAGTAACTTTTGAATTTTCTTATGGAATTTACTCAAGAGAAGAAAAGTTTTTATTCAATGAAGTACGTCATAATTGTCTCACATGATGGTACAAAAGACGGTAACTTAAATACTTAACTTTTTTTTTGAACGGGATATTCTAGGATAATTAGGTTTCTCCGGGACAACACATAGAACATCTAGGGCAGCCACCACCGAAGAAACCCCCAACTGAGTAAAGTTGTAACTTTACATCATTCCATTTAATGTTACAAATGAGTTGAAATTTTATTTTTCATTAATTTTGTACACAAATATGTATTTTATATATGATATATATAATTATAGTTATGGTTTGTGTTCTATATGATGCGCACTTTGAATTTTCTTATGTAATTTACTCACCTTTTAAAGAAGAGAAGAAAAGTTTTTATTCAATGAAGTACGTCATAATTGTCTCACATGGTGATACAAAAGACGGTAACTTAAATACTTAACTTAATGCCTTACATAAGTTGCAACTTTACATCATTCCATTTAATGTTACAAATGATTTGAAATTTTATTTTTCGTTAATTTTGTACACAAATATGTATTTTATATATGATATATATAATTATAGTTATGGTTTGTGTTCTATATGATGCGCGCTTTGCAACAAGCTAAATTATGTTTAAAATGAAGATAAAATGAATGAAATATTTATAAACTTGTGATATGTCTAAAAGAATATTGATACGTGTTTTACGTAGATCAAAAACCACAAAAGTAAATACCGATTCAGGTAACACCGACCCCTTGGTTTAAGACCCATTTATTTTTTTTTCTTCGATTATCCATTCACATTAAGCTTAATTATTAAATAACTACTTTATAAAGTCGATATTATTACCAATATTCTTTTCCTAGGAGAAATAGATCAGTGTCATAAATTTTTTGTTATAATCATATAAAAAAACTTAATTTCCAAATATTAAGTAAGAAATAGATAGCGATTAGAATTGGGTAAGAGTTTTTGATAAATAAGTAAGATATGTAAAGGAATTTGCATAAGTGATGGAATCAGGAAAAAAAAGTTTGTTTGAGAGTTTAGAATAACAAATTAAAAAAAAATAAAACGCTAAAAGTATTCTAACTTGTAAAATATTGTACCGCATTCTAGTAATATTGAATGGGCATATTCAAAAAAAAAATATAAGAAACACTAGTGTAGGGTGGGGTTTGAACAGGTCACACCTCTTATAGCATAACATGATTTAACTAAGCTAGGCCAAGCTTTCAGTTGTTAATTATTACTTACATAAAGTATATAAATGTAAAGGAAGTTGGGTTTTTACACCACAGAGAATGGCTGCGTCGACCAATCAGAGTAAGTGTGATGAATAATTTCTCCTACGAATGTGTATATAATTTCTCCTACGAATGTGTATATATTTATAATGTAATATTGTTTCAAATATTTTCTTGTATCTATAATTAAAATGTTCAAATTTGCTATCGTCCAATAGTTTAATCCTTGGGTTGTTTAAGTTGAAGCAAATAACATAGAAATGGTTAGACTAGAGTATGGGAACAAACATTATGTTAAACTTCAACAAAAATATGTTTAAGGTTAGGAGAAATAAACTAACTTAATCACTAAGTTATTATTATAACCCCTTGAACTTTAATATAATCTCTTCCAAACCACCCTTTCGAGATCAACCGTACTGCCCTTAATGTTGCTAATTTTATCAATCCCTCTCAACATCATCTTCCATGTTTATTATTTTACGAAAATCAACTAGCTTCGGTCATGGCAAGCTCTTAGTAAACATGTCAGCTGCTTGCTCTTGAGTACTTATATACTCCAGACTTATTTCATTCTGCAACACTTTTTCACTTACATAGTGGTAATGAACCTCAATGTGTTTCGTCCTTGCATGAAAAAGTTGGGTTCTCACCAAGCTTGATTAAAGACATGTTATCACAAAACAAAGTTACTTCACCGTTCTCTAGAACTTGGTTCAAGTGTTTCATATGTAACCTTTGCCATGTTGCTTTATGTGTAGCCATAGCGACTGCTCGATACTCTGCTTCTGTGGTAGACAACGACACAGTAGGTCGTCTTTTGTTGCACCAAACGATAACACTACCTCGCAACATAAACACGTAACTAGTTGTGGATTTTCTCGTACTCAAATCCCCAACGTAATCTGCATAACTATATCCGACTAGTTCTAGCTTCGAGTGTTTCTTGAACTTAATGTCATATTGCAAAGTCGTTTTCACATACCTTAGAACTCGACTCTCATCTTCCACATGTGGCTTTCGTGGCTTCACATGTACAAGCTCAAGACACCTACAACGAAAGCTACGCCCGGTCTTGTCAAGGTAAGATAGATGAAACTACCAATTATTTTTCGCTACATGGTGGCGTATTCTAGTACATTTCCTTTATCCACACACAACGTCACGACTGTATCCAAGGGAATAGAAGAGGCTTGCAATTAAGCATACCAAACTAGACTAGAAAATCATAACAATATCGTTTCTAGTGAAGGACTAGATCATCGGCTCTGTAGTCAACTTCTAAACCAAGAAAGTGGCTTTGTCTTCCAAGATCTTTCATACTAAACATGGTCAAAGGTTCTCTTCCAACTGGTTGATCACTTCTTCATTGTCCCCGGTTGAAATTAGATCATGCATATAGAAGGATAATCGCAACATTAGTCCCGATTGGCTTAACAATCAAACTAGCATCAGCACACGCCATGCTAAAGCCATTATGATGTAGAAACTCGCTTATTTTCCTGAATCATAGCCTAGGTGATTGCTTCAAATAGTATAGGGCTTTCTTTAGTTTACACACGTAGTTTGGATGTTCATAGCTTTCCAATCCTATTGGTTTTTCCATGTGAATAACATGGTCCAAGTCACCGTGATTTGATACCGATTTTGTTTTTTTGTTACAATTATTTTTTCACTTATTTTGTTTCTCTACTGTAACTTTTAAAATATGGGTTTGGTATAAATTTTAGTCAAAACCAATTTATTTAACGTTTCGTCGTAAATTTTTAGCCATTTCATTAAAATTTTAATTCTTAAAATGTTAAATCTTATATTTCTTAAGTTTTTTAAATGTAACGGTTTTACATGGTTTTATTTTTCTATTAAACGATATTTTAAAATTCGCTTTCATTTTCCCAACATCCATTTCTATAACGACTTAATTTTTTCATAATTTTCAAATATACCATAGCCACATGATTATTTTTATCTGTGTTTTAACATTCAAAACCGAGCTACCACGACACACTGACACCTACCTTGCTACATCGCGCGAGTGGTTTAAAACTAGTTTCTTTCACATCACTACTAATAAAAAAATCCTCACAACTAAAATACAAACACATATTATTAAAAGAATAATTGCCAAAATAAAGTTGTCACTAGTTCCTCAGCCGGCTCTTGATTATTTCCAAGTTAAATTATTTTTAAATAAATAAATTGTCTATTACATCACTCATGGCTTCTTATACCCTCCATTTTCACATTAATATGAGTTTAATTACTTCGCTATTATGGTTATGGTTATAACACAATGATTATTTATATTTTGTTTTTATTTATTATGAGCTCGATCTACTCTACCCACGGGCAAGCATCCTACGACCCAACATCATGCAGAGATGACCGTAACATTGCTCCGGGCACAAGGTACACTTGCCCTAACGCCACGTCATCCAAGATTCCATGCCAAACTTTCTTGACTTTCCGATCAAACCCTCGTTTTCCGACCATCTCCGCCATCTCCACCTTGTTCGGTCAGCCACCCGACACCTTACTTCAACTAAACCAGATTCACGATTCACCTTCAGAAACTTTGTTTGTGGGAAGAGAAGTATTTATTCCCGTCACTTGTTCGTGTTCCGACGACTTCTTTCAAACACGAATCAACTATACGGTTACTGATAACACGACGGTTTCTGATACTGCTTGCGGGGTGTTCGAAGGGTTGGTTAAAACGGTTACGCTTCAACAAGTTGTTCTTGATGTGCCTTTAAAATGTGCTTGCCCTATTAGTGACGACTATAAATATATGGTCACTTATCCTTTGGTTTCAGGAGACTCTATAAGTACAATAAGTACTAAATTTGGTATTTCAAAATATGATATTTTGGCAGCTAACAATTTACAACTTGACACAACTGTTTATCCGGAAACAACCATTTTGGTACCGTTACGTTTGAAAGTAATTAATTTTATTGTAACGAATATTCAACCGCCATCACCGGGATTTCTTCCGACAAAACCGGTCGAAGGACATGTTAGATCGACGAAACTTAAGAAAGTGTACATTGTTGTTTCGATTATCGGGTTTGGTTTGGTGGTAGCGATACTAATCGTTACTTTTTTGTATATAAACGCGTTGAATAAGTGTAAGCGTGACGTTTTTGTCATACCTTCGACTCGTAGAAGCTCTTTTACCTCGTTTTCAACGCCTCCGGCTAGTTCCCCGCGGTCTAGGCCTAGCCCGGCCACGAGAAGCTCACCGAGCTCGTGTTTGTCACCCGATCTACTTGCTAGCATAAAGTACTCTTTGTATAATTTAACTATTGAGGAAATTAAAAGCGTTACGAAGGATTTTAGTGATGAGTGTAGAGTGAATGACGATACTTATCGAGGGTTGCTCGATGATGCGCGAGTGTTGATCAAAGCGATTGAATTCTCCGAAATACGACATGTGATTGATCTACATTCGAAAGTTAACCATGTCAATATATTGAAGTTGCTTGGGGTATGTTACAATGAGTCATCATGGTCATATGTTGTGTTGGAGCACCCGGCAAACATGAGCTTACACGACTGTTTGACGAACTCTTCGCGTTTGACGTGGCAACGAAGAACACAGATCGCGTTTGACATCGCGATGGGGTTGCATTACTTGCATTATTGCATAGTCCCTCCTTATATGCAAACGGGACTATGCAGTGAAAACATCTTTGTGACGTCGAAATTTAGGGCAAAACTGGCAGTTTTGTCACGAAATTTGAATCCCGGGATTATGGGATCAGCAACCATGATCCCGGGACTAGAGTATGAGAAGTTTGATGCTTTGAAGACGCTAGAGAAAGAAAATATTTGGGAATTTGGGATGGTTTTGCTTGAGATTTTATCCGGGAAAGTGAATATCGATACGACTTCATCGATCGCGTTCTTAGGAGGGGAGGGTGCCGAAGGAGGGTGTTTTGAGAACTTGAAGAGTTTTATGGACCCTTGTTTGAAAGAAGACTACCGTTTGGCTGAGGCATTGTGTTTAGGAGTATTGGCTAAAGCTTGTGTGGAACATGATCCTTTGCATAGGCCATCCATGGATGATATCCTCAAAGTCCTTGCTAGAATGGTATGATTTCAAATTTCATGGGTAAGAAACATAGATCTATGGGTACTTTTGCCGTTATCTTAAAAGGAGATGTATAATATAAGCTTGTTTTTTCGCTAAGAACTGTAAAAACTACATAATGCATTTATACGTTACGATTGAAAGATATTTGAGTGTTAAAAAGAGAATGCGGTAAACAGTTATATTACCGTTTTATGCATCACGGTTAAAACAAATAGTTCAACTATTTATACGATTAACACCACAGTTTTTTACTTAAAATTAGTTATATATCAAACGAAACTCTACCTTACCTTATATGACAAGATTACATGCTAATATGTACACAATGTTTTAATATATCTGTTTTACAATGTAAGGTTGTGTGTTTAAGTATTTTCTCAATCTTCTATTATTAATATTTGGTATTTTGTTTATTTTCAAATAGATAAATATTTGTTGAAGATTCAAAATTTATTCAAAACATATTTAGATGTTAATTTATCAGCGTGGGTTCGAATCATTCCTTGCATTTTGTTTTTTGTTTAATAGGATAAATTTTTTTCCTACCCCTCACATGATTAAGTTATTTGCATTATATTTATTTACTTATTTATTTTTCTAAAACCACGATCCCACTCAATTATAGATCGTTTATTGAATTTTGCACGGAAATTTTATCACGATTTGTTGCTTTGAATTTAATTATCATGATAATCGAGCTTTCAGGTGTTTAATTTTCGAATAATTTTATTTTCCTATAATAACTTTCGTTCGTTAATTTTTTTTAAACGGAGTGCGCGGCTATGTTTTTTTTTTTTTTTCAAAGTTCCAATATATTTTCTTTTTAAACGGAGTTGTATTCAAATTCGAGTATTTTTCGGGATCGTAGTCTATAGCGAGTCCCGTTACCGTTACGATACCGTTATCTGTATATTGGCACTATCGAAACCGGTATCGGTATTCGATCTCCTATATGGTTTTGGACAAGACGTACCAACAACGACCAAACATCTGTCGCGTGGCGCGAGAAAAAATGACTAAACTCCCGCAGAAGCGCGGGTAAAAAAACTAGTATTATTTAATAGTCGCATATGATAAAAACATATAATTGTCAAATGGCCAGACGAATATGAAGACTAAATTGGACGTTTATGTAAAAGAAGGTGATTCTTAGGTTAAAATATATTATAAACGGAGTTTGACGTGTGAAAATCAACCGCTCAATAAAGTGAGAAGAAATATATGATAAAACATATAATTGTCAAATGGTGTACTTTCATTAAACCAATTGCTTTTCTCTTGAGATTAATGTTTTAAAAATCAGATCGTTAGTTGAATAGATACATTTGATGGTTCTCCGGCTCATCCGATCTTAAAAATCAACCGCTCAATAAAGTGAGAAGAAAGATTGACCATTTTCCATTAGTCTTCACTGATTTCGTCTCGTTCATTTAAAACCAGCAAAACCAGTCGGTTTATATGTGCTTGACCTATTAGCTAGTTGTCGTCTTGTCGAGCCAACGACAGTGACAATTCATGATATAACTGTAACTATTTTTTCAACATGGTTTTGAAAACATTACTTGAATAATCATAATGGGATGTAGTTTTCCTCTCTCGTGAAAGTTAGTTACATATGTAAATGAAAAATAAGTAAAACAAAATTGTATTTTATTATGCATACAAATAATTATACCCAAATAAATTAAATCATATATGACTTTAAGCTATAAATTTACAAAAAAAATGTCACAAATAATTAGTTATTTTGTTGATCGTCAGGCCTATAAAGCTTTATCCAGCGGTTATTCAAAGGTTGAACCGGTCTTGCATTAGCTTCCGCATACTGTATTATTATTAGGAAAAATTAATACATGATATACTTATTTTGAGTATGCATGTAGCACTACAGCCAAATGTTAAAGATCATACATTCAACATATGAAATATTGATTAGGGATCTATCGTGTCACATGTGGCATGATCGGATTAATTTTTATATTTTTTTTATCTTTTACATTTCTATACTATATAATAAATAAAGGTTTCTCAATGGTACATGTCGTCTTCATATTCACCCTTATAAAATTTTTTTCGTCTCTCTCATAATAAATAGACTTCCATATTTCAATAATAATATATTTTTAAACAAATTATTAATTATACTAATAAAACACATTTATTTTAAATATATCTCATATTATAAGAAACTTTGAAATGTAATTAACTTGTGTTTTCAATCAAATAGTAAATAAAAGTCAAATTATATTGAATAGTGTTTTATGTGGTTTTTAAACTCAATTATATACTAATTTTTACATATTTTTTTATTTTGTTTTCTATTGTTAGTATATGTGATACATTTTTTCAACTATAAAATACATATATAAAGATTTAAAAATTTTATATATTGATAAGTTTTCACCCTGTGTAGTACACAAGTTCTAAACTAGTTATTTCATATAATAAAAGATGTAGAAACTTACATCATGAACAACTTCGTGGATTGCATATAGTTGTTCCCGTGAAGCAGTTCTCACCTGTCATATTTCAAACCAAAAGTTGGATTTATTGATATATCCTACACTAATTTAAATGCTTATAGCATGGTGAAACTTTATTCAAATCGGTGAAAATTAGTGTACAAATAAATAAATAATAAAATAACTTTCGGTTGTTACCTTTTTAACAATAGTCCAAATAACGTTTTGGTGGCATGGAGGAGTTGTAAGTGAACCAATATATCGATAATATTTTCTGCTTCCAATTTTTATTTCTCGTGGATCAATACTTCCCACGCTCATCTCAACTCCTTTAGCAGAAGCTAATGCTTTAAAATATGGTTTCATCTGATCACATATTTTGAAAATACGAATACAAAGAGTCCAAGATTAGAATCTCAAAAATAAATAATGATTGAATCATCATAAAACATAGACGACTCAACCTATTAAGTAAATCTATACTCTATAATAAATAAAGGTTTTGGTGAGATAAATTTATCCGCATCTCTCTCCTATTAATTGCGTAAATTTTCTTTAGTTGTTTTTTAATAATTTTTGTTTTCCGCATCTCTCCTATTAAATAATAATGATTTCTATAATTATTTTTATAAAATATTTTTTACTCAAAAAAATATAGGTTTTTTCTTAAAACATTTTTAGAAATTGAACATTTATTTCATTCTTTTTATAAAAGTAACTATATGACGTTTATAAAACTTGTATTTTTAAAAAAAGTAACTAAATGGTAACTATATGTAATATGTAAATGTTTATTATTAAGCATATAACATTGCATTTATTCATTGTATTTATTCAACCCGTGTAATACACGGGGTTTCTAACCAAGTTTTCTTATAAATGTGTCAGAATTCCGTCATAAGAAAATGGTTGTGTCAGAAATACGTCGTAAATTTTCTTTAAAATGTTTCGAAATTGCGTCGCAACAGTAAAAATAAAAATAAAAACAAAATTGTGGGTTGTGTGGCAACTAAATTAAATAATTAAAATACAAATACAGTTTTAATATTTGAAAAAAATAATACCGTATTTATAATTGTGTCGGAAAACTGTTGGAAATTTGCGACGACAAATTTTGTCGCAAATCTGTCACAATTTGCGTCAAAATTGTGTCGCAAAGGCATTTCCGACAGACACATTTTGTCGGAATTGTGTTGTATTTTCCTGTTTCTGACGCATTATGTCGTCGCAAACCTATCATTTTTCTAGTAATGTTCATAAAAAAATTATTTAGGTAAAATTTATTTTAAATAATTTTTCATGATCACAATAATTTTTTTTATATTCGTTTTAAGTAACATATTGACATCAGTTAATACTGGGGTGTAAACGAGCCAAGCCGGCTCGCAAGCTACTCGAGATCGGCTCGTAAAAAGCTCGAGCCTAAAAATAAGCTTGTTTAGTAAACGAGCCCGAGCCTCACTTCTCAAGCTCGAGCCGGCTCGCGAGCCTTAACGAGCCTTATATTTACATAATTTTTTAATTAATATATTAAATACATATTTATAAAATAATACCTAGTATACATAAAATTATGATAAAAATAACTAACTAATATATGTTATGTTATATGTAAAAATTATAATAATTTTTTATAAAAATATATATAAATATATAGAAATTAATTAATAAATAATAAACGAGCCGAGCCCGAGCCAAACTTGAGTTTGAACAACTATTAACGAGCCGAGCCCGAGCTTTAGAAATAAAGCTCGAATCGAGTCGAGCCTGAGCTCGAGCTCACAACAAGTTAAACGAGCCGTGCTCGAGCCTGGTCGAGCTCGTGCTCGACTCAGCTCGTTTACACCCCTAGCTAATAGAAAGAACCTAAACCCATTACTTTTGCGCAGATGAGTAATTAAGAACTATAACTAAAATTTTAATATTAAAAAAAGTTTATAAATTAACATACCAATGATAAAAGCGAATCAGGTCGACCAATTTTGTACATGATTCCAACTACTGCAATTTTTCCATCTGTACTCTGATGAACCAAATGTATCTCCAGATTATATCTACACATGTAGCAAACATTAATATCATTATATTATTTTTGTCTAGATTTAAATAATAAATATTCTGGTTTATTTTTTTATGTAAAATAAATATGATAATAATACATTACGGTACCTTCGGCCATTGACGGTATGCTCGCTAGGGGTGTGCCAATGAAGCTGGTCAAGCTGATAGTCCGTTCCGTTTATATAAATATGTCCTGCTCCCCCGCTCCATTTCAACTGTAATTAAATTGATCAAAGATCAATTGCGGTATCCATCACTAACTTTAAAAATTAATTATACGCAGTGGCGGATTCAAGAACTTTTTTTTCTTTTGATGACGTTACTTTTCAGTTTGGTGAATCGATTGTAAAAGGTTTGTCGGAAGTTTTTGGGAAATGTGTCCGTTGGGGAACCCTAGTTTTCGTGGGAAAGTTGTCGGGAATCTGTTTGTGGGGAAATTGTTGGAAATGTTTGTCGGAATTTTGTGGGAAATATTTTCCCACAAAGTGTTTTTTTGTCAGAATTTCGTGGGAAACGCTGTTTTCTGACGACTTTCCCACAAAAATTGTTTAATTTCAAGTAGTGATCATTATGATCACTTGAGTGTACATAACACACAAAAAAGTTATTAGATCTAACCCTGATTGTACGTACCATCATATCATGGCCTCGATTAATAAGAGTCGTGTTTGCAGATTTATAATCTCTATCAAGCCTTCCAAGATTCGAAGTCGTTTGAACTCTTTTATGTGTGAGATCAATCGGAGACTGCAAGTCTCCTTGATTACACATACTCCACTCTGGATGGATCTCTCCCCAATGATCCGGCCCGTTGGGACTGTTCACATCATAAGTGAACTCATGTTCATCATCTACACCACCATTAACAAAAAATTAAGATTTTGAAATATATACAACTAAACAAAGAAATTAGAAGCTCACCAACTTCTTGAGATGTTGCAAAAGGCACACACAAGATGAGGAAAAGAAGCTTAAGCATGAAGATTGAAGAAAATCTTGAACTTTTGTTAGCCATTGCTTTCTGGTTATATGATATCTTTTCGGTTGATTTTTGCTTATGGATGTGTATATATAGATATATAGTTAGAGAGGGGGGGGGGGGGGTAGGGGTTGGTTTCAGGGGTCAAGAGGAAGGTATGAATGTAGAGTACATTGACCAAAAAGGCAAAGACCGTGTTTTAATTGGACTTCAATTTTCTTTGTTTGTAATGAGTTTTTTTTTTACAAATTTCTTCATGGGTCTTGGCTTGGCAGGTGAATTTTGAAGTTTGTGAATGCGAAAAGAATAAAAGACGTGTCAATTTGAAAACACCAAGTGTACAACTCTTGAAGCATTTGGTACACGTCTAGTTATTTTACACTTGTGAGAAGACAAATATTTGAATGTTTATGATAAGTTAAATTCAAACAATTATTATTTTAGTCCTTTCTTCATCCATGTGCTTCTATTTTGTTTTTGCATTCGAATGTGCATAAATTTTGATTTCACACTATTCCTAATTATAGCTTTTAAATAGACAATTGTTGTAGGTTTTATATATTAAATGAACTTTATTTGGATTTCAAAATTGATTGCAATCCCTAATATTCTAGTTCTAGAACGCAATTGGTATCCAAATATTGATTTTGAAAGCCTAATGGAAGATATATCATGTGTTGATCCTAATTGGAACCCACTATTTTTATTTTTGAAAATCAGACACCAAAATGTTTTTGGAAGATAGGTGTTATCTAAACCGTGTCAAATTACCCTACCAATCTGGAACGAACTCTCAACGCATGAGGAAAACCCACAACTGGGAAAACTCATTGTCTCAACCCAAATAATTGCTCCTGGCAAAACTAGAACCCAAGACCTCTATTATAGGAAGTCTTGAAACCCGCTATTTGAATTACAAAACCTTTGATTTAAAACAGTATTTAATAATAAATATTGTAAATTAGCCTTAAACACTAATAGGGTTAACCCTTTCTATTATTTAAGAATCTGAATTGGTAAATTAAAACCATGAACTATACTCCGTGAATAAATACTTAAGCTAACAAATATAATTACCAAAATAAACCAAATGCAACTTTACATTTTGTAAAAATTATAAAATATAAAAAATTATTACGTCAGTAATTTAACAAATTTGGCTAGTTTATAATTATACAAATCTATACTAATAAATAAAGGTTTAATGTGGACAATTGTCATTTCCTTATGCCTTCTTACATTGGTTTTTCCACCTCTCTCTCCTAATAAATGCTCCTCTATCTTATTAAATAATAATAATATTATAAATATATTATTAAAGAAGAATACTAATTATATTAAATAAAAATATATAATAGGAAATAAAAAAATAACTAATTAAAGAAAAATACTAATTTATTATATGCACACACACATTTCCACTTGATATAATCGAGACGATCATAATAGTCTGATAAGTTATGACGTATTTACAAATTTATAAATTTTATCCTTTTTAATATACAATCTCGTGTAATACACGGGATTCTAACCTAGTAGTATATCAAATCAAAGTATAAATATAGTAGCTACAAATAGTATATCAAATCAAAGTATAAATATGGTAGCTACAATACTACGCCTGAATAACGTGGTTACGTAAGCACTTATCTAGGATTTTGTCCTTATAGTCAAAACAAACTCTAAAAACACGAGGAAAAAAAACACGTACTCTCGCTTCTCCTCTCACATAATGCATTTTTTGTGTTTTTACACGAAATAATACAAGCAAGTAAAGGGATCACTTTAGGCCTTAAATTTTAAGGGCCCCAAAAATGAAAAACTACTTTAATTTGTATTATCAACTTTTGTGTTTTCAGAGAGAAATGATAATTTCACAACCTTTATATCAACATTATACGTTTTGACGCTCCATTAAATTACATTTAAATTTTTTTAATATATTTACAAAACTTTCACAAAAGGCCTCAATTTCAACATTCGTTTTATACCACAAAATATGTTAGCCGGCCCTACCCCCACCCCAACACACACCACCACCATCCTCTCGTTCCTAAAAAATGTTCAATACCGGCCTACCATGGATGCAGTTTTGAATCAAGAAAACAATGGTACTTGACAGGTGTCGAAAAAAGGTTAACCTATTGTGGAATTTGACACCATTAATTAGTTTTTTATTTTAATGAGTTTTACTAAAAGTGGTGGAAGGTAGTAGTTGTTAGGAAATTGACGTTTTAAAACCAATGGTCTTGTCCTATTGTCTTAAAATATTGAACACTTTACTTCGAAACATATGTATTCTTACGATCACTTAATTACAATTGCATCATATATTTTTTTAGAACCAACGAATAGTGCTTAAGGGGCATCTCCGCTCTATTTAAGAGATGGAGGATCAAATTGTAAGGCTTCGAAAACCCAGAAGGCCTCATGTATTGGATTTACTCTTTCACATATAGTTCTTAAGCTTAAAACTTCATTCACGCAACAAAAACTTCAGTACAAAACATGAACTTGTCCAAAAAAATTGAACATTTACTTTACATAGTAAACTTTCAAACATAACATAGAGGGATGTCAGATCTTTGACGACCAAGTAACTCTTCACTACGAGACTTTCACTTGTAACATGTGTACCATTTGAACAAACCGCATGTATACTTATGGTCTGAATGCTCATCCATAAAAGAATCAATGCATTAAAGTATTTAATACACGTTTTACCATTTTCGTAAACAAAATCGTTTGTAAATTTTGAAAGAATTAAACGTATTCACCTTTTGAGAGTTTAATAAAGACTTTGGAAGAGTTAGCTCCTAAGCACGCAACACCATAGCTCTAACTTTTAGACTTGATTTCTCAAACAAAATCCTAGCGTTATCTTTAAGCGGAGGAACGTCGGTTAAGCTAGTGTGCGTCGTTTAAACGAGAGTTAAGTATTCTGAGAGTGCGATGTGTTAAAAAGGATTATGGGTTCGTTCTCTGGGAAATTTGAAATGTGAATTGAGGTTTGAAAATCGACTAAGCTTGGACTCTCAATTTATAGGCTACAATCGATCTCGTGACGGACCGTTATGAGGGGTGACAGTCCGTCACCGCCATGCTGTAACAGACTGTTATGGTTCGGTGACGGTCCGTTACCGAACTAGGGTTAGCGAATCAGTGAGACACGTGTCAGCTTCCAATTGCGTTAGGGGTTTTTGCGGCGTAACAGACCGTTACAAGGGGTGACGGTCCGTTATAGGGTTACACCAGTCAAATCTTCGCGTTGAGTCACATGGACACGTGTCAGCACCACATCCATTACTTCTTGACCCCGTAACGCACCGTTACCATCTGTGACGGTCCATTACCACCTACTTTTGCAAAATATTCACTTTTTAACCCTTGTACTTTAGGTTAATTGTCGAATCAACCCTAGGTTTTATTTTTTGTTCAAATTGGGACCCGTTTTAGATGGGTGTTACAGGTTCATGAACCAAAAAATCAAGCAGTAATCCCTACCCACAAGGGTTGCGGCGGTGTACTCGTCGAATCCGCCTGAACCTTATCTTGAACCCGTGAATACCCCCTTCCACCCTTAGAGATAAGAGATAATTGATAGATACATTATCTTATTTATTGTCTCTTTATATTAGAGACTATGTTAGAAACTCGTATTTTACACACGTTAAATAAATAAAATATTAAATAGTTAATAATGAAGAATTAAAAATTATAAATGAAAGGTTAAATTGTAATGATAATTAAATGAAATATTAAATAGTAATGATGATTTAAGAATTAATAAAAAAATATTAAATAGTTATTAATGAAAAAAATAAGAAAAAAAATAATTTTAGCCTCACAGAACAATTACTTATTTATTAAGTATAGAAGATTGGTATTTCTATATTTGTTGAAAAGCACGTGAAAAACAATACCATTTAAGAATATGCATGATTATTATTTATTTCTTTATTAACGAGACATAAAATAAGAGTATAATAAATCATACAATATATAATGAAAAGTGAACACAAACAAAATATATTATAATAAATAGTAAATTGTGTGATCATGATCACAGAATGCCTTATTTATTATCATACCGTTTTAAGAAAGGAATGAGGGTGACCAATTTTGTATAGGATTCCAACCACCGTAACTTTTTGGTCTATACTTTGATGAACCAAGTGTAGCTTGAGATTAAATCTATGTATGTAGGAATTAATATTAACACCGGATGAAAGATTAGTTTATTGATAAATAAAATGAACTTTGTAGATGAAATTTCAGCTTGCTTTGCTATGGTATGTAAAATTCGAAAGAAATTTTGATACCTTCTTCCATTAATGGTGTGTTCAGTAGGGGTGTGCCAGTGGGATTGATTAAGTTGATAGTATGTTCCATTTATATGAATATGCCCGGCTCCACCTATCCATCTCATTTGTATAATTTTACGCATCGGGCTATTAATAACTATTAACTTCGGATGATGAAAGTTTAAGTGTGGCATATGAATGCCTACCATCATATCATGGCCCCGATCAATTTGTGATTGCATGTCACCATGATTACACATACTCCACCCAGGGTGAATCTCTCCCAGTGGTGCGGGCCATTTGGACTGTTCACGTCATATGTGAATTCATGTTCATCATCTATTCCACCATAATTAACAACATATTTCAAGAACACAAAGTATACATAATCAAACAAATCAAGAAGACAACCATGTATATTGAAATTAAATCGTTTAAAAGACTCACCAACTTCTTGAGATATTGCGAAAGGTACACCAAAAAAGATGAAAAAAGCAAAGAACAATAAGCTTTTGTTATCCATTACTTTGTGCGTATATTAAAATGTTTTTAGGGTTTTGTATAAGTTTTTGATGTTTGCTTATCTATATATTTATAGGGCATACAAAGGGGGTGGGGCAGAGCCGGTCCTGAGGATTCGAATGCCCTACACGAGCCGAAAAAAAGGCCCATAACGAAATATATTTATATCTATTTATACTATATAATAAATAAAAATATTCGATTCCATGTGTCGTCTCCATATTTTTTCTCACCATTTTTTCCCGTTTCTCTCTACTATTAATTACACCTCATTTTTAGTAATGATATATTTTTAAAGAAAGTATTAATTATACTAATAAAACACATTTATTTCAAATTATCTCTTATTTTAAGAAACTTTCAAAATTAATTATGTAACCTTTTTTCAACCAAATAGTTAATGTAAGTCAAATTATATTAAGGGGAAAGTGAATATGGTGCTCTTAGTCATCTAACTTGTATGCAAAACTCATCAAAACTACGTCGTTTTGTTTAAAACCCATTAAAATTAATTTAATTTTTTTTATTATAAGAAACTAATTCCATCAGTTTTATCTCCCATTCTCCATCAATTTTCGCTACAAGTGTTTGTATTGATCTTTGTCTTGTCCATCAATTCTACTAGTTTTATTTACGATTCTCCATCAATTTAACAAACTAAAAATCAATTAATGTGAAACCCAAATATCACTATTATGTCTATGTATTGATCTGGGTTTTCTTGATTTGTGATTAATTTTGTGGGTAGAATCAAAATTCTAAAAGTAAATGTTTAA
The DNA here is from genome assembly GCA_023525975.1 of Smallanthus sonchifolius. Lineage (NCBI taxonomy): Eukaryota > Viridiplantae > Streptophyta > Magnoliopsida > Asterales > Asteraceae > Smallanthus > Smallanthus sonchifolius. The sequence goes on from CM042045.1 coordinate 50,984,577, forward strand.
ACTGCTTTCAAATTTTATAATATGTTAGAATGAAAAGAAATATATGGAACTTGGAAATGTAGTTATTTAGAAGATGAAAATGTTGTTATGGACGTGAAATCTGAGATCAAATGAAGCTAAAAAGTTATGTGAATGGGAGACGTAGAAGTTTCATTTTGACCATAGACTATGTTTTATTGAACATAAATAAAGTTTGAAAGATGGAAACACCAAGAAACTTTTCAATTCCCCACATATATCAAACATAAACATTAATATTTTTTAACTATTATATAGATTTTAGTCTAATTACTTTCTTGAACAAGATCATAACCCTATATGGTTACAACATTTTAAATCAATAGTTTTCTTCAAATATTTAATCCTACAATCATTCTATCAATTGGTGAGCAATTTTATATTAGTTTCTAATATTTTTCAGATAAACCCTTTAATTATAACTTGAAGAAAATTGTTTGTTTCTCACAGGAAATTTTTGGAGCATATATCATTATCTGGTTTTGAGTTTTGACTGTATATATCAACATCAAATGTTCAGGGTTTTCTGAAAAATGTAATCAAATATTATACTCCGTGTCTATTTGTTGAAAACACACTCGTTTGTGATGACGGAATAGGACGTTGGAACAATTTCATTTGTTCTCGAAGCTTTCATATTATGTTGTTTTATATTTATTTTTAAACAAGATATACATTATGATTGGTGAAACGACAATCTTGGAATAACATGTAATTTTTTTCAGGAAATAACATATATAAACACTTTTAAAAAAAGGAAGAAAGTCATTCATTGTATTTCCATACACTATGTTTACGCAAACATTAATTTATTATTTATACTAGCTTAAAATCCGTGGGGTGAAAAATATCAATACATAAAGTTTTCTTAAATTTGTATGTATATATTTTATAGGTGTAAAAATATATTTCATATACTAAGGATAGAAAACAAAATTCGAAACATGTAAAAATTAATAGATAATTGGGTTTCAAAAATACGTTAATTACTATTTTATTTAATTTGACTTTCATTTACTATTTGATTGAAAATAAAAGTTATATAATTAGATTTCAAAGTTTTTTATAATTAATTTAAAATAAATGTGTTTTATTATTATAGTTAGTATTTTTTTTAAAATATTATTATTAAAAGATATAAATGTATTTAATAAGAGAGAGTTGCGGGAAAAAAAAAGATATAAATGTATAAACCAAAAAAACCATTTCTCGGGTTTACATAGAATTCTCGGGTTTACAAATGATCCATACCCTAAGGGTTTTTTGGTTTATCGGACCTGATGCCGTAGCCCACTCCCCCCTCCCCCTAAAGATAATTGTGACAAACTTTAACAAATATATTATTAATAATTGTAATATAAATTTTTAACTCAACATTTTAATTTTACAAAAGTTTCACACTTTTTCAATTGATATCATTTAGTGTTTTTAAACTAAAAGATTGTGAAATTATATCGAATGGTAAACAATGATTTGCTTTATTATTATTATTATAATATTTAGGTCTTTGTTTTCAATACCACATCATAACACTCCAGAAATTCAATGGAGACGTTGGAAAGTGGAATGATACAATCGTAGATAAGAATTCAAAGCATTTGTTTTTTTTGAACGGCAATTTGGATCACTGACGGGCCACTGGTTCATCCGATCATTTTCACCCTCACAGAAGAAAATCCATCATAGGTGAGAAAACCCTCTAGTCTAACCTGGACCCCCTTTAATTTTTGTCACAAGTGAGATTTGAACCCAAGACCTCCCCGATTTAGAGAAGTCTTGGGTATACACCTTTGCCACTAGACTAAGCCAGTGGTTGTACAACCATACACATGTTTTTAAACTAAGAGCATTCAGAGTAGTTTTCATTATCCCTATCTTTATAATTAAACTAAAATTACTATTTTTTCTCTCATTTTCAATTAAATAATATTTTTTATACCTTTATCATACATTTTCTTTCTCATTCACCCACAACCACTTTAAAAAAATATTAAAAAACTTATACAGGTGAATAATGTTTCCCTAAAATATACAGAAAATTTATACTATTTTCTCTCTCCTCCACTCACAACCCCTTTAAACCACCCCTAAAATATGAAAAACTCACTCACAAACATATAATGAAGCTGATGTGAATGCTCTAAAGTTTTACTTTGTTATTTGGGTAACATTTTAAACAATCAAAATAGAAACTTCAACGCAACTTTATAAATATAAATAACCGGGTCTATATCGTCTTTCCTTGACAATATGTGATTAAAAGACGATTGGTGTTTGTTAAACAAACCCTGGCCTCTCTAAAGAAGCTTGATCGACAACCTTCTTTCTTCTCTGCTTTAGAAGCTTAGCAACCTGCAACATATTGTTTCAGGTTTGTTAGTCGTTACCACAGTTCCACAATCTGTGATGACTACATAGCCGCTGTTATCGTCTTCTTTTATTTCTCTTCTTTGTTAGTTTACGCATTTGGTTCAAACTCATGATTAAATAAAAGAGTTTTAAGGTTTTTGTCATTGTAATAGAGCCTCGATGCTCTTGATCCAATTTTAATCAAATAAAATCTGTTAGTTTTTTTACCAAATTCGTGCGTGAAATTCTAAGCTAGGGTTTCTGGTGTTTCGATCTGTTCTTTACCAATCGACTGTTTTCACTTATGTGTTACTTAAATTAGCTTCGATTTCAAGAGAAAAGAAACATGTTAGCTTCAATTTTATGGATCTCTATTAAATTAGAAGAAATCTATGTAAATTTCTTTTCCACCCATATATTTTTTATAAAACTCTAAATTTTTTTAACAAAATGTCTTCATCCTATTCTAGCATTTTTTTTTTGTCTTCGGGATTATCCGATTCTAGTGGTTTTGATGATTTTCTTTCCGACACTTCCGAATCAAGTGACATTGAGTTTTTGTCCAAAGTTGCCGCTGCGGCTAGCGAGCTTGAGGATACGGCAAAATCAAAGAAAAAATTTGTACACCGTGATCGTGATGTTGTTAACACATTTATGTTATTTTATTTTGTTATCGTATTTTTTTAATTTGTAACTTGTTATTGTATTTTGTTATTTTTAGTTGTCTTTTGTATTGTTAATTAATAAAAAAGTATGTTTTTGTATTTATATGTAAAAAAAATTTTAAAAAAAAGTTTGTGAGTAAATAAATTAAATGAGTAAGGTGTTTTCAATGTAATATGAGTAAATGAGTATTTTTGAGGTGCCAGAATTCTATTTGACAGTTTTTGTGAGTAAAAGGGTAAACCACCCCTTTCACCTAGTAACAGTTTTTGTGAGTAAAGGGATACAAGTCACGAGTCGACTCAAAACGAGTCATTGACCAAGTGTAGTTGACTCGTACAAGTCAGAATTTTAGAAGATGAAACACCATTTTTTTGCTTCTTTAATGGAGAAGGAGAAAGAGAACGACAAGTATTTGGGTTTGCACTAAAATAAATATATATAAAAATATATATTATCACACATTTTATATTATCGTGACTCTTACGAGTAGAATCGCGATTCGAAAACGAGTCACAAGTCGAGTCGCTAGTTAACAAGTATGATGTACATGACTTTCTGTTTGATGTAATCTGTTAAATTTCAGATTCCAAGTATCGCGGGTACAGGGAAAGAACCAATTCAAGCACAATCTCAATCAGTTATATCAACCGCAAGAAAAGAACCAATTCAATCTCAATCCAACTCTTCAGTTCAATCAACTGGAAGATTGAAGAGGGATAAAGCATCGACGAATGTAACTCTATCCGTTGATGAAAAGGGAAGATAGATACTCGTATGTAATTTTTGTCAAAATGTTATCTATGTTGGCGGAAATGGGACTGTTTTTCTATTGCATGCTAGGACTTGAAGTATGAGCTTTGACATAGACCTACATCGACAACCGGATGAAAATTAACTTAGACCAAAGGTTTGATAAGGGTGAAGGGGTGTATTACCCATTTACTCACCAAAATTGCCCAGTAGAATTATGTTACCTCAAAACTATTCATTTACTTAGATTTCATTGAAAACACCCTACTCATTTACTCACCCACATTTTTGTTTTAAAAAAAATAAACATTTAAATATAAAAGGTGTGTGTGGTGAGTGGTGGTGTCCACTAGAGAGTGATGGTTGTCATCCGAGTAAAATCACTCGGGCATTTAACCCGAACAAGCAACTCGAGGTGATGGGGGCGGTGTACCCAGGTTACTCGGAGCCCATCTCTCCTACCCGGATGGGCTTGAGTAAGACGCCCCTTACACCCTAAGTGGTATTTGCTGATCATTTTACAAAATGCTTGGACTCAAAAGTAGTAACAGGTAGATAAACTGTTTTGCTTATGTTTACATCATAACTACAGCAGTGATTGTCATTAGAAGTGTAGTCAAAAGGTTGATTATTTTTCTGTTTTTCATGCGGTTGGTGAGTCCGGATATCGCCGCTTCTTGTTCTCGTTTAGAATTTGAAGATCAAAGTCTATTTCATTTGGCAAAAAAAAGAAACAAATTAACAGTTAACCATAAAGATAGCAATATATATTGCAAAGAAAATTAGATTTTTAAAATGCAAAGAATGAAAAACAGACATGTATGAGCACAAACATAAAGGCATAAACTGATCTGGGGTTGCATGCATAGTTCTCATCAGACTTTCAACAATACCAAAGTCAACATGAACCACCTATAGCATTTCGACAACAGTTCTGAAGACTATTTTGTTATGTAAATGTTGTTTTATTTAATATCAAAACACATATTCAATAAAATGATGGCCGTATTAATATTTTGAATTGTCAGACCGAACGACTATGGTGTATCTACGGCTCCCTTTAGCTTCTGGTTTGGGGGAGTTCTCTGTTTTAAGGGCTAGTGCTTGGTCTAATAACCGCCGCAACAAACATCTCAGTGATGAGATGAGATCATCATTTTCAATGAAAGCACCAAATTGATAGGAACCCGCTAAGTGGGTTAATCTCCAAGAAAAATAAGAAGAAGAGCGATAAGTTGGGGGCAATTTTATGGTGTTTTTTCTTATTTAAAACTAAAAGAGTACTTGTAGAACATCAAACTTGGAAAATAAGAAACAATAATTTAAGAACTTGGAAAAGAAGAAACAAGAACGTAAATCAGGAAAGGAAATAAAGCATGGTCTTTGGCTAATTGTAAGGATCTTCTCTCAATCTTGGAACCGAATTGGAACACGGGTTAATCGCCTTCCAGCTTTAGATGGGCTCGGCTCTAAGGTGGGGGTGGATGGGTCTTGTTGTGGTGCATCCTGGGTCGGGCCTACCGTATCAGAGTGTACATGGTGGTATATCTCCATGACTCCATAAGGTTGATATTTCAAGTCATATAGTGAACATTGATCTAGATTTATGAGTAGAATTAGATGGATGTGTTTTCTCACTTAAAAAAATATATCTTAATAAAGTATGAAATATGTGTTTTATTTATTTAATTTATTAACTTATAAATCTTATTGTTTAAATGTTTTATAGATAATATTTTGCTTCCTCTTTAATTTACTATATACTAGCTTAGCAACCCCGTGTACTACACGTGTTGAATAAATGCAATATTATCTACTTAATAATAAATATTTACATATTACATATTTATGGCATATTACATAGTTTTTTAATATAAACTTTATAAACGTCATATAGTTACTTTTAAAAATGCTTTATAAAAATAATGAAAAAATGTTCAATTTCTAAAAATGTTTTAAGAACAAACCTATATCTTTTTAAATAAAAAACGTTTTATAAAAAGAATTATAGAAATTATTATTATTATTTAAAAGGAGAGAGACGAAAAATAAAAAAAATATTAAAAAACAATTAAAGAAAATTTGTGCAATTAATAGGAGAGAGAGACGAGAAAATTTGTCTCACAAAAACATTTTATTTATTATAGAGTATAGATTATAATACAATAAATTTGTATTGCGCTATATCAATATAATGAGACGATGACTCTTCCTATTACAACAAATTGAATTCACTACATCATGTAATCATGATGATCCGTTGTGTTCCAAATGCTAGTCACTTTTGTTGATATTTCTTATCTTCCACTTTAATAATGGAATTTATTGTCGGTTTCAAAAAAGATAATTGAAACAATAATTTATCGTATTGATCATAAAATAACTTTGCGTTTGAATATTATGGTGAATTGTTTATCAAGATGCAACGAGTAACATACATTATCAACGTTTTTATTAAACTTACTCCGTTTTCAAATGCTAGAAATCATATTTGTTATTGAACATAATTGTCTTATATGATAAAAGAGAAACAAAGTTTTAGTATTTAAAAATATTTTTATCCTTGAAATAAAACATATTCCATCGCTATAGTGAGTACACAATAGTCACTATATATCTTCAAAGATGAATCTATTACGGTTTTACAGCACTTGTCTATAATCGTCGTCGATGACCCCAATCTTTCAAAAACACACAACGGTTTATTATCACGACACTTCTATGACTCGTGTCTATCTAACGAGTGTTTCTACACACAAACCACAACGTAACTACCGTGTGGGTTCGGTTCGAACCTTTAAATTGTGATCTAAATTCTGATTGTTTGATTCAAGAGTACATATAAGGTAATCAATAGTTATTTCTCAATAGTCAACCATATATGAAACTAACTTACTATTTGGGGTTGTTTGGCAAATATTGAACCATTAAGTACTAAATCATTAAGATGTCTGAATGGTTCAACATTGTTTTTCAGCTGAACCATTAAGAGGTAAAATGAACCATTAAGAGATGGACTCTTAGCGAAACAAACACCCCTTATCTATGAACGATTCAGATGTAGTCTTTTAATAGAATCATTAAGAGGGTACCAAACAACCCCATTTATTTTAAAATTTTCTCACCATTTATGGCCATTGGTGGAAAGTTTCTATTTCTAGAGCATCATTAAAAACTTTTATTATTGGTGAGTATAGTTTTCCCACTTAATATTGCCTTATATGATACACAACCCATGTTACCCACGCACAAAACCCTCTCTTATTCCATGTCCCTATAAAAGAAACTTCAACTTACCTTCACTCATCACCAAGACACTTAACTCTATAAGAAATGAGGTTTTTCGTAGTTGCTATCCTGGTGGTGTTAGCGATGGCCACCACCTCCTGTTTGGCCATCGAAAACCACCGGAAAACTTTGACGGATGCAACAAGTCACAAGATTTACCAGCGAAAGCTGAAAGAGAGTGTAGACAACACGGTTAATAACCACCACTATATTCCTCGACAGGACTATGGCAACGGTGGTGGCGGCTCATCCGTCGATGCAAGCCTAGATAACCACCATCACCTTTCAATACCAGACTTCAATAATGGTGGTTACACCGGCGGCGCCAACAACAATGATATAAACCCTTGAAAGTATATAGTATTACACCCTAGGTTGTATGTCCTGTTTATGAGGTTGTATGTTATGTTGTAGCAAACATAGATAGAAACCTTGTACTATTTAGACGGTTGATCGCTTGTAACATACTAAAATAAGAGAGATGACGTCGATACTAGGTTGTATGACTTGCTCTAAAAGGTCATTATTTCCTCTGTTAAAAAGTATGTGTCTCACTGTTTAATAAACAAGAGGGGTGCCTGTGTGATCCGGCAGAGAAACAACATACTAACACAGACACCGGTAAAACACATAATCACGTATTATTATTTTTTCAAATTAAATTAACAATATCATATTCAAATTAAAGAGAATAAAATACTCGATTTTATTGTGTATTTTTTTTAATATTAACATATGAAAAAGTACCGTTTAAAAATCGTGAAAGAAAGTTGGTTCCTGTTAAGCACCGGGTTCGCTGTTAACAATAATGAAATGACTTTTTGATGCAACTTTTTTATTTACAAAACATTGGTGGTGCTTTGTTATAATTACAAACTTTTGGGGGTCACAAAAGCAATATTCTTTAAAACATTGTTCTACCAAACGCCAATACGACGTCGTATATTACACTTTTGTAACCCTAATATAAGTTCTCATATCAACAATCCTCACATTTCTCTCCTTATCCACAACCAAAAACTCGCATAATCTCCCATGGCGTCTGCCAATGCAATCTCTACAGCTTCAATCCTATCTTCTCATAAGAAGGTAGTCAATTTTACTACGATTTAGTTCAATTACTCTTCAATGTACGTGTTAATTGTGTTTTCTGTGTGCAGGGGAGTGTGATTGATGGTAGTAGGAGAATTGTTCACTTACAGACTGTTCAGAAGATGAGACGATCGAATCGGCGGTTTGCCGTTCGAGCTGCCGCTAAAGATATTGAATTTGATCAGCGGTCCAGGGCGGCTATGCAGGCCGGAATCGATAAACTTGCCGACGTCGTTGGACTTACTCTTGGCCCTAGAGGTATTGAATTTTCATTTCGTGTTAATTTGGATTCATTTCATGGATGATGGATTTGTTTGGATTTAGTCAGTTAGATACTTACAAGTTATAACCAACGTTTTCAGAACCAGACTCGACTAGACAGGCTGCACTAGAGGTGAATTTAAGAACCAAATGACATTATAAAAAATATAAAAAGTATTTTTTATTTTTACATGAATTTGCAATTTTAATTATAAAAAATATAAAAGTATTTTTTGTTTTTACGTGAATTTACAATTTTAATGACATGAAGTTTTAAATAAATAAAATATAGAATTTGGAGTATTAAATTTGTTAAAGTTAAGATTTTGAAAGGAAAAATATTAAAAAAGTTGGATATCCTGTCCGGTTCACCTGGTTAATCTGTCCGACTGGTTTAAAGGAGAACTGTTTAAGTAGGCATAGTCGGACCGGTGCGGTTTTGAAAACACTGCTTATAGATAGTTATAAGTAAGGGTGTAAACGAGCAGAGCCGAGCCCGAGCCTGAGCCTGACACTAATCGAGCTTGGCTCGTTGGATTATCCTGAAGCTCGAGCTCGGCTTGGTTCGAGCCTATAGATTTTGGCTCGAGCTCGGCTCGTGGAGTGAAAACAAAGCTCGAGATCGGCTCGGTTTCATTCATGACGATTAAACGAGCAAAAGCTCAGCTCGAGCTCGTTTATAGGAAGCCTAGAACGAGCCAAAGCTCGGCTTGAGCTCGATTTGGGGGGTTAAATTGAATAATATATTAAATATATAAGAAAATAATATAAAATTTACTAGGCTCGTTAAGGCTCGCGAGCCTAAACGATCTTTGAAGGCGAAGCTCCAGCTCGGGCTCGATAACTAAACGAGCCATATTTTAGGCTCGAGATCGGGCTCGGGCTCGTTAAGACTCGGCTTGTTCGAGCTTTTTACCGATCCGATCTCGAGTAGCTCTCGAGCCGGCTTGATTCGTTTACACCCCTAGTTATAAGTTATAACCAATGTTTTTAGAACCGGACTGGACTGTACAGGCCGCCGAAGAGGTGGATTTAAGAACCGGATGACGTCATAAATAATATAAAAGTTAAAACTATTTTGTGTTTTGACTTGAATTTGTAATTTTAATTTTAATGACGTATGAAGACTTAAATAAGCAAAATATGGAACTTGGAATACTGAGTTGGAGATCCGGTCCGGTCGGTTCAGGCGAAAACGGTTCAAATAAGCATAATCGGACTGGTGCTGAAAAATGACTTATAACTAATTATAATTCTAATACAACAATACTTTCAATCAAATGTGTTTAAGGAGTCTAGTTTCTTCTTTATAGCACAATTATGAGTTACCAACTTCAGCTTGGAATGTTCGTTGAATTTGTGAGTAATTATCAGGGAGGAATGTTGTCTTGGATGAATATGGTTCCCCAAAGGTGGTTAATGATGGAGTTACAATCGCCAGAGCTATCGAACTACCTAATGCTATGGAAAATGCTGGTGCTGCTCTTATTAGAGAGGTTTGTGACTTGCTGTTTTACTGTTACATCTACTTGTAACTTTGGTTTTTAAAAGCTTGTCTTAGGCGCCCGAGACGATTGGGTAATGCCTCAGGGCTTTAAGGCGCGTTTCATGCACATTGGGTTAAAATTTGTCAAAGTTAGGGCGTGTAGGAGGTTGATATGTAAAAACAACCAAAGTTTGAAGAAGTTATGACTGGTTTACTTGAAAAAAGGCTGATATGTAAAAACAACCAAAGAGATGAAAAAATTATGACTGGTTTGCTTGATAAAAAGGATGATATGTAAAAAAAACCAACTAGATGAAAAAATTATGACTGGTTTATTTGATAAAAAGGTTGATATGTAAAAGAGATAAGATAGATGCAGCTTTTGGTTGTACATAAAGCTTATTTGGATGTACATAGAGCAATGCCCCACATACTTGAAGCTCACACCCTTAGCTTTTGGAACCTAAGCGTCTTGCTTTTAAAAACCAAGAATTTAACTTATGACTACTAACTGATTACTTGTTTACTTGTTTGGTTAATAATGGTGAACTGATTTCTGTAGGTTGCTAGCAGAACCAATGACTCGGCTGGTGATGGTACAACCACAGCATCGGTTCTTGCTCGTGAGATTATTAAGCTCGGTCTCCTGAGTGTCACCTCTGGTGCTAACCCGGTGTCATTGAAGAAGGGTATTGATAAGACAGTAGCGGGTTTGATTGAAGAGCTGGAGAAAAGAGCCAGACCCGTGAAAGGCCGTGAAGATATCAAAGCCATTGCTTCAATCTCTGCTGGAAATGATGATATCATTGGGACCATGATCGCCGATGCTATTGACAAAGTTGGACCAGACGGTGTCTTATCTATCGAGTCATCATCTTCTTTCGAGACGACTGTTGATGTTGAAGAAGGAATGGAGGTTTGTAAATTGTAACCTTGTATCACTGATTTATATTAGATGAAATTGGTTTTCTTTTTTTTTTGTAATTTATTGATGGGATTTTTGCAGATTGATAGAGGATACATCTCCCCACAATTTGTTACCAACCCTGAGAAACTACTTGTTGAATTTGAGAATGCTAGGGTTCTTATTACAGATCAGAAGATATCTTCAATAAAGGATATTATTCCTATATTGGAACAAACCACTCAATTGAGAGCTCCTTTGTTGATTATTGCTGAAGATATTACTGGTGAGGCTTTGGCTACACTTGTTGTGAACAAACTTCGCGGTATTATCAACGTTGCTGCCATTAAAGCACCTGGTTTCGGTGAGAGAAGAAAGGCTTTGCTACAAGATATTGCCATCGTGACAGGTAGACTTTTGACCCTTTTGATCATTTCCTTTTAAAGTAGAGGTGGCAATTTCCGACACGACCAGAAACACGACATGTAAATAGTTAGGTTTTGGGTTGTCATATCTAACCTGTTTGATAAACAGGTCGTGTTCGGGTTCAATTTTTTAATTTAACGGATCGTGTTGGGTGATCTGTTTAACTTGTTTAATTAAACAGGTCGACCCGCCAACCCTTTTGCGACCCATTTATTACAACCCACCAACCTGATTAACACGTTTATAACGTGATTACTACCTGCCAAGCCGTCAACTCGTTTGGCATGTTTAGATAAATGGGTTACAAAGGTCATGTTCGGGTTACAAGATTTTAAGTGTGTCTGAGTTAGGGTTGCTGTTTTTGACACGGATAAATATAGTGGTTGTGTTTAGGCTGAACAATTCAACCCGTAGACCTGACACGATTGACACCCCTATTTTTAAGTAATTCTTTTTATACATTTTCTGCTGTTATGAATCTATAACAGGAGCCGAGTATCTAGCAAGTGATTTGGGTCTGCTAATTCAAAACGCCTCTGTGGAGCAGCTTGGTACCGCCAGGAAGATCACCGTCACCAAGGACTCAACAACCATAATTGCTGATGCAGCAACAAAGGACGAGATCCAATCTAGAATCGCCCAGATCAAAAAGGAATTATCCGAGACCGATTCTGTTTATGACACTGAGAAATTATCAGAAAGAATCGCTAAGCTATCGGGTGGGATAGCAGTTATTAAAGTTGGTGCTGCAACTGAAACCGAATTAGAAGACCGCAAGCTACGCATTGAAGATGCTAAAAATGCAACTTTTGCTGCTATAGAAGAAGGTATTGTTCCTGGTGGTGGTGCTGCATATGTTCATCTGTCAACATTGGTTCCAGCCATTAAAGACAAGATTGAGGATGCAGATGAACGGTTAGGTGCTGACATCATTCAAAAGGCAAGTCATTCACCATAATTAGGGGTGTGCAGAAAAACCAAATAACCGAACCAAAAATGAAAAAAACTGGAATTGTAACATCCGAACAAATTAAGAAACCTGTTCGGTTATGGTTGTTTCGATAACCAATTTTTGTTGTTCGGTTATGGTTATTAATGTGTTTAAATAACCAAATTAACCGAAACAAACAATCAAACATACCCTATAAAATCATGTGACGAGGGCAAAGTGGCAAACCTTTCCTTTATCTCAGGGGATAAAGAGACTGCTGCTGAGACTCCAAAAACTAATGTAACAACCATGCAAAAGTACTAATAATGATAGTAAAGAACTAATGTGGAATTAACCTAACCATCTTTTTCAATAAATGGATTAACCAAACAATTTATAACCAAAATCGATCGGTTTACAAAAATGTAAAAGCATAAACATCAGTTATATGTTCAGTTGTAGTCCATAACCGAATCAAATCGATCCATGCTCTCCCTTAACCTTAATTGTTTTTTCTTTTGGCATTTTGGTTAGCCGGTGGTTTGATTCATTTTATTTTTTATAGGCACTGGTGGCACCCGCGGCTCTAATAGCTCAAAACGCTGGAGTTGAAGGTGAAGTGGTGGTGGAGAAAGTGAAGGTGAGTGAATGGGAGATGGGTTATAATGCAATGACCGATAAGTATGAGAATTTGGTCGAATCCGGGGTTATTGATCCAGCAAAGGTGACCAGATGTGGGTTGCAAAATGCGTCTTCAGTTGCGGGTATGGTTCTAACCACACAGGCTATTGTGGTTGAAAAGCCTAAGGCACCGGTGGGTGCTGCACCACAAGGTCTTACCGTATGATTAAGAAATTTAGAGGTGATATTGGACCAAATAGGGTCTGTTTTTTGTACCAATATGAGATGGAACTTTATTATGGCCAAATGTAACACGACAGTATTCTTGCTAGTTTTTCTTTACTTGTTCTCTGAGATTCTTATTGTTTGTGTCTTATGATTATCGATATTGCTAGTTATTTTTTAATAAACGAACACGAATACCATGTTCTGTTTTTTTTTTCTTTTTTCAATAAGCTTCTGTTTAACTTAATTCTTAATGTTATCTAATCATATTTAGGTGAATATTCTTGATTACTTTAAAAATGATATATATTATCATGATGATTACTTTTAAAATGTTTAACGAGCGAACATAAATGAAAATGAACACAATCAATTTCTTAAAAACTAACATGAATAAGAAAATCAGTTCGTTTAACTGCTTGTGTTCGTTTATTTATACAACGCTCCAGGCTACCAAAAACAGAATTTATAGCCATCAGTGTAAACGGGTTGCGTTTAAATCTAAAAAAGGTTGAATCTTTGTGGCGTATGCATACAAGAAAAGATTAATCGACTTACAAAATGAGTAGCAATGATCATCGGGAAAAAAGAGGCGACAAGCATTCCAGGGACTAGTACGTCTTTATATCCAGCATTTCTTGCATATTCAGGATCAAGATGTAAAGGGTTTGCATCAAAACTCACCTTTGAATAGTCAACAAGATCTTGACTTGAATATATTCTTGTTTGTTTCAATTTGTCACTGGTTTTGAGTAATGATGTTGAGGAGTATCGCGACACTGAAATGTAGTTAAACAACGCGCGCTTGATTGTCATGGTGTTAAAGGGTTCTTAAAGGCGAAATGATAGGTTTCTTCAGGGTGTTTAGATCTTTAGCAAATATCAGAAAACCCTGATCAAGATTGTTTGTGCATTTTGCACCTGTAAAAGAGGTTAAAAACGGTTATCTATCAGTCATTATTACTGCAAATGAGCACTAAGCACCATGATCAATGATGTAATGATTCAAATCAAAATCTCACTCAAAGGTAAATATATTAGATTGCGTCTAAAAGAACACCACTGATACACTATACAGACACCACTTATGATATGATGAAAATGGCCAATCAGGTCGTATAACGTGTTAGGCCAGCACATCATACACGCAATAGTTTTCTTATACATGTCGTATGAGTTGGTGTCATAAACTTATATGGCTCATATGATATAATACACCGACATAAAAGTGGCCAACGTGACCACCGATAAAGTCATACGCCCGTATGACCATTTCCGCCCTGTCATACGACTCGTATGATGACATTACCTGATGTCTTAAAGGATCACTTGTGTATCTATAACAGCCCTTTATATTAACCATCAATAAAATCTTTGTGATGAGATTATGAATGTCACATCTCTATGAAGCATTTTATCAAACACTTGGCGCGCGACTTACATATGATAATCACCCAAGACTAAAATCCACGAGAGTCCAACTTATTGAGGTGGCAGGATTAGAGTGTCAAACGGGTCGGGTAACGGGTCAAAACCAAATTGAAACACATTTAACATACAACAATCAATTCTAATTTCTAAACCAAATTGCAACACATGGAACATATAACAGCGAATGTAATTACAAACCTAAATGGCATATTAGCAAAACCCTAAGAAATTTAAAAACCTGTTAGACTGAGCAGCAATCGGAGGGGGGATTTCCGGCTGACGGCCACGGCGAGTGCAGCCGAAGCTTTTTATTTATTTTAAAAGTCCAAATGTTAAAAACAAACTTCGGCTTTTTTCATTTCTACGAATTGGTCTATATGGGCTTTTAACAAGTTTTACACCTGGTTGACATTAGTTTTGAAGAATTGGAGATCAAATCTAGATGGCAAGGTTACTTGTTTTGTTTGTGGTAAATCTATACTATATAATAAATAAAGGTTTCTCAATGCCACGTGTCGCCTTCACATTCATTCTTACAATTTATTTCCCGCCTCTCTCTCTTATTAAATGTATTTCCATATTTCCAATAATAATAATATATTTTTAAACAAATTATTAATTATACTAATAAAACACATTTATTTTAAATTATCTCATATTATAAGATAGTTTGAAATTTAATTACCTAACTTATGTTTTCATTCAAACAGTAAATAATTGTTGTACATAACAAGTGAATCAGGACGCATCCCACATCACACAAATGGCTCGATTCCGCTCCATTGGCAGCAAAGGTTAAACCATAATCGACCCAAGTTCACGGTTGTGTTGGACATAATGTTGGTAAAACAGCCATAGCCTCTCCATCAAGAACAAGAACCCCAGTGTTATTGAAGCACCTGGTTATAAATTTGACACTAACCAAAGTGACAACAGGGTAAGAAATTAGAACCCATATCAAAATACTTATCTTTATTTCAATTAAACTAAAAAGTTTGTATTTTTGACTCACATGTATTTACTCTTTGATCCTCTTATGCTAGTAGCTTCAACTTCACCAATAACCTCTTCCTCCACATAAACCGGCAATCTAAAGCGCAAGGTCTGCGAGGCATACAACGCTCCTGGCTACCAAAAACAGAATTCATAGCCATCAGTGTAAACGGGTTGCGTTTAAATCTAAAAAAGGTTGAATCTTTGTGGCGTATGCATACAAGAAAAGATTAATCGACTTACAAAATGAGTAGCAATGATCCTCGGGAAAAAAGAGGCGACAAGCATTCCAGGGACTAGTACGTCTTTATATCCAGCATTTCTTGCATATTCAGGATCAAGATGTAAAGGGTTTGCATCAAAACTCACCTTTGAATAGTCAACAAGATCTTGACTTGAAAATATTCTTGTTTGTTTCAATTTGTCACTGGTTTTGAGTAATGATGTTGAGGAGTATCGCGACACTGAAATGTAGTTAAACAACGCGCGCTTGATTGTCATGGTGTTAAAGGGTTCTTAAAGGCGAAATGATAGGTTTCTTCAGGGTGTTTAGATCTTTAGCAAATATCAGAAAACCCTGATCAAGATTGTTTGTGCATTTTGCACCTGTAAAAGAGGTTAAAAACGGTTATCTATCAGTCATTATTACTGCAAATGAGCACTAAGCACCATGATCAATGATGTAATGATTCAAATCAAAATCTCACTCAAAGGTAAATATATTAGGTTGCGTCTAAAAGAACACCACTAATACACTATACATACACTAAACAGACACCACTTATGATATGATGAAAATGGTTAATCAGGTCGTATAACATGTTAGGCCAGCACATCATCACGCAATAGTTTTCTTATACATGTCGTATGAGTTGGTGTCATAAACTTATATGGCTCATATCATATAATACACTGACATAAAAGTGGCCAACGTGACCACCGATATAGTCATACGCCCGTATGACCATTTCCGCCCTGTCATACGACTCGTATGATGACATTACCTGATGTCCTAAAGGATCACTTGTGTATCTATAACAGCCCTTTATACTAACCATCAATAAAATCTTTGTGATGAGATTATGAATGTCACATCTCTATGAAGCATTTTATCAATCACTTGGCACGCGACTTACATATGATAATCACCCAAGACTAAAATCCACAAGAGTCCAACTTATTGAGGTGGCAGGATTAGAGTGTCAAACGGGTCGGGTAACGGGTCAAAACCAAATTGAAACACATTTAACATACAACAGCAATCAATTCTAATTTTTAAACCAAATTGCAACACATGGAACATATAACAACGAATGTAATTACAAACCTAAATGGCATATTAGCAAAACACTAAGAAATTTAAAAACCTGTTAGACTGAGCAGCAATCGGAGGGGGGATTTCCGGCTGACGGCCACGGCGAGTGCAGCCGGAGCATTTTATTAATTTTAAAAGTCCAAATGTTAAAAACAAACTTCGGCTTTTTTCATTTCTACGAATTGGGCTATATGGGCTTTTAGCCAGTTTTACACCTTGTTGACATTGGTTTTGAAGAATTAGAGATCAAATCTAGATGGCAAGGTTACTTGTTTTGTTTGTGGTAAATCTATACTATATAATAAATAAAGGTTTCTCAATGCCACGTATCGCCTTCACATTCATTCTTACAATTTATTTCCCGCCTTTCTCTCTTATTAAATGCATTTCCATATTTCCAATAATAATAATATATTTTTAAACAAATTATTAATTATACTAATAAAACACATTTATTTTAAATTATCTCATATTATAAGATAGTTTGAAATTTAATTACCTAACTTATGTTTTCATTCAAAGAGTAAATAATTGTTGTACATAACAAGTGAATCAGGACGCATCCCACATCACACAAATGGCTCGATTCCGCTCCATTGGCAGCAAAGGTTAAACCATAATCGACCCAAGTTCACGGTTGTGTTGGACATAATGTTGGTAAAACAGCCATAGCCTCTCCATCAAGAACAAGAACCCCAGTGTTATTAAAGCACCTGGTTATAAATTTGGCACTAACCAAAGTGACAACAAGGTAAGAAATTAGAACCCATATCAAAATACTTATCTTTATTTCAATTAAACTAAAAAGTTTGTATTTTTGACTCACATGTATTTACTCTTTGATCCTCTTATGCTAGTAGCTTCAACTTCACCAATAACCTCTTCCTACACATAAACCGGCAATCTAAAGCGCAAGGTCTGCGAGGCATACAACGCTCCAGGCTACCAAAAACAGAATTTATAGCCATCAGTGTAAACGGGTTGTGTTTAAATCTAAAAAAGGTTGAATCTTTGTGGCGTATGCATACAAGAAAAGATTAATCGACTTACAAAATGAGTAGCAATGATCCTCGGGAAAAAAGAGGCGACAAGCATTCCAGGGACTAGTACGTCTTTATATCCAGCATTTCTTGCATATTCAGGATCAAGATGTAAAGGGTTTGCATCAAAACTCACCTTTGAATAGTCAACAAGATCTTGACTTGAAAATATTCTTGTTTGTTTCAATTTGTCACTGGTTTTGAGTAATGATGTTGAGGAGTATCGCGACACTGAAATGTAGTTAAACAACGCGCGCTTGATTGTCATGGTGTTAAAGGGTTCTTAAAGGCGAAATGATAGGTTTCTTCAGGGTGTTTAGATCTTTAGCAAATATCAGAAAACCCTGATCAAGATTGTTTGTGCATTTTGCACCTGTAAAAGAGGTTAAAAACGGTTATCTATCAGTCATTATTATTGCAAATGAGCACTAAGCACCATGATCAATGATCTAATGATTCAAATCAAAATCTCACTCAAAGATAAATATATTAGGTTGCGTCTAAAAGAACACCACTGATACACTATACATACACTATACAGACACCACTTATGATATGATGAAAATGGTCAATCAGGTCGTATAACATGTTAGGCCAGCACATCATACACGCAATAGTTTTCTTATACATGTCGTATGAGTTGGTGTCATAAACTTATATGGCTCATATGATATAATACACTGACACGCAATAAACTAGTTTCAACAAAAACTAAGCAGAGACAATCTAAAAAAAAGAGATTAGTGCCTACCCAAACCAATGCAATTCAATATATAGTTAAAAAAGAGAAAAATGTAGGAATTGTTTATAGATTACAACATCTAGGTATAAACCCTAAACCCTAAAGTTACTTACATTATATATCCCCAAATGGAGTGTATGATTGCTAAGAACAAAAAAATAAGAGAACCAAACACCTTCTACCATTCCAATTCCAAAACCCTAAACCCAGACACACCTGCTCATCATTTCTAACCTTTCTAAACTTAAAAACACACTGATGTGGTGTGCATCACATAACATTGCATTCGGAATTAGAGCCATATCACACCAGAATTGTATTTTAAAAAACACAAAAAAAATAAAAACCCTAATATACAACTTGCTCCACCTTCGTACCAGTGCCACAACAAATAAACACATATACAGCATGAATCGTTCAATAACGCACCAAATTTCAGCAAATGAATGTAACTAGAGAAACAATTCAAGCTCCGTTCAAAATTGTAAGAAAATTTACTTTGATAAATTGAGAAAGTTAGGGCATATGTATCGAAATTAAGCGATGAAACAAACCTGCGGTTGTTAGTTTGGATCTTTAGACTTTCATCGGTGAAATGAAAAGTCCCCGGCGAGTGAAAAGTTCTCCGGCGGTAGAAAACGAGGGAAGTGTGAAGGAATCAAAATACGGATGTGTTTGACGTTACAGAAATTGGTTTTGATCAGAAACAGGGAAAAAGGGAAATTGGGATATAAAGTGGTTAGCACCCCTCTTTTAAAAAAATTGACCTTAAAACTTATTGTTTTACAACTTTAAAAAATCATTATTTTTAAAAGGATTATTGGATTTTAATAATCCCATCTTTTATCAATTGACCAATAATAATCCCAACTGAGAATATTCTTATCACCGGTCCCTACTTTCAAACTGTTTTTTTACATTGTACCCCCCATTAAAAAAAACTTAACGCCGTTAGAGTTTATATGATGTGGACATCTACAAACCGTCGAAAAGTCGAGCCAAGCTAGTAGTGGTCCCGTGGTGACTTTTGAAATTGGCTCTGGTGGTGTTTAACTGGTCTTGTTAAACACCACTGTTGTCTCTGTTTGGACTTTCCGGACCCACGAGACAAGTTAAACATCACCAGAGCCAATTTCAAAAGTCACTACGAGACCACTGCTAGCTTGGCTCCACTTTCCAACGGTTTGTAGATGTCCACGTCATATAAACTCTAACGGCGTTAAGTTTTTTTAACGGGTGGTCCAATGTAAAAAAATAGTTTGAAAGTAGGGACCGGTGGTAAGAATATTCTCAGTTGGGATTATTATTGGCCAATTGGTAAAATGTGGGATTATTAAAATCAAATAATCCTTTTTAAAAAGGTTTTCTACGTTTAAAAAACATTTTTTTATAAAATACATTCAGATGTATTTAAAAAAAAATTCTTACCAGTATTTAGATTTTTTTACAAAACGTCTTTAAAAAATAATCATGTAACGTTTTTTTATAAAAAAATGTTTTTTTTTGTTCAAAAGCTCTACTGTTCGACCTTAAACCACCGTAAGTCCACCACAAATGTTAGTACCAAGTTTGACCTACCAACGAACACTACTCACCGCTTAAGGGTGTGCAAAAAAAGAAAAATTGAATCGTATCTATTACTGAAAAACCGAACCGAATTGTGAATTCAGTTTTTCGGTTTGGTTAACGAATATTTTTTTTAGTTACGTTTATTCGTTTAACCGAATAAGGTATAACTATATATGTTGAATTCAATTTTTACATTTTTTAATTCGGTTAATTCAGCTGAATTTGGTTCGGTTAGATAAATTCCTAATACGGTTCTGTTTGATTAACGGATAGGCCTAAAAATTTAAAAACCGAACCATTGAACACCCCTGTCGCCGCTAATCTCCACTACTACAAACCCTGACCCGCCACCACCTCAAATCCGTCACAACCGATAAAATAAATTAAGATGTATTTAAAAACACTTTTTCTAACTAGTACTAAAAAATTATACAAAATGTCTTTAAAAAAAATAATTATATAACGTTTTTATAAAAGCTATAAAATAAGTTTTTTTTTATTTTTTTTTTAAAGTTGGTGTTATGTATTCAACCCGTAATTAATACTTATAATAAAATTAATTAATTTAAGTTTTCTTAAGTATTTAAAAGACAAAAGAGACCGTCGTGAAAAGGTAACATCATGGGAGTCGGTGTCAAAAATTCATGGGTGTCGGGCGCCCCGAAACGATGTACTTGGGTCCGCCCCTATGTGAGTTCACCATCATACTATATTGATTTAGTTGATGTTTTGTTTGGGAAACAATATCTAGATATAATGTTGTGTGAGATTGTGAGTATCACTATCTTGATATAGTGATAAGTGGTGAGAGTGTGCACTACCTAGATATAGTGATTGAGAATGAGAGTGTTCTATCTTGATAAAGTGCTTGTGTTGTAAAGACCATTATCTTGAGATAGTTGGTTGAAGAAGGTGATCATTACATTTGTTTAGTGACGTTTTGTACCGGTGATCTCTTACGTTAAAAAGAGACGTTTAGTGGAGCAACTCTCGATTGATGAATAGGGGAGAGGACACAGAGTGAATTAGTTAACTTCCACTTAAACCTCTATAAATAGGTTTTGTCATTCATTCCCTTAACATAACTATTTGCTTGTTTATTTATATTAATATTGTGTTCTTGACAAGTGTTCATTATACAAGTTTAATTAAGTTCTAAATTAATCAAGTTTATAAGAAAACCTATTCACCCCCCATTCAGGTTGCTACAATTATTTTGTTGTAACTGCACTTTCGGGTTAACTACCTTTCTAAGCAAGCAACTAACAAAAGTTTACATCAAACATGTTGTTAATGACCAAACATCATGTCTTATGTTAAAATAAAAGGCCAAAAGTTGTCATAGCTTTAATAAATTAGTGACTCGACTTTAAAAAAATATGTGACCTTGGTATCATAATGGTCCTTGACAATATCGCATATTTTACCAATAGAAACAGGTGTTGGTGAGAGCAGACTCAAAGTATGCATTTTATTATGTGTTTATATCGGTTTGTTTATACATGGTATAAACTCCTACAAAAGTGACTATTTATGATCTCCCCCCAACGACCATCTCTATTGGGGAAAACATGCATTACAAATAAACAATGTATATAACACTAGTCTTTACATTGTATTATAAACACCCATCTTTATATTATCAAAGTGGGAACAACTTATGGACACTTTCAGCCTAGCAGAAGATGAGAAGCTATGAATGATAACACGTTCAACATAATACAAAACCATTGGAAATGTATGGTGGTCGGATTGGAGTGTTGTCAATTTTCACATGGTGATAGAGTGCAATTTAAGGATAATGTTGTCCCCATCGTCTTTACTCTCTCTATATGATGCAATTTTTAAGGCATTAACAAGGGCTACACACAACTGTTTATAAATAAGTGTTAGGAACATTTATCAATAGTTTGTAACTTTTAGGTCAAGAACGCCGTTATATGGATGTGATGCAGTTTCAAATTCATTAAGAGGCAAAAAGACTAATCGCCATGTAAATGAGCACTATACTAGACAAAGACCACTCCTTTTATGTCGTGTGTCGTAAATATCTGAAACCATGACGACACCTAGTGCTCTTACTTTCTAACAAGTTGAGTGAACGCTATACAATACCACTAGCATAAGGTCTTATAAATTAATCACAATCATCGATTGATTTGTGATTCTAAATACATGATCAATAAAAACCCACATACACACGCAAACATATATAATTATATCGGTTTGTATTTAAAAAGTTATGAATTGATAATGTTTGTTGTCTAAACTCAAACTTAAATAGAAAAGTGTTAAGAAATACATAAGGGCAATAAATAACTTAGAAACAACATTATTGGAAAAAGAAAAACAATAAATAAATTTGAAGTAACTTTATTGGAAAAAGAAAAGTCAATAAATTATTTTTTAACAATTTTAATATTTAAAAAGAGAAAATCAATGATTTATTTTAAAACAACTTTATTGGGAAGAGAAAATTAATAAATAAATATTTTACACTTTTACATATGGGGTAGATATTTTAGTTTGTGTATCAAACTTAAAATTTTTAATGCATGTATATGTGTTATGTTAACAACATTATCTATATCATATTAGAATATTTGTTCACGTATCAAGGTTCACTAACGTATTAATTTTTCTCGGTTCTAAAATACATCATCTATATCATAACTTTTCATGCACTTTTATACCCTAGATGCCATATTCAATTTACAATCACAACAATGACATTTTCTCCTAAACATGAGCAGTGACCACATGCCGGTCACAATAACTGCTAGAAACCCTAGCATAGCCACCTTTCGTCGTTGTGTATCAATTCCGGAAACCACCTTCCACTGACGTGTACATGAACTGCCACCTTCCGTTGACGTGTACCAATTCATGCAACCACCACTTGCACACCATGCGTCACCACGTATAACATTGTTTTTTTTTTCTGAATTTTGGCTGTTTTCTGGCGAGTGTAATTACACAAACCACATGAACCATGTTCGTTGTAATTTTCTGACCTAAGCCGTGTAGTTGCCGATGTGTGCCACCACCCGTTGTTTTTTGGCAGTTTCAAGAACTCTATAGTTATTTTCACAAGCTCTTTCTTATTTAATGAGATATAGGAGCTTAGTAACCGAAATCGTAACCATAACTAGGTTGTAACCACATTTGAGAAAAGCAGTTTGTAACCGATAGAAACGTAGGTTAGGAACCGGCTATAGATTTTGAAGCAGAAACCGGTTAACCAAAACCGGTTATTGTGTATAGGTTAATAACTGGTTAACCGGTTTTTACCGTTAGTATAAATAGGTATTGGGTGTATTGGTTTGATTACACAATTCTCTAGCTCTCAAAAACACAAAAACACTCAAAAAAACGTATAAAACCGCTAAAAAGCTCTGAAGTCTCAAACGCTCACATGACAAGTGAAGCAAACATAATGATGATACTAGCAACAAAAAGAAACCCCATAATTTTTTCAAAATTCGATTTATGTCTGATGTCAGACAATACTAAAATGTTTCGATGCAAGAATTGTCATGTGTTTCTCAAAGCCACGCCAAACTCCAATTTGAGAGCTTATTTGGGAAAACATTGCAAGACGGTGAAAACAAACTGACTCATGATCAAGCACAAACGTCAACCCCCCCCCCCCCACTAAACACTAAACGAAGATAGAGACATTGATTATATATATAAAAAAAAATTATTTACGATTTCTCTGTTTTTTAACGATATTATGTTTTGTTAGTTCTAAAAAATTAAAAATAAATAAAAAGAGCACTTTATTGAGTTTATTTTATACTTTCTAATAATTAACTGATTTTTTTAAGAAACCGGTTCGGTTATTAATCGACTCAGTTTCATAAGTTAGTTTTTTAAACATATTAAAAGTGGTTACTAACCGTAACCGGTTATTGGAATAACTGGTTTTGACCACGTTGACCAATAACTGGTTATAGCCCAGAAACCGGTTAACCGATATGTGCACCTCTATTTCATGATCCTCGAGATGAACATATATGTAACAAGCTTGGAGCATTTGAAATATACATTCTAGCTTGAAGGAGAGTGTAAGAATATACTAGGCGTCATCTTAGCCAGAGTTTCGTAGTATTTTGTCTATTTATACTACCAGTAGTTTGTAACATTCTATCATCTCAATAATCTCTTTCTTTAACTTCACAGTGGTGTTGGTGGTGTGTTTTTGTTTGATTTCTACATTTCGATAACTAGGTAGCCGAAGGCTGTTTGCCAGAAAGGCTAGTTGATGGTGGCTATCTGTTCCAAAAATTCATTGTGTTAGGTGGTGGTGGTCTGCTTGAGAACAGAGCCGTGAACTATTTGAAGAGGCAGTCGGGGTGGTCGTGGTTGTGGTTGTTGTTGCAGTGACAGTGGTGGGTGCAGTGGCTGCTGGTTTCCTGAAGATTGGCCAGGTGAAACTGATAGCATACACAGTTGCTGCATTAATCCAGCCTCAGAGACTGCAAAAAAAATGAAAATGATATTCTGTTAAAATAATATAAAATTTTATTTTATTTTAATTTTCCATGTAAATATACCTGGAGTAAGATCTTGACACTTAATTCTGAAAGCCTCAGCCAATATTCCATTCCTGATTACTCTATTGATATTGGTCTCAAGTTCCATCCTTTTGGTGTTATAAGCTGCATCTGCTTCTTGATGTTTAGCTTCATACTTGAGGCTTATTTTAGCAAAAATTTCCGATATTTCCTTCTCACAATCAGAATTCAGCCTTTGTTTCTGCACGAAAACAAATGGGGATTCAGAAACACGTATTAATAAAAAGTTGATTAATATGAGTTAACTTATCAAGGTAAATAAATGACTGACCGATTCTTGATGGAACTTGGTTACATTATCTTTCACTGTGTATATCCGCTCTACTTCAACTAGAAGTGGATTGGTTTGAGAGCTCACTTGGTTAATAAGGTTATCAAACATGTTTAATGCATTAACTTGTGGTGCGGGTGCAACAGATGTAGCCACACCAGGCTGATGTTCCTCATGAGGTGTCTCGGCAGCAGGAACGAGGTTTTCTTCCATATTTTCTCCATTAGCATCATTGTCAGCTGGTGTTGCCATCTCAGCAGACTCAACTCGTTTGGGCTGGTCTCATTGTGGTCATCGCCAATGTCAGGGTTAATTTCGCCATATTCAGCGTTCTCTTTGTCACAGGTGCCAGCTGGCATTCCCATCTCAGCAGATTCAACTTCTAGTGCCACAGCATCAACATGTGATGTATCAAGGCCTAGAGTGTCATCATCATTATTTTCTTTGTTGTAATTTCCAGCTGGCATTTCCATGTCACCACAGTTGACATGTGGCGCCATAACATTTTCATTACTGGAGTCAACTTTCTCTGCCACATCAACATCCATGTCATCACCAAGCTGATGAGCTGGAACTTCTCCATTCTGCTCACTTGATACAGTTGCATCAACCATCTCTTTCTCAGAAGTATGAGAACCAGTAGACGCGATGTCATTAGCACTTTCACACACAGGTTCATCATGACTTTGCGCTTCTATTGGCTTTTCGGGAAAAGTGGGGGCCACCTCAGGGTCTAAAGAGTGCATCATCTGAGCCTCATGTTGGGATCCACGCAAAGAAAACACATGGTCAGCTGCCACCTTTAAATCTTCAAGGAGAATCTCCCACAAACTCTCATGTTCTTCCATTTGTTAGCAAATTCTCTCTCCAATAGCTTAACTTTTTCGGATCTTATCGAGCGATTACTGTAAAGCACATGAATTAATGATTTCTCCACTTGGTAATCATTCTCTAAACTCACCCTCTTTTTATCCCTTTCTCTGTTAATATTCTCAATTGCTTCTTCGCCCTTCCTAGAAACGTTTTCATTATATTCATGATTTTCAGATGCATCAACATTTAGCATATGTTGATGCTTTTTAATCTCTAGTGTGACCCCTTCTGGTGTAGTATTTGCAATATTTCCATTAGATGGTGAGACATTGTCACCAATCTTTTTCTCCACATCTAACATGCCAAAAGATTCAAAAGAAATTAAATAAAAGAACTTTAAAATTATAATGATAATAACAACATAAATATCAGTTTACATAGAGCAAGAAATACATGAAATGTAAAACAAATATAACATTCTAAAGACTTCTAGTGATTAAAGGCAGTACCTTCTTTCCTGTTAGTATTAGCTTGAGGTGACTTGTCTTCCACTTCTGCATCCTTGTCATCATCTGTTTGCCAACAGAGAAAGGTGTCTATCAATTCTTTTAGAATATTACAGGTGCAAAAACTGAAAACATTAAGAAAAACCACTAAAATCACCATAAAGTTGATACTGTGATTAATATTTATTGTAAAATAAATCATTGTATAAGATATAATGACGGAAAATTTCAAGGCAAAATAAACACAGGCACCTGATTCAATTCTTTGTCGTCGTGGTTGAGGTTTGAATAAAGCCTTATAACCAATTGCAGTGAATTTCTTCCTTTTCCTACAACCAACATCCGGATCCTGCTTTTCAGTTTTCTTATCGTCATTAGCATCCTCAGAACACTGTTTTGAATTACTTGCGGTTTTCTCTACTGTTGACTTGATGTTTGGTATATCAGGAATCTTAACCAACTTCTTACCTCTATCGGACCTTCTCAAAGGACTGGACACCATCTGTTTCTCAAGTTTACTTTAACCGGTGATGTATATATATTTTTCAATTCTTGATTACTTTCAGACTTTCCAGATTTTACAAGACTTGATGTTCTTTGTTTTCTTGATGATATTTCTCTACCGGCCTTAAAACAGATGCATTGGCTGATCTGTAGATGCATCTATCTTCTTTTCCATCAGATGAAACTGCAAATGCAGCATAACTAAAATCAACAAATATACACAAAATCCAGTAGATAAGTCAGAAGTCAGAACTGATTCTAAAAACTAATAGTAGTCCCAGACTCGCCACATTTAAAACACCTATAATTTCTTTGTGACAATTTGTCAAACACCTGGTGGACACCATTTGTTTCACACAGTGAGACACCGGTAAACTTGAACATCACCAAGACAATAACCAAATTGATGCATGTTGATAACATAAACAAATTGATCAATAAATTAACCAAGCTATCAATTAATATCAAGAAAACTCCTATAAATTTCAACAAAAAGTAATGACTTACATTATATGTCCCCAAATTAACAGAGTGTATTGTTGCTATTTCCAAAACCCTAAGCATCATTTCTAACCTCTCTCTACACTTTCACTACTAAAAATCTAGTGAAAAACCTAAAAACACACCGATGTAATGCGACATGCATCCTACAACATTGTATTCGGAATTAGAGCCCTAGCACACCAGAATTTGTACTTAAAAAAAGACCTAATATACAACTTGCTCAAACTTTGTACGACCACAAAGATCCAAAACAAATAAGCACATTCACGGCATGAATCGTTCAAAGATGCATCAAATTTCAGCAAATGAATGTAAATACACAATTAAATCATGCTCCATTCAAAGGTAGGGCATATGTATCGAGTTTAAACGATGATGCATACATGCAGTTGTTAGTTTGGATCTTCAGATTGTCATACATGCGTCGGTGAAGTGAAAAGTCTCCGGCAAGTGAGAAGTTCTCCGGCGGTAGACGGTGTTTGACGCAACAGAAATTCGTTTTGATGGGGTATTATTTATTTCCGTACACCTTTTTATCGCACGGAAGAAAATAAATAAATTATTTCAAAATCATTCTAGGATAACATAACACATGATGGGGTATTTAACTATTTATTTATTTATTTTTACTTTTGTATATGAAAGTTAAATCTTTAATGTATTTTTATGTGCATGTAAATAAAATTTTGATTCTGAAGATGTATTTTGTGTTTGTTAGGGTTGTTATTCATAAACTTTTTATAAGTTATTATATAATATAAATGAATGACTAATAAACTCAAATGATGTAAGCAAATTTTTTTATGAAAAACAACATTTGACTTTATACTCATGAACCAAAACTACGTATTATGTGTATGAGTTGTGATATTTAATAGTTAAATAAAAAGTAAAGGATATCTTGAATAATTTTGATATAATTATTACAATAACTGAAGTTGAATAAAGATAATATCTCTTAACAATGATTTTGGCTGATTCAATATAAATGTTTGTTGATTTTATATAATATCTTGTTGGTGGATATATGAAGTATCAGACATTATATAACATATTTCTTTTCTATTATAAGACATCTTTGTTCTAATTACACATTTGGGTTAACTACCTTTATAAGTAGAAAACCAACATAGGTTTACGTTGAACATGTTAACGGTCAAAGTGATCGATAGTGGTGGTGGTTGGTCTGGTTTCTTCTGGTGATTACTGCTTGTGGAGGAAGTTGTTGATCACGACGATTGTTGTGTTGACAAGGAATTCTTTAGTACGGCTATTGATCGAACTAGAGAAAAAAATGATGTGAGACGGTTAGATGAGTGAAAGAAATCGATATAGATGAAAGATCAAATCATTAATGGTTTTCTATCTTTAATGGCCATAAATGGATTTCGATGGTTACCCCCAAATAGAGATGATAAGCAACGGTTTCATCTGATGGCCTCTTGGCCTAGTGGTACATGGTGTTTATCTCCGTTAAAGCGGTGCACGCTCAAGCCTCACAAGTGCACAACAGGTGGATTTTAGAAGTAGATTTTAAAGAGTGTGTTCGCTGTTAAAAAAAAAGATAAATCTACGGTTACAACAAAACAGATACCATGGGTTCACCATCCATTATGTGGGTTCAAATCTGTAAGTGGGGTGCGCAATTTAGTAGAAGGTTAAAATACTTGAGACCATCTATAATTTAATTCCAACTAGAAATTAAGCCTGCGTGATGCAACGGGTTAGCAAACTTCGTTACTGAGTAAATAAAACAAACGTATGAAGTTGTCGCAACTCGGTTATGGAGATCGAAAAATAGATAAATTGATGCGCGAATAGGAGTTAACATTGAAACGGCAAACTCGTTAAATAAATTAATAACAAAGTAAAACAAAATAGAAATATAATTTTTTTACAAACAAATATAAAAAAGAGTAAAAGAAAAAAAAAACGAAAAAATCCGATTTGTCAAACCCTACACTCGAACCCAAGTCGACGGATATATGTTACAGAGGTAAACTTGAGAGTTTAAAAATTTGAGTAGTAGAGTTGGATATTTTTCCAGTGGTAAACTTGAAACTTTAGAACCTTAACGGGTATATTTAAAAAGTTAAGAGATATTAGTTGGAAATATATAAACATGAGGGTTATTAGTGAAACCTTGGTTAGTGGCTGTGGATTTACCACCGAATTTAGTTTTTAAGGTAAGTGAATACATTTGCTTTGTATTCTTACTTACTTCAATATTAGAATTAATTACACGGATGACCTATGTGGTTTACCCATATTTCACTTATGCCCCTAGGAATGTGAAACTACAAGTTTGGCCCAATAGTTTGCACGATTGTAACACCCATGGCCCCTGGGTTGGATGTCCGTTAAGTTTATCCGTTAAGTGAGTTTAAAATAACCAAAATACCCCTTAAATTTTAAAAAAATAAGAAACAAATATTATAAATCATAAAAACCCATCCCAAACACCCTATTTCTTCATCCCCAAAGTCTCATCTTCCTCCACCACCACACTTCATCTCCACCTTGCTATAAAACGTAGAGGTGGCAGCAAAATTCGATTGGTGAACCACGCGAGGAGCAGAAGCATAATATGTCATCATCCACAAGGATCCATGTTTAACCAAAAAATTATAACTCCTTGGCAACTGATTAAACGGCCATGACGTATTATCCGTCCACAGATCAGTCACAAACACTTGAAAACACACATCCCATCATGATCATACACCAATTTAAAGAAAATAAATTCAAGAAACCAACCTCATAATCATCACCAAACTTCTCAGTAAATGCCTTTTTATAGCTTCAGCAGAAGCTCTATGACCACCACCTGTGTCACTCATCAAAATGAGCACCTTTTTCTTACCCTTAGATTCACCACCACTCAAGGGCAATGTTTCATCCTCTAAAACACCACCATTTTCTTCCCGTAATCTACAATTACTCCCTAAATTAACCTTAACCGAAGCAAACCCGAGCGGCATATTATCGCAATGGAACCTAATAAACTTGTTGAATTCATTAAAAAACTTATTAGGCTAGAACTACCTCTACCCCCTGAACTCAAAGAACCCACAATATTGGATGATTTTATTGATTAACTTCTCCCACCAGCCCAAAAATCAACAAACTTCCTATCAGACTGAACATTAGAGAGAATCTAAGAATACCCATCAAGATTCAAGCTATTAGAGTTGGAATCAAATGAAATGTTACTCTACTTGGAGAAAATCTTGAACGCGTTGTTGGTTTCTATAGCTATAGATGACGATGAAGACGAAGATGATGACTCCATCGCTATTTTCTTGCAATTGTGACCCGTAATCAAGTCATGAAGCTGAAAAGATGATGACTGCATCGCTATTTTCTAGCAAAACCAATCCCTGACTCCCTACGGTTGTAAATTTGACCCCGTGCACCAAAGTTAGCCACTTCCATATTTTGTAACTAGCCTCCAACTTTCATTAACGATATTTACACCCCTTGTGATATGTTTAACATATAATATGGTAAACCCGGAAGTTGGATCGTTACAAAACTATGTTTTACAAATGATATGTTATGATGAAACTAACCCATTTTCTTAAATGTTTATGAAAACTTGAACTCACCAACGTTAGTTGACTTTTAGTTTGCACATCAGGTTAGAGACTAATAGTCTAGAGAGATGTGTTAGCTTGTATAGTATGGCAGTCGGGCTACTCAACCTGAAGACTGATATTCTCGATAGTTTGATAGTTGTAAACAATGATGTTTAAAGTTTTAATTCCTTGTGGATTTTTAATGTTTTAAACAAGACTTCCGCTGTAATAGATTTTGATTTCCAGGTTAAGAACTACGTGTCTTCATGTTTTGTGTCAACTATGAGACTATCCAGGTTTGGGGCGTTTCACAACATCTCTATTCATATGAATTTGATAACCAAGGTGAAGTGTTATAAATATAGCTTATTTGTTATAAACAATTGCATAAATATGTTTTATCCTATTACAAATAAACTTATCATGTTATTCAAGTGGTTGTTAGAGTTATAGATTGATTCAGTTTCTTCCTACTATATACACCCCATTGTATCCGATTTACAAACACATCTCTATCAATGAAAAAAATAGACATCTTCCTTTTACTATTATGCTAGTTTCATAACAGGTCATAATTATTTATTTCTTTATTAATGAATCATACAAATAACCAATACCAACAAGTATACAAAATTATATAATCAAGATTGAAAAAAGAAAGAGAAACAAAAACCATTAATTTTTTTTTACATATTACGTGTCGATCATGATCAATTTAGTGGTCAAAACCCTTAATTTATTTCATCATCATTAGGTCTGTAAAACTTTAACCAACGATTGTTTAAGGCTTGAATCGGTCTTGCGTTAGCTTCAACTTCCTGTTAGACCACAAGTTAAAATTAACATACATGTTTTATTTAAAACGTGCAAACCAATTATGATAGAATATATATGTAAAACTCACGTCATGGACTGCTTCATGGATTATACGCAATTGTTCTCGTGAAACCGTCCTCACCTAATAAATAATGAAGCAAGAAAACATTTTTATGCAATTTTAGTGAACCAATATATCGATAAATATGTAGTAAAATTTTAGTGTAAAACATATAAACATTTTTACCTTTCGAACAATGGTCCAAATAACATTTTGATCGCATGGAGGAGTGGTAAGTGAACCAATATATCGATAATATTTTCTGCTCCCAATTTTTATTTGTTTAGAATTTATTATTCCTGTGTTTATTTCGACACCTCTAGTAGAAGCCAATGCTTTTAAAAGGAAGAAAGTCATTCATTATATATCTATGTATTTAGTTTAACTTATGCTTGGAAATTCTTTTAAATGTTAATTTAGAATGATGATAAAATTGTAATTGAAAAATATAAAATTATATATCACGGTAGCAGGAACTTTTAATTTGTTTGTGTTATGTATTTAAGTAATGGTAGCTTTAATTAATTAATTTTAAATGATAATTATAATAAACCTTTAATGAATATATACAATTAATTGTAATATAAGTTTTAACTGGTCAATTTATTTTACAAAAAGTTAGACACTGAATTGATTGTAAAAGGTTGTGAAATTAAATTGAATAGTAAACAATTACTTGCTTTATTATTATTATAGCTTAAAATGTCTTTGTTTTCAGCAGCACATATCAATGTATATCATAACACTCAAGAAATTAACATGATAATGGAAACAATGGAAAGTGGAATTGTAAAATATTAGATAAAATTCAAAGCATTTACATATCAATGTATGACCATAGAAATCAGTTATTTAATATGAAACTATTTACCGTTGAAAAGTAACTTTTGAATTTTCTTATGTAATTTACTCACCTTTTAAAGAAGAGAAGAAAAGTTTTTATTCAATGAAGTACGTCATAATTGTCTCACATGATGGTACAAAAGACGGTAACTTAAATACTTAACTTTTTTTTTGAACGGCAACACTAGATATTCTAGGATAATTAGGTTTCTCCGGGGCAACACATAGAACATCTAGGGCAGCCACCACCGAAGGAACCCCCAACTGGGTAAAGTTGTAACTTTACATCATTCCATTTAATGTTACAAATGAGTTGAAATTTTATTTTTCGTTAACTTTGTACACAAATATGTATTTTATATATGATATATATAATTATAGTTATGGTTTGTGTTCTATATGATGCGCACTTTGCAACAAGCTAAATTATGTTTAAAATGAAGATAAAATGAATGAAATATTTAGACTCAAAATATCATGTTTTGAAATTAAACTTGAAATGAGAAAATCGGTAAGAGTTCTCTCTCAAAAGTAGACGAAAAATCTAGTAGGGGTCATGGTCTTTTTGTATTACTATGACTCCTACGTACGCATTGAAGAGGGGCAAAAAATTTTGGTCAGATACATTTGTAAAATCTAAACTTGTGATGGCACACATACTTTGACTCCTACGCATGTGAAGAGGGGCTACAAAATAAGCTCGTGCCTTTGGGTTTTGTAGCAAACTAGTGGCATTTGCCCGCGCTATGTGGCGAGAATTTAATTGGTATCGGTTCTTTACAATATCAGTACGGTGTCGACACTCGCTATAATAACCGAAAGAGAAAACTTAAAAAACAAACTTGTGATATGTCTAAAAGGATATTGATACGTGTTTTACGTAGATCAAAAACCACAAAAGTAAATACTGATTCAGGTAACACCGACCCCTTGGTTTAAGACCCATTTATTTTTTTTCTTCGATTATCCATTCACATTAAGCTTAATTATTAAATAACTACTTTATAAAGTCGATATTATTACCAATATTCTTTTCCTAGGAGAAATAGATCAGTGTCATAAATTTTTTGTTATAATCATATAAAAAAACTTAATTTCCAAATATTAAGTAAGAAATAGATAGCGATTAGAATTGGGTAAGAGTTTTTGATAAATAAGTAAGATATGTAAAGGAATTTGCATAAGTGATGGAATCAGAAAAAAAAAGTTTGTTTGAGAGTTTAAAATAACAAATTAAAAAAAAATAAAACGCTAAAAGTATTCTAACTTGTAAAATATTGTAGCGCATTATAGTAATATTGAATGGGCATATTCAAAAAAAAATATAAGAAACACTAGTGTAGGGTGGGGTTTGAACAGGTCACACCTCTTATAGCATAACATGATTTAACCACCTAGGCCAAGCTTTCAGTTGTTAATTATTACTTACATAAAGTATATAAATGTAAAGGAAGTTGGGTTTTTACACCACAGAGAATGGCTGCGTCGACCAATCAGAGTAAGTGAATAGTTCATACCGACATTGCAAAATGTTGTTATTAATTTCTCCTACGAATGTGTATGTATTTATAATGTAATATTGTTTCAAATATTTTCTTGTATCTATAATTAAAATGTTGTTCAAATTTGCTATTGTCCAATAGTTTAATCCTTGGGTTGTTTAAGTTGAAGCAAATAACATAGAAATGGGTAGACTAGAGTATGGGAACAAATATTATGTTAAACTTCAACAAAAATATGTTAAAGGTTGGGAGAAATAAACTAACTTAATCACTAAGTTATTATTATAACCCCTTGAACTTTAATATAATCTCTTCCAAACCACCCCTTCCAAATCAACCGTACTGCCCTTAGTGTTGCTAACTTTATCAATCCCTCTCAACATCATCTTCCATGTTTATTATTTTATGAAAATCAACTAGCTTCGGTCATGGCAAGCTCTTAGTAAACATGTCAGCTCCTTGCTCTTGAGTACTTATATACTCCAGACTTATTTCATTCTGCAACACTTTTTCACTTACATAGTGGTAATGAACCTCAATGTGTTTCGTCCTTGCATGAAAAGTTGGGTTCTCACCAAGCTTGATTAAAGACATGTTATCACAAAACAAAGTTACTTCACCATTCTCTAGAACTTGGTTCAAGTGTTTCATATGTAACCTTTGCCACGTTGCTTTAGCCATAGCGACTGCTCGATACTCTGCTTCTGTGGTAGACAACGACACAGTAGGTCGTCTTTTGTTGCACCAAACGATAACACTACCTCGCAACATAAACACGTAACTAGTTGTGGATTTTCTCGTACTCAAATCCCCAACGTAATCTGCATAACTATATCCGACAAGTTCTAGCTTCGAGTGTTTCTTGAACTTAATGTCATATTGCAAAGTCGTTTTCACATACCTTAGAACTCGACTCTCATCTTCCACATGTGGCTTTCGTGGCTTCGCATGTACAAGCTCAAGACACCTACAACGAAGGCTAGGCCCGGCCTTGTCAAGGTAAGATAGATGAAACTACCAATTATTTTCCGCTACATGGTGGCGTATTCTAGTACATTTCCTTTATCCACACACAACATCACGACTGTATCCAAGGGAATAGACGAGGCTTGCAATTAAGCATACCAAACTAGACTAGAAAATCATAACAATATCGTTTCTAGTGAAGGACTAGATCATCGGCTCTGTAGTCAACTTCTAAACCAAGAAAGTGGCTTAGTCTTCCAAGATCTTTCATACTAAACATGGTCAAAGGTTCTCTTTCAATTGGTTGATCACTTCTTCATTGTCCCCGGTTGAAATTAGATCATGCACATAGAAGGATAATCGCAACATTAGTCCCGATTGGCTTAACAATCAAACTAGCATCAGCACACGCCATGCTAAAGCCATTATGATGTAGAAACTCGCTTATTTTCCTGAATCATAGCCTAAGTGATTGCTTCAAATAGTATAGGGCTTTCTTTAGTTTACACACGTAGTTTGAATGTTCATAGCTTTCCAATCCTATTGGTTTTTCCATGTGAATAACATGGTCCAAGTCACCGTGATTTGATACCGATTTTGTTTTTTTGTTACAATTATTTTTTCACTTATTTTGTTTCTCTACTGTAACTTTTAAAATATGGTTTTTGTATAAATTTTAGTCAAAACCAATTCATTTAACGTTTCGTCGTAAATTTTTAGCCATTTCATTAAAATTTTAATTCTTAAAATGTTAAATCTTATATTTCTTAAGTTTTTTAAATGTAACGGTTTTACACGGTTTTATCTTTCTATTAAACGATATTTTAAAATTCGCTTTCATTTTCTCAACATCCATTTCTATAACGACTTAATTTTTTCATAATTTTCAAATATACCATAGTCACATGTTTATTTTTATCTGTGTTTCAACATTCAAAACCGAGCTGCCACGACACACTGACACCTAGCTTGCTTGACGTGAGGTCGTAGTCTCAATCAAATTTAAACCAATTACAACTAAATAGCTAGCAGTAAGTGGGTATCGAACACGAGGAGTTTGTGGAAAATGTGTTTATTATGTAGTTTTGGATTTAACTAACTTAAACTAAATTGCAAGAAATGTAAATTCACGATTTTGATTGTTTGGTTTCAAAGACTAAGATTAACTAAATAAATTGCAAATCAAAGATTAGTTTGTAAACAGATTAAGAGAAAACAATCATCCTAGATTTCAGGTTTTTAATCCACACTAATGTTTATGCTCAACTAGAAAGAACCACATAGACATGGCTCGCGTTTGATTGTTTGTTGTGATAAAAGGGAACTAAGTACTCGGATTATGAAAATGCGAGGTTGTTACCCGATGACCAATTAACCAATATCCAACCCTAATCCCTCCCGTGATATCTCGGTTGTCAACGACACCAAGAACGTACGATTTAGATTATGATCAAAACATCAATCAACAATTTACAAATAAACATTGTAACATCCCGAAAATAGTAAATAAGTAAATAATAATACGATGGGGATTTAAACGTCATAAAGCGAAAGAAAGACGGATGGGCTTGGGCTCGACTCTAACGGGCCGAGGGAAGCCCAGGTATAAAAGGGGCAAGACAGCCCATTTGACCATTTCACCTCCATTTCACCAATTCTAGAGAGAGAAAGGGAGCCCGGGTCTAGAGAGAGAAAGTCGACGGATCGTCACGAGATTAGAGGAGCACGTTACAGCTGAGCTCGTGAGCAAAACCTCCGAATCAAAACTTCAATCCAGGTAATGATTCATACATAATCTGAGTTTTTGTTCATTTTGGGGTTTCTCGAGTTTTAGCTAAATAGATGATGTTTTTACGGATGAAACTTGATAATAAGCTTAGAAATAGCATCTAGAACAAAAACCGCATGTATTGATCAAAGAAAATTGTAAGATTGGCACGATCGGGTTTGCATGCAAGAACTTCGGATTTTGGTCCAAGAACCAGGTCCTGCGCACTTACCAAGTGCGCAGGAGGGAATCCCTGCGTACTTACCAAGTACGCAGGATGCAGACCCTGCGTACTTACCAAGTACGCAGGAGGAAGGCTCCTGCGCACTTGCCAAGTGCGCAAGAACAAGTCCCTGCGCACTTACTAAGTGCGCAGGCAGCAGACAGCAGGCAGCAGGTTGGTTAAGTAAAGTCAGTTAGTTTAGAATGATTAAACCATTAAAGTCGGGGTTGGGTCTAATGTGTATTTAACTACCTAATCCAGATCGAAAGTGACGCTGTTGGACCTTGTCTAGGACAACCTAGAGTAGCCCATCAGGTGAGTTCTATGTGCCCCCTTCTATGTTATGTGCAAATAATTTATAAATGTTTTGGGGCTGAAGTGTATACACTACGTGAATAAATGTAATGAATGTTAATGTGATCATACGTGGTATACAAACATATATATATACCCAAGTACAAAAATGAATTATGAACAAAGAATAAATCGTATGATTATCAAGAATGAATGAAAAGAATAACATAACGTGTAAGAATGAAATCCTGCTTTATATCTATATATATATTGCTTGCCAAGTAACAGAAAACGTTATGGACGCTTCAATGATAACGGCTACTTCGGTAGACGGACGAACACTTGACTATTATGCAGCCAGAAAAAGTAAGTCTAGAAAGGTAGACTAAATAAAGGCCACTACGGTGGAGTAAGGCGTTAAATCAATATTCGGCTGTATAATTAGTTTAAGTGGGAAACGGATGCCTTATGGCAGACGGGCGAAATACGGCCTACGACGGTAGGACGGTTGTAAGATTACGGACGGACACAAGTTGCCGGACGGTTGTAAGAATGAAAAATACGGACGGACACTAGTTGCCGGACGGTTGTAAGAATAGGCGGACCATGACGATGGACCGTGGCGTTTGTCTTTGTGACATTCGCAAATAAATGACGGGTTGATCACCCATGAATGAAAAGAAAAGAAAAGAAAAGAAAAGGGTGAATGCATATATATGTAGTCACAAAGAAAGATGAAAGAAAAGCAAAAGTTATGAAAGTAAATGAGACAAATGATGTGAATATATATTTATATGTATTTGAGAAGAATGATAAAAGAAAAGCAATTCAAGTCAATGTGTATTTATATAAATGTATATATAATTATGCATACTTCCAAAGAAAAGAATGTTTATACCTAATTGTATTAAACTAGAACTCACCAGCGTTAGCTGACTTTTAGTATACATTTCAGGTAAAGGAAGAAAAGGTCGTGCGATGGCGTGAAGGTTACCCGGCACGAGACTGACATCCCACTTTTGTTTTATATGTCTTAGAACAATGTCATGACTTATTTGTAAAGACTTCCGCTGTTATGATTATGTAATTGAATGATGAATGTTTTAAATTTAAGTTCAGTATTTATGACTATGTTTATGAGTAAATCCAACAAGTGAGGTTACCCGGTTTTGGGGCCTTACAAGTTCGTATCAGAGCAATAGTTTGAGAGATTTAGACATCCCTAAATGTCTAGACTCAAACTGATTATGGGACCAACGCACGGATGTCAGTATGGGTAACCAACGCCAACGCTAGCACGGTAAGTAAGTCATAAAGTTAATGCTCTAGCATAGGAATAGATACCTTAACTTAGAACAAATAGATGTTAATGCCACGACTGATTTGAAGAGTTTCGAACCCGAAAAGCAATGTAAATTAGTAATCACAAACCGGTCACTGTAATTAAGAATTTACCTTGCTCGTACAGTTCCAAACTATGATCTGAAGGAATGACATTGATGTATTCCCTTTTTAACTATCAGGAAATTAAGAACTATGGCTGGAGGAGGGAGAACTGGACGCCGAGGCGGTCGCACTGGCCGAGTAGGTAGACCTTCGTTGAACCAAAGAATAGAAGAAGAAGAAGAAGAAGAGAGTGTGCACGCAGAGCACACCGAAAGTGTGCACGAAACAGAAGTGACCCCAGTTAAGGACGACAGTCCAGGGCCTATACAGTTGGAACCTGAAGTCAGGGATGCTATTGCCCGTGAAGTTGTGCTCACTTTGAAGAAGGTATTGCCTGATCTATTATCCGAGGCAATAAAGAAAAGTAGAGAAGAGGATGAAGGAGACAAGGAAGAGAAAGTATATGATAGTGATGGGGATGAAATAAAGATAGGATCGAGCAACCGTGGGTGTACTTATAAGGGCTTTAAGGACGGAGACCCACCCAAGTTCGATGGGAGCAAGGATTCAGTGGTAACGCTTGAATGGATAGAGAGGATGAATGCTGTAATCAACATCAGCGAGTGTCGACCCGACCAAGCTGTTAAGTACGTCGCTCATTCCTTCACCAACGAAGCACTAAGTTGGTGGAGGAATATTCAGAGAACTAAGTCACCGAATGCGATAAACAGAATGACATGGGACGACTTGAAGAAGCTGGTCATCCAAAAGTTTTGTCCCCAGAATGAAATCGACCGAGTTGAGAATGAATTCCTGAACTTCAAGGCTGGCAACAAGACTCATCGCCAGTATACATCAAGATTCAATGAACTGGCTCAACTAGTACCCCATCTGGTAGAAACTGAAGACCGTTTGATCAAGTATTATGTTAAGGGGTTGCCACAGCGGGTCCGTGTCCATGTGAAAGCTAACCTACCCTCGACCTTCGAGTCGGTAGTGAATCTGAGCGGAATCGTCTACGACGACTACGCCAATGAGGACCCGGCACCTGAGACATAAAAGAGAAAGTGGGAGAACACGTCCAGAGGCACCGGAAGAGGGAACGTAACAACTGAGAGCAAGAAACCAAGGTCCAATGAATATGAAACTTGCAAGAAATGTGGAAGGCAACATCTTGGCGAGTGTCGAGTCGGCACCACCACCTGCTATAGGTGTGGAAGGGCGGGACACTATTCTCGCGACTGTTTGAGAGACACTAAATGCCAAAGCTGTGGACAATTTGGGCATCTGAAAAAATACTGCAGGAAGGCCGGCCAATCTGGTTCGGGAAAGGATAAGGAGCAGGAACAACAAAAGGCAAGGACTCGCGCCTATGCCTTAACGGAGGAAGAGGCAAGGGGAAACCCTGATGTCGTGTCAGGTACGTTTCTAGTAAATGATGAACATGCTGCTATTTTATTCGACTCTGGTGCTAGTAAAAGCTTTATATCAAATGCATTTAGTCGTAAACTGGATTGCACTATTAACACCATAGTAAAGGCCTTTAGTGTACAAACTGCCGTTGGTAAAAATTCGGCAGTATTCCAAGTAACAGAGGATTGCATAATAGAAATAGAGGGTCATAAGTTCCCTTCTAGATTATTCCTTCTCACCTTAGGAGGATTCGATATAGTATTGGGAATGGATTGGCTAGCTGCCAATGAAGCTCAAATCATATGTAAACGTAAGAGGATACACCTCAAAGCTCCAAGCAGCAGTCCAATTACGGTATATGGGGATTGGAATTGCACGATGCCGAACGTCATCTCGATAATCAAGGCCGAAAGTTACATGAGGCGCGGTTGCGAAGCTTATCTGGCATATGTTATTGATGATAGAATGAAAACTAAAGAACTCAAGAATGTACCCGTGGTGTGCAACTTTCTGGAAGTATTCCCTGAGGATCTACCTGGGTTGCCACCCGATCGGGAAATAGAATTTCAGATTGACTTACTGCCAGGAGCTGAGCCCGTTGCCAAAACCCCCTACCGATTGGCTCCGTCAGAAATGAAAAAATTGATGTCTCAACTACAGGAATTAACAGAAAAGGGATTTATTAGACCGAGCATCTCACCATGGGGCGCTCCGGTACTATTTGTAAAGAAGAAGGACGGCAGCATGCGCATGTGCATTGACTACCGCGAATTGAACAAGAGGACAGTAAAGAACAAATACCCACTGCCTAGAATAGACGACCTTTTTGATCAACTGCAAGGTGCGAGTTGGTTCTCAAAGATCGATCTTAGGTTGGGTTACCATCAGTTGAAAGTAAGAGAGGAAGACGTACCAAAGACCGCGTTTCGCACGCGTTATGGGCATTATGAATTTCTTGTGATGTCCTTCGGATTAACTAACGCACCAGCAGCGTTCATGGATTTGATGAATAGAGTGTGTCGACCCATGTTGGATCGATCGGTGATAGTTTTTATAGACGATATACTGGTATATTCGAAAAGCGAGGGTGATCATCACTGTCACCTAAGAGAAGTTCTGGAGGTGCTAGAGAAGGAAAAGTTGTACGCAAAATTCTCCAAATGCGCGTTTTGGCTTAGGGAAGTCCAATTCCTAGGTCATGTGATAAACCCAAACGGCATCATGGTAGATCCTGCAAAGATCGTGACAGTAAAGGAATGGAACATCCCAAAGACACCAACAGAGATACGAAGTTTCCTGGGTTTGGCAGGCTACTATCGAAGGTTCATTCAAGATTTCTCAAGAATAGCCTCGTCACTAACTAAATTGACACGTAAGGAAGTAAAATATGAATGGGGTCAAACCCAAAACAACGCGTTTGAGGAACTTAAGGCACGATTAACTCAAGCTCCAGTCTTAACACTACCTGAAGGAAATGAAGACTTGGTAGTCTACTCTGACGCTTCGGGGCAGGGTTTAGGTTGCGTACTTATGCAACGAGGAAAGGTAATTTCTTATGCCTCACGACAACTAAAGATTCACGAGGTTAACTACCCAACGCACGATCTAGAGTTAGCAGCAGTGGTTTTCGCGTTGAAAATATGGAGGCACTACTTGTATGGAGTTAAATGCACCATCTACTCCGATCACAAAAGCTTGAAATATTTTTTTGAACAAAAGGAACTAAACATGAGGCAAAGAAGGTGGTTAGAGCTACTGAAAGACTATGACTGCGAAATATTGTACCATCCAGGCAAGGCAAACATAGTGGCTGACGCTTTAAGTAGAAAGGAAGAATCGACACCCATCCGGATCAAAGCGTGTCAGCTGATTATAACACCAGATTTGATGGGTGAAATAACAAAGGCACAAGATGAAGCACTGTTAGAAAGAAATGTGAAACGGGAAAGAATAGTAGGACAACAAGGGAACTTAAGTGCAAATACATACGGAGTACGAACTAGGTTTGGCCGGATGTGGATACCTAATATTGGCGAGCTTAGGGCCAAAATACTCGATGAGGCCCATAAGTCTCGTTATTCTATCCACCCCGGGACAAACAAAATGTATCAAGACTTGAAGAAAGAGTACTGGTGGCCTGGCATGAAGAACGATGTGACTGAATACGTGAACAAGTGCTTAACGTGTTCACTAATTAAGGCCGAGCACCAGAAACCATGTGGTAAAATGCAACCTTTACCAATACCGGAATGGAAGTGGGAGGAGATCACAATGGACTTCATTACCAAGCTACCGCGAACAGCTAAAGACAATGACACCATTTGGGTGATCGTCGACCGCTTGACAAAGAGTGCTCACTTCTTGCCAATACGCGAGACTTCTTCGTCCGAAAAGCTAGCCGAAGTATTTATCAAAGAAATTGTGAGCAGACATGGTATGCCGCTGTCGATTGTGTCCGACAGGGATACTAGATTCACGTCAAGGTTTTGGAAGAAATTCAATGAAGCGATGGGCACTAGATTGAACATCAGCACCGCTTACCACCCCCAAACCGATGGACAATCGGAAAGGACCATTCAGACCTTGGAGGACATGCTCCGGGCCTGTATCATTGATTTCGGTGGGAGCTGGGACAGCCACCTACCATTGGCAGAATTTTCATATAACAACAGCTATCACTCAACTATTGACATGCCGCCATTTGAAATGTTGTATGGGAGGAAATGTAGGACCCCGGTTTGTTGGGGGGAAATTGGACAAAAGGATTTTGCGAGTCTCGAAGTGGTCAAAGCTACTTCCGAGAAATTTGATCAGATCAAGGCTCGAATGAAAGCCGCAAAGGACAGGCAGAAATCATACGCGGACAAGAGAAGAAGGGATTTAGAGTTTCAGGTAGGGGACATGGTACTGTTAAAGGTATCACCGTGGAAAGGAATCATCCGATTCAGGAAGCGTGGCAAACTGAGTCCAAGGTTTGTCGGACCTTTCAAGATTTTAGCAAGAGTGGGTCAAGTTGCTTACAGACTCGACTTACCCGTTGAGCTTAGTGGAATACACCCTACGTTCCACGTGTCTCACTTACGTAAATGCCTAGCCGATGACACAGCTCACATACCTTACGACGAGATCGAGGTGGATAACAGCCTAAATTATGTAGAGGAACCAATAGCCATCCTTGATCGAGCTGAAAAGCGACTACGCAATAAGTCGATCCCTTTAGTCAAAATACAATGAAAGCACAGAAAAGGGTCGGAAGCTACATGGGAAAAAGAAGACGAGATGAGGGGACTATACCCTCAATTGTTTGACGTATAAACAGTTTCGAGGACGAAACCTCTTTAAGGAGGGTAGACTTGTAACATCCCGAAAATAGTAAATAAGTAAATAATAATACGATGGGGATTTAAACGTCATAAAGCGAAAGAAAGACGGATGGGCTTGGGCTCGACTCTAACGGGCCGAGGGAAGCCCAGGTATAAAAGGGGCAAGACAGCCCATTTGACCATTTCACCTCCATTTCACCAATTCTAGAGAGAGAAAGGGAGCCCGGGTCTAGAGAGAGAAAGTCGACGGATCGTCACGAGATTAGAGGAGCACGTTACAGCTGAGCTCGTGAGCAAAACCTCCGAATCAAAACTTCAATCCAGGTAATGATTCATACATAATCTGAGTTTTTGTTCATTTTGGGGTTTCTCGAGTTTTAGCTAAATAGATGATGTTTTTACGGATGAAACTTGATAATAAGCTTAGAAATAGCATCTAGAACAAAAACCGCATGTATTGATCAAAGAAAATTGTAAGATTGGCACGATCGGGTTTGCATGCAAGAACTTCGGATTTTGGTCCAAGAACCAGGTCCTGCGCACTTACCAAGTGCGCAGGAGGGAATCCCTGCGTACTTACCAAGTACGCAGGATGCAGACCCTGCGTACTTACCAAGTACGCAGGAGGAAGGCTCCTGCGCACTTGCCAAGTGCGCAAGAACAAGTCCCTGCGCACTTACTAAGTGCGCAGGCAGCAGACAGCAGGCAGCAGGTTGGTTAAGTAAAGTCAGTTAGTTTAGAATGATTAAACCATTAAAGTCGGGGTTGGGTCTAATGTGTATTTAACTACCTAATCCAGATCGAAAGTG
The DNA here is from genome assembly GCA_023525975.1 of Smallanthus sonchifolius. Classification (NCBI taxonomy): domain Eukaryota; kingdom Viridiplantae; phylum Streptophyta; class Magnoliopsida; order Asterales; family Asteraceae; genus Smallanthus; species Smallanthus sonchifolius. The sequence goes on from CM042045.1 coordinate 51,028,844, forward strand.
ACGCTGTTGGACCTTGTCTAGGACAACCTAGAGTAGCCCATCAGGTGAGTTCTATGTGCCCCCTTCTATGTTATGTGCAAATAATTTATAAATGTTTTGGGGCTGAAGTGTATACACTACGTGAATAAATGTAATGAATGTTAATGTGATCATACGTGGTATACAAACATATATATATACCCAAGTACAAAAATGAATTATGAACAAAGAATGAATCGTATGATTATCAAGAATGAATGAAAAGAATAACATAACGTGTAAGAATGAAATCCTGCTTTATATCTATATATATATTGCTTGCCAAGTAACAGAAAACGTTATGGACGCTTCAATGATAACGGCTACTTCGGTAGACGGACGAACACTTGACTATTATGCAGCCAGAAAAAGTAAGTCTAGAAAGGTAGACTAAATAAAGGCCACTACGGTGGAGTAAGGCGTTAAATCAATATTCGGCTGTATAATTAGTTTAAGTGGGAAACGGATGCCTTATGGCAGACGGGCGAAATACGGCCTACGACGGTAGGACGGTTGTAAGATTACGGACGGACACAAGTTGCCGGACGGTTGTAAGAATGAAAAATACGGACGGACACTAGTTGCCGGACGGTTGTAAGAATAGGTGGACCATGACGATGGAACGTGGCGTTTGTCTTTGTGACATTCGCAAATAAATGACTGGTTGATCACCCATGAATGAAAAGAAAAGAAAAGAAAAGAAAAGAAAAGGGTGAATGCATATATATGTAGTCACAAAGAAAGATGAAAGAAAAGCAAAAGTTATGAAAGTAAATGAGACAAATGATGTGAATATATATTTATATGTATTTGCGAAGAATGATAAAAGAAAAGCAATTCAAGTCAATGTGTATTTATATAAATGTATATATAATTATGCATACTTCCAAAGAAAAGAATGTTTATACCTAATTGTATTAAACTAGAACTCACCAGCGTTAGCTGACTTTTAGTATACATTTCAGGTAAAGGAAGAAAAGGTCGTGCGATGGCGTGAAGGTTACCCGGCATGAGACTGACATCCCACTTTTGTTTTATATGTCTTAGAACAATGTCATGACTTATTTGTAAAGACTTCCGCTGTTATGATTATGTAATTGAATGATGAATGTTTTAAATTTAAGTTCAGTATTTATGACTATGTTTATGAGTAAATCCAACAAGTGAGGTTACCCGGTTTTGGGGCCTTACAAACATTCACACACCATAATAAACAAACAAACATTGCAAGTCTATTATTCTAGAAATACGGATAAAAACACAAATGTCTTAGACAAACCTTCAACCTAGGATGAACACCACAAGTTTAGCCACTCATTGTTTGGTGCATCATCATCAAACAAAAGTTAATGCTCATATGAATCAAAACACAAACCCCTTGATTAGAAATTGTTTTGAAACCCAAGAAGTCTCCAATTTTCGCCCAAAAAAGCTCTGCAAAACGTCTCCAATCCTTAAGTCCCTTTGATTCACGTGCGCATTTTAGTAAATTCTTTAGGCGAAGGACCGATTTAAGTACAAGCCTATTATTGTGCAATCACCTATTTGCTTTAAGTGTGTTCTAGCTCATCCTTGCTAGTTATTATTTGTCGCCGAGAGGAGAGTCATTGTGAGGGGTGTGTTATGCGGGGTTTAAGAAAAAGTTAGTAAAATGAGGACATTTGTTTGCTTGATTCATGTTGATCGCTTGAGGAGTTATGAGTGGTTTTTGATGAGTTGCTTGGGGGCAAGCAACGGTTAAGTGTGGAGATGTGACGGGTGGTCCGTAGGACGGCCCTTAAGTGCTATAAATGGTATTTTAATCCTACATTTAATTGAGTAATTGTCTAGAATTAGATGACTACGTTTGCTTGTGTTTCAGGTACATTCGGAGCTTAAAAGTGTGGAAATGAAACTTCGAATAAACGCGGCTGGATTAGAGATTGAAAGACGGAGTATAGGTGAAAAAAAAATAATTTCTCATAATTTCATCCTCTATCATGTTATCTTATTAATTCTTCAATTCCAAGAAATTATTTTTTTTTCACCTATACTCCGTCTTTCAATCTCCAATCCAGCCGCGTTTATTCGAAGTTTCATTTCCACACTTTTAAGCTCCGAATGTACCTGAAACACAAGCAAACGTAGTCATCTAATTCTAGACAATTACTCGATTAAATGTAGGATTAAAATATCATTTATAGCACTTAAGGGTCATCCTACGGACCACCCGTCACATCCCCACACTTAACCGTTGCTTGCCCCCAAGCAACTCATCAAAAACCACTCATAACTCCTCAAGCGATCAACATGAATCAAGCAAACAAATGTCCTCATTTTACTAACTTTTTCTTAAACCCCGCATAACACACCCCTCACAGTGACTCTCCTCTCGGCGACAAATAATAACTAGCAAGGATGAGCTAGAACACACTTAAAGCAAATGGGTGATTGCACAATAATAGGCTTGTACTTAAATCGGTCCTTCGCCTAAAGAATTTACTAAAATGCGCACGTGAATCAAAGGGACTTAAAGGTTGGAACGTGGCTAGACATATGGGTAGGAAATGAAAATATATATATAGTAGCTAATGATCCGACCCGGTCTTATTATTACATCTAAATAAACTCAACTAATTAACTAACTACAAAGCCTCGCATTATTTTTTTTGTTTTTTTTTTATTTTTTTATTTTCAAACTACTACCACATTTATTCTCATTCTTTTTGTATTTTTCTCAGATATTTTTTTTTTACCAAACAAATCACAAAACACTAAATACTAAAGCTACTAGACCGGATCTTCTCAAACGGGTAAATTTTTTTTTTTTTGGGAGGTAGGCACGGGTTAACAAATGATAGGCAATAGGCTCAAACATGGCTACTAATAGACCAAACTCCCGCCCATCTCGCTACCAAACTCATATATCCAATGTATGAGGTCCAACCCCCCAAATCCCACACTCGCACACACCATGACGAGGCTACCTAAATGCCCTTATCCTTTTCACATACATATCAAGCTAAGGCCTCAAACCGAATTCAAACACAAGTTCTAATGCACCCCCACCCATTGCCACTCTCATCAAAGAAAATATTTCCAACAATTCAATTAAGTGGCTCAAACTCTCACCAAGAAAAGGGGTATACGGGGTTGCCGGAGTGTTATGCGGTTTCAATACTTTAACTTTTCAAATTTAGACCATTTTTCGCTTGATTTAAGAATTTTTCAAAAGTGTCAAAAATTTCCCCCATCCCCACACTTGGGATACATGGTCCCCAATGTATGGCTTTGAAGGGAAAGATCGCTCAAAACACACCAAAGTTCGTTTTTTTTTAAACAAAAGCAAACAAACAAACTACCAATATTTCATGGCTAAAGAACATGACAAGTCTAAGGAAAGAGTACATGGACCTGACGAAGTTTGACACAACAGATGTTGTAAATGATCTGATTTCCTATCACCACCTTCACACAACTATCCGCACATCTTCCTCACACTTAAGTGTTGCCATAGCCCTGAAACATAGAAAAATAAAGAAATAACAAGGTCAGTGAAAAACCCCGGGTTGCCTCCCGAGTAGCGCTAAATTTTTGGGTCTTCAGCCAGACCATGCCACCCCAGTTTATGGTGGCTCAAAGAAACGATTCCGGCCATCTCCATCACTACATCGTGCCATTGAGTAAAATGCATCCGTCCCGTTTCGATTCAGTGAGTAATCAAATACACTCCTACTTGATCCCGTATGCTTTTCATCACGATCCGGTGGGTGATTTATTTTCATTCTTTGACACACTTTTGTCATACAATCACTAGACTCACCACCCTTCCCCTCATTGGACTCATAAATAATCACTCTAGTTTGAACATCAAATGATAACTTACAGTTCTTTTTGGTCATGGTAATAACCCCGTCTCTACAATTGATTTGAGCATTTGCTGTGTATAGAAACGGTCGACCTAAGATTACCCTTTGTTGCGTTGCCATCTTAGTAGAAGCATAGTCTAGGACCAGGAAATCCACCGGGTACTCAAATTCTCCCAACTGGATCTTAACATTCCTAACTACTCCCCGTGGACGCCTCCAACTTTCATCTGCCAAGCTCACCATGGTGTATATATCTTGCAACGGGCCAAAGTCATACATGTCATACAACTCGCCCGGTAGCACGCTCATGCCCGCCCCATAATCCAACAATGCATGAGGAATTTTTAATTTTTCCACTCGGATTGGCACGATTGGTGCCCCATGCTCTTTGTCATTTTCCGCCTCGGCCTCCTTTCCTATACCTGCATTCACTTGACACGAAGAGGTTAGAAATGTTTCTTTAAATTCACTATTGGGAACGGTACTTACCACATTAATGTTCACGCTTTTCATGTTCTTGGGATTTGTCACTGTGTCACTTGGTAGTTGACCTTTGTTCTTTTTTAAAAGGGCCACCTCACTTGTAAGTTGACCCATTTGGGTAGTCAAGGATTGGATGGCTTTGTCGCGAATTTCATCTTTTTGCAACCGAGCCTCATCCATTTGATTCCTCCTTTGCATATCTTGTTGCATCATCCGGAGCATATCCATCACTTCATTCCCACTTGAAGTAACTTGACCCGAATAGCCACTTTGGTCACCACCCGGTTGTTGAAATTGCCTTTGGAAGCCTTGATTGTTGAATTGTTGGCGAGGAACATAATTTCCTTGACTTCCTTGGAAATTCGGATTGTCTTGATTAGTCGGGTTTCCATAACGCAAATTCGGATGGTTTCGTAACCCGGGGTGATATGTATTCGAGTTCATGTTGTAATTTCTACCACCGCCCCCTTGGCCTTGAATAGCATTCACTTCTTTATATTGCCCTTCAACAACACCCACCAAACAAACATCCGCCCTATGACCCAATTCATTACAGTTAGTGCAAACATCATAAACTTGATTAGTAGTTTGCACATTACCATCCTCCACCGTATGCACTTGGGTTCTAGTAATGGCCAGTCTCGCTCTCCTAGATGATTGAGCCTTCCTCTTTGATGTGACCGCCATTTGTTCCAAAAACGTCCAATCGTCTTGCTCGTGATTAGTACCGAATGTACCATTCGTGATAGACATTAAGTCACGAGCATCTTCGGAATTCAACCCTTCATGAAACGCGTTCAACAATTCCCACAATTCGATCCCATGAAGAGGGCAATTTTTTATCATCAAATTAAACCGTTCGAAAGCTTCGTGAAACATTTCACCTTGTTGTTGTTGAAATCTTCTCAAGCTTCTTCTCGCATCGTTGGTCTTTTGGGCCGTGAAAAATTCTTCTAAAAATCTTTGTTGCATCTCCGCCCATATATAAATCGAAGCTGATGGTAAAGTGTAAAACCATCTCTTCGCTTTATCTTCCAACGAGAATTGAAACAATACCAACTTTACTTCATCCGATGAAAATCCTTGCCCACCGATAGTATTGCATATCGAATCGTATGCTTCCAAATGAAAATAAGGTTCCTCTGTTGCTACTCCCTTATATTTCGGTAAACTTTGGAGGGAATTAGTTCTAACTTCGAACGTCCTCCCTTGATTGTTTTGAGGAATAACTACCGGTGAAGGATTATTGGTAATAACCGGCCTAAAATGTGCTTCAATACCCCTCACGGCCTCCCGATTATATCTTCTTGGCACACCCAATCGAACTCTTGGATGTGGTAGACCCATTGGTCTTTGAACTGGTCTTTGAGGCGCGAATTGTTGAGTTGGTGGTTGAAACATTTGCCCCACTTGTTGTTGTTGAGGCACTTGTTGCTCATATTGTTGAACTTGTCGAGGTTGACCTTGTGGAGCTTGCGGTATATCTTGCGGTTTTCGCACAAATCCACCCTCTCCTTGAAATCCCGTTTGATTTCCATTACCCCAAGGGTATATTCACCTTCATCATACCCCTCATATTCATCTTCATAACCGCCATCAAACCCATCATCTTGCACCCTCATAAACGGCATCGCGGGAGATTGTTGATATTGGAACCTCGATGGTGGTTGTTGTTGTTGAACCGGGGTGGTAAAAGTTATAGGTGGGTCTTGTTGAAATGGGAATGGTTGACTCTGTTGGGAAGACGATTGACCTTGAGTCGGGAAGAAATGGCTAACTGGTGGAAAGGTTGATGCAGTTTGGTAGCTCAATGGATTTGGTGGAAGTGTGCTTGTAGGAACAGTGGTATTTGTAGGTTTGCTCTCATTTGTTATAGGACTTGATGGAATAGGAAGTGTGGTGGTTGGTAGTGTTTGACCCGTAGTGAGAATTGGTGGATCCATGATGTTTTTCGGTGTAGTAGGAGACCCAATGACTTTGTTCTCCCTAAGTAAAACTCGGTTCCGGGAAAGTGTCCGTTCAATTTCCAGATCAAATGCTAATGGTGATGACTTTTTGGAGCCTCTAGTATGCATACACCTGTAAGTACCTGCACACTAACACAACCAGCGTAAACCCGAAAATAACAAACAAAAAACTACGAAAGTTAACACACGTTGCGCACTACTCCCCGGCAACGGCGCCAAAATTTGACGTGAGGTCGTAGTCTCAATCAAATTTAAACCAATTACAACTAAATAGCTAGCGGTAAGTGGGTATCGAACACGAGGAGTTTGTGGAAAATGTGTTTATTATGTAGTTTTGGATTTAACTAACTTAAACTAAATTGCAAGAAATGTAAATTCACGATTTTGATTGTTTGGTTTCAACAACTAAGATTAACTTAATAAATTGCAAATCAAAAATTAGCTTTGTAAACAGTTTAGGAAAAAAGCGATCATCCTAGGCTTCCGGTTTCAATTGACATCCTTGTTTAAATCCAACTAGAAAGAATCACATAGACATGATTCATGTGTGACCACTTGTTTGTGATAAAAGGGAGCTAAGTACTTGGATTATGAAAATGCGAGGTTATTACCCGATGACCAATTAACCAATATCCAACCCTAATCCCTCCCATGATATCTCGATTGCCAACGGCACCAAGAACGTATGGTTTAGACTAACATCAAACAAGAACCAACACTTTACGAACAAACATTCAAACACCATAATAAACAAACAAACATTGCAAGTCTATTATTCTAGAAATTCCAACATAAACATAGTGTTTCAAAAGCAAACCTTACATCTAGGATGATCACCACGGAATTAGCCACTCATTGTTTGGTGCATCATCATCAAACAAAAGTTAATGTTCATATGAATTAAAACACAAACCCAATGATTAGAAATTATTTGGAACCCAAGAAGTCTCCAATTTTCGCCCAAAAAAGCTCTCCAAAACGTCTCCAATCATGAGAATAATGAAAAGGCACTTGAAACAACTCTTTTATTGGCAGTTACACTTTTTGCGTCAGGGTCTACCGTAAGCTACGGTGGGTCTCTACTACCTTATGGTGGAAGAAAAATGCTGGGGGCTACCGTAATTTACGGTAGCTACTGTAAGTTACGGTAGGCTTCAGCATGCAATTTTGTTTTCTTCATAACTTTTTCGTTTCAACTCCGTTTTCTTTGCCGTTTGCGCCCACGTTCTCGTAATTTCATCCTCTATCATGTTATCTTCTTAATTCTTCAATTCCAAGAAATTATTTTTTTTCACCTATACTCCGTCTTTCAATCTCCAATCCAGCCGCGTTTATTCGAAGTTTCATTTCCACACTTTTAAGCTCCGAATGTACCTGAAACACAAGCAAACGTAGTCATCTAGTTCTAGACAATTACTCGATTAAATGTAGGATTAAAATACCATTTATAGCACTTAAGGGTCGTCCTACGGACCACCCGTCATTGCTACATCGCGCTAGTGGTTTAAAACTAGTTTCTTTCACATCACTACTAATAAAAAAATCCTCACAACTAAAATACAAACAGATATTATTCAAAGAATAATTGCCAAAATAAAGTTGTCACTAGTTCCTCAGCCGGCTCTTGATTATTTCCAAGTTAAATTATTTTTAAATAAATAAATTGTCTATTACATCACTCATGGCTTCTTATACCCTCCATTTTCACATTAATATGAGTTTAATTACTTCGCTATTATGGTTATGGTTATAACACAATGATAATTTATATTTTGTTTTTATTTATTATGAGCTCGATCTACTCTACCCACGGGCAAGCATCCTACGACCCAACATCATGCAGAGACGACCGTAACATTGCTCCGGGCACAAGGTACACTTGCCCTAACGCCACGTCATCCAAGATTCCATGCCAAACTTTCTTGATTTTCCGTTCAAACCCTCGTTTTCCGACCATCTCCGCCATCTCCGCCTTGTTCGGTCAGCCACCCGACACCTTACTTCAACTAAACCAGATTCACGATTCACCTTCAGAAACTTTGTTTGTAGGAAGAGAAGTATTTATTCCCGTCACTTGTTCGTGTTCCGACGACTTCTTTCAAACACGAATCAACTATACGGTTACTGATAACACGACGGTTTCTGATATTGCTTGCGGGGTGTTCGAAGGGTTGGTTAAAACGGTTACGCTTCAAGAAGTTGTTAAGGTTGGTTATGTTCTTGATGTGCCTTTAAAATGTGCTTGCCCTATTAGTGACGACTATAAATATTTGGTCACTTATCCTTTGGTTTCAGGAGACTCTATAAGTACAATAAGTACTAAATTTGGTATTTCAAAATATGATATTTTGGCAGTTAACAATTTACAACTTGACACAACTGTATATCCGGAAACAACCATTTTGGTACCGTTACGTTTGAAAGTAATTAATTTTATTGTAACGAATATTCAACCGCCATCACCGGGATTTCTTCCGACAAAACCACCGGTCGAAGGACATGTTAGATCGACGAAACTTAAGAAAGTGTACATTGTTGTTTCGATTATAGGGTTTGGTTTGGTGGTGGCGATACTAATCGTTACTTTTTTGTATATAAACGCGTTGAATAAGTGTAAGCGTGACGTTTTTGTCATACCTTCGACTCGTAGAAGCTCTTTTACCTCGTTTTCAACGCCTCCGGCTAGTTCCCCGCGGTCTAGGCCTAGCCCGGCCACGAGAAGCTCACCGAGCTCGTGTTTGTCACCCGATCTACTTGCTAGCATAAAGTACTCTTTGTATAATTTCACTATTGAGGAAATTAAAAGCGTTACGAAGGATTTTAGTGATGAGTGTAGAGTGAGTGACGATACTTATCGAGGGTTGCTCGATGATGCCCGAGTGTTGATCAAAGCGATTGAATTCTCCGAAATACGACATGTGATTGATCTACATTCGAAAGTTAACCATGTCAATATATTGAAGTTGCTTGGGGTATGTTACAATGAGTCATCATGGTCATATGTTGTGTTGGAGCACCCGGCAAACATGAGCTTACACGATTGTTTGACGAACTCTTCGCGTTTGACGTGGAAACGAAGAACACAGATCGCGTTTGACATCGCGATGGGGTTGCATTACTTGCATTATTGCATAGTCCCTCCTTATATGCAAACGGGACTATGCAGTGAAAACATCTTGTGACGTCAAAATTTAGGGCAAAACTGGCAGTTTTGTCACGAAATTTGAATCCCGGGATTATGGGATCAACAACCATGATCCCGGGACTAGAGTATGAGAAGTTTGATGCTTTGAAGACGCTAGAGAAAGAAAATATTTGGGAATTTGGGATGGTTTTGCTTGAGATTTTATCCGGGAAAGTGAATATCGATACGACTTCATCGATCGCGTTCTTAGGAGGGAAGGGTGCCGAAGGAGGGTGTTTTGAGAACTTGAAGAGTTTTATGGACCCTTGTTTGAAAGAAGACTACCGTTTGGCTGAGGCATTGTGTTTAGGAGTATTGGCTAAAGCTTGTGTGGAACATGATCCTTTGCATAGGCCATCCATGGATGATATCCTCAAAGTCCTTGCTAGAATGGTATGATTTCAAATTTCATGGGTAAGAAACATAGATCTATGGGTACTTTTGCCGTTATCTTAAAAGGAGATGTATAATATAAGCTTGTTTTTTCGCTAAGAACTGTAAAAACTACATAATGCATTTATACGTTACGATTGAAAGATATTTGAGTGTTAAAAAGAGAATGCGGTAAACAGTTATATTACCGTTTTATGCATCACGGTTAAAACAAATAGTTCAACTATTTATACGATTAACACCACAGTTTTTTACTTAAAATTAGTTATATATCAAACGAAACTCTACCTTACCTTATATGACAAGATTACATGCTAATATGTACACAATGTTTTAATATATCTGTTTTACAACGTAAGGTTGTGTGTTTAAATATTTTCTCAATCTTCTATTATTAATATTTGGTATTTTGTTTATTTTCAAATAGACAAAATTTATTCAAAACATATTTAGATGTTAATTTATAGACTCATGAATTACTTAAATTAGAAAAAGTTAAATTATATCAATAATATCATTTTCTATAATCATGTATATGTTAGCTATTTGTAGAGATACAAAAACAATATATCAATTCAATCATACAATATGTTTCATTTTTTAAAACATTACCTACTAGTGAGTTTAAATTATATTAAACGCCAATTAGTTTATATAAAAATGTAATAATTGAAACAACTAGACTAATTTGATTTAAAATAATAAAATTATTGAGATTTGTTGTATATGTCACTTTATTTGATAGTATTTTATATCGTTTATTGGTTGTCCGTTTAAATGATTCTCTTGGGCAAAGGAAAAACTAACGGCACTTTAGAAACATAATAGATACAAACTGACCCATTACTACTATTAAAACTTGTAGGTCGGTTATATCCTTTTTTTATTCAGCGTGAGTTTGTATTTTTATATTTTATTTTATAAAGGGAAACTAACATTTGAGTTTGGCCCGGTGGTTTAATGATTTCGCTCCTCTATTACCAGCGTGTGTTCGAATCATTCCTTGCATTTTGTTTTTTGTTTAAATTTTTTTCATTATATTTATTTACTAAATTTTTTAAATTTTTTAATAAATTTAAGGGAAAAATGTAATGCCCGGTGGTTTAATAAATTTTTTTCCTACCCCGTCACATGATTAAGTTATTTGCATTATATTTATTTACTTATTTATTTTTCTAAACCCACGATCCCACTCAATTATAGATCGTTTATTGAATTTTGCACGGAAATTTTATCACGATTTGTTGCTTTGAATTTAATTATCATGATAATCGAGCTTTCAAGTGTTTAATTTTCGAATAATTTTGTTTTTTTATAATAACTTTCGTTCGTTAATTTTTTTTAAACGGAGTGCGCGGCTGTGTTTATTATTTTTTTTCAAAGTTCCAATATATTTTCTTTTTAAACGGAGTTGTATTCAAATTCAAGTATTTTTCGGGATCGTAGTCTATAGCGAGTCCCGTTACCGTTACGATACCATTATCAGTATATTGGTACTATCGAAACCGGTATCAGTATTCGATCTCTTATATGGTTTTGGACAAGACGTACCAACAACGACCAAACATCTGTCGCGTGGCGCGAGGAAAAATGACTAAACTCCCGCGAAGCGCGGGTAAAAAAACTAGTATTATTTAATAGTCGCATATGATAAAACATATAATTGTCAAATGGCCAGACGAATATGAAGACTAAATTGGACGTTTATGTAAAAAGAAGGTGATTTCTTAGGTTAAAGTATATTATAAAGGGAGTTTGACGTGTGAATGTGTACTTTCATTAAATCAATTGTTTTTCTCTTGAGATCAATGTTTTAAAAATCAGATCGTTAGTTGAATAGATCCATTTGATGGTGGCTCATCCGATCTTAAAAATCAACCGCTCAATAAAGTGAGAAGAAAGATTGCCCATTTTCCATTAGTCTTCACTGATTTCATCTCGTTCATTTAAAACCAGCAAAACCAGTCGGTTTATATGTGCTCGACCTATTAGCTAGTTGTCGTCTTGTCGAGCCAACGACAGTGACAATTCATGATATAAGTGTAACTATTTTTCCAACATGGTTTTCAAAACATTACTTGAATAATCATAATGGGATGTAGTTTTCCTCTCTCACGAAAGTTAGTTACATATGTAAATGAAAAATAAGTAAAACAAAATTGTATTTTATTATGCATACAAATAATTATACCCAAATAAATTAAATCATATATGACTTTAAGCTATAAATTTACAAAAAAATGTTACAAATAATTAGTTATTTTGTTGATCATCAGGCCTATAAAGCTTTATCCAGCGGTTATTCAAAGGTTGAACCGGTCTTGCATTAGCTTCCGCATACTGTATCATTATTAGCAAAAATTAATACATGATATACTTATTTTGAGTATGCATGTAGCACTAGAGCCAAATGTTAAAGATCATACATTCAATATATGAAATATTGATTAGGGATCTATCGTGTCACATGTGGCATGATCTATTAATTTTTATATTTTTTTTTATCTTTTACATATCTATACTATATAATAAATAAATGTTTCTCAATGGTACATGTCGCGTTCATATTCATCCTTATAAATTTTTTCCCGTCTCTCTCTCATAATAAATACACTTCCATATTTCAATAATAATATATATTAAACAAATTATTAATTATACTAATAAAACACATTTATTTTAAATATATCTCATATTATAAGAAACTTTGACATGTAATTAGCTTTTGTTTTCAATAAAATAGTAAATAAAAGTCAAATTATATTGAAGTGTTTTATGTGTTTTTTAAACTCAATTATATACTAATTTTTACATATTTTTTTATTTTATTTTCTATTGTTAGTATATTGTGATACATTTTTCAACTATAAGATACATATACATTTTTCAACTATAAGATACATATATAAAGATTTAAAAATTTTATATATTGATAATTTTTTACCCTGTGTAGTACACAGGTTCTAAACTAGTCATTTCATATAATAAAAGATGTAGAAACTTACATCATGAACAGCTTCGTGGATTGCATATAGTTGTTCTCGTAAAGCAGTTCTCACCTGTCATATTTCAAACCAAAAGTTGGATTTATTGATATATCCTACATTAATTTAAATGCTTATAGCATGGTGAATCTTTATTCAAATCGGTGAAAATTAGTGTAAAAATAAATAAATAATAAAATAACTTTCAGTTGTTACCTTTTTAACAATAGTCCAAATAACGTTTTGGTGGCATGGAGGAGTTGTAAGTGAACCAATATATCGATAATATTTTCTGCTTCCACTTTTTATTTCTCGTGGATCAATACTTCCCACGCTCATCTCAACTCCTTTAGCAGAAGCTAATGCTTTAAAATATGGTTTCATCTGATCACATATTTTGAAAATACGAATACAAAGAGTCCAAGATTAGAATCTCAAAAATAAATAATGATTGAATCATCATAAACATAGACGGCTCAACCTATTAAGTAAATCTATACTCTATAATAAATAAAGGTTTTGGTGAGATAAATTTTTTCGCATCTCTCTCCTATTAATTGTATAAATTTTCTTTAGTTGTTTTCTAATAATTTTTGTTTTCCGCATCTCTCCTATTAAATAATAATGATTTATATAATTATTTTTATAAAATATTTTTTACTCAAAAAAATATAGGTTTTTAAAACATTTTTAGAAATTGAACATTTATTTCATTTTTTTTTATAAAAGATTTTTAAAAAGTAACTATATGACGTTTCTAAAACTTGTATTTTTAAAAAAAGTAACTAAATGGTAACTATATGTAATATGTAAATATTTATTATTAAGCATATAACATTACATTTATTCATTGTATTTATTCAACCCGTGTAATACACGGGGTTTCTAACCTAGTTTACTTATAAATGTGTCAGAATTCCGTCATAAGAAAATGGTTGTGTCAGAAATATGTTGTAAATGTTCTTTTCTTTAAAATGTGTCGAAATTGCGTCGCAACAGTAAAAATAAAAATAAAAACAAAATTGTGGGTTGTGTGGCAACTAAATTAAATAATTAAAATACAAATACAGTTTTAATATTTGAAAAAAATAATACCGTATTTATAATTGTGTCGGAAAACTGTTGGAAATTTGCGACGACAAATTTTGTCGCAAATGTGTCACAATTTGCGTCAAAATTTTGTCACAAAGGCATTTCCGACAGACACATTTTGTCGGAATTGTGTTGTATTTTCCTGTTTCTGACGCATTATGTCGTCGCAAACCTATCATTTTTCTAGTAATGTTCATAAAAAAATATTTAGATAAAATTTATTTCAAATAATTTTTCATGATCACAATAATTATTTTTATATTCGTTTTAAGTAACATATTGACATCAGTTAATAGTAGGGGTGTAAACGAGCCAAGCCGGCTCGCAAGCTACTCGAGATCGGCTCGTAAAAAGCTCGAGCCTAAAAATAAGCTTGTTTAGTAAACGAGCCCGAGCCTCACTTCTCAAGCTCGAGCCGGCTCGCGAGCCTTAACGAGCCTTATATTTACATAATTTTTTAATTAATATATTAAATACATATTTATAAAATAATACCTAGTATACATAAAATTATGATAAAAATAACTAAGTAATATATGTTATGTTATATGTAAAAATTATAATAATTTTTTATAAAAATATATAGAAATTATTTAATAAATAATAAACGAGCCGAGCCCGAGCCGAGCTTGAGCTTGAGCTTGAGCTTGAACAACTATTAACGAGCCGAGCCCGAGCTTTAGAAATAAAGCTCGAATCGAGCCTGAGCTCGAGCTCACAACAAGTTAAACGAGCCAAGCTCGAGCCTGGTCGAGCTCGTGCTCGACTCAGCTCGTTTACACCCCCTAGTTAATAGAAAGAACCTAAACCCATTACTTTTGCGCAGATGAGTAATTAAGAACTATAACTAAAATTTTAATATTAAAAAAAGTTAATAAATTAACATACCAATGATAAAAGCGAATCAGGTCGACCAATTTTGTACATGATTCCAACTACTGCAATTTTTCCATCTGTACTCTGATGAACCAAATGTAGCTCCAGATTATATCTACACATGTAGCAAACATTAATATCATTATATTATTTTTGTCTAGATTTAAATAATAAATATTCTGGTTTATTTTTTTATGTAAAATAAATATGATAATAATACATTACGGTACCTTCGGCCATTGACGGTATGCTCGCTAGGGGTGTGCCAATGAAGCTGGTTAAGCTGATAGTCCGTTCCGTTTATATAAATATGTCCTGCTCCCCCGCTCCATTTCAACTGTAATTAAATTTCATTAAATTGATCAAAGATCAATTGCTGTATCCATCACTAACTTTAAAAATTAATTATACGTAGTGACGGATTCAAGAACTTTTTTTCTTTTGATGACGTTACTTTTCAGTTTGGTGAATCGATTATAAAATGTTTTGTCGGAAGTTTGTGGGAAATGTTATCGGAAATGTGTCCGTTGGTGAACCCTAGTTTTCGTGGGAAAGTTGTCGGGAATCTGTTTGTGAGGAAATTGTCGGAAATGTTTGTCGGAATTTTATAGGAAATATTTTCCCACAAAGTGTTTTTTTGTCAGAATTTCGTGGGAAACGCTGTTTTCTGACGACTTTCCCACAAATATTGTTTAATTTCAAGTAGTGATCATTATGATCACTTGAGTGTACATAACACATAAAAAAGTTATTAGATCTAACCCTGATTGTACGTACCATCATATCATGGCCTCGATTAATAAGAGTCGCGTTTGCAGATTTATAATCTCTATCAAGCCTTCCAAGATTCGAAGTCGTTTGAACTCTTTTATGTGTGAGATCAATCGGAGACTGCAAGTCTCCTTGATTACACATACTCCACTCTGGATAGATCTCTCCCCAATGATCCGGCCCGTTGGGACTGTTCACATCATAAGTGAACTCATGTTCATCATCTACACCACCATTAACAAAAATTTAAGATTTTGAAATATATACATCTAAACAATAAAATTAGAAGCTCACCAACTTCTTGAGATGTTGCAAAAGGCACACACAAGATGATGAAAAGAAGCCTAAGCATGAAGATTGAAGAAAATCTTGAACTTCTGTTAGCCATTGCTTTCTGGTTATATGACATCTTTTCGGTTGATTTTTGCTTATGGATGTGTATACATAGATATATAGTTAGAGAGGGGGGGGGGGGGGGGGAGGGGTTGGTTTCAAGGGTCAAGAGGAAGGTATGAATGTAGAGTACATTGACCAAAAAGGCAAAGACCGTGTTTTAATTGGACTTCAATTTTCTTTGTTTGTAATGAGTTTTTTTTTTACAAATTTCTTCATGGGTCTTGGCTTGACAGGTGAATTTTGAAGTTTGTGAATGCGAAAAGAATAAAAGACGTGTCAATTTGAAAACACCAAGTGTACAACTCTTGAAGCATTTGGTACACGTCTAGTTATTTTACACTTGTGAGAAGACAAATATTTGAATGTTTATGATAAGTTAAATTCAAACAATTATTATTTTAGTCCTTTCTTCATCCATGTGCTTCTATTTTGTTTTTGCATTCGAATGTGCATAAATTTTGATTTCACACTATTCGTAATTATAGCTTTTAAATAGACAATTGTTGTAGGTTTTATATATTAAATGAACTTTATTTGGATTTCAAAATTGATTGCAATCCCTAATATTCTAGTTCTAGAACGCAATCGGTATCCAAATATTGATTTTGAAACCCTAATGGAAGATATATCATGTGTTGATCCTAATTGGAACCCCCTATTTTTATTTTTGGAAATCAGATACCAGGATGTTCTTGGAAGATAGGTGTTATCTAAACCGTGTCAAATTACCCTACCAATCTGGAACGAACCCCCAACGCAGGAGGAAACCCACAACTGGGAACACTCACTGTCTCATCCCAAATAATTGTTCCTGACAAAACTCGAACCCAAGACCTCCATTATAGGAAGTCTTAAAACCCGCTATTTGAATTACAAAACCTTTGATTTAAAACAGTATTTAATAATAAATATTGTAAATTAGCCTTAAACACTAATAGGGTTAACCCTTTCTATTATTTAAGAATCTGAATTGGTAAATTAAAACCATGAACTAAATAAATACTTAAGCTAACAAATATAATTACCAAAATAAACCAAATGCAACTTTACATTTTGTAAAAATTATAAAATATAAAAAATTATTACGTCGGTAATTTAACCGATTTGGCTAGTTTATAATTATACAAATAGTATATCAAATCAAAGTATAAATATATTAGCTACAAATCTATACTATATAATAAATAAAGGTTTTTCAATGACACGTGTCGCCTTTACATTCATTCTCATTAATTTTTTCACGTCTCTCTCTCTTATTAAATGCACCTTCTATTTTTAACAACAATATATATTTAAATAAAATATTAATTATACTAATAAAACACAATTATTTTAAATTATCACTTATGAAACTTAAAAAATCTAATTATTTAACTTTTATTTTCAATCCAATAATAAATGAAAAACAAATTACATTAAATATTATTTAATTTATTTTCGCAACCTAATCATATATTAGTTTTTGTATATTTTGAGTTTTGTTTTCTATCCTTAGTATATAAAATCTTTTATTACATGTGTAAAATATACACATAAATATTTAAAAATTTTATTTATTAATATTTTTCACCCGTATGTATACACGAGATCTAAACTAATAGTATATCAAATCAAAGTATAAATATAGTAGCTACAATACTACGCCTGAATAACGTGGTTACGTAAGCACTTATCTAGGATTTTGTCCTTATAGTCAAAACAAACTCTAAAAACACATAACACATTTTTTGTGTGTTTTTACACGAAATAGTACAAGCAACTAAAGCAAACACTTTAGGCCTCAAATTTTAAGGGCTCCAAAAATGAAAAACTACTTTAATTTGTATTCTTAACTTTTGTGTTTTCAGAGAGAAACGATAATTCACAACTTTTATGTCAACATTATACGTTTTGACGCTCAATTAAATTACATTTAAATTTTTTTAATATATTTATAAAACTTTCACAAAAGGCATCAATTTCAACATTCGTTTTAGACCACAAAATATGTTAGCCGGCCCTGCCCCACTCCAACACACACCACCAACATTCACTAGTACAAAAATAACATCAATTATGGCGGTTTTTTGACTGCCATAAATGAGAGTGCCATAAAAAGGATAAATGACCGCCAAAAATTGTTTTTCTATCTTTTTTGGAATTAAAGAAATCATTTTAACCAAAAACCTTTTATGGTGGTACTCTAAAATATAAATAAAATATTAACACCAAATATGGCGGTTACAAAATAAACTATTTGCGTTCTTTTATTTTTTTTTCATTATTTGTTTTGTAATTTAATTATATTTTAATTTTGATTATATATTTTTATTCCGGTTAGATACGACAGACCTAGATATATACATGCCTACTAAACATATAAGAAATTGCATTTATACAGAACTCTACAGGCACTACTATCAATATAAAGAAATTGTATTTATAAAATAGATAGTATTTATAACAAAAATTTCTGCTGTTTCTTTTCAACAAAATCATACACTAGCTCCTCACTTCCATTAAGCTTCTATCACCACCAAACTTGAGTTCCATTAATCTTTCGTCGCCACCAATATGTTTCCGGCTCATCCCTAACAACCACCTGTGTAAAATGAACAATACAAATACTTAGAAAAGCAACATGTCACATAGAAAAAAAAACAAGTCTAATATACATGAAAACATAGATACTAAAGTATATAACTGTTGACTATTGTTCAAAACTTCAAAATTGTAACTACACAAATTTTAACCAAAATTCCAAATGAAAAGGTAGTATTACGCTTTTGAAATGTACACATGTTTATACAAAATAAACAATCTAATCTAAGTTATATATCGTGTATATACTTACCTTTATTAATCTTCATAGTCCACAAAAATTGATACAAACACCTTTAATACACGTTCTACAAATTCATCGATTTCCATTTGACGAACGAGGCTAGGATCGGGAAGTAACTAAAACAGTAAAATAGAAAAAAAATGTAGATTAAAATTCAATATACATTTTAGTTAAACTTATATTAATGTAAATATACTTACAAGATGAGCTCTGTTAGTAATCACAAATTCATAAATAAGCATAATCACACAATAACCGCATTCACATGTGCTAGTTTGTTGACGACACTAAATAAAGTAAATTAACAATTATTTAATCAAAATATAAAAACAAACAAACAATAAGAAAACGAATAGAGAACTTACATCAACCATTTTCCACGATATTTTTTTTTGTGGCCTTTTAGAATAAGTCCGTAATCAAGTAGTATTCGGAATTCTTTGTACCTTTCCGTGAATAAAATATGCGACCCGTCCAAGTTTTAGTTATTGGATTATGTTGAAGTAAAATTAATATCCAATGACCCCTGCGTAAATGATTTTTTTTGAATAAAATAAACAATTATGTAATATAATAAATAAAGCATCATAAGTATGAGAAAATAATATAATACTCGAGACAATGCGATGTCAAAAACCGTTGTTTGTCCTTGTGAAATGATATGCCACTTCTGATATGCTTGATCACGAACACCCTCTCACTTGAGACAAGCCTACCTTCAATATGACGAGGATTAAAATATGTTGTCTGATGTAAACCATCATGTCTCCCAGTTGCATATATATACCTAAAATAATATAAAATATATGATAAGGTTAGTAACACTCGGTTATATTTCCAAAAATAAAAGAATAAAACATTTAAACAAAAACTAGTGGAACTTACATTATAAACCAATGCATAATGCAGACATCCAGCCAACCGTTGACACATAGTTGTATAGCCGCCTCTATTTCAACAATCTCATTAAGAGGTTCCTCATACAACCCAGACGGTGAAGGAACCCCTATAGAGTAGGTTTCATTAGTTTTATGCCCCAATTGTTGTGCTAATGTATATATGCTTTGAGGCCTTGACCTTGCATGTTCTAAAAGTTCTGCTATCTTTTTTTTCTTTTGCTATCTTTTCGTTTTCTTTTTCAGATTCAGAAGCAGGAACGGTCTCGGTATGTTGAGAAACATGAATGGACTTTGTATGTTGATCATAAACATTAACGAGCTCGGTTTGTTGATAAAACTGAACAGGCTCGGTTCGATTCTGAGAAAAGTGATCATCAGCAAGCTACATTAACCAATAAAGCTATTAGTAGTAAATATACACACACAC
Source organism: Smallanthus sonchifolius (assembly GCA_023525975.1). Taxonomy (NCBI): domain Eukaryota; kingdom Viridiplantae; phylum Streptophyta; class Magnoliopsida; order Asterales; family Asteraceae; genus Smallanthus; species Smallanthus sonchifolius. The sequence goes on from CM042045.1 coordinate 51,049,006, forward strand.
TCACAAACACACACATATATATATATATAGCATGATTACCAATTCATAAAAACCCTCATCGTCTCGTAATGCATACGAGTATCGTCGATACGCATTTGTTTCATTTGGCATCGTTTGTTTATCAGATGTTGCCCCAAACTACATTGTCAAAAAAAATTATTTCTTATACCAACTAAAAATAAAAAATAATAATGTATATTAAAAAATACATCTGGCCTATAATCTGTACTCGAAGAATCACGAGACGGTTCTACAGTTTTATGTGATCTGTAATCCGGCACAGAGACACTATGACGTAGGGATTGGGTGTTTAAAATCTGTACATTGTAAAAAAAATAATTAGTATATCAAAAATAAAAACAATATACAATTACTCTTTATATTAAATATACCTTTATAGATTTCCTAGGCCACTGAATAAATTTTCCTTTTGCTTCCGACATATAATTTACTTCGCCAGGAATACATGACTCAGGTAAGAGAGGCATTTGTGTGCATCCTTCTTCAACTCTATCTACTTGAACTTTAACGAACCCGTCTTTCATTGAGCGTCCATGTAGAGTCCTCTCAGTAGTAAAATGAACAAGGCCCTTACCTAAAACGAGAGGAGTAAGGGGGTCGTATGGCCATAGAAGATCACATTTTTCAACAGACTGCAAACATGTAAGTGGTTTATAGTAAATATATTTAAAAAATAAATAATTAAACAAACTTTAACGATATACTACCTCGATGCCGGTAAGATTATTGCACGAACTACCGGACACACGACTCGAGCCACAAATACCCGGGCTCGTCGCAGTCGTTGACTCTCCGGCCCGACTCTGCTTCTTCTTTGTTTTGAATCCTGAACACGATTAATATAATTATATAAATACTTATCTTTAAGTGTTCCTATGAATTCATCTTTTGATTGTGGGTTAGGTCCAAGTTCATATAAATTTGTTACGGGATTCAAACGAGCTCTACTGACGAAATACATTTTCGAATCGTCGTCTTGAACAACATCTAATTTTGGATAGCTTTTAACAAGCTGATTCCATCTACTTTCAAATACGGTCTCTAATCCAGAATACCCCTAACGCCCTATACAAGTAGGGTCAATGTTTTTTGCTGCACTCATTCTTGCTTTTCGACTTTTTACCTTCATAAAATATAATAAGTGTTAGTAGTAATTACATAATATAGTAATATTAATAATGATGATAATAATAATAATAATAATAATAAATAATTCACAAATACCTTAAACTCTTCTTTTGAAGCATTTGCAACTACAGAATCCCAAATTTGTCGGTCTATATTTTTGTAAACTTTAAAGGGTGTTTTATTTTTATTAACGTAGTTAACTACAAGATAGCTTCGGAAGTTTCTCATTATAACCTTCCCCTTTCTCAAAGTAGCGTGTTTTGCGTGGTCGTCGGATATCTTCCACGTCTCCTACAATTAATTGAATAAAGTTAACCATCAAAAATAAGAAATATAATTTATAAAATTGAAAAGAAAAAAAAATGCAATACCTTGGCATATTCCCAAATACGATCGTAGAGTTTACTGTCTACATCTTTGGCAACTTTATTAATCAGAACTCTATTTTTGAACTCCGCCCCAACCCAAGACATAAAGTCCGCGACTTTTTGGCCTATCGCTATGCCATTCGCATTAAACTTGATTCCAGATGGATCAGAAGACGAACGTTTCTTTTTACCTGTGGAAGTTCCCCTCTTTCTCTTTTCGAACATTTGTAAATCCATCCTTCTAAACCTGAATATATTCAAGAAATTTGAATGTTTGAACTAGTCCATGTAAATGAGGACTTGCTAGAAAAAAATATATAGAATGGGAATTATGTTCATGTCTGGTCTTCCGTTAAGTCTTAAATTAAATGAAGAAATAATTTGATATATTAAAACATTACTAAAAAACAACTAGCAAAAGAATATGCATATCCTTTGCAAGATCAGGAAAAAAATGATGGCATGTTGAAAACCACCACCAAACCTTAAAAGTAACTAATAGAAAGCGGTCCAACAAAAGTCAACATGGATTCTCTTCTAAGTGTGGTTGAACAAAGAATTAAAAATAGCAACAAATCATACTTTATGAATAGCCAAGATAGTAATACCATAAAATATATTTGGAAGATGTTTTCATGCATAGTTGCATTTATCATATCACACAATGATTCTACTAATTTGGAATAAAATATTTGTTTGCTCAAAGTACTCCTTTCAATAAAGATTAAGCAGCCAAAATTCTTGTCTGACATAACAACAAATCACGCTCTTCAATCTGGATAACCTCCACCTCGTAGTAAAACCTAATCAATTGAACTAAAACGTGAAGTAGTAAACCGGTTCAGTTCTAGGGCCCCTTCAATTTTGGGGCCCTAAGCTAGGGCTTTTTTTTTCATAAAAGAGAGCCAAGATTTTCTTTATAGTTTATGGCCTCAAAAGCACTCTTGATCATATTCGACTTACAAGAAGATTTCCTTTATAGTTTAAAGGGCAAAGAAATATTCACATTTGACCTAACATGGACCACCATCAATTTTTACTGTACTATAATAAATGACATGTATTTTCATAGTATAAATTGAAAGAATATAAAAAACATCACCTTTCCCTTGTCTCTTTACTCCTCCAAAGAAGCCCTAATTTTCATGTTCTACAAAAAAAATCTCTAAACCCTAATTTTGGCATGGAAAAGAGTAGGTTGAGAGCAAACTCATAAAAAACAAACAGTAATTCTACCTCTTATGTGCTTCAACAGACGACAGCGGCTATGGGCTTGAGAATGCAAGGTTAGAAACTGTAGTGGATATTGGGCGCCATTAGAGATCGTGTGATAGAGTTTGAGAGAAAATAGTACTTTTTTGTGAAAAGGTAATTTTTGGCTGGATGAGGTTGGAGTAGAGGCGGGAATGTTCCCGGTAAAAAATACTTTACTAAAATTTTCATATACTTTAGAAAGAGAGGGTCATAAAAAACCAACCTACCCTCTATTTTTTCTTACAAAAGTCCCTCAACAAATTTATTAAATGATACATCAATCATGAAAGTGTCTTAATGCGCGTCTTCAATTCATCATTGTCTTTCCTGCATAAAATGAAATTTTATTGATAAGTTTACTTTAATTTAATTATTTATATAGAAAGAATATACAAAGATATATCTCTATATCAAACCTTAATCATTTAGTATGGCCTCGTATGTCGACAAATATCCCTTCGTCGTGGTCAGACCGTAAGTATGTGGTGCCAACGATGGCACAATCATTGCCCGGTTGAATACCGATGGAAAATGGTGGTAGTTCGTCAAACTGGTTGTATTCTTCCTCGTCATCAACGTTATCAACACCAAGAATACGTCGTTTTCCTTGCAATACTATATGGTATCTTGGTTTGCTCGGGTCATTGACAAAAAACACTTGTGTAGCTTGAGTTACGAGAATGAATGGTTCTGATGTATACCCATCCGTTGTAAGGTCAACAAGTGTAAAACCATGTTCGTCAACTTTAACACCCGCACGATTATTGACCCACTTACATCTAAACAAAGGTATAGTGAAAGAAGAATACGACAATTCCCAAATTTCTTGTATGACACCGTAGTATGATTCTTCGGCGATTATTAATCTTGTATTCTGATTATTTCTGTCGACCGTTGTACTTGATGCTGTTTGTGTAACTCCGCTATTTTTTGTTGCACTTTTATCATCTTGATTTTTAGTGTAAAATGTATAACCGTTAATATCATACCCTTGGTAAGATGTTACTCTAAAATCTGGCCCGTTTCCCAACTTCACCACTTCTGAATCAACATTTGGTTGACCATAAGTTTCCTCCACCTTATTCTTCAACCATTTAGAAAACCCCTCGTTATGTTTTTTGTATACCATATATCTGACTTGTGTAAGTGTTTCGACCGTAATATTTCCATGTGTTCTTTAACATAGGGAGCAATACATGTCATGTGTTGTAGAACAGTAAGATGAGCAATTTGTACCTCATCGGATGGCGGGGTAATAAGTCGACCTGAATGACAAGATTTAGGAACACCAATACTTTTGACACCTTTCAAATAACCTGTAAATAAATAAATTATTACACTGTAATTTATAATTAACAAAACTAAATTATATTATATATATTATGATATCAATACCTGTACAGAACTCGGTCACCTCTTCGGAAGTATATCCTTGAACAATACTACACTCAGGTCGATTACGGTTTCTCACATAACCTTTTAGCACACCCATATATCTTTCAAATGGGTACATGTAACGTAGAAATACAGGAGCACAAGCCTTTATCTCTTTAACGATATGAGATACTAGATGAACCATTATATCAAAAAAGGACGGTGGAAAGTACATCTCTAGTTCACAAAGGGTAATATAAATATCATTCTCCCATTTATCCAAAACTTCGGGATCAATAACTTTTGAGTGAATCATGTTAAAAAACAAAAAAAGTTTTGTGATTGTATGTCGTACTTCCCCCGGTAACAATCCACGAATTGCAATAGGAATCATATGTGTCATCAAAACATGACAATCATGAGACTTCATACCAAGCAATTTACAATCTTTCATCGACACCAGCCTTTTAATGTTTGCAGAATAGCTAGTTGAAACTTTAATATCGTGCAAACATTGACAAAACTTTCTTTTTTCTTCTCTTGACATGGTATGACACGCATGTGGCAGAATAAAACCATTGGCTTTCTCAACAGAGACAAGCTCTTTACATATTCCTATTTCTTCCATGTCTTTACGGGCATTAATTCCATCTTTAGTTTTTTTGGGGATGTTTAACAATAAACCCAATAAACTTTCACATACATTTTTTTCAATATGCACCACATCTAGACAATGTCGAACTTCTAGACTTTTCCAGTAAGGTAAATCCAAAAAAATTGACCTCTTTTTCCAATTGCCTCCTTTCTCGGTACGAGTCTTTTTCCTAACACGGTATTTAAATTTTGAACTCTTGAAAATGCATCAAAACCTTTCCTAGCACTTCTGGTCTCGGTGTTTCCATCGAATTCTTCTGTAAGTCTTCGATAATGGTGATTTGGCAGAAGAAATCGTCGATGTGCCATATACACAGTTTTTTTGCAATGATTTAACCGTATCGAGCTTGTTTCATCTTCACATACGGGACAAGCTTGCTTACCTTTCGTACTATATCCTGACAAATTGGCATAAGCTGGAAAATCACTTATAGTGCAAAACATCATGGCTTGCAACTTAAAGTTCTCCTTTTTATAAGCATCATACACGTCTACACCTGGGCTCCATAGTGTTTTTAGATCATCAATTAAAGGAGACAAATAAACATCAATGTCATTACCAGGTTGTTTTGGACCCTGAATTAACAACGACATCATTATGTATTTTCGTTTCATGCATAACCACGGTGGAAGGTTGTAGATGCATAGAAGAGCAGGCCAAGTGCTATGACGACTACTCATGTTTCCGAAAGGGTTAATACCGTCTGAACTAAGACCAAATCGTATATTTCTAATATCGTTACCAAAATCGGGAAAATCATAATCAATATTTCTCCACTGAGGTGAATCTGCCATATGTCTTAACTTTCCATTATCTTTACGCTCATCAGAATGCCAACGCAACAACTTTGATTCTTTAGAATTAGCAAATAAATGTTTTAGTCTCGGTATAATAGGGAAATACCACAATAATTTAGCCGGTGGTCCGTTTTTCATCACATCGTCATAATATTCACCAGACTCATTTTGACGCTTGTACCTCGATACACCACAGGTAACACATTTATGGGTTTTTTCAAACTGATTTCTATATAACATGCAATCATTCGGACATGCATGTATTCTTTCAACTTCTAATTCCATTGGACACATCAATTTCTTAGCTTGGTATACAGATATGAGTAACTCGTTGTCTTTGGGAAGCCTGTCATGCAATAACTCTAATAGACTTGTAAAACTCTTATCGCTCCATCCGTAATTCAACTTTAAGTTAAACAGTTTCAACACAGCACTAAGCTTAGAAAAACTTTCACAACCATCATATAACGGTTTTTCCGAATCGACAAATATCTGTTGTAGTTTTTCTTGATCATCGTCGCCAGTATTAGTTTCCATGTCATTGAACATGTCATTTAAATGATCATTGCCCTCATTTAAGTTATCATTATCATCACTAATATACGGGGCATTGTTCTCATCATTATTACCATCTATTGTAATCGACGTTGTGCTACGATTATCAAGTGATTCTCCGTGTTTTGACCAACAAGTATAATTAAACATAAATCCATTCTTAAACAAATGATACTCGATTTCTGATATTTGTTTAAATTCTGAAAAGTTTTTACATTCCATACAAGGACACTGAATGGATTCGTTTCCTTTTTTCACACGATCCTCTTCAGCGGTCTTAAAAAAACTTTGCAAGCCGATCACAAATCTTGGGTTAGTACGTCTAACTTCGTACATCCAGTGGTTACGATCCATCTGAAATAAATAAACAAACAAAAGACATGTATAACTGAATAATTTTGATGTGAATGAATAAACCAAAATTAATCTAATGTGGTGAATCCTAACCCACTTTTTGATTGTTTCATCCCATATATATACGTTATAACGGGTTGATTATTTAAAAAAACCGACAGCATTTCCCCTTAACTCCTCAAGTTTTCTTATTTATAGCAAGCTTGATGGAGTAAACAGAAATTGGTCGATTTTTTTTTAAATAATCAACTCGTTTAAACGTATATATATTCTAATGAGATAAAACAATCAAAAAACAGTCCCGAAAGGGACCATCCGAAATTAATCTCTAATATATTAATTTCAGACGAGTATAATCTAAAGGGTTTCTAAATCTTAATGAATACATGCGAATATATAACAAATAGTTTAAGTTATGTTAAAAAGAGATGATTATGATAAGTGTTACCATTCTTTTGTTAGAGATCTTGAGAAGAAGAAATCAGTAACAAGCAATTGAATGAATGGAAGTTGAATGATGAAGAAACTCTGAGTGAAACTTGAATGTTGATTAAAGTATGATTGAGAATGACGGTAGGTTTAGGGTTAAGAATTAATACCCAATAATTTCTTATAATTATTTTTTTAATTTTAAAAGGGATTAAAATATTTGATATTTTTTTAATGTATAAAAGTGAAATAAATAAAATATTTGTAACAGACGGTTTATTAATCAGATATATCTAATTAATTTAAGATGGTTAACAAATAATTATCTACAAGTTATGGCGGTTTTTTAGCATCTTTAACCATTTATTGCGGTTATATAAATTGTTTTATCATTTATGGCGGTATTTATTAAATTTATAGAATTTATGGCGGTGATTGTAAAATTTATGGAGGTCCAAAAATAAAGAAAAAAGAATTTATTTAATCTTGTTACATTTATGGCGGTGAGTGCGAAACCGTCATAAAAGGTTAATTTCATCCGCCATAAATGATGTTTTTTTTTACTAGTGATCCTCTCTTTCCTAAAAAATGTTTAATACCGGCCTACCATGGATTAGGGCTGGCAATTTAGACACGTATACGAATACACGACACGAACCTACACGATCTTAACATGCATCGTGTATGGCCTTATCGTGTTTCGTGTCCTAAACAGGTAGACACGAATCTACCTGTTAATTTTCGTGTCTTAACAGGTAAAATACTTGTTTACCTGTTAAGTACCTATTAATAACTGTTAATATTTTCTTTTAAATATAATTTTAGTGGAATTTAGTTTTGGCCTATTGGGTCATTCAACTTTTGGGCCGGTTAAAGCCTTTACCGAACGAACGCATTTTAGGGTTTGAAGGATCGACACCCTCATTTTAGGGTTTGTTTTCTTCCCCCATCTACTGAACGAACGCAGAGCAGCCATCCACCACTCTGAATTCATCGACCGGTTAAAGGATTAAATCGCAGGTTCACGAATTCATCGAACGTAGACCCTCGTTTTACAAGTTCACGAATTCATCAACTATCATCGACCCAAGTCAATTGCTTCAGTTTGCTTCAGTTTTACAGCCTCAGTTTTGCAGCCTCGTTTTACAAGTTCACGAATTCATCAACTATCATCGACGAATTCATCAACGGAACAGCCTCGTTTTACAGCCGTAGGTTCACGAATCAACTAGGTATTACAAGTTTATATTTCGTTTTCCCCTATTATTGAATTCTGACTGTGATAATTACTTCACGAATTCTTGGTTTTAGACTTTAATAGATATGATATCTTTGTTGTAGATGGAATCTGAGGTTCACTCTGTGGATGTAGAAGAAAACAATAGTGATGATAACAAATCAGGGTCAAAGAGACAACGGAAAGAAAGATCTGTTGTGTGGCAATACTTCACCAAAGTTCATAACAAAACAGTAGGTACAAAAGTACCAAGCAAGTGCAACAAATGCAATCATATTATCATATATGATGGTAAGCAAGGTACGGGTAATCATACGAAACACATAGTAAGCAAGATATAATGTCGCTTGACATAAATAATGAATCAAATGCTTCAAACTCAGTGAACAATACTAAGGTACCAACTCCAAATCTTTATAGTAATGTTGCTTGATAAAAGTATATGATATGTCCAATTGACTGTACTTATTTTGTGTGTAGATTTGATTGTTTGGAATTGAAGATTTGACAAGAAAGAGTGCAAGACCAATTGGAACTTGAAGTTGTTTTTATTAGACTTTTATGGATTTTTGTTATAAATTTGTTAAGGATTATGTGTTTATGCTTTATTTAAGACTTTTATGAACATTTGACGACTTTTGTTTCACTAAATAGGTTCTTAAACATGTGTTTCTGAACAGGTCTTATCGTGTCTTATCGTGTTCAGCAGGTATAAACAGGTTCGTGTTCGTGTTTGGAAAAAAGTACACGATAACTTATCGTGTCGTGTTCGTGTATACATATTTCGTGTTCGTGTCTTATCGTGTACGGGTATACACGATATGCCAGCCCTACCATGGATGCAGTTTTGAATCAAGAAAACAATGGTACTTGACAGGTGTCGAAAAAAGGTTAACCTGTTGTGGAATTTGACACCATTAATTAGTTTTTATTTTAATGAGTTTTACTAAAAGTGGTGGAAGGTACGTAGTTGTTGAGTTTGTTAGGAAATTGACGTTTTAAAACCAATGGTCTTGTCCTATTGTCTTAAAATATTGAACACTTTACTTTGAAACATATGTATTCTTACGATCACTTAATTACAATTGCATCATATATTTTTTTAGAACCAACGAATAGTGCTTAAGGGGCATCTCCCCTCTATTTAAGAGATGGAGGACCAAATTGTAAGGCTTCGAAAACCCATGAGGTCTCATGTATTGGATTTACTCCTTTACATATAGTTCTTAAACTTAAAACTTCATTCACGCAACAAAAACTTCAGTACAAAACATGAACTTGTCAAAACAATTGAACATTTACTTTACATAGTAAACTTTCAAACATAACATAGCGTGATGTCAGATCTTCGACGACCGGGTAACTCTTCACTACGAGACTTTCACTTGTAACATGTGTACCATTTGAACAAACCACATGTATACTTATGGTCTGAATGTTTATCCATAAAAACTTCTATGCATTAAAGTATTTAATACATGTTTTACCATTTTCGTAAACAAAATCGTTTGTAAATTTTGAAAGCATCAAACGTATTCACCTTTTGAGAGTTTAATAAAGACTTTGGAAGAGTTAGCTCCTAAGCACGCAACACCATAGCTCTAACTTTTAGACTTGATTTCTCAAACAAAATCCTAGCGTTATCTTTAAGCGGAGGAACGTCGGTTAAGCTAGTGTGCGTCGTTTAAACGAGAGTCAAGTATTCTGAGAGTGCGATGTGTTAAAAAGGATTATGGGTTCGTTCTCTAGGAAATTTGAAATGTGAATTGTGAATTGAGGTGTGAAAATCGACTAAGCTTGGACTCCCAATTTATAGGCTACAATCGATCTCGTGACGGACCGTTATGAGGGGTGACAGTTCGTCACCGCCATGCTGTAACAGACCGTTATGGTTCGGTGACGGTCCGTTACCGAACTAGGGTTAGCGAATCAGTGAGACACGTGTCAGCTTCCGGTTGCGTTAGGGATTTTTGCGGCGTAATAGACCGTTACAAGGGGTGACGGTCCGTTATAGGGTTACACTAGTCAAATCTTCGCGTTGAGTCACATGGACATGTGTCAGCACCACATCCATTACTTCTTGACCCCGTAACGTACCATTACCATCTGTGACGGTCCATTACCACCTACTTTTGCAAAATATTCACTTTTTAACGCTTGTACTTTAGGTTAATTGTCGAATCAACCCTAGGTTTTATTTTTTGTTCAAATTGGGACCCGTTTTAGATGGGTGTTACAGGTTCATGAACCAAAAAATCAAGCAATCACCCCTACCCACAAGGGTTGCGGTGGTGTACTCGTCGAATCCGCCTGAACCTTATCTCGAACCCGTGAATACCCCCTTCCACCCTTAGAGATAAGAGATAATTGGTAGATACATTATCTTATTTATCGTCTCTTTATATTAGAGACTATGATAGAAACTCGTGTTTTACACGAGTTGAATAAATAAAATATTAAATAGTTAATAATGAAAAATTAAAAATTATAAATGAAAGGTTAAATAGTAATGATAATTAAATGAAATATTAAATAGTAATGATGATTTAAGAATTAATAAAAAAATGTTAAATAGTTATTAACGAAAAAAATTAATTTTAGCTTCACAGAACAATTACTTATTTATTAGGTATAGAAGATTGGTATTTCTATATTTGTTGAAAAGCACGTGAAAAACAATACCATTTAAGAATATGCATGATTATTATTTATTTCTTTATTAACGAGACTTAAAATAAGAGTATAATAAATCATACAATATATAATGAAAAGTGAACACAAACAAAATATATTATAATAAATAGTAAATTGTGTGATCATGACCACGGAATGCCTTAATTTACTTCATCATCATCATCTGGTCCGTAAACCTTCAACCAACGATTATTCAAGGCTTAAATTGGTCTGGCGTTAGAATCAGCTTCCTATTAGATCATAAGTTAAAATTAACAAACATGTTTTATTTATTATCATACCGTTTTAAGAAAGGAATCAGGGCGACCAATTTTGTATAGGATTCCAACCACTGCAACCTTTTTGTCTATACTTTGATGAACCAAGTGTAGCTTGAGATTAAATCTATGCATGTAGGAATTAATATTAACACCGGATGAAAGATTAGTTTATTGATAAATAAAATGAACTTCGTAGATGAAACTTCAGCTTGCTTTGCTATGGTACGTAAAATTCGAAAGAAATTTTGATACCTTCTTCCGTTAATGGTGTGTTCAGTAGGGGTGTGCCAGTGGGCTTGATTAAGTTGATAGTATGTTCCATTTATATGAATATGTCCGGCTCCACCTATCCATCTCATCTGTATAATTTTAGGCATCGGGCTATTAATAACTATTAACTTCGGATGATGAAAGTTTAAGTGTGGCATATGAACGCCTACCATCATATCATGGCCCCGATCAATTCGTGATTGCATGTCACCATGATTACACATACTCCACTCAGGGTGAATCTCTCCCCAGTGGTGCGGGCCATTTGGACTGTTCACGTCATATGTGAATTCATGTTCATCATCTATTCCACCATAATTAACAACATATTTTAAGAACACAAAGTATACCTAATCAAACAAATCAACAAGACAACCACGTATATTGAAATTAAATCGTTTAAAAGACTCACCAACTTTTTGAGATATTGCGAAAGGTACACCAAAAAAGATGAAAAAAGCAAAGAACAATAAGCTTTTGTTATCCATTACTTTGTGCGTATATTAAAATGTTTTTAGGGTTTTGTATAAGTTTTTGATGTTTGCTTATCTATATATTTATAGGGCATACAAAGGGGATGGGGCAGAGCCGGTCCCGAGGATTCGAATGCCCTACACGAGCCGAAAAAAGGCCCATAATGAAATATATCTATATCTATTTTATACTATATAATAAATAAAAATATTCGCTGCCACGTGTCATCTTCATATTTTTTCTCACCATTTTTTCCTGTTTCTCTCTACTATTAATTACACTTCCTTTTTTAGTAATGATATATTTTTAAAGAAAGTATTAATTATACTAATAAAACACATTTATTTCAAATTATCTCTTATTTTAAGAAACTTTCAAAATTAATTATGTAACCTTTTTTCAACCAAATAGTTAATGTAAGTCAAATTATATTAAGGGGAAAATGAATATGGTGCTCTTATTCATCTAACTTGTATGCAAAACTCATCAAAACTTCGTCGTTTTGTTTAGAACCCATTAAAATTAATTTAATTTTTTTATTATAAGAAACTAATTCCATCAGTTTTATCTCCTATTCTCCATAAATTTTCGCTACAAGTCTTTGTATTGATCTTTGTCTTGTCCATCAATTCTACTAGTTTTATTTACGATTCTCCATCAATTTAACAAACTAAAAATCAATTAATGTGAAACCCAAATATCACTATTATGTCTATGTATTGATCTGGGTTTTCTTGATTTGTGATTAATTTTGTGGGTAGAATCAAAATTGTAAAAGTAAATGTTTAAACTGCTTTCAAATTTTATAATATGTTAGAATGAAAAGAAATATATGGAACATGGAAATGTAGTTATTTAGAAGATGAAAATGTTGTTATGGACGTGAAATCTGAGATCAAATGAAGCTAAAAGGTTATGTGAATGGGAGACATAGAAGTATCATTTTGACCATAGACTATGTTTTATTGAACATAAATTAAGTTTGAAAGATGGAAACACCAAGAAACTTTTCAATTCCCCACATATATCAAACATAAACATTAATATTTTTAACTATTTTATAGATTTTAGTCTAATTACTTTCTTGAACAAGATCATAACCCTATATGGTTACAACATTTTAAATCAATAGTTTTCTTCAAATATTTAAACCTACAATCATTCTATCAATTGGTGAGCAATTTTATATTAGTTTCTAATATTTTTCATACAAGTTACAAATATTATACTCCGTGTCTATTTGTTGAAAACACACTCGTTTGTGATGACGGAATAGGACGTTGGAACAATTTCATTTGTTCTCGAAGCTTTCATATTATGTTGTTTTATATTTATTTTTAAACAAGATATACATTATGATTGGTGAAACGACAATCTGGAATAACATGTAAACCTTTTTTTTAGAAACTTAGAAATTCATCTTAAGTTTGGAATAACATGTAATTTTTTTCAGGAAATAACATATATAAACACTTTTAAAAAAAAGGAAGAAAGTCATTGTATTTCCATACACTATGTTTACGCAAACATTAATTTATTATTTACTAGTGTTAGAACACGTGTATTACACGGGGACAAATAAACAATACAATATGAAATGAAAAAATATGTTAAATAAAAGATTTAGGTAATATCAGTACAAATATTATATTGTATGAGGAAGAAAAAATAAAATAAACTTGCAAGTTTCATTCCCTTCATACTTTTAGGTAGCGTTTGGTATGCAGGAATGAGAGGTGGAATGGAATGGACAATTACGGACGGAAAATCGTTTGTGGAAGCCATGACAGCTAGTGAGACGACTGCGTACGCAAACTGAAAAAAACGCAAGCTAAGACCGCCGATCGTCCCCGGCATGCCTTGGATGACCTTCATCCTAACTCTAGGTGGCACATCGACGAGGCCGTCGGCCGGAGGTAACGGTGCCACTTCAACCGGATGCACCGACGGATGGCTGACGTTCATTTTATCCCGCCGCCTTCAACTACCACCTGTAACGACGTCTTATCTACCTGATGATCATCAATCATATAAAATCCGGTGATTTGATTCGCAGATCTAGGTTTTGATATGTGTAATTTGGAAATTTAACGCCTGGATTGGAGAAGGAATCGTACGAATTGGAAAACGATGTGCAGTGATTGAATCTGAGTGTGTATTATCCCTTCATAAAGTTTTCTTAAATTTGTATGTATATATTTTATAGGTGTAAAAATATATTTCATATACTAAGGATAGAAAACAAAATTCGAAACATGTAAAAATTAATAGATAATTGGGTTTCAAAAATACGTTAATTACTATTTTATTTAATTTGACTTTCATTTACTATTTGATTGAAAATAAAAGTTACATAATTAGATTTCAAAGTTTTTTATAATTAATTTAAAATAAATGTGTTTTATTATTATAGTTAATATTTTTTTAAAATATTATTATTAAAAGATATAAATGTATTTAATAAGAGAGAGTTGCGGGAAAAAAAAAGATATAAATGTATAAACCAAAAAAACCATTTCTCGGGTTTACATAGAATTCTCGGGTTTACAAATGATCCATACCCTAAGGGTTTTTTGGTTTATCGAACCTGATGCCGTAGCCCACTCCCCCCTCCCCCTAAAGATAATTGTGACAAACTTTAACAAATATATTATTAATAATTGTAATATAAATTTTTAACTCAACATTTTAATTTTACAAAAGTATCACACTTTTTCAATTGATATCATTTAGTGTTTTTAAACTAAAAGATTGTGAAATTATATCGAATGGTAAACAATGACTTGCTTTATTATTATTATAATATTTAGGTCTTTGTTTTCAATACCACATCATAACACCCCAGAAATTAACGTGACAATGGAGACGTTGGAAAGTGGAATGATACAATCGTAGATAAAATTCAAAGCATTTGTTTTTTTTAACGGGAATTTGGATCACTGACGGGTCACTAGCCTATCCGATCATTTTCACTTTTACAGAAGGAAACCCATTATAGGTGAGAAACCTGCTGGTCCAACCTGGACCCCCTTTAATTTTTGTCATAAGTGGAATTTGAACCTAAGACCTCCCCGATTTAGAGAAGTCTTGGGTATACACCTTTGCCACTAGACTAAGCTAGTGGTCGTACGACCATACACATGTTTTTAAACCAAGAGCATTCATAGTAGCTTACTTATCCCTATCATTATAATTACACTAAAACTACTATTTTTCTCTCATTTTTAATTGAATAATATTTTTTATACATTTATCATACATTTTCTCTCTCCTTTACTAACAACCACTTTAAAAAAATATTAAAAAACTTATACATGTGAATAATGTTCCCCCAAAATATACAGAAAATTTATACTATTTTCTCTCTCCTCCACTTACAACCACTTTAAACCATCCCTAAAATATAGAGAATTCACTCACAAACATATAAGGAAGCTAATGTGAATGCCGTAAAGTTTTACTATGAAAAGTTACGTTTGAATTTTCCTTTGTTATTCGGGTAACATTTTAAACAATCAAAATAGAAACTTCAACGCAACTTTATAAACATAAATAACCGAGTCTATATCGTCTTTCCTTGACAATACGTGATTAAAAGACGATTGGTGTTTGTTAAACAAACCCTAGCCTCTCTCAAGAAGCTTGATCGACAACCTTCTTTCTTCTCTGCTTTAGAAGCTTAGCAACCTACAACATATTGTTTCAGGTTTGTTAGTCGTTACCACTATCTGTGATGACTACAAAGCCGCTGTTATCGTCTTCTTTTATTTCTCTTCTTTGTTAGTTTACGCATTTGGTTAAAACTCATGATTAAATAAAGAGTTTTAAGGTTTTTGTCATGGTATCAGAGCCTCGATGCTCTTGATTCAATTTTAATCAAATAAAATCTGTTAGTTTTTTACCAAATCCGTGCGTGAAATTTCTAAGCTAGGGTTTCTGGTGTTTCGATCTGTTCTTTACCAATCGACTATTTTCACTTATGTGTTACTTAAATTAGCTTCGATTTCAAGAGAAAAGAAACATGTTAGCTTCAATTTTATGGATCTCTATTAAATTAGAAGAAATCTATGTAAATTTCTTTTCCACCAATATATTTTTTATAAAACTCTAATTTTTTTTAACAAAATGTCTTCATCCGATTCTAGCATTTTTGGTTTGTCTTCGAGATTATCCGATTTCAGTGGTTTTGATGATTTTCTTTCCGACACTTCCGAATCAAGTGGCATTGAGTTTTTGTCCAAAGTTGCCGCTGCGGCTAGCGAGCTTGAGGATACGACAAAATCAAAGAAAAAATTTGTACACCGTGATCGTGATGTTGTTAACACAGTTATGTTATTTTATTTTGTTATCATATTTTTTTAATTTGTAACTTGTTATTGTATTTTGTTATTTTTAGTTGTCTTTTGTATTGTTAATTAATAAAAAAAGTATGTTTTTGTATTTATATGTAAATTTTTTTTAAAAAAAAAGTTTGTGAGTAAATGAATTAAATGAGTAAGGTGTTTTCAATGAAATCCGAGTAAATGAGTATTTTTGAGGTGTCAGAATTCTATTTGGCAGTTTTTACGAGTAAAGGGGTAAACCACCCCTTTCACCTAGTAACAATTTAATTTATAGTGGTTAGACTCGTACAAGTCACGAGTCGACTCAAAACGAGTAATTGACCAAGTGTAGTTGACTCGTGACTCATACAAGTCAAATTTTTAGAAGATGAAACACCATTTTTTTGCTTCTTTAATGGAGAAGGAGAAAGAGAACGACAAGTATTTGGGTTTGCACTAAAATAAATATATATAAAAATATATATTATCACACATTTTATATTATCGTGACTCTTACGAGTAGAATCGCGATTCGAAAAATATGAAAACGAGTCACAAGTCGAGTCGCTAGTTAACAAGTATGATGTGCATGACTTTCTGTTTGATGTAATCTGTTAAATTTCAGATTCCAAGTATCGCGGGTACAGGGAAAGAACCAAATCAAGCACAATCTCAATCGGTTATATCAACTGCAAGAAAAGAACCAATTCAATCTCAATCCAACTCTTCAGTTCAATCAACTGGAAGATTGAAGAGGGATAAAGCATCGAAGAATGTAACTCTATCCGTTGATGAAAAGGGAAGAGAGATACTCATATGTAATTTTTGTCAAAATGTTATCCATGTTGGCGGTGAGATAGCACCATGTAAAAAAGTGACTTCAGAAGTTTGTTTTACTATCCCGGAGGAAGAGGAAGAGGAAATAGCATCGCGAAAGGTCAAAGCACGAACTCAGTTAACTGACTATTAAATTTGCTATGCAAATGTGTTTATATACACAAATAAAAAGGATTTAAATTAAATATCATGAAGATGAGTTTTCAACAAACTTGCTAATGTCTTCTTTTTGTTTCAGCTCTTTGATTTAGGTTTATTTTGAATTTAAGACATGCTAATGTCTTAGTATGATAGTCAATGTAGTTTAATGTCTTAGTTAGGTGATCTTTCAGACCAGTCAATGTAGTTTGGTTTTTATTTTGTTATCATCAACTAGGTCATTCCCATCCTCGCGTTGCATTTAAAAAAAAAAAAACATTTAAATATAAAAGGTGTGTGTGGTGGGGTCCACTAGAGAGTGATGTTGTCATCCGAGTAAAATCACTCGGGCATTTAACCCGAACAAGCAACTCGAGGTGATGGGGGCGGTGTACCCTGGTTACTCGGAGCCCATCTCTCCTACCCGGATGGGCTTGAGTAAGACGCCCCTTACACCCTAAGTGGTATTTGCTGATCATTTTACAAAATGCTTGGACTCAAAAGTAGTAACAGGTAGATAAACTGTTTTGCTTATGTTTACATCATAACTACAGCAGTGATTGTCATTAGAAGTGTAGTCAAAAGGTTGATTATTTTTCTGTTTTTCATGCGGTTGGTGAGTCCGGATATCGCCGCTTCGTGTTCTCGTTTATACCCTCACTTGCATGATGCAAGAAACTTTGTTGACCTGTTAAAAAGATATTAATACCTGCTGTCTTGAACAGAGCCCTTTTTGCAGTTGTGGTTAAAGTTGGAATACAACATATAATCAAAAGTTTTAACTTTAGAATTTGAAGATCAAAGTCTATTTCATTTGGCAAAAAAAAGAAACAAATTAACAGTTAACCATAAAGCTAGCAATATATATTGCAAAGAAAAAAAACAGACGTGTATGAGCACAAACATAAAGGCATAAACTGATCTGGGGTTGCATGCATAGTTCTCATCAGACTTTCAACAATACCAAAGTCAACATGAACCACCTATAGCATTTCGACAACAGTTCTGAAGACTATTTTGTTATGTAAATGTTGTTTTATTTAATATCAAAACACATATTCAATAAAATGATGGCCGTATTAATATTTTGAATTGTCAGACCGGACGACTATGGTGTATCTACGGCTCCCATTAGCTTCTGGCTTGGAGGAGTTCTCTGTTTTAAGGGACAGTGCTTGGTCTAATAACCGCCGCAACAAACATCTCAGTGATGAGATCAGTCATTATTTTCAATGAAAGCACCAAATTGATAGGAACCCGTTAAGTGGGTTAATCTCCAAGAAAAATAAGAAGAAGAGCGACAAGTTGGGGGCAATTTTATGGTGTTTTTTCTTATTCAAAACTAAAAGAGTACTTGTAGAACATCAAACTTGGAAAATAAGAAACAATAATTTAAGAACTTGGAAAAGAAGAAACAAGAACGTAAATCAGGAAAGGAAATAAAGCATGGTCTTTGGCTAATTGTAAGGATCTTCTCTCAATCTTGGAACCGAATTGGAACACGGGTTAATCGCCTTCCAGCTTTAGATGGGCTCGGCTCTAAGGTGGGGGTGGATGGGTCTTGTTGCGGTGCATCCTGGGTCGGGCCTACCGCATCAGAGTGTACATGGTGGTGTATCTCCATAACTCTATAAGGTTGATAGTTCAAGTCATATAGTGAACATTGATCTAGATTTATGAGTAGAATTAAATGGATGTGTTTTCTCACCTAAAAATATATCTTAATAAAGTATGAAATATGTGTTTTATTTATTTAATTTATTAACTTATAAATCTTATTGTTTAAATGTTTTATAGATAATATTTTGCTTCCTCTTTAATTTACTATATACTAGGTTAGCAACCCCGTGTATTGCACGTGTTGAATAAATGCAATTATATCTACTTAATAATAAATATTTACATATTACATATTTATGCTATATTACATAGTTTTTTAATATAAATTTTATAAACGTCATATAGTTACTTTTTAAAAATGCTTTATAAAAATAATGAAAAAATGTTCAATTTCTAAAAATGTTTTAAGAACAAACCTATATCTTTTTAAATAAAAAGCGTTTTATAAAAAGAATTATAGAAATTATTATTATTATTTAAAAGGAGAGAGACGAAAAACAAAAAAATATTAAAAAAAAATTAATTTATCGTATTGATCATAAAATAACTTTGCGTTTGAATATTATGGTGAATTGTTTATCAAGATGCAACGAGTAACATACCTTATCAACGTTTTTATTAAACTTACTCCGTTTTCAAATGCTAGAAATCATATTTGTTATTGAACATAATTGTCTACTAATATGATAAAAGAGAAACAAAGTTTTAGTATTTAAAAATATTTTTATCCATGAAATAAAACATATTCCATCGCTATAGTGAGTACACAATAGTCACTATATATCTTCAAAGATGAATCTATTACGGTTTTACAACACTTGTCTATAATCTTCGTCGATGACCCCAATCTTTCAAAAACACACAACGGTTTATTATCACGACACTTCTATGACTCGTGTCTATCTAATGAGTGTTTCTACACACAAACCACAAGTTAACTACCGTGTGGGTTCAGTTCGAACCTTTAAATTGTGATCTAAATTCTAATTGTTTGATTCAAGAGTACATATAAGGTAATCAATAGTTATTTCTCAATAGTCAACCATATATGAAACTAAGGGGCTGTTTGGTAGCATCTTATGGTCATTAAGATGCTACCTCTTAATGGTTCAAAGCCTCTTAATGATTAAGAGGTAAGAGGCCATATAACTTATGAGGACTTACCATTAAGATGTTACATCTGAACCATTCAGACTTAAGGTTACCTCTTAACCATTAAGAGGCTTTGAACCATTAAGAGGTAGCCTCTTAATGACATTAAGAGGCTACCAAACAGGGCCTAACTTACTATTTGGGGCTGTTTGGCAAATGTTGAAACATTAAGTACTGAATCATTAAAATGTCAATGCTGAACCAATAAGAGGTAAAATGAACCACTAAGAGGTGGACTGTTAGCGAAACAAACACCCTTTATCTCTGAACGATTCAGATGTAGTCTCTTAATAGAATCATTAAGAGGCTACCAAACAACCCCATTTATTTTAAAATTTTCTCACCATTTATGGCCATTGGTGGAAAGTTTCCATTTCTAGAGCATCATTAAAAACTTTTATTATTGGTGAGTATAGTTTTCCCACTTAATATTGCCTCATATGATACACAACCCATGTTACCCACGCACAAAACCCTCTCTTATTCCACGTCCCTATAAAAGCAACTTCAACTTACCTTCACTCATCACCAAGACACTTAACTCTATAAGAAATGAGGTTTTTCGTAGTTGCTCTCCTGGTGGGGTTAGCGATGGCCACCACCTCCTGTTTGGCCATTGAACACCACCGGAAAACTTTGACGAATGCAACAAGTCACAAGATTTACCAGCGAAAGATGAAAGAGAGTGTAGACAACACGGTTAATAACCACCACTACATTCCCCGACAGGACTATGGCAACGGTGGTGGCGGCTCATCCGTCGATGCAAGCCTAGATAACCACCATCACCTTTCAATACCAGACTTCAATAATGGTGGTTACACCGGCGGCGACAACAACAATGATATAAACCCTTGAAAGTATATAGTATTACACCCTAGGTTGTATGTCCTGCTTATGAGGTTGTACTTTTTACTTAAATGGTTGTACATTATGTTGTAGCAAACATAGATAGAAACCTTGTATTATTTAGACGGTTGATCGCTTGTAACATACTATAAAATAAGAGAGATGACGTCGATACTAGGTTGTATGACTTGCTCTAAAAGGTCATTATTTCCTCTGTTAAAAAGTATGTGTCTCACTGTTTAATAAACAAGAGGGGTGCCTGTGTGATCCGGCAGAGAAACAACACACTAACACAGACACCGGTAAAACACATAATCACGTATTATTATTTTTTCAAATTAAATTAACAATATCATATTCAAATTAAAGAGAATAAAATACTCGATTTTATGGTGTATTTTTTTTAATATTAACATATGAAAAAGTACCGTTTAAAAATCGTGAAAGAAAGTTGGTTCCTGTTAAGCACCGGGTTCGCTTTTAACAATAATGAAATGACTTTTTGATGCAACTTTTTTATTTACAAAACATTGGTGGTGGTTTGTTATAATTACAAACTTTTGGGGGTCACAAAAGCAATATTCTTTAAAACATTGTTCTACCAAACACCAATACGACGTCGTATATTACACTTTTGTTTTTCCGCTAAACCCCGAAACCCTAATATAAGTTCTCATATCAACAATCCTCACATTTCTCTCCTTATTCACAACCAAAAACTCGCATAATCTCCCATGGCGTCTGCCAATGCAATCTCTACAGCTTCAATCCTATCTTCTCATAAGAAGGTAGTCAATTTTACTACGATTTAGTTCAATTACTCTTCAATGTACGTGTTAATTGTGTTTTCTGTGTGCAGGGGAGTGTGATTGATGGTAGTAGGAGAATTGTTCACTTACAGACCGTTCAGAAGATGAGACGATCGAATCGGCGGTTTGCCGTTCGAGCTGCCGCTAAAGATATTGAATTTGATCAGCGTTCCAGGGCGGCTATGCAGGCCGGAATCGATAAACTTGCCGACGTCGTTGGACTTACTCTTGGCCCTAGAGGTATTGAATTTTCATTTCGTGTTAATTTGGATTCATTTCATGGATGATGGATTTGTTTGGATTTAGTCAGTTAGATACTTACAAGTTATAACCAACGTTTTCAGAACCAGACTCGACTAGACAGGCTGCAGTAGAGGTGAATTTAAGAACCAAATGACATTATAAAAAATATAAAAAGTATTTTTTATTTTTACATGAATTTGCAATTTTAATTATAAAAAAAATAAAAGTATTTTTTGTTTTTACGTGAATTTACAATTTTAATGACATGAAGTTTTAAATAAATAAAATATAGAATTTGGAGTATTAAATTAGTTAAAGTTAAGATTTTGAAAGGAAAAATATTAAAAAAGTTGGATATCCTGTCCGGTTCACCTGGTTAATCTGTCCGACTGGTTTAAAGGAGAACTGTTTAAGTAGGCATAGTGGGACCGGTGCGGTTCTGAAAACACTGCTTATAGATAGTTATAAGTAGGGGTGTAAACGAGCAGAGCCGAGCCCGAGCCTGACACTAATCGAGCTTGGCTCGTTGGATTATCCTGAAGCTCGAGCTCGGCTCGGTTCGAGCCTATAGATTTTGGCTCGAGCTCGGCTCGTGGAGTGAAAACAAAGCTCGAGATCGGCTCGGTTTCATTCATGACGATTAAACGAGCAAAAGCTCAGCTCGAGCTCGTTTATAGGAAGCCTAGAACGAGCCAAAGCTCGCTTGAGCTCGATTTGGGGGGTTAAATTGAATAGTATATTAAATATATAAGAAAATAATATAAAATTTACTAGGCTCGTTAAGGCTCGCGAGCCTAAACGATCTTCGAAGGCGAAGCTCCAGCTTGGGCTCGATAACTAAACGAGCCATATTTTAGGCTCGAGATCGGGCTCGGGCTCGTTAAGGCTCGGCTTGTTCGAGCTTTTTACCGATCCGATCTCGAGTAGCTCTCGAGTAGCTCTCGAGCCGGCTTGATTCGTTTACACCCCTAGTTATAAGTTATAACCAATGTTTTTAGAACCGGACTGGACTGTACAGGCCGCCGAAGAGGTGGATTTAAGAACCGGATGACGTCATAAATAATATAAAAGTTAAAACTATTTTGTGTTTTGACTTGAATTTGTAATTTTAATTTTAATGATATATGAAGACTTAAATAAGCAAAATATGAAACTTGGAATACTGAGTTGGAGATCCGGTCCGGTCGGTTCAGACGAAAACGGTTCAAATAAGCATAATCGGACTGGTGCTGAAAAATGGCTTATAACTAATTATAATTCTAATACAACAATACTTTCAATCAAATGTGTTTAAGGAGTCTAGTTTCTTCTTTATAGCACAATTATGAGTTACCAACTTCAGCTTGGAATGTTCATTGAATTTGTGAGTAATTATCAGGGAGGAATGTTGTCTTGGATGAATATGGTTCCCCAAAGGTGGTTAATGATGGAGTTACAATCGCCAGAGCTATCGAACTACCTAATGCTATGGAAAATGCTGGTGCTGCTCTTATTAGAGAGGTTTGTGACTTGCTGTTTTACTGTTACATCTACTTGTAACTTTGGTTTTTAAAAGCTTGTCTTAGGCGCCCGAGACGATTGGGTAATGCCTCAGGGCTTTAAGGCGCGTTTCATGCACATTGGGTTAAAATTTGTCAAAGTTAGGGCGTGTAGGAGGTTGATATGTAAAAACAACCAAAGTTTGAAGAAGTTATGACTGGTTTACTTGAAAAAAGGTTGATATGTAAAAACAACCAAAGAGATGAAAAAATTATGACTGGTTTACTTGATAAAAAGGATGATATGTAAAAAAAACCAACTAGATGAAAAAATTATGACTGGTTTATTTGATAAAAAGGTTGATATGTAAAAGAGATAAGATAGATGCAGCTTTTGGTTGTACATAAAGCTTATTTGGATGTACATAGAGCAATGCCCCACATACTTGAAGCTCACACCCTTAGCTTTTGGAACCTAAGCGTCTTGCTTTTAAAAACCAAGAATTTAACTTATGACTACTAACTGATTACTTGTTTACTTGTTTGGTTAATGATGGTGAACTAATTTCTGCAGGTTGCTAGCAGAACCAATGACTCGGCTGGTGATGGTACAACCACAGCATCGGTTCTTGCTCGTGAGATTATTAAGCTCGGTCTCCTGAGTGTCACCTCTGGTGCTAACCCGGTGTCATTGAAGAAGGGTATTGATAAGACAGTAGCGGGTTTGATTGAAGAGCTGGAGAAAAGAGCCAGACCCGTGAAAGGCCGTGAAGATATCAAAGCCATTGCTTCAATCTCTGCTGGAAATGATGATATCATTGGGACCATGATCGCTGATGCTATTGACAAAGTTGGACCAGACGGTGTCTTATCTATCGAGTCATCATCTTCTTTTGAGACGACTGTTGATGTTGAAGAAGGAATGGAGGTTTGTAAATTGTAACCTTGTATCACTGATTTATATTAGATGAAATTGGTTTTCTTTTTTTTGTAATGTATTGATGGGATTTTTGCAGATTGATAGAGGATACATCTCCCCACAATTTGTTACCAACCCTGAGAAACTACTTGTTGAATTTGAGAATGCTAGGGTTCTTATTACAGATCAGAAGATATCTTCAATAAAGGATATTATTCCTATATTGGAACAAACCACTCAATTGAGAGCTCCTTTGTTGATTATTGCTGAAGATATTACTGGTGAGGCTTTGGCTACACTTGTTGTGAACAAACTTCGCGGTATTATCAACGTTGCTGCCATTAAAGCACCTGGTTTCGGTGAGAGAAGAAAGGCTTTGCTACAAGATATTGCCATCGTGACAGGTAGACTTTTGACCCTTTTGATCATTTCCTTTTAAAGTAGAGGTGGCAATTTCCGACACGACCAGAAACACGACATGTAAATAGTTAGGTTTTGGGTTGTCATATCTAACCTGTTTGATAAACAGGTCGTGTTCGGGTTCAATTTTTTAATTTAACGGATCGTGTTCAGGTGATCTGTTTAACTTGTTTAATTAAACAGGTCGACCCGCCAACCCTTTTGCGACCCATTTATTACAACCCACCAACCTGATTAACACGTTTATAACGTGATTACTACCTGCCAAGCCGTCAACTC
Organism: Smallanthus sonchifolius; assembly: GCA_023525975.1. Classification (NCBI taxonomy): domain Eukaryota; kingdom Viridiplantae; phylum Streptophyta; class Magnoliopsida; order Asterales; family Asteraceae; genus Smallanthus; species Smallanthus sonchifolius. Next base: position 51,073,942 of record CM042045.1, read on the forward strand.
GTTTGGCATGTTTAGATAAATGGGTTACAAAGGTCATGTTCGGGTTACAAGATTTTAAGTGTGTCTGAGTTAGGGTTGCTGTTTTTGACACGGATAAATATAGTGGTTGTGTTTAGGCTGAACAATTCAACCCGTAGACCTGACACGATTGACACCCCTATTTTTAAGTAATTCTTTTTATACATTTTCTGCTGTTATGAATCTATAACAGGAGCCGAGTATCTAGCAAGTGATTTGGGTCTGCTAATTCAAAACGCCTCTGTGGAGCAGCTTGGTACCGCCAGGAAGATCACCGTCACCAAGGACTCAACAACCATAATTGCTGATGCAGCAACAAAGGACGAGATCCAATCTAGAATCGCCCAGATCAAAAAGGAATTATCCGAGACCGATTCTGTTTATGACACTGAGAAATTATCAGAAAGAATCGCTAAGCTATCGGGTGGGATAGCAGTTATTAAAGTTGGTGCTGCAACTGAAACCGAATTAGAAGACCGCAAGCTACGCATTGAAGATGCTAAAAATGCAACTTTTGCTGCTATAGAAGAAGGTATTGTTCCTGGTGGTGGTGCTGCATATGTTCATCTGTCAACATTGGTTCCAGCCATTAAAGACAAGATTGAGGATGCAGATGAACGGTTAGGTGCTGACATCATTCAAAAGGCAAGTCATTCACCATAATTAGGGGTGTGCAGAAAAACCAAATAACCGAACCAAAAATGAAAAAAACTGGAATTGAAACATCCGAACAAATTAAAAAACCTGTTCGGTTATGGTTGTTTCGATAACCAATTTTTGTTGTTCGGTTATGGTTATTAATGTGTTTAAATAACCAAATTAACCGAAACAAACAATCAAACATACCCTATAAAATCATGTGACGAGGGCAAAGTGGCAAACCTTTCCTTTATCTCAGGGGATAAAGAGACTGCTGCTGAGACCCCTGACTCCAAAAACTAATGTAACAACCATGCAAAAGTACTAATAATGATAGTAAAGAACTAATGTGGAATTAACCTAACCATCTTTTTCAATAAATGGATTAACCAAACAATTTATAACCAAAATCGATCGGTTTACAAAAATGTAAAAGCATAAACATCAGTTATATGTTCAGTTGTAGTCCATAACCGAATCAAATCGATCCATGCTCTCCCTTAACCTTAATTGTTTTTTCTTTTGGCATTTTGGTTAGCCGGTGGTTTGATTCATTTTATTTTTTATAGGCACTGGTGGCACCCGCGGCTCTAATAGCTCAAAACGCTGGAGTTGAAGGTGAAGTGGTGGTGGAGAAAGTGAAGGTGAGTGAATGGGAGATGGGTTATAATGCAATGACCGATAAGTATGAGAATTTGGTCGAATCCGGGGTTATTGATCCAGCAAAGGTGACCAGATGTGGGTTGCAAAATGCGTCTTCAGTTGCGGGTATGGTTCTAACCACACAGGCTATTGTGGTTGAAAAGCCTAAGGCACCGGTGGGTGCTGCACCACAAGGTCTTACCGTATGATTAAGAAATTTAGAGGTGATATTGGACCAAATAGGGTCTATTTTTTGTACCAATATGAGATGGAACTTTATTATGGCCAAATGTAACACGACAGTATTCTTGCTAGTTTTTCTTTACTTGTTCTCTGAGATTCTTATTGTTTGTGTCTTATGATTATCGATATTGCTAGTTATTTTTTAATAAACGAACACGAATACCATGTTCTGTTTTTTTTTCTTTTTTCAATAAGCTTCTGTTTAACTTAATTCTTAATGTTATCTAATCATATTTAGGTGAATATTCTTGATTACTTTAAAAATGATATATATTATCATGATGATTACTTTTAAAATGTTTAACGAGCGAACATAAATGAAAATGAACACAATCAATTTCTTAAAAACTAACATGAATAAGAAAATCAGTTCGTTTAACTGTTTGTGTTCGTTTATTTATACTTAAACGAACAAACATGAATAAGGCTCGCTAAGTTAACTTACATGTCTAATAAAAAACCATAATTGTTGTACATAACAAGTGAATCAGGACGCATCCCACATCACACAAATGGCTCAATTCCGCTCCATTGGCAGCAAAGGTTAAACCATAATCGACCCAAGTTCACGGTTGTGTTGGACATAATGTTGGTAAAACAGCCATAGCCTCTCCATCAAGAACAAGAACCCCAGTGTTATTGAAGCACCTGGTTATAAATTTGACACTAACCAAAGTGACAACAGGGTAAGAAATTAGAACCCATACCAAAATACTTATCTTTATTTCAATTGAACTAAAAAGTTTGTATTTTTGACTCACATGTATTTACTCTTTGATCCTCTTATGCTAGTAGCTTCAACTTCACCAATAACCTCTTCCTCCACATAAACCGACAATCTAAAGCGCAAGGTCTGCGAGGCATACAACGCTCCAGGCTACCAAAAACAGAATTTATAGCCATCAGTGTAAACGGGTTGCGTTTAAATCTAAAAAAGGTTGAATCTTTGTGGCGTATGCATACAAGAAAAGATTAATCGACTTACAAAATGAGTAGCAATGATCCTCGGGAAAAAAAGAGGCGACAAGCATTCCAGGGACTAGTACGTCTTTATATCCAGCATTTCTTGCATATTCAGGATCAAGATGTAAAGGGTTTGCATCAAAACTCACCTTTGAATAGTCAACAAGATCTTGACTTGAAAATATTCTTGTTTGTTTCAATTTGTCACTGGTTTTGAGTAATGATGTTGAGGAGTATCGCGACACTGAAATGTAGTTAAACAACGCGCGCTTGATTGTCATGGTGTTAAAGGGTTCTTAAAGGCGAAATGATAGGTTTCTTCAGGGTGTTTAGATCTTTAGCAAATATTAGAAAACCCTGATCAAGATTATTTGTGCATTTTGCACCTGTAAAAGAGGTTAAAAACGGTTATCTATCAGTCATTATTACTGCAAATGAGCACTAAGCACCATGATCAATGATGTAATGATTCAAATCAAAATCTCACTCAAAGGTAAATATATTAGGTTGCGTCTAAAAGAACACCACTGATACATTATACATACACTATACAGACACCACTTATGATATGATGAAAATGGTCAATCAGGTCGTATAACGTGTTAGGCCAGCACATCATACACGCAATTGTTTTCTTATACATGTCGTATGAGTTGGTGTCATAAACTTATATGGCTCATATGATATAATACACTGACATAAAAGTGGCCAACGTGACCACCGATAAAGTCATACGCCCGTATGACCATTTCCGCCCTGTCATACGACTCGTATGATGACATTACCTGATGTCCTAAAGGATCACTTGTGTATCTATAACAACCCTTTATATTAACCATCAATAAAAGCTTTGTGATGAGATTGTGAATGTCACATCTCTATGAAGCTTTTTATTAAACACTTGGCGCGCGACTTACATATGATAATCACCCAAGACTAAAATCCACAAGAGTCCAACTTATTGAGGTGACAGGATTAGAGTGTCAAACGGGTCGAGTAACGGGTCAAAACCAAATTGAAACACATTTAACATACAACAGCAATCAATTCTAATTTCTAAAGCAAATTGCAACACATGGAACATATAACAGCGAATGTAATTACAATCCTAAATGGCATATTAGCAAAACCCTAAGAAATTTAAAAACCTGTTAGACCGAGCAGCAATCGGAGGGGGGATTTCCGGCTGACGGCCACGTCGAGTGCATCCGGAGCTTTTTATTAATTTTAAAAGTCCAAATGTTAAAAACAAACTTTGGTTTTTTTCATTTCTACGAATTGGGCTATATGTGCTTTTAGCAAGTTTTACACCTGGTTGACATTAGTTTTGAAGAATTGGAGATCAAATCTAGATGGCAAGGTTACTTGTTTTGTTTGTGGTAAATCTATACTATATAATAAATAAAGGTTTCTCAATGCCACGTGTCGCCTTCACATTCATTCTTACAATTTCTTTCCTGTCTCTCTCTCTTATTAAATGCATTTCCATATTTCCAATAATAATAATATATTTTTAAACAAATTATTAATTATACTAATAAAACACATTTATTTTAAATTATCTCATATTATAAGATAGTTTGAAATTTAATTACCTAACTTATGTTTTCATTCAAAGAGTAAATAATTGTTGTACATAACAAGTGAATCAGGACGCATCCCACATCACACAAATGGCTCGATTCCGCTCCATTGGTAGCAAATGTTAAACCATAATCGACCCAAGTTCACGGTTGCGTTGGACATAATGTTGGTAAAATAGCCATAGCCTCTCCATCAAGAACAAGAACCCCAGTGTTATTGAAGCACCTGGTTATAAATTTGGCACTAACCAAAGTGACAACAGGGTAAGAAATTAGAACCCATATCAAAATACTTATCTTTATTTCAATTAAACTAAAAAGTTTGTATTTTTGACTCACATGTATTTACTCTTTGATCCTCTTATGCTAGTAGCTTCAACTTCACCAATAACCTCTTCCTCCACATAAACCGGCAATCTAAAGCGCAAGGTCTGCGAGGCATACAACGCTCCAGGCTACCAAAAACATAATTTATAGCCATCAGTGTAAACGGGTTGCGTTTAAATCTAAAAAAGGTTGAATCTTTGTGGCGTATGCATACAAGAAAAGATTAATCGACTTACAAAATGAGTAGCAATGATCCTCGGGAAAAAAGAGGCGACAAGCATTCCAGGAACTAGTACGTCTTTATATCCAGCATTTCTTGCATATTCAGGATCAAGATGTAAAGGGTTTGCATCAAAACTCACCTTTGAATAGTCAACAAGATCTTGACTTGAAAATATTCTTGTTTGTTTCAATTTGTCACTGGTTTTGAGTAATGATGTTGAGGAGTATCTCGACACTGAAATGTAGTTAAACAACGCGCGCTTGATTGTCATGGTGTTAAAGGGTTCTTAAAGGCGAAATGATAGGTTTCTTCAGGGTGTTTAGATCTTTAGCAAATATCAGAAAACCCTGATCAAGATTGTTTGTGCATTTTGCACCTGTAAAAGAGGTTAAAAACGGTTATCTATCAGTCATTATTACTGCAAATGAGCACTAAGCACCATGATCAATGATGTAATGATTCAAATCAAAATCTCACTCAAAGGTAAATATATTAGGTTGCGTCTAAAAGAACACCACTGATACACTATACATACACTATACAGACACCACTTATGATATGATGAAAATGGTCAATCAGGTCGTATAACGTGTTAGGCCAGCACATTATACACGCAATAGTTTTCTTATACATGTCGTATGAGTTGGTGTCATAAACTTATATGGCTCATATGATATAATACACTGACACGCAATGATTTTTTTATTTTTTTAATTTCTTTTTTTATTATTTACTTTTATGTTTCTCTTTGATTAATATTATTTTTATCGTTGCACTTACGTTTTACTTCTGTTTTACTTACGTTGTGTTTTATATGATAAAAGAAGAAAATTTTATTGAAAACGGAGTTGTATTCAAATTCGAGCGTTTTTTTCGTATCATACACTATAACAAGTCTACGATTCGATTTAAGTTTTATCTGCGTAAACGAGTAAAACCAATAACGACCAGGCTCCAGCCGCGAAGCGCGGGAGTTAAAAACTAGTTTCAACAAAAACTAAGCAGAGACAATCTAAAAAAAAGAGATTAGTGCCTACCCAAACCAATGCAATTCAATATATAGTTAAAAAAGAGAAAAATGTAGGAATTGTTTATAGATTACAACATCTAGGTATAAACCCTAAAGTTACTTACATTATATATCCCCAAATGGAGTGTATGATTGCTAAGAACAAAAAAATAAGAGAACCAAACACCTTCTACCATTCCAATTCCAAAACCCTAAACCCAGACACACCTGCTCATCATTTCTAACCTTTCTAAACTTAAAAACACACTGATGTGGTGTGCATCACATAACATTGCATTCGGAATTAGAGCCATATCACACCAGAATTGTATTTTAAAAAACACAAAAAAAATAAAAACCCTAATATACAACTTGCTCCACCTTCGTACCAGTGCCACAACAAATAAACACATATACAGCATGAATCGTTCAATAACGCACCAAATTTCAGCAAATGAATGTAACTAGAGAAACAATTCAAATTGTAGGAAAATTTACTTTGATAAATTGAGAAAGTTAGGGCATATGTATCGAAATTAAGCGATGAAACAAACCTGCGGTTGTTAGTTTGGATCTTTAGACTTTCATCGGTGAAATGAAAAGTCCCCGGCGAGTGAAAAGTTCTCCGGCGGTAGAAAACGAGGGAAGTGTGAAGGAATCAAAATACGGATGTGTTTGACGTTACAGAAATTGGTTTTGATCAGAAACAGGGAAAAAGGGAAATTGGGATATAAAGTGGTTAGCACCCCTCTTTTAAAAAAATTGACCTTAAAACTTATTGTTTTACAACTTTAAAAAATCATTATTTTTAAAAGGATTATTGGATTTTAATAATCTCACCTTTTACCAATTGACCAATAATAATCACAACTGAGAATATTCTTACCACCGGTCCCTACTTTCAAACTGTTTTTTTACATTGTACCCCCCATTAAAAAAACTTAACGCCGTTAGAGTTTATATGATGTGGACATCTACAAACCGTCGAAAAGTCGAGCCAAGCTAGTAGTGGTCTCGTGGTGACTTTTGAAATTGGCTCTGGTGGTGTTTAACTGGTCTAGTTAAACACCACTGTTGTCTCTGTTTGGACTTTCCGGACCCACGAGACCAATTAAACATCACCAGAGCCAATTTCAAAAGTCACTACGAGACCACTGCTAGCTTGGCTCCACTTTCCAACGGTTTGTAGATGTCCACGTCATATAAACTCTAACGGCGTTAAGTTTTTTTAACGGGTGGTCCAATGTAAAAAAATAGTTTGAAAGTAGGGACCGGTGGTAAGAATATTCTCAGTTGGGACTGTTATTGGCCAATTGGTAAAAGGTGGGATTATTAAAATCCAATAATCATTTTTAAAAAGGTTTTCTACGTTTAAAAAACATTTTTTTATAAAATACATTCAGATGTATTTAAAAAAAAATTCTTACCAGTATTTAGATTTTTTTACAAAACGTCTTTAAAAAATAATCATGTAACGTTTTTTTATAAAAAAATGTTTTTTTTTGTTCAAAAGCTCTACTGTTCAACCTTAAACCACCGTAAGTCCACCACAAATGTTAGTACCAAGTTTGACCTACCAACGAACACTACTCACCGCTTAAGGGTGTGCAAAAAAAGAAAAATTGAATCGTATCTATTACTGAAAAACCGAACCGAATTGTGAATTCAGTTTTTCGGTTTGGTTAACGAATATTTTTTTTAGTTACGTTTATTCGTTTAACCGAATAAGGTATAACTATATATGTTGAATTCAATTTATACATTTTTTAATTCGGTTAATTCAGCTGAATTTGGTTCGGTTAGATAAATTCCTAATACGGTTCTGTTCGATTAACGGATAGACCTAAAAATTTAAAAACCGAACCATTGAACACCCCTATCGCCGCTAATCTCCACTACTACAAATCCTGACCCGCCACCACCTCAAATCCGTCACAACCGATAAAATAAATTAAGATGTATTTAAAAACACTTTTTCTAACTAGTACTAAAAAATTATACAAAATGTCTTTAAAAAATAATTATATAACGTTTTTATAAAAGCTATAAAATAAGTTTTTTTTATTTTTTTTAAAGTTGGTGTTATGTATTCAACCCGTAATTAATACTTATAATAAAATTATTTAATTTAAGTTTTCTTAAGTATTTAAAAGAAAAAAGAGACCGTCGTGAAAAGGTAACATCATGGGAGTCAGTGTCAAAAAATCATGGGTGTCGGGCGCCCCGAAACGATGTACTTGGGTCCGCCCCTATGTGAGTTCACCATCATACTATATTGATATAGTTGATGTTTTGTTTGGGAAACAATATCTAGATATAATGTTGTGTGAGATTGTGAGTATCACTATCTTGATATAGTGATAAGTGGTGAGAGTGTGCACTACCTTGATATAGTGATTGAGAATGAGAGTGTTGCACTATCTTGATAAAGTACTTGTGTTGTAAAGACCATTATCTTGAGATAGTTGGTTGAAGAAGGTGATCATTACATTTGTTTAGTGACGTTTTGTACCGGTGATCTCTTACGTTAAAAAGAGACGTTTAGTGGAGCAACTCTCGATTGATGAATCGGGGAGAGGACACAGAGTGAATTAGTTAACATCCACTTAAACCTCTATAAATAGGTTTTGTCATTCCTTCCCTTAACATAACTATTTGCTTGTTTATTTATATTAATATTGTGTTCTTGACAAGTGTTCATTATACAAGTTTAATTAAGTTCTAAATTAATCAAGTTTATAAGAAAACCTATTCACCCCCCCATTTAGGTTGCTACAATTATTTTGTTGTAACTGCACCTTCGGGTTAACTACCTTTCTAAGCAAGCAACTAACAAAAGTTTACATCAAACATGTTGTTAATGACCAAACATCATGTCTTATGTTAAAATAAAAGGCCAAAAGTTGTTATAGCTTTAATAAATTAGTGACTCGACTTTAAAAAAATATGTGACCTTGGTATCATAATGGTCATTGACAATATCGCATATTTTACCAATAGAAACAGGTGTTGGTGAGAGCAGACTCAAAGTATGCATTTTATTATGTGTTTATATCGGTTTGTTTCTACACGGTATAAACTCCTACAAAAGTGACTATTTATGATCTCCCCCCAACGACCATCTCTATTGGGGAAAACATGCATTACAAATAAACAATGTATATAACACTAGTCTTTACATTGTATTATAAACACCCATCTTTATATTATCAAAGTGGGAACAACTTATGGACACTCTCAGCCTAGCAGAAGATGAGAAGCTATGAATGATAACACGTTCAACATAATACAAAACCGTTGGAAATGTATGGTGGTCGGATTGGAGTGTTGTCAATTTTCACATGGTGATAGAGTGCAATTTAAGGATAATGTTGTCCCCATCGTCTTTACTCTCTCTATATGATGCAATTTTTAAGGCATTAACAAGGGCTAGACACAACTGTTTATAAATAAGTGTTAGGAACATTTATCAATAGTTTGTAACTTTTAGGTCATGAACGCCGTTATATGGATGTGATGCAGTTTCAAATTCATTAAGAGGCAAAAAGACTAATCGCCATGTAAATGAGCACTATACTAGACAAAGACCACTCCTTTTATGTCGTGTGTCGTAAATATCCGAAACCATGACGACACCTAGTGCTCTTATTTTCTAACAAGTTGAGTGAACGCTATACAATACCACTAGCATAAGGTCTTATAAATTAATCACAATCATCGATTGATTTGTGATTCTAAATACATGATCAATAAAAACCCACATACACACGCAAACATATATATAAATATATCGGTTTGTATTTAAAAAGTTATGAATTAATAATGTTTGTTGTCTAAACTCAAACTTAAATTGAAAAGTGTTAAGAAATACATAAGGGCAATAAATAACTTAGAAACAACTTTATTGAAAAAAAAAAACAATAAATAAATTTGAAGTAACTTTATTGGAAAAGGAAAAGTCAGTAAATTATTTTAGAACAATTTTAATATTTAAAAAGAGAAAATCAATGATTTATTTTAAAACAACTTTATTGGGAAGAGAAAATTAATAAATAAATATTTTACACTTTTACATATGGGGTAGAGAAAATTAATAAACAACTTTCTGGCGAGTGTAATTACACAAACCACATGAACCATGTTCGTTGTAATTTTCTGACCTAAGCCGTGTAGTTGCCGATGTGTGCCACCACCTGTTGTTTTATGGCAGTTTCAAGAACTCTATAGTTTATTTTCACAATCTCTTTCTTATTTAATGAGATATAGGAGTTTAGTAACCGAAATCGTAACCATAACTAGGTTGTAACCACATTTGAGAAAAGCAGTTTGTAACCGATAGAAACGTAGGTTAGGAACCGGCTATAGATTTTGAAGCAGAAACCGGTTAACCAAAACCGGTTATTGTGTATAGGTTAATAACTGGTTAACCGGTTTTTACCGTTAGTATAAATAGGTATTGGGTGTATTGGTTTGATTACACAATTCTCTAGCTCTCAAAAACACAAAAACACTCAAAAAACGTATAAAACCGCTAAAAAGCTTTGAAGTCTCAAACGCTCACATGACAAGTGAAGCAAACATAATGATGATACTAGCAACAAAAAGAAACCCCAGAATTTTTTCAAAATTCGATTTATGTCTGATGTCAGACAAAACTAAAATGTTTCGATGCAAGAATTGTCATGTGTTTCTCAAAGCCACGCCAAACTCCAATTTGAGAGCTTATTTGGGAAAACATTGCAAGACGGTGAAAACAAACTGACCCCCCCACCCCAATAAACACTAAACGAAGATAGAGACATTGATTATATATATATAAAAAAAAATTATTCACGATTTCTCTGCTTTTTAACGATATTATGTTTTGTTAGTTCTAAAAAATTAAAAATAAATAAAAAGAGCACTTTATTGAGTTTATTTTATACTTTCTAATAATTAACTGATTTTTTTAAGAAACCGGTTCGGTTATTAATCGACTCAGTTTCATAAGTTAGTTTTTTAAACATATTAAAAGTGGTTACTAACCGTAACCGGTTATTGGAATAACTGGTTTTGACCACGTTGACCAATAACTGGTTATAGCCCAGAAACCGGTTAACCGATATGTGCACCTCTATTTCATGATCCTCGAGATGAACATATATGTAACAAGCTTGGAGCATTTGAAATATACATTCTAGCTTGAAGGAGAGTGTAAGAATATACTAGGCGTCATCTTAGCCAGAGTTTCGTAGTATTTTGTCTATTTATACTACCAGTAGTTTGTAACATTCTATCATCTCAATAATCTCTTTCTTTAACTTCACAGTGGTGTTGGTGGTGTGTTTTTGTTTGATTTCTACATTTCGATAACTAGGTAGCCGAAGGCTGTTTGCCAGAAAGGCTAGTTGATGGTGGCTATCTGTTCCAAAAATTCATTGTGTTAGGTGGTGGTGGTCTGCTTGAGAACAGAGCCGCTGGTTGGTGAACTATTTGAAGAGGCAGTCGGGGTGGTCGTGGTTGTGGTTGTTGCAGTGACAGTGGTGGGTGCAGTGGCTGCTGGTTTCCTGAAGATTGGCCAGGTGAAACTGATAGCATACACAGTTGCTGCATTAATCCAGCTTCAGAGACTGCAAAAAAAATGAAAATGATATTCTGTTAAAATAATATAAAATTTATTTTATTTTAATTTTCCATGTAAATATACCTGGAGTAAGATCTTGACACTTAATTCTGAAAGCCTCAGCCAATATTCCATTCCTGATTACTCTATTGATATTGGTCTCAAGTTCCATCCTTTTGGTGTTATAAGCTGCATCTGCTTCTTGATGTTTAGCTTCATACTTGAGGCTTATTTTAGCAACAATTTCCGATATTTCCTTCTCACAATCAGAATTCAGCCTTTGTTTCTGCACGAAAACAAATGGGGATTCAGAAACACGTATTAATAAAAAGTTGATTAATATGAGTTAACTTATCAAGGTAAATAAATGACTGACCGATTCTTGATGGAACTTGGTTACATTATCTTTCACTGTGTATATCCGCTCTACTTCAGCTAGAAGTGGATTGGTTTGAGAGCTCACTTGGTTAATAAGGTTATCAAACATGTTTAATGCATTAACTTGTGGTGCGGGTGCAACAGATGTAGCCACACCAGGCTGATGTTCCTCATGAGGTGTCTCGGCAGCAGGAACGAGGTTTTCTTCCATATTTTCTCCATTAGCATCATTGTCAGCTGGTGTTGCCATCTCAGCAGACTCAACTCGTTTGGGCTGGTCTCATTGTGGTCATCGCCAATGTCAGGGTTAATTTCGCCATATTCAGCGTTCTCTTTGTCGCAGGTGCCAGCTGGCATTCCCATCTCAGCAGATTCAACTTCTAGTGCCACAGCATCAACATGTGATGTATCAAGGCCTAGAGTGTCATCATCATCATTTTCTTTGTTGTAATTTCCAGCTGGCATTTCCATGTCACCACAGTTGACATGTGGCGCCATAACATTTTCATTACTGGAGTCAACTTTCTCTGCCACATCAACATCCATGTCATCACCAAGCTGATGAGCTGGAACTTCTCCATTCTGCTCACTTGATACAGTTGCATCAACCATCTCTTTCTCAGAAGTATGAGAACCAGTAGACGCGATGTCATTAGCACTTTCACACACAGGTTCATCATGACTTTGCGCTTCTATTGGCTTTTCGGGAAAAGTGGGGGCCACCTCAGGGTCTAAAGAGTGCATCATCTGAGCCTCATGTTGGGATCCACGCAAAGAAAACACATGGTCAGCTGCCACCTTTAAATCTTCAAGGAGAATCTCCCACAAACTCTCATGTTCTTCCATTTGTTAGCAAATTCTCTCTCCAATAGCTTAACTTTTTCGGATCTTATCGAGCGATTACTGTAAAGCACATGAATTAATGATTTCTCCACTTGGTAATCATTCTCTAAACTCACCCTCTTTTTATCCCTTTCTCTGTTAATATTCTCAATTGCTTCTTCGCCCTTCCTAGAAACGTTTTCATTATATTCATGATTTTCAGATGCATCAACATTTAGCATATGTTGATGCTTTTTAATCTCTAGTGTGACCCCTTCTGGTGTAGTATTTGCAATATTTCCATTAGATGGTGAGACATTGTCACCAATCTTTTTCTCCACATCTAACATGCCAAAAGATTCAAAAGAAATTAAATAAAAGAACTTTAAAATTATAATGATAATAACAACATAAATATCAGTTTACATAGAGCAAGAAATACATGAAATGTAAAACAAATATAACATTCTAAAGACTTCTAGTGATTAAAGGCAGTACCTTCTTTCCTGTTAGTATTAGCTTGAGGTGACTTGTCTTCCACTTCTGCATCCTTGTCATCATCTGTTTGCCAACAGAGAAAGGTGTCTATCAATTCTTTTAGAATATTACAGGTGCAAAAACTGAAAACATTAAGAAAAACCACTAAAATCACCATAAAGTTGATACTGTGATTAATATTTATTGTAAAATAAATCATTGTATAAGATATAATGACGGAAAATTTCAAGGCAAAATAAACACAGGCACCTGATTCAATTCTTTGTCGTCGTGGTTGAGGTTTGAATAAAGCCTTATAACCAATTGCAGTGAATTTCTTCCTTTTCTTACCACCAACATCCGGTTCCTGCTTTTCAGTTTTCTTATCGTCATTAGCATCCTCAGAACACTGTTTTGAATTACTTGCGGTTTTCTCTACTGTTGACTTGATGTTTGGTATATCAGGAATCTTAACCAACTTCTTACCTCTATTGGACCTTCTCAAAGGACTGGACACCATCTGTTTCTCAAGTTTACTTTAACCGGTGATGTATATATATTTTTCAATTCTTGATTACTTTCAGACTTTCCAGATTTTACAAGACTTGATGTTCTTTGTTTTCTTGATGATATTTCTCTACCGGCCTTAAAACAGATGCATTGGCTGATCTGTAGATGCATCTATCTTCTTTTCCATAAGATGAAACTGCAAATGCAGCATAACTAAAATCAACAAATATACACAAAATCCAGTAGATAAGTCAGAAGTCAGAACTGATTCTAAAAACTAATAGTAGTCCCAGACTCGCCACATTTAAAACACCTATAATTTCTTTGTGACAATTTGTCAAACACCTGGTGGACACCATTTGTTTCACACAGTGAGACACCGGTAAACTTGAACATCACCAAGACAATAACCAAATTGATGCAGGTTGATAAACATAAACAAATTGATCAATAAATTAACCAAGCTATCAATTAATATCAAGAAAACTCCTATAAATTTCAACAAAAAGTAATGACTTACATTATATGTCCCCAAATTAACAGAGTGTATTGTTGCTATTTCCAAAACCCTAAGCATCATTTCTAACCTCTCTCTACACTTTCACTACTAAAAATCTAGTGAAAAACCTAAAAACACACCGATGTGATAATGCGACATGCATCCTACAACATTGTATTCGGAATTAGAGCCCTAGCACACCAGAATTTGTACTTAAAAAAAGACCTAATATACAACTTGCTCAAACTTTGTACGACTACAAAGATCCAAAACAAATAAGCACATTCACGGCATGAATCGTTCAAAGATGCATCAAATTTCAGCAAATGAATGTAAATACACAATTAAATCATGCTCCATTCAAAGGTAGGGCATATGTATCGAGTTTAAACGATGATGCATACATGCAGTTGTTAGTTTGGATCTTCAGATTGTCATACATGCGTCGGTGAAGTGAAAAGTCTCCGGCAAGTGAGAAGTTCTCCGGCGGTAGACGGTGTTTGACGCAACAGAAATTCGTTTTGATGGGGTATTTATTTATTTCCGTACACCTTTTTATCGTACGGAAGAAAATAAATAAATTATTTCAAAATCATTCTAGGATAACATAACACATGATGGGGTATTTAACTATTTATTTATTTATTTTTACTTTTGTATATGAAAGTTAAATCTTTAATGTATTTTTATGTGCATGTAAATAAAATTTTGATTCTAAAGATGTATTTTTATGTTTGTTATTCATAAACTTTTTATAAGTTATTATATAATATAAATGAATGACTAATAAACTCAAATGATGTAAGCAAATTTTTTTTATGAGAAACAACATTTGACTTTATACTCATGAACCAAAACTACGTATTATGTGTATGAGTTGTGATATTTAATAGTTAAATAAAAAGTAAAGGATATCTAATTTCGATATAATTATTACAATAACTGAAGTTGAATAAAGATAATATCTCTTAACAATGATTTTGGTTGATTCAATATAAATGTTTGTTGATTTTATATAATATCTTGTTGGTGGATATATGAAGTATCAGACATTATATAACATATTTCTTTTCTATTATAAGACATCTTTGTTCTAATTACACATTTGGGTTAACTACCTTTATAAGTAGAAAACCAACATAGGTTTACGTTGAACATGTTAACGGTCAAAGTGATCGATAGTGGTGGTGGTTGGTCTGGTTTCTTCTGGTGATTACTGCTTGTGGAGGAAGTTGTTGATCACGACAATTGTTGTGTTGACAAGGAATTCTTTAGTACGGCTATTGATCGAACTGGAGAAAAAATGATGTGAGACGGTTAGATGAGTGAAAGAAATCAATATAGATGAAAGATCAAATCATTAATGGTTTTCTATCTTTAATGGCCATTAATGGATTTCGATGGTTACCCCCAAATAGAGATGATAAGCAACGGTTTCATCTGATGGCCTCTTGGCCTAGTGGTACATGGTGTTTATCTCCGTTAAAGCGGTGCACCCTCAAGCCTCACAAGTGCACAACAGGTGGATTTTAGAAGTAGATAAGAGTGTGTTCGCTGTTAAAAAAAAGATAAATCTACGGTTACAACAAAACAGATACCATGGGTTCACCATCCATTATGTGGGTTCAAATCTGTAAGTGGGGTGCGCAATTTAGTAGAAGGTTAAAATACTTGAGACCATCTATAATTTAATTCCAACTAGAAATTAAGCCTGCGTGATGCAACGGGTTAGCAAACTTCGTTACTGAGTAAATAAAATAAACGTATGAAGTTGTCGCAACTCGGTTATGGAGATCGAAAAATAGATAAATTGATGCGCGAATAGGAGTTAACATTGAAACGGCAAACTCGTTAAAGAAATTAATAACAAAGTAAAACAAAATAGAAATATAATTTTTTTACAAACAAATATAAAAAAGAGTAAAAGAAAAAAAAACGAAAAAATCCGATTTGTCAAACCCTACACTCGAACCCACGTCGACGGATATATGTTACAGAGGTAAACTTGAGAGTTTAAAAATTTGAGTAGTAGAGTTGAATATTTTTCCAGTAGTAAACTTGAAACTTTAGAACCTTAACGGGTATATTTAAAAAGTTAAGAGATATTAGTTGGAAATATATAAACATGAGGGTTATTAGTGAAACCTTGGTTAGTGGCTGTGGATTTACCACCGAATTTAGTTTTTAAGGTAAGTGAATACATTTGCTTTGTATTCTTACTTACTTCAATATTAGAATTAATTACACGGATGACCTATGTGGTTTACTCATATTTCACTTATGCCCCTAGGAATGTGAAACTACAAGTTTGGCCCAATAGTTTGCACGATTGTAACACCCATGGCCCCTGGGTTGGATGTCCGTTAAGTTTATCCGTTAAGTGAGTGTAAAATAACCAAAATACCCCTTAAATTTAAAAAAAATAAGAAACAAAGATTATAAATCATAAAACCCATCCCAAACACCCTATTTCTTCATCCCCAAAGTCCCATCTTCCTCCACCACCACACTTCATCTCCACCTTGCTATAAAACGTAGAGGTGGCAGCAAAATTCGATTGGTGAACCACGCAAGGAGCAGAAGCATAATATGTCATCATCCGCAAGGATCCATGTTTAACCAAAAAATTATAACTTCTTGGCAACTGATTAAACGGCCATGACGTATTATCCGTCCACAGATCAGTCACAAACACCTGAAAACACACATCCCATCATGATCATACACCAATTTAAAGAAAATAAATTCAAAAAACCAACCTCATAATCATCACCAAACTTCTCAGTAAATGCCTTTTTATAGCTTTAGCAGAAGCTCTATGACCACCACCTGTGTCACTCATCAAAATGAGCACCTTTTTCTTACCCTTAGATTCACCACCACTCAAGGGCAATGTTTCATCCTCTAAAACACCACCATTTTCTTCCCGTAATCTACAATTATTCCCTAAATTAACCTTAACCGAAGCAAACCCGAGCGGCATATTATCACAATGGAACCTAATAAACTTGTTGAATTCATTAAAAAACTTATTAGGCTAGAACTACCTCTACCCCCTGAACTCAAAGAACCCACAATCTTGGATGATTTTATTGATTAACTTCTCCCACCAGCCTAAAAATCAACAAACTTCCTATCAGACTAAACATTAGAGAGAATCTAAGAATACCCATCAAGATTCAAGCTATTAGAGTTGGAATCAAATGAAATGTTACTCAACTTAGACAAAATCTTGAACGCGTTGTTGGTTTCTATAGCTATAGATGACGATGAAGACGAAGATGATGACCCCATCGCTATTTTCTTGCAATTGTGACCCGTAATCAAGTCATGAAGCTGAAAAGATGATGACTGCATCACTATTTTCTGGCAAAACCAGTCCCTGACTCCCTACGGTTGTAAATTTGACCCCGTGCACCAAAGTTAGCCACTTCCATATTTTGTAACTAGCCTCTAACTTTCATTAACGATATTTACACCCCTTATGATATGTTTAACATATAATATGGTAAACCCGGAAGTTGGATCGTTACAAAACTATGTTTTACAAATGATATGTTATAATGAAACTAACCCATTTTCTTAAATGTTTATGAAAACTTGAACTCACCAACGTTAGCTGACTTTTAGTTTGCACATCAGGTTAGAGACTAATAGTCTAGAGAGATGTGTTAGCTTGTATAGTATGGCAGTCGGGCTACTCAACCTGAAGACTGATATTCTCGATAGTTTGATAGTTGTAAACAATGATGTTTAAAGTTTTAATTCCTTGTGGATTTTTAATGTTTTAAACAAGACTTTCGCTGTAATAGATTTTGATTTCCAGGTTAAAAACTACGTGTCTTCACGTTTTGTGTCAACTATGAGACTATCCAGGTTTGGGGCGTTTCACAACATCTCTATTCATATGAATTTGATAACCAAGGTGAAGTGCTATAAATATAGCTTATTTGTGGTTATAAACAATTGCATAAATATGTTTTATCCTATTACAAATAAACTTATCATGTTATTCAAGTGGTTGTTAGAGTTATAGATTGATTCAGTTTCTTCCTACTATATACACCCCATTGTATCCGATTTACAAACACATCTCTATCAATGAAAAAAATAGACATCTTCCTTTTACTATTATGCTAGTTTCATAACAGGTCATAATTATTTATTTCTTTATTAATGAATCATACAAATAACCAATACCAACAAGTATACAAAATTATATAATCAAGATTGAAAAAAGAAAGAGAAACAAAAACCATTAATTTTTTTTTACATATTACGTGTCGATCATGATCAATTTAGTGGTCAAAACCCTTAATTTATTTCATCATCATTAGGTCTGTAAAACTTTAACCAACGATTGTTTAAGGCTTGAATCGGTCTTGCGTTAGCTTCAACTTCCTGTTAGACCACAAGTTAAAATTAACATACATGTTTTATTTAAAACGTGCAAACCAATTATGATAGAATATATATGTAAAACTCACGTCATGGACTGCTTCATGGATTATACGCAATTGTTCTCGTGAAACCGTCCTCACCTAATAAATAATGAAGCAAGAAAACATTTTTATGCAATTTTAGTGAACCAATATATCGATAAATATGTAGTAAAATTTTAGTGTAAAACATATAAACATTTTTACCTTTCGAACAATGGTCCAAATAACATTTTGATCGCATGGAGGAGTGGTAAGTGAACCAATATATCGATAATATTTTCTGCTCCCAATTTTTATTTGTTTAGGATTTATTATTCCTGTGTTTATTTCGACACCTCTAGTAGAAGCCAATGCTTTTAAATATGGTTCCATCTAATCACATATTTCAAAGAAAATAAGAACATGATTGATTTATATCATGATAAAACTGTAGGTTAACTTGCAATATTTGTTAAAGAAAATGTTTATTAACATACCGTTGCTAGAAAAGAGTCGGGCGACCAATTTTGTATAGGATTCCAACCACTGCGACCTTTTTGTCTATACTTTGATGAACTAAGTGTAGCTCGAGATTAAACCTATGCATGTTGGAATAATATTAACGTCGGATAGAAAGATTAATTTATTGATAATTTAAATGAATTTCGGAGATGAAATTTCAATTTTGCCATGGTATAATCAAAAGAATTTTTGATACCTTCGGCCATTGATGGTGTGTTCAGTGGGGGTGTGCCAATGAGCTTGATTTAGCTGATACTCGGTTCCATTTATATGAATATGTCCGGCTCCATCTACAAATCTCAACTGTATTTTTAAACATAAAAAGTTTTAATTCTTGGAATAAATATTTATATTCATGGAATAATAACTAGAGTAAAGTGTCATTTTCGTCTCTGTGGTTTGACTATTTTAGTCACTTTCATTCAAAAACTTTTTTTAGTCTTTTCGTCATTGACTTTTCAAAATGTAGTCATTTTCATCCAATTGACTAACTTCGTCTTCATTTTAACGTTAAACCGGAGACAATTTTGGTTAAATCATGGGTAATTTAGTTAAATTTTAACCTATGAAGTTCAAATCGACCTTTGACTTAACGTTAAAATGTAAACGGAGTTAGTCAGTTGGATGAAATTGACTAGATTTTGAAAAGTCAGGGACGAAAAAGCTATAATTTTTTTTTGATTAAACTGACTAAAATGGTCAAATCACATGAACGAAAATGACACTTTACTCTAATAACTATTAACGTTTGGATGCATGCCTACCATCATATCATGGCCCCGATTAACAAGGGTTGTATTAGCGGGTTTATAATCCCTGTTAAGTCTTCCAAGTTTAGATGTCGTCTTAACCCTTTTATGAGTGAGATCAATTGGTGATTGCATGTCTCCATGATTACACATACTCCACTCAGAGTGGATCTCTCCCCAGTGGTGCGGGCCATTTGGACTGTTCATGTCATATGTGAATTCATGTTCATCATCTGTTCCACCATAATTAACAACATATTTCAAGAACACAAAGTATACGCAATCAAACAAATAAAAAAGACAACCACGTAATTGAAATTAAATCATTTCAAAGACTCACCAACTTCTTGAGATATGGCCAAAGGTACACTAAAAGAGATGAAAAGAGCAAAGAACAATAAGCTTTTGTTATCATTACTTTGTGCTTGTATTAAATGTTTTTAGGGTTTTGTGTAGGTTTTTGATGTTTGCTCATCTATATAATATATATAGGGGACATGCATACAAACATAAAGGAGGTGGGGTGGGTTTTGGGTTATGTGAATGAAAGAAATGGAAGCTTCATTTTGACCATAGACTATGTTTTATTTAACATGTATAAAGGTTTGAAAGGTGATAACACCAAGAAACTTTTCAATTCCACCGTATCACATAAAAATATAAAGAAACTATAGTCTAATTACTTGTTGAACAAGATCATAAGCATATGTAGTTAGAACATTTTTAAAACAATAGTTTCTTCAAATATTTAAACCTATAATCATTAGATATATAAATTGGTGAGCTAAGTTTGTATTAGTTTCTAATTTTCAGATAAATCCTATAACTATCATTATCTTTTTTAGAGAATATATCATTATCTAATTTGGGTTAGAATTTCAAAATGATACATTAGTTTTGACTGTATATACCAACATCAAATATTGAGGTTTGAAAAATGTAATAAGATATTAATTTGTTGAAAAACACTCGTTTACAATCCTTTTAACCTAATAAAAACCATACGCGTTGCCGTGGAGAATTGAAAGCCATACAAAAAGTGTTTGTGTTATGAATTTAAGTAATGGTAGCTTTAATTAATTAATTTTAAATGATAATTATAATAAACCTTCAAGAGTTTTAGAAAAAAAAACTTAAACATTTTTTTTTAAAAGGAAGAAAGTCATTCATTATATATCTATGTATTTAGTTTAACTTATGCTTGGAAATTCTTTTAAATGTTAATTTAGAATGATGATAAAATTGTAATTGAAAAATATAAAATTATATATCACGGTAGCAGGAGATAAAGTTGGAATCAATTGCTTTTATACATAATTATTTGAAGCTGAAACTTTTAATTTGTTTGTGTTATGTATTTAAGTAATGGTAGCTTTAATTAATTAATTTTAAATGATAATTATAATAAACCTTTAATGAATATATATAATTAATTGTAATATAAGTTTTAACTGGTCAATTTATTTTACAAAAAGTTTGACACTGAATTGATTGTAAAAGGTTGTGAAATTAAATTGAATAGTAAACAATTACTTGCTTTATTATTATTATAGCCTAAAATGTCTTTGTTTTCAGCAGCACATATCAATGTATATCATAACACTCAAGAAATTAACATGATAATGGAAACAATGGAAAGTGGAATTGTAAAATATTAGATAAAATTCAAAGCATTTACATATCAATGTATGACCATAGAAATCAGTTATTTAATATGAAACTATTTACCGTTGAAAAGTAACTTTTGAATTTTCTTATGTAATTTACTCACCTTTTAAAGAAGAGAAGAAAAGTTTTTATTCAATGAAGTACGTCATAATTGTCTCACATGATGGTACAAAAGACGATAACTTAAATACTTAACTTTTTTTTTGAATGGCAACACTAGATATTCTAGGATAATTAGGTTTTTCCGGGGCAACACCTAGAACATCTAGGGCAGCCACCACCGGAGGAACCCCCAACCGGGTAAAGTTGTAACTTTACATCATTCCATTTAATGTTACAAATGAGTTGAAATTTTATTTTTCGTTAATTTTGTACACAAATATGTATTTTATATATGATATATATAATTATAGTTATGGTTTGTGTTCTATATGATGCGCACTTTACAACAAGCTAAATTATGTTTAAAATGAAGATAAAATGAATGAAATATTTAGACTCAAAATATCATGTTTTGAAATTAAACTTGAAATGAGAAAATCGGTAAGAGTTCTCTCTCAAAAATAGACGAAAATTCTAGTAGGGGTCATGGTCTTTTTGTATTACTATGACTCCTACGTACGCATTGAAGAGGGGCTAAAAATTTTGGTCAGATACATTTGTAAAATCTAAACTTGTGATGGCACACATACTTTGACTCCTACGCATGTGAAGAGGGGCTACAAAATAAGCTCGTGCCTTCGGGTTTTGTAGCAAACTAGTGGCATTTGCCCGCGCTATGTGGCGAGAATTTAATTGGTATCGGTTCTTTACAATATCAGTACGGTGCCGACACTCGCTATAATAACCGAAAGAGAAAACTTAAAAAACAAACTTGTGATATGTCTAAAAGGATATTGATACGTGTTTTACGTAGATCAAAAACCACAAAAGTTTCAGGTAACACTTTGGTTTAAGACCCATTTATTTTTTTTCTTCGATTATCCATTCACATTAAGCTTAATTATTAAATAACTACTTTATAAAGTCGATATTATTATCAATATTCTTTTCCTAGGAGAAATAGATCAGTGTTATAAAATTTTTGTTATAATTATATAAAAAAAACTTAATTTCCAAATATTAAGGAAGAAATAGATAACAATTAGAATTGGGTAAGAGTTTTTGATAAATAAGTAAGATATGTAAAGGAATTTGCATAAGTGACGGAATCATGAAAAAAAAAGTTTGTTTGAGAGTTTAAAATAACAAATTAAAAAAAAATAAAACGCTAAAAGTATTCTAACTTGTAAAATATTGTAGCGCATTATAGTAATATTGAATGGGCATATTCAACAAAAAAACAAAAGAAACACTAGTGTAGGG
Source organism: Smallanthus sonchifolius (assembly GCA_023525975.1). Lineage (NCBI taxonomy): Eukaryota > Viridiplantae > Streptophyta > Magnoliopsida > Asterales > Asteraceae > Smallanthus > Smallanthus sonchifolius. Next base: position 51,096,602 of record CM042045.1, read on the forward strand.
TGGGGTTCGAACTGGTCACCCTTCTTATAGCATAACATGATTTAACCACCTAGGCCAAGCTTTCAGTTGTTAATTATTTCTTACATAAAGTATATAAATGTAAAGGAAGTTGGATTTTTACACCACAGAGAATGGCTGCGTCGACCGATCAGAGTAAGTGTGATGAATAGTTCATACCGACATTGGAAAATGTTGTTATTAAAAAATAATAATAATAATAATTTCTCCTACGAATGTGTATATATTTATAATGTAATATTGTTTCAAATATTTTCTTGCATCTATAATTAAAATGTTGTTCAAATTTGCTATTGTCCAATAGTTTAATCCTTGGGTTGTTTAAGTTGAAGCAAATAACATAGAAATGGTTAGACTAGAGTATGGGAACAAACATTAGGTTAAACTTCAACAAAAATATGTTAAAGGTTGGGAGAAATAAACTAACTTAATCACTAAGTTATTATTATAACCCCTTGAACTTTAATATAATCTCTTTCAAACCACCCCTTCGAGATCAACCGTACTGCCCTTAATGTTGCTAACTTTATCAATCCCTCTCAACATCATCTTCCATGTTTATTATTTTACAAAAATCAACTAGCTTCGGTCATGGCAAGCTCTTAGTAAACATGTCAGCTACTTGCTCTTGAGTACTTATATACTCTAGACTTATTTCATTCTGCAACACTTTTTCACTTACATAGTGGTAATGAACCTCAATGTGTTTCGTCCTTGCATGAAAAGTTGGGTTCTCACCAAGCTTTATTAAAGACATGTTATCACAAAACAAAGTTACTTCACCGTTCTCTAGAACTTGGTTCAAGTGTTTCATATGTAACCTTTGCCACGTTGCTTTATGCGTAGCCATAGCGACTGCTCGATACTCTGCTTCTGTGGTAGACAACGACACAGTAGGTCGTCTTTTGTTGCACCAAACGATAACACTACCTCGCAACATAAACACGTAACTAGTTGTGGATTTTCTCGTACTCAAATCCCCAACGTAATCTGCATAACTATATCCGACAAGTTCTAGCTTCGAGTGTTTCTTGAACTTAATGTCATATTGCAAAGTCGTTTTCACATACCTTAGAACTCGACTCTCATCTTCCACATGTGGCTTTCGTGGCTTCGCATGTACAAGCTCAAGACACCTACAACGAAGGCTAGGCCCGGCCTTGTCAAGGTAAGATATATGAAACTACCAATTATTTTCAGCTACATGGTGGCGTATTCTAGTACATTTCCTTTATCCACACACAACGTCACGACTGTATCCAAGGGAATAGACGAGGCTTGAAATTAAGCATACCAAACTAGACTAGAAAATCATAACAATATCATTTCTAGTGAAGGACTCTGTAGTCAACTTCTAAACCAAGAAAGTGGCTTAGTCTTCCAAGATCTTTCATACTAAACATGGTCAAAGGTTCTCTTTCATATGGTTGATCACTTCTTCATTGTCCCCGGTTGAAATTAAATCATGCATATAGAAGGATAATCGCAACATTAGTCCCGATTGGCTTAACAATCAAACTAGCATCAACACACGCCATGCTAAAGCCATTGTGATGTAGAAACTCGCTTATTTTCCTAAATCATAGCCTAGGTGATTGCTTCAAATAGTATAGGGCTTTCTTTAGTTTACACACGTAGTTTGGATGTTCATAGCTTTCCAATCCAATTGGTTTTTCCATGTGAATAACATGGTCCAAGTCACCGTGATTTGATATCGATTTTGTTTTTTTGTTACAATTATTTTTTCACTTATTTTGTTTCTCTAATGTAACTTTTAAAATATGGTTTTGGTATAAATTTTAGTCAAAACCAATTCATTTAACATTTCGTCGTAAATTTTTAGTCATTTCATTAAAAATTTAATTCTTAAAATGTTAAATCTTATATTTCTTAAGTTTTTTAAATGTAACGGTTTTACATGGTTTTATCTTTCTATTAAACGATATTTTAAAATTCTCTTTCATTTTCTCAACATCCATTTCTATAACGACTTAATTTTTTCATAATTTTCAAATATACCATAGCCACATGTTTATTTTTATCTGTGTTTCAACATTCAAAACCGAGCTGCCACGACACACTGACACCTACCTTGCTACATCGCGCGAGTGGTTTAAAACTAGTTTCTTTCACATCACTACTAATAAAAAAAATCCTCACAACTAAAATACAAACAGATATTATTCAAAGAATAATTGCCAAAATAAAGTTGTCACTAGTTCCTCAGCCGGCTCTTGATTATTTCCAAGTTAAATTATTTTTAAATAAATAAATTGTCTATTACATCACTCATGGCTTCTTATACCCTCCATTTTCACATTAATATGAGTTTAATTACTTCGCTATTATGGTTATGGTTATAACACAATGATAATTTATATTTTGTTTTTATTTATTATGAGCTCGATCTACTCTACCCACGGGCAAGCATCCTACGACCCAACATCATGCAGAGACGACCGTAACATTGCTCCGGGCACAAGGTACACTTGCCCTAACGCCACGTCATCCAAGATTCCATGCCAAACTTTCTTGATTTTCCGATCAAACCCTCGTTTTCCGACCATCTCCGCCATCTCCGCCTTGTTCGGTCAGCCACCCGACACCTTACTTCAACTAAACCAGATTCACGATTCACCTTCAGAAACTTTGTTTGTAGGAAGAGAAGTATTTATTCCCGTCACTTGTTCGTGTTCCGACGACTTCTTTCAATCACGAATCAACTATACGGTTACTGATAACACGACGGTTTCTGATACTGCTTGCGGGGTGTTCGAAGGGTTGGTTAAAACGGTTACGCTTCAAGAAGTTGTTAAGGTTGGTTATGTTCTTGATGTGCCTTTAAAATGTGCTTGCCCTATTAGTGACGACTATAAATATTTGGTCACTTATCCTTTGGTTTCAGGAGACTCTATAAGTACAATAAGTACTAAATTTGGTATTTCAAAATATGATATTTTGGCAGTTAACAATTTACAACTTGACACAACTGTTTATCCGGAAACAACCATTTTGGTACCGTTACGTTTGAAAGTAATTAATTTTATTGTAACGAATATTCAACCGCCATCACCGGGATTTCTTCCGACAAAACCGGTCGAAGGACATGTTAGATCGACGAAACTTAAGAAAGTGTACATTGTTGTTTCGATTATCGGGTTTGGTTTGGTGGTAGCGATACTAATCGTTACTTTTTTGTATATAAACGCGTTGAATAAGTGTAAGCGTGACGTTTTTGTCATACCTTCGACTCGTAGAAGCTCTTTTACCTCGTTTTCAACGCCTCCGGCTAGTTCCCCGCGGTCTAGGCCTAGCCCGGCCACGAGAAGCTCACCAGTACTCTTTGTATAATTTCACTATTGAGGAAATTAAAAGCTTTACGAAGGATTTTAGTGATGAGTGTAGAGTGAGTGACGATACTTATCGAGGGTTGATCGATGATGCGCGAGTGTTGATCAAAGCGATTGAATTCTCCGAAATACGACATGTGATTGATCTACATTCGAAAGTTAACCATGTCAATATATTGAAGTTGCTTGGGGTATGTTACAATGAGTCATCATGGTCATATGTTGTGTTGGAGCACCCGGCAAACATGAGCTTACACGATTGTTTGACGAACTCTTCACGTTTGACGTGGCAACGAAGAACACAGATCGCATTTGACATCGCGATGGGGTTGCATTACTTGCATTATTGCATAGTCCCTTCTTATATGCAAACGGGACTATGCAGTGAAAACATCTTTGTGACGTCAAAATTTAGGGCAAAACTGGCAGTTTTGTCACGAAATTTGAATCCCACGATTATGGGATCAGCAACCATGATCCCGGGACTGGAGTATGAGAAGTTTGATGCTTTGAAGACGCTAGAGAAAGAAAATATTTGGGAATTTGGGATGGTTTTGCTTGAGATTTTATCCGGGAAAGTGAATATCGATACGACTTCATCGATCGCGTTCTTAGGAGGGGAGGGTGCCGAAGGAGGGTGTTTTGAGAACTTGAAGAGTTTTATGGACCCTTGTTTGAAAGAAGACTACCGTTTGGCTGAGGCATTGTGTTTAGGAGTATTGGCTAAAGCTTGTGTGGAACATGATCCTTTGCATAGGCCATCCATGGATGATATCCTCAAAGTCCTTGCTAGAATGGTATGATTTCAAATTTCATGGGTAAGAAACATAGATCTATGGGTACTTTTGCCGTTATCTTAAAAGGAGATGTATAATATAAGCTTGTTTTTTCGCTAAGAACTGTAAAAACTACATAATGCATTTATACGTTACGATTGAAAGATATTTGAGTGTTAAAAAGAGAATGCGGTAAACAGTTATATTACCGTTTTATGCATCACCGTTAAAACAAATAGTTCAACTATTTATACGATTAACGCCACAGTTTTTTACTCAAAAATAGTTATATATCAAACGAAACTCTACCTTACCTTATATGACAAGATTACATGCTAATATGTACACAATGTTTTAATATATCTGTTTTACAATGTAAGGTTGTGTGTTTAAATATTTTCTCAATCTTCTATTATTAATATTTGGTATTTTGTTTATTTTCAAATAGATAAATATTTGTTGAAGATTCAAAATTTATTCAAAACATATTTAGATGTTAATTTATAGACTCATGAATTACTTAAATTAGAAAAAGTTAAATTATATCAATAAAATCATTTTCTATAATCATGTATATGTTAGCTATTTGTAGAGATACAAAAACAATATATTTTATTTTCTAAAGGGAAACTAACATTTGAGTTTGGTCTGGTGGTTTAATGATTTCGCTCCTCTATTACCAGCGTGGGTTCGAATCTTTCCTTGCATTTTGTTTTTGTGTTTAATAGGATAAATTTTTTTCCTACCCCTCACATGATTAAGTGATTTGCATTATATTTATTTACTTATTTATTTTTTTAAACCCACGATCCCACTCAATTATAGATCGTTTATTGAATTTTGCACGGAAATTTTATCACGATTTGTTGCTTTGAATTTAATTATCATGATAATCGAGCTTTCAGGTGTTTAATTTTTGAATAATTTTGTTTTTCTATAATAACTTTAGTTCGTTAATTTTTTTTAAACGGAGTGCGCGGCTGTGTTTATTTTTTTTTCCAAAGTTCCAATATATTTTCTTTTTAAACGGAGTTGTATTCAAATTCGAGTATTTTTCGGGATCGTAGTCTATAGCGAGTCCCGTTACCGTTACGATACCGTTATCAATATATTGGTACTATCGAAACCGGTATCGGTATTCGATCTCTTATATGGTTTTGGACAAGACGTACCAACAACGACCAAACATCTGTCACGTGGCGCGAGAAAAAATGACTAAACTCCCGCAGAAGCGCGGGTAAAAAAACTAGTATTATTTAATAGTCGCATATGATAAAACATATAATTGTCAAATGGCCAGACGAATATGAAGACTAAATTGGACGTTTATGTAAAAGAAGGTGATTCTTAGGTTAAAATATATTATAAACGGAGTTTGACGTGTGAAAATCAACCGCTCAATAAAGTGAGAAGAAATATATGATAAAACATATAATTGTCAAATGGTGTACTTTCATTAAACCAATGGCTTTTCTCTTGAGATTAATGTTTTAAAAATCAGATCGTTAGTTGAATAGATACATTTGATGGTTCTCCGGCTCATCCGATCTTAAAAATCAACCGCTCAATAAAGTGAGAAGAAAGATTGACCATTTTCCATTAGTCTTCACTGATTTCGTCTCGTTCATTTAAAACCAGTCGGTTTATATGTGCTTGACCTATTAGCTAGTTGTCGTCTTGTCGAGCCAACGACAGTGACAACTCATGATATAACTGTAACTATTTTTTCAACATGGTTTTGAAAACATTACTTGAATAATCATAATGGGATGTAGTTTTCCTCTCTCGTGAAAGTTAGTTACATATGTAAATGAAAAATAAGTAAAACAAAATTGTATTTTATTATGCATACAAATAATTATACCCAAATAAATTAAATCATATATGACTTTAAGCTATAAATTTACAAAAAAATGTCACAAATAATTAGTTATTTTGTTGATCGTCAGGCCTATAAAGCTTTATCCAGCGGTTATTCAAAGGTTGAACCGGTCTTGCATTAGCTTCCGCATACTGTATCATTATTAGCAAAAATTAATACATGATATACTTATTTTGAGTATGCATGTAGCACTACAGCCAAATGTTAAAGATCATACATTCAACATATGAAATATTGATTAGGGATCTATCGTGTCACATGTGGCATGATCGAATTAATTTTTATATTTTTTTTTATCTTTTACATATCTATACTATATAATAAATGTTTCTCAATGGTACATGTCGTCTTCATATTCACCGTTATAATAAAAATTTCGTCTCTCTCATAATAAATAGACTTCCATATTTCAATAATAATATATTTTTAAACAAATTATTAATTATACTAATAAAACACATTTATTTTAAATATATCTCATATTATAAGAAACTTTGAAATGTAATTAACTTGTGTTTTCAATCAAATAGTAAATAAAAGTCAAATTATATTGAATAGTTTTTATGTGTTTTTTAAACTCAATTATATACTAATTTTTACATATTTTTTTATTTTGTTTTCTATTGTTAGTATATGTGATACATTTTTTCAACTATAAGATACATATATAAAGATTTAAAAATTTTATATATTGATAAGTTTTCACCCTGTGTAGTACACAGGTTCTAAACTAGTCAATTCATATAATAAAAGATGTAGAAACTTACATCATGAACAGCTTCGTGGATTGCATATAGTTGTTCCCGTGAAGCAGTTCTCACCTGTCATATTTCAAACCAAAAGTTGGATTTATTGACATATCCTACATTAATTTAAATGCTTATAGCATGGTGAAACTTTATTCAAATCGGTGAAAATTAGTGTACAAATAAATAAATAATAAAATAACTTTCGGTTGTTACCTTTTTAACAATAGTCCAAATAACGTTTTGGTGGCATGGAGGAGTTGTAAGTGAACCAATATATCGATAATATTTTCTGCTTCCAATTTTTATTTCTCGTGGATCAATACTTCCCACGCTCATCTCAACTCCTTTAGCAGAAGCTAATGCTTTAAAATATGGTTTCATCTGATCACATATTTTGAAAATACGAATACAAAGAGTCCAAGATTAGAATCTCAAAAATAAATAATGATTGAATCATCATAAAACATAGACGACTCAACCTATTAAGTAAATCTATACTCTATAATAAATAAAGGTTTTTGTGAGATAAATTTATCCGCATCTCTCTCCTATTAATTGCATAAATTTTCTTTAGTTGTTTTTTAATAATTTTTGTTTTTCGCATCTCTCCTATTAAATAATAATGATTTCTATAATTATTTTTATAAAATATTTTTTACTCAAAAAAATATAGGTTTTTTCTTAAAACATTTTTAGAAATTAAACATTTATTTCATTCTTTTTATAAAAGTAACTATATGACGTTTATAAAACTTGTATTTTTAAAAAAGTAACTAAATGGTAACTATATGTAATATGTAAATATTTATTATTAAGCATATAACATTGCATTTATTCATTGTATTTATTCAACCCGTGTAATACACGGGGTTTCTAACCAAGTTTTCTTATAAATGTGTCAGAATTCCATCATAAGAAAATGGTTGTGTCAGAAATACGTTGTAAATTTTCTTTAAAATGTGTCGAAATTGCGTCGCAACAGTAAAAATAAAAACAAAATTGTGGGTTGTGTGGCAACTAAATTAAATAATTAAAATACAAATACAGTTTTAATATTTGAAAAAAATAATACCGTATTTATAATTGTGTCGGAAAACTGTTGGAAATTTGCGACGACAAATTTTGTCGCAAATCTGTCACAATTTGCGTCAAAATTGTGTCGCAAAGGCATTTCCGACAGACACATTTTGTCGGAATTGTGTTGTATTTTCCTGTTTCTGACGCATTATGTCGTCGCAAACCTATCATTTTTCTAGTAATGTTCATAAAAAAATTATTTAGATAAAATTTATTTTAAATAATTTTTCATGATCACAATAATTTTTTTTATATTCGTTTTAAGTAACATATTGACATCAGTTAATACTGGGGTGTAAACGAGCCAAGCCGGCTCGCAAGCTACTCGAGATCGGCTCGTAAAAAGCTCGAGCCTAAAACTAAGCTTGTTTAGTAAACGAGCCCGAGCCTCACTTCTCAAGCTCGAGCCGGCTCGCGAGCCTTAACGAGCCTTATATTTACATAATTTTTTAATTAATATATTAAATACATATTTATAAAATAATACCTAGTATACATAAAATTATGATAAAAATAACTAACTAATATATGTTATGTTATATGTAAAAATTATAATAATTTTTTATAAAAATATATATAAATATATAGAAATTAATTAATAAATAATAAACGAGCCGAGCCCGACCCCGAGCCGAGCTTGAGTTTGAACAACTATTAACGAGCCGAGCCCGAGCTTTAGAAATAAAGCTCGAATCGAGCCGAGCCGAGTCTGAGCTCGAGCTCACAACAAGTTAAACGAGTCGAGCTCGAGCCTGGTCGAGCTCGTGCTCGACTCAGCTCGTTTACATCCCTAGTTAATAGAAAGAACCTAAACCCATTACTTTTGCACAGATGAGTAATTAAGAACTATAACTAAAATTTTAATATTAAAAAAAGTTTATAAATTAACATACCAATGATAAAAGCGAATCAGGTCGACCAATTTTGTACATGATTCCAACTACTGCAATTTTTCCATCTGTACTCTGATGAACCAAATGTATCTCCAGATTATATCTACACATGTAGCAAACATTAATATCATTATATTATTTTTGTCTAGATTTAAATAATAAATATTCTGGTTAATTTTTTTATGTAAAATAAATATGATAATAATACATTACGGTACCTTCGGCCATTGACGGTATGCTCGCTAGGGGTGTGCCAATGAAGCTGGTTAAGCTGATAGTCCGTTCCGTTTATATAAATATGTCCTGCTCCCCCGCTCCATTTCAACTGTAATTAAATTGATCAAAGATCAATTGCGGTATCCATCACTAACTTTAAAAATTAATTATACGCAGTGGCAGATTCAATAATTTTTTTTTTCTTTTGATGACGTTACTTTTCAGTTTGGTGAATCGATTGTAAAAGGTTTGTCGGAAGTTTGTGGGAAATGTTTGTCGGAAGTTTGTGGGAAATGTTTGTCGGAAATGTGTCCGTTGGGGAACCCTAGTTTTCGTGGGAAAGTTGTCGGGAATCTGTTTGTGGGGAAATTGTTGGAAATGTTTGTCGGAATTTTGTGGGAAATATTTTCCCACAAAGTGTTTTTTTGTCAGAATTTCGTGGGAAACGTTGTTTTCTGACGACTTTCCCACAAAAATTGTTTAATTTCAAGTAGTGATCATTATGATCACTTGAGTGTACATAACACACAAAAAAGTTATTAGATCTAACCCTGATTGTACGTACCATCATATCATGGCCTCGATTAATAAGAGTCGTGTTTGCAGATTTATAATCTCTATCAAGCCTTCCAAGATTCGAAGTCGTTTGAACTCTTTTATGTGTGAGATCAATCGGAGACTGCAAGTCTCCTTGATTACACATACTCCACTCTGGATGGATCTCTCCCCAATGATCCGGCCCGTTGGGACTGTTCACATCATAAGTGAACTCATGTTCATCATCTACACCACCATTAACAAAAAATTAAGATTTTGAAATATATACAACTAAACAAAGAAATTAGAAGCTCACCAACTTCTTGAGATGTTGCAAAAGGCACACACAAGATGATGAAAAGAAGCTTAAGCATGAAGATTGAAGAAAATCTTGAACTTTTGTTAGCCATTGCTTTCTGGTTATATGATATCTTTTCGGTTGATTTTTGCTTATGGATGTGTATATATTAGATATATAGTGAGAGAGAGAGAGGGAGGGGGGGTGGGGGGGGGGGGGGGAAGGGGTTGGTTTCAAGGGTCAAGAGGAAGGTATGAATGTAGAGTACATTGACCAAAAAGGCAAAGACCGTGTTTTAATTGGACTTCAATTTTCTTTGTTTGTAATGAGTTTTTTTTTACAAATTTCTTCATGGGTCTTGGCTTGGCAGGTGAATTTTGAAGTTTGTGAATGCGAAAAGAATAAAAGACGTGTCAATTTGAAAACACCAAGTGTACAACCCTTGAAGCATTTGGTACACGTCTAGTTATTTTACACTTGTGAGAAGACAAATATTTGAATGTTTATGATAAGTTAAATTCAAACAATTATTATTTTTGTCCTTTCTTCATCCATGTGCTTTTATTTTGTTTTTGCATTCGAATGTGCATAAATTTTGATTTCACACTATTCCTAATTATAGCTTTTAAATAGACAATTGTTGTAGGTTTTATATATTAAATGAACTTTATTTGGATTTCAAAATTGATTGCAATCCCTAATATTCTAGTTCTAGAACGCAATCGGTATCCAAATATTGATTTTGAAAGCCTAATGGAAGATATATCATGTGTTGATCCAAATTGGAACCCGCTATTTTTATTTTTGAAAATCAGACACCAGAATGTTTTTGGAAGATAGGTGTTATCTAAACCGTGTCAAATTACCCTACCAATCTGGAACGAACTCTCAACGCATGAGGAAAACCCACAACTGGGAAAACTCATTGTCTCAACCCAAATAATTGCTCCTGGCAAAACTAGAACCCAAGACCTCTATTATAGGAAGTCTTGAAACCCGCTATTTGAATTACAAAACCTTTGATTTAAAACAGTATTTAATAATAAATATTGTAAATTAGCCTTAAACACTAATAGGGTTAACCCTTTCTATTATTTAAGAATCTGAATTGGTAAATTAAAACCATGAACTATACTCCGTGAATAAATACTTAAGCTAACAAATATAATTACCAAAATAAACCAAATGCAACTTTACATTTTGTAAAAATTATAAAATATAAAAAATTATTACGTCAGTAATTTAACAAATTTGGCTAGTTTATAATTATACAAATCTATACTAATAAATAAAGGTTTAATGTGGACACTTGTTATTTCCTTATGCCTTCTTACATTGGTTTTCTCATCTCTCTCTCCTAATAAATGCTCATCTATCTTATTAAATAATAATAATATTATAAATATATTATTAAAGAAGAATACTAATTATATTAAATAAAAATATATAATAGGAAATAAAAAAATAACTAATTAAAGAAAAATACTAATTTATTATATGCACACACACATTTCCACTTGATATAATCGAGACGATCATAATAGTCTGATAAGTTATGACGTATTTACAAATTTATAAATTTTATCCTTTTTAATATACAATCTCGTGTAATACACGGGATTCTAACCTAGTAGTATATCAAATCAAAGTATAAATATAGTAGCTACAAATAGTATATCAAATCAAAGTATAAATATGGTAGCTACAATACTACGCCTGAATAACGTGGTTACGTAAGCACTTATCTAGGATTTTGTCCTTATAGTCAAAACAAACTCTAAAAACACGAGGAAAAAAAACACGTACTCTCGCTTCTCCTCTCACATAATGCATTTTTTGTGTTTTTACACGAAATAATACAAGCAAGTAAAGGGATCACTTTAGGCCTTAAATTTTAAGGGCCTCAAAAATGAAAAACTACTTTAATTTGTATTATCAACTTTTGTGTTTTCAGAGAGAAATGATAATTTCACAACCTTTATATCAACATTATACGTTTTGACGCTCCATTAAATTACATTTAAATTTTTTTAATATATTTACAAAACTTTCACAAAAGGCCTCAATTTCAACATTCGTTTTACACCACAAAATATGTTAGCCGGCCCTACCCCCACCCCAACACACACCACCACCATCCTCTCGTTCCTAAAAAATGTTCAATACCGGCCTACCATGGATGCAGTTTTGAATCAAGAAAACAATGGTACTTGACAGGTGTCGAAAAAAGGTTAACCTATTGTGGAATTTGACACCATTAATTAGTTTTTTATTTTAATGAGTTTTACTAAAAGTGGTGGAAGGTACGTAGTTGTTGAGTTTGTTAGGAAATTGACGTTTTAAAACCAATGGTCTTGTCCTATTGTCTTAAAATATTGAACACTTTACTTCGAAACATATGTATTCTTACGATCACTTAATTACAATTGCATCATATATTTTTTTAGAACCAACGAATAGTGCTTAAGGGGCATCTCCGCTCTATTTAAGAGATGGAGGATCAAATTGTAAGGCTTCGAAAACCCAGAAGGCCTCATGCATTGGATTTACTCTTTCACATATAGTTCTTAAGCTTAAAACTTCATTCACGCAACAAAAACTTCAGTACAAAACATGAACTTGTCCAAAAAAATTGAACATTTACTTTACATAGTAAACTTTCAAACATAACATAGAGGGATGTCAGATCTTTGACGACCAAGTAACTCTTCACTACGAGACTTTCACTTGTAACATGTGTACCATTTGAACAAACCGCATGTATACTTATGGTCTGAATGCTCATCCATAAAAGAATCAATGCATTAAAGTATTTAATACATGTTTTACCATTTTCGTAAACAAAATCGTTTGTAAATTTTGAAAGAATTAAACGTATTCACCTTTTGAGAGTTTAATAAAGACTTTGGAAGAGTTAGCTCCTAAGCACGCAACACCATAGCTCTAACTTTTAGACTTGATTTCTCAAACAAATTCCTAGCGTTATCTTTAAGCGGAGGAACATCGGTTAAGCTAGTGTGCGTCGTTTAAACGAGAGTCAAGTATTCTGAGAGTGCGATGTGTTAAAAAGGATTATGGGTTTGTTCTCTGGGAAATTTGAAATGTGAATTGAGGTTTGAAAATCGACTAAGCTTGGACTCTCAATTTATAGGCTACAATCGATCTCGTGACGGACCGTTATGAGGGGTGACAGTCCGTCACCGCCATGCTGTAACAGACTGTTATGGTTCGGTGACGATCCGTTACCGAACTAGGGTTAGCGAATCAGTGAGACACGTGTCAGCTTCCAATTGCGTTAACAGACCGTTACAAGGGGTGACGGTCCGTTATAGGGTTACACCAGTCAAATCTTCGCGTTGAGTCACATGGACACGTGTCAGCACCACAGCCATTACTTCTTGACCCCGTAACGCACCGTTACCATCTGTGACGGTCCATTACCACCTACTTTTGCAAAATATTCACTTTTTAACCCTTGTACTTTAGGTTAATTGTCGAATCAACCCTAGGTTTTATTTTTTGTTCAAATTGGGACCCGTTTTAGATGGGTGTTACAGGTTCATGAACCAAAAAATCAAGCAGTCATCCCTACCCACAAGGGTTGCGACGGTGTACTCGTCGAATCCGCCTGAACCTTATCTTGAACCCGTGAATACCCCCTTCCACCCTTAGAGATAAGAGATAATTGATAGATACATTATCTTATTTATTGTCTCTTTATATTAGAGACTATGTTAGAAACTCGTATTTTACACACGTTAAATAAATAAAATATTAAATAGTTAATAATGAAGAATTAAAAATTATAAATGAAAGGTTAAATTGTAATGATAATTAAATAAAATATTAAATAGTAATGATGATTTAAGAATTAATAAAAAAATGTTAAATAGTTATTAATGAAAAAAATAAGAAAAAAAAATAATTTTAGCCTCACAGAACAATTACTTATTTATTAAGTATAGAAGATTGGTATTTCTATATTTGTTGAAAAGCACGTGAAAAACAATACCATTTAAGAATATGCATGATTATTATTTATTTCTTTATTAACGAGACATAAAATAAGAGTATAATAAATCATACAATATATAATGAAAAGTGAACACAAACAAAATATATTATAATAAATAGTAAATTGTGTGATCATGATCACAGAATGCCTTATTTATTATCATACCGTTTTAAGAAAGGAATGAGGGTGACCAATTTTGTATAGGATTCCAACCACTGCAACTTTTTGGTCTATACTTTGATGAACCAAGTGTAGCTTGAGATTAAATCTATGTATGTAGGAATTAATATTAACACCGGATGAAAGATTAGTTTATTGATAAATAAAATGAACTTTGTAGATGAAATTTCAGCTTGCTTTGCTATGGTACGTAAAATTCGAAAGAAATTTTGATACCTTCTTCCATTAATGGTGTGTTCAGTAGGGGTGTGCCAGTGGGATTGATTAAGTTGATAGTATGTTCCATTTATATGAATATGCCCGGCTCCACCTATCCATCTCATTTGTATAATTTTACGCATCGGGCTATTAATAACTATTAACTTCGGATGATGAAAGTTTAAGTGTGGCATATGAATGCCTACCATCATATCATGGCCCCGATCAATTTGTGATTGCATGTCACCATGATTACACATACTCCACCCATGGTGAATCTCTCCCAGTGGTGCGGGCCATTTGGACTGTTCACGTCATATGTGAATTCATGTTCATCATCTATTCCACCATAATTAACAACATATTTCAAGAACACAAAGTATACATAATCAAACAAATCAAGAAGACAACCATGTATATTGAAATTAAATCGTTTAAAAGACTCACCAACTTCTTGAGATATTGCGAAAGGTACACCAAAAAAGATGAAAAAAGCAAAGAACAATAAGCTTTTGTTATCCATTACTTTGTGCGTATATTAAAATGTTTTTAGGGTTTTGTATAAGTTTTTGATGTTTGCTTATCTATATATTTATAGGGCATACAAAGGGGGTGGGGCAGAGCCGGTCCTGAGGATTCGAATACCCTACACGAGCCGAAAAAAAGGCCCATAACGAAATATATTTATATCTATTTATACTATATAATAAATAAAAATATTCGATGCCACGTGTCATCTCTATATTTTTTCTCACCATTTTTTCCCGTTTCTCTCTACTATTAATTACACCTCCTTTTTTAGTAATGATATATTTTTAAAGGAAGTATTAATTATACTAATAAAACACATTTATTTCAAATTATCTCTTATTTTAAGAAACTTTCAAAATTAATTATGTAACCTTTTTTCAACCAAATAGTTAATGTAAGTCAAATTATATTAAGGGGAAAGTGAATATGGTGCTCTTATTCATCTAACTTGTATGCAAAACTAATCAAAACTACGTCGTTTTGTTTAAAACTCATTAAAATTAATTTAATTTTTTTATTATAAGAAACTAATTCCATCAGTTTTATCTCCCATTCTCCATCAATTTTCGCTACAAGTGTTTGTATTGATCTTTGTCTTGTCCATCAATTCTACTAGTTTTATTTACGATTCTCCATCAATTTAACAAACTAAAAATCAATTAATGTGAAACCCAAATATCACTATTATGTCTATGTATTGATCTGGGTTTTCTTGATTTGTGATTAATTTTGTGGGTAGAATCAAAATTGTAAAAGTAAATGTTTAAACTGCTTTCAAATTTTATAACATGTTAGAATGAAAAGAAATATACGGAACATGGAAATGTAGTTATTTAGAAGATGAAAATGTTGCTATGGACGTGAAATCTGAGATCAAATGAAGCTAAAAAGTTATGTGAATGGGAGACGTAGAAGTTTCATTTTGACCATAGACTATGTTTTATTGAACATAAATAAAGTTTGAAAGATGGAAACACCAAGAAACTTTTCAATTCCCCACATATATCAAACATAAACATTAATATTTTTAACTATTTTATAGATTTTAGTCTAATTACTTTCTTGAACAAGATCATAACCCTATATGGTTACAACATTTTAAATCAATAGTTTTCTTCAAATATTTAATCCTACAATCATTCTATCAATTGGTGAGCAATTTTATATTAGTTTCTAATATTTTTCAGATAAACCCTTTAATTATAACTAGAAGAAAATTGTTTGTTTCTCACAGGAAAATTTTGGAGCATATATCATTATCTGGTTTTGAGTTTTGACTGTATATATCAACATCAAATGTTCAGGGTTTTCTGAAAAATGTAATCAAATATTATACTCCGTGTCTATTTGTTGAAAACACACTCGTTTGTGATGACGGAATAGGACGTTGGAACAATTTCATTTGTTCTCGAAGCTTTCATATTATATTGTTTTATATTTATTTTTAAACAAGATATACATTATGATTGGTGAAACGACAATCTGGAATAACATGTAAACCTTTTTTTAGAAACTTAGAAATTCATCTTAAGTTTGGAATAACATGTAATTTTTTTTCAGAAAATAACATATATAAACACTTTAAAAAAAAGGAAGAAAGTCATTCATTGTATTTCCATACACTATGTTTACGCAAACATTAATTTATTATTTATACTAGCTTAAAACCCGTGTAATGCATGCGGGGTGAAAAATATTAATACATAAAGTTTTCTTAAATTTGTGTGTATATATTTTATAGATGTAAAAATATATTCCATATACTAAGGATAGAAAACAAAATTCAAAACATGTAAAAATTAATAGATAATTGGGTTTCAAAAATACGTTAATTACTATTTTATTTAATTTGACTTTCATTTACTATTTGATTGAAAATAAATTTTACATAATTTGATTTTAAAGTTTTTTATAATTAATTTAAAATAAATGTGTTTTATTATTATAGTTAGTATTTTTTTAAATATTATTATTAAAAGATATAAATGTATTTAATAAGAGAGAGTTGTGAAAAAAAAGATATAAATGTATAAACCAAAAAAACCATTTCTCGAGTTTACATAGAATTCTCGGGTTTACAAATGATCCATACCCTAAGGGTTTTTTGGTTTATTGGACCTGGAGCCGTAGCCCACTCCCCCTAAAGATAATTGTGACAAACTTTAACAAATATGTTATTAATAATTGTAATATAAATTTTTAACTCAACATTTTAATTTTACAAAAGTATCACACTTTTTCAATTGATATCATTTAGTGTTTTTAAAATAAAAGATTGTGAAATTATATCGAATGGTAAACAATGATTTGCTTTTATTATTATTATTATTATTATTATTATTATTATAATAATTAGGTCTTTGTTTTCAATACCACATCATAACACCCTAGAAATTAACATGACAATGGAGACGTTGGAAAGTGGAATGATACAATCGTTCTTTAATTTAAAGCATTTGTTTTTTTTAACGACAATTTGGATCACTGACGGGCCACTTTTTCATCCGATCATTTTCACCCTTACAGAAGGAAATCAATCATAGGTGAGAAAACCTCATGGTACAACCTGGACTCCCTTTAATTTTTGTCACAAGTGTGATTTGAACCAAAGACCTCCCCGATTTAGAGAAGTATTGGGTATACACCTTTGCCACTAGACTAAGCTAGTGGTTGTACGACCATACACATGTTTTTAAACTAGGAGCATTCAGAGTAGCTTACTTATCATTATCTTTATAATTACACTACTATTTTTCTCTTATTTTCAATTAAATAATATTTTTTATACATTTATCATATATTTTCTCTCTCCTTCACTCACAATCACTTTAAAAAAATATTAAAAAACTTATACAGGTGAATAATGTTCCCCCAAAATATATAAAAAATTTATATCATTTTCTCTCTCTTTCACTCACAATCACTTTAGACCATCCCAAAATATAGAGAACTCACTCACAAACATATAAGAAAGCTAATATGAATGTTGTAAAGTTTTACTATGAAAAGTTACGTTTGAATTTTCCTTTGTTATTCGGGTAACATTTTAAACAATCAAAATAGAAACTTCAACGCAACTTTATAAACATAAATAACCGAATCTATATCGTCTTTCCTTGACAATACGTGATTAAAAGACGATTGGTGTTTGTTAAACAAACCCTAGCCTCTCTCAAGAAGCTTGATCGACAACCTTCTTTCTTCTCTGCTTTAGAAGCTTAGCAACCTGCAACATATTGTTTCAGGTTTGTTAGTCGTTACCACAGTTCCACAATCTGTGATTAAATAAAGAGTTTTAAGGTTTTTTTCATGGTATCAGAGCCTCGATGCTCTTGATTCAATTTTAATCAAATAAAATCTGTTAGTTTTTTTACCAAATTCGTGCGTGAAATTCTAAGCTAGGGTTTCTGGTGTTTCGATCTGTTCTTTACCAATCGACTGTTTTCACTTATGTGTTACTTAAATTAGCTTCGATTTCAAGAGAAAAGAAACATGTTAGCTTCAATTTTATGGATCTCTATTAAATTAGAAGAAATCTATGTAAATTTCTTTTCCACCCATATATTTTTTTATAAAACTCTAAATTTTTTTAACAAAATGTCTTCATCCTATTCTAGCATTTTTTGTTTGTCTTCGGGATTATCCGATTCTAGTGGTTTTGATGATTTTCTTTCCGACACTTCCGAATCAAGTGACATTGAGTTTTTGTCCAAAGTTGCCGCTACGGCTAGCGAGCTTGAGTATACGGCAAAATCAAAGAAAAAATTTGTACACCGTGATCGTGATGTTGTTAACACATTTATGTTATTTTATTTTGTTATCGTATTTTTTTAATTTGTAACTTGTTATTGTATTTTGTTATTTTTAGTTGTCTTTTGTATTGTTAATTAATAAAAAAGTATGTTTTTGTATTTATATGTAAAAAAAATTTTAAAAAAAAGTTTGTGAGTAAATGAATTAAATGAGTAAGGTGTTTTCAATGTAATATGAGTAAATGAGTATTTTTGAGGTGCCAGAATTCTATTTGACAGTTTTTGTGAGTAAAAGGGTAAACCACCCCTTTCACCTAGTAACAGTTTTTGTGAGTAAAGGGTACAAGTCACGAGTCGACTCAAAACGAGTCATTGACCAAGTGTAGTTGACTCGTACAAGTCAGAATTTTAGAAGATGAAACACCATTTTTTTGCTTCTTTAATGGAGAAGGAGAAAGAGAACGACAAGTATTTGGGTTTGCACTAAAATAAATATATATAAAAATATATATTATCACACATTTTATATTATCGTGACTCTTACGAGTAGAATCGCGATTCGAAAACGAGTCACAAGTCGAGTCGCTAGTTAACAAGTATGATGTACATGACTTTCTGTTTGATGTAATCTGTTAAATTTCAGATTCCAAGTATCGCGGGTACAGGGAAAGAACCAATTCAAGCACAATCTCAATCAGTTATATCAACCGCAAGAAAAGAACCAATTCAATCTCAATCCAACTCTTCAGTTCAATCAACTGGAAGATTGAAGAGGGATAAAGCATCGACGAATGTAACTCTATCCGTTGATGAAAAGGGAAGATAGATACTCGTATGTAATTTTTGTCAAAATGTTATCCATGTTGGCGGAAATGGGACTGTTTTTCTATTGCATGCTAGGACTTGAAGTATGAGCTTTGACATAGACCTACATCGACAACCGGATGAAAATTAACTTAGACCAAAGGTTTGATAAGGGTGAAGGGGTGTATTACCCATTTACTCACCAAAATTGCCCAGTAGAATTATGTTACCTCAAAACTATTCATTTACTTAGATTTCATTGAAAACACCCTACTCATTTACTCACCCACATTTTTGTTTTAAAAAAAATAAACATTTAAATATAAAAGGTGTGTGTGGTGAGTGGTGGTGTCCAGTAGAGAGTGATGGTTGTCATCCGAGTAAAATCACTCGGGCATTTAACCCGAACAAGCAACTCGAGGTGATGGGGGCGGTGTACCCAGGTTACTCGGAGCCCATCTCTCCTACCCGGATGGGCTTGAGTAAGACGCCCCTTACACCCTAAGTGGTATTTGCTGATCATTTTACAAAATGCTTGGACTCAAAAGTAGTAACAGGTAGATAAACTGTTTTGCTTATGTTTACATCATAACTACAGCAGGGATTGTCATTAGAAGTGTAGTCAAAAGGTTGATTATTTTTCTGTTTTTCATGCGGTTGGTGAGTCCGGATATCGCCGCTTCTTGTTCTCGTTTATACCCTCACTTGCATGATGCAAGAAACTTTGTTGACCTGTTAAAAAGATATTAATACCTGCTGTCTTGAACAGAGCCCTTTTTGCAGTTGTGGTTAAAGTTGGAATACAACATATAATCAAAAGTTTTAACTTTAGAATTCGAAGATCAAAGTCTATTTCATTTGGCAAAAAAAAGAAACAAATTAACAGTTAACCATAAAGCTAGCAATATATATTGCAAAGAAAATTAGATTTTTAAAATGCAAAGAATGAAAAACAGACGTGTATGAGCACAAACATAAAGGCATAAACTGATCTGGGGTTGCATGCATAGTTCTCATCAGACTTTCAACAATACCAAAGTCAACATGAACCACCTATAGCATTTCGACAACAGTTCTGAAGACTATTTTGTTATGTAAATGTTGTTTTATTTAATATCAAAACACATACTCAATAAAATGATGGCCGTATTAATATTTTGAATTGTCAGACCTGACGACTATGGTGTATCTACGGCTTCCTTTAGCTTCTGGCTTGGAGGAGTTCTCTGTTTTAAGGGCTAGTGCTTGGTCTAATAACCGCCGCAACAAACATCTCAGTGATGAGATCAGTCATTATTTTCAATGAAAGCACCAAATTGATAGGAACCCGTTAAGTGGGTTAATCTCCAAGAAAAATAAGAAAAAGAGCGACAAGTTGGGGGCAATTTTATGGTGTTTTTTCTTATTCAAAACTAAAAGAGTACTTGTAGAACATCAAAACTTGAAAAATAAGAAACAATAATTTAAGAACTTGGAAAAGAATAAACAAGAACGTAAATCAGGAAAGGAAATAAAGCAGTTGTTAGCATGGTCTTTGGCTAATTGTAAGGATCTTCTCTCAATCTTGGAACCGAATTGGAACACGGGTTAATCGCCTTCCAGCTTAGATGGGCTCGGCTCTAAGGTGGGGGTGGATGGGTCTTGTTGTGGTGCATCCTGGGTCGGGCCTACCGTATCAGAGTGTACATGGTGGTGTATCTCCATGACTCCATAAGGTTGATAGTTCAAGTCATATAGTGAACATTGATCTAGATTTATGAGTAGGATTAGATGGATGTGTTTTCTCACTTAAAAAAAAATATCTTAATAAAGTATGAAATATGTGTTTTATTTATTTAATTTATTAACTTATAAATCTTATTGTTTAAATGTTTTATAGATAATATTTTGCTTCCTCTTTAATTTACTACATACTAGGTTAGCAACCCCGTGTACTACACGTGTTGAATAAATGCAATATTATCTACTTAATAATAAATATTTACATATTACATATTTATGGCATATTACATAGTTTTTTAATATAAATTTTATAAACGTCATATAGTTACTTTTTAAAAATGCTTTATAAAAATAATGAAAAAATGTTCAATTTCTAAAAATGTTTTAAGAACAAACCTATATCTTTTTAAATAAAAAACGTTTTATAAAAAGAATTATAGAAATTATTATTATTATTTAAAAGGAGAGAGACGAAAAACAAAAAAATATTAAAAAACAATTAATTTATCGTATTGATCATAAAATAACTTTGCGTTTGAATATTATGGTGAATTGTTTATCAAGATGCAACGAGTAACATACCTTATCAACGTTTTTATTAAACTTACTCCGTTTTCAAATGCTAGAAATCATATTTGTTATTGAACATAATTGTCTACTAATATGATAAAAGAGAAACAAAGTTTTAGTATTTAAAAATATTTTTATCCATGAAATAAAACATATTCCATCGCTATAGTGAGTACACAATAGTCACTATATATCTTCAAAGATGAATCTATTACGATTTTACAACACTTGTCTATAATCGTCGTCGATGACCCCAATCTTTCAAAAATACACAACGGTTTATTATCACGACACTTCTATGACTCGTGTCTATCTAACGAGTGTTTCTACACACAAACCACAACGTAACTACCGTGTGGGTTCGGTTCGAAACTTTAAATTGTGATCTAAATTCTGATTGTTTGATTCAAGAGTACATATAAGGTAATCAGTAGTTATTTCTCAATAGTCAACCATATATGAAACTAACTTACTATTTGGGGCTGTTTGGCAAATGTTGAAGCATTAAGTACTGAATCATTAAGATGTCTGAATGGTTTAGCATTGTTTTTCAGCTGAACCATTAAGAGATAAAATGAACCATTAAGAGGTGGACTGTTAGCGAAACAAACACCTCTTATCTCTGAACGATTCAGATGTAGTCTCTTAATAGAATCATTAAGAGGCTACCAAACAACCTCATTTATTTTAAAATTTTCTCACCATTTATGCCATTGGTGGAAAGTTTCTATTTCTAGAGCATCATTAAAAACTTTTATTATTGGTGAGTATAGTTTTCCCACTTAATATTGCCTCATATGATACACAACCCATGTTACCCACGCACAAAACCCTCACTTATTCCACGTCCCTATAAAAAGCAACTTCAACTTACCTTCACTCATCACCAAGACACTTAACTCTATAAGAAATGAGGTTTTTCGTATTTGCTCTCCTGGTGGTGTTAGCGATGGCCACCACCTCCTGTTTGGCCATCGAAAACCACCGGAAAACTTTGACGGATGCAACAAGTCACAAGATTTACCAGCGAAAGCTGAAAGAGAGTGTAGACAACACGGTTAATAACCACCACTACATTCCCTGACAGGACTATGGCAACGGCGGTGGCGGCTCATCCGTCGATGCAAGCCTAGATAACCACCATCACCTTTCAATACCAGACTTCAATAATGGTGGTTACACCGGCGGCGCCAACAACAATGATATAAACCCTTGAAAGTATATAGTATTACACCCTAGGTTGTATGTCCTGCTTATGAGGTTGTACTTTTTACTTAAATGGTTGTACGTTATGTTGTAGCAAACATAAATAGAAACCTTGTACTATTTAGACGGTTGATCGCTTGTAACATACTATAAAATAAGAGAGATGACGTCGATACTAGGTTGTATGACTTGCTCTAAAAGGTCATTATTTCCTCTGTTAAAAAGTATGTGTCTCACCGTTTAATAAACAAGAGGGGTGCCCGCGTGATCCGACAGAGAAACAACACACTAACACAGACACCGGTAAAACACATAATTACGTATTATTATTTTTTCAAATTAAATTAACAATATCATATTCAAATTAAAGAAAATAAAATACTCGATTTTATGGTGTATTTTTTTTTAATATTAACATATGAAAAAGTACCGTTTAAAAATCGTGAAAGAAAGTTGGTTCCTCTTAAGCACCGGGTTCGCTGTTAACAATAATGAAATGACTTTTTGATGCAACTTTTTTATTTACAAAACATTGGTGGTGCTTTGTTATAATTACAAACTTTTGGGGGTCACAAAAGCAATATTCTAAAAACATTGTTCTACCAAACAACAATACGACGTCGTATATTACACTTTTGTTTTTCCGCAAAACCCCGAAACCCTAATATAAGGCTGTGTTTGGGATTACTTATTTGAAACTCCTTATGACTTATTCAAAAAGGTAATAAGTCATAAGTCATAAGTCACAATTTGTAACTTCTCAAAAACTTTGGGATTTTCTTTGAAAACTACTTATTGACTTATGCTATAAGTTAATAAGTTATAAGTAATAAATAAGGATGGACTTACTTCTTGAAAAATGGTATAAGTAGGCTAAATAAGTAGCTTTCCCAAACACCTTATTAACTTATATAAGTTAATAAGTTAATAAGTAGAGTAAATAAGTAATCCCAAACACCCCCTAAGTTCTCATATATTTCTCTCCTTATCCACAACCAAAAACTCGCATAATCTCCCATGGCGTCTGCCAATGCAATCTCTACAGCTTCAATCCTATCTTCTCATAAGAAGGTAGTCAATTTTACTACGATTTAGTTCAATTACTCTTCAATGTACGTGTTAATTGTGTTTTCTGTGTGCAGGGGAGTGTGATTGATGGTAGTAGGAGAATTTTTCACTTACAGACTGTTCAGAAGATGAGACGATCGAATCGGCGGTTTGCCGTTCGAGCTGCCGCTAAAGATATTGAATTTGATCAGCGGTCCAGGGCGGCTATGCAGGCCGGAATCGATAAACTTGCCGACGTCGTTGGACTTACTCTTGGCCCTAGAGGTATTGAATTTTCATTTCGTGTTAATTTGGATTCATTTCATGGATGATGGATTTGTTTGGATTTAGTCAGTTAGATACTTACAAGTTATAACCAATGTTTTCAGAACCAGACTCGACTAGACAGACTGCACTAGAGGTGAATTTAAGAACCAAATGACATTATAAAAAATATAAAAAGTATTTTTTGTTTTTACATGAATTTGCAATTTTGATTATAAAAATATAAAAGTATTTTTTGTTTTTACGTGAATTTGCAATTTTAATGACATGAAGTTTTAAATAAATAAAATATGGAATTTGGAGTATTAAATTAGTTAAAGTTAAGATTTTGAAAGGAAAAATATTAAAAAAGTTGGATATCCTGTCCGGTTCACCTGGTTAATCTGTCCGACTTGTTTAAAGGAGAACTGTTTAAGTAGGCATAGTCGGACCGGTGCGGTTCTGAAAACACTGCTTATAGATAGTTATAAGCAGGGGTGTAAACGAGCAGAGCCGAGCCCGAGCCTGACACTAATCGAGCTCGGCTCGTTGGATTATCCTGAAGCTCGAGCTCGAGCTCGGCTCGGTTCGAGCCTATAGATTTTGGCTCGAGCTCGGCTCGTAGAGTGAAAACAAAGCTCGAGATCGGCTCGGTAAGGCTCGGTTTCATTCATAACGATTAAACGAGCAAAAGCTTGGCTCGAGCTCGTTTATAGGAAGCCTAGAACGAGCCAAAGCTCGGCTTGAGCTCGATTTGGGGGTTAAATTGAATAATATATTAAATATATAAGAAAATAATATAAAATTTACTAGGCTCGTTAAGGCTCGCGAGCCTAAACGATCTTCGAAGGCGAAGCTCGAGCTCGGGCTCGATAACTAAACGAGCCATATTTTAGGCTCGAGATCGGGCTCGGGCTCGTTAAGGCTCGGCTCGTTCGAGCTCTTTACCGATCCGATCTCGAGTAGCTCTCGAGCGGGCTTGATTCGTTTACACCCCTAGTTATAAGTTATAACCAATGTTTTTAGAACCAGACTGGACTGTACAGGCCGCCGAAGAGGTGGATTTAAGAACCGAATGACATCATAAATAATATAAAAGTTAAAACTATTTTTTGTTTTGACTTGAATTTGTAATTTTAATTTTAATGACGTATGAAGACTTAAATAAGCAAAATATGGAACTTGGAATACTGAGTTGGAGATCCGGTCCGGTCGGTTCAGACGAAAACGGTTCAAATAAGCATAATCGGACTGGTGCTGAAAAATGGCTTATAACTAATTATAATTCTAATACAACAACAATACTTTCAATCAAATGTGTTTAAGGAGTCTAGTTTCTTCTTTATAGCACAATTATGAGTTACCAACTTCAGCTTGGAATGTTCATTGAATTTGTGAGTAATTATCAGGGAGGAATGTTGTCTTGGATGAATATGGTTCCCCAAAGGTGGTTAATGATGGAGTTACAATCGCCAGAGCTATCGAACTACCTAATGCTATGGAAAATGCTGGTGCTGCTCTTATTAGAGAGGTTTGTGACTTGCTGTTTTACTGTTACATCTACTTGTAACTTTGGTTTTTAAAAGTGTGTCTTAGGCGCCCGAGACGATTGGGTAATGCCTCAGGGCTTTAAGGCGCGTTTCGTGCACATTGGGTTAAAATTTGTCAAAGTTAGGGTGTGTAGGAGGTTGATATGTAAAAACAACCAAAGTTTGAAGAACTTATGACTGGTTTACTTGAAAAAAGGCTGATATGTAAAAACAACTAAAGAGATGAAAAAATTATGACCGGTTTACTTGATAAAAAGGATGATATGTAAAAAAAACCAACTAGATGAAACAATTATGACTGGTTTATTTGATAAAAAGGTTGATATGTAAAAGAGATAAGATAGATGCAGCTTTTGGTTGTACATAAAGCTTATTTGGATGTACATAGAGCAATGCCCCACATACTTGAAGCTAGTGATGCACAAATCGGTTTTTTAACCCAAACTGGTTCAACCCGACCCGAACCGGTTTGGTCAACGAAAAGTCAAAACCGGTTTGGACCCAAACCGGTTCGGGTTAAACCGGTTTTAGTAATGGGAAATGTCAAACCGGTCAAATCGGTTAGGGTTGGTTTTAAACCGGTTTGCCCTTTAAACCGGTTTTTATTAAAAACAAAATTCAAATAAATTTTAAATTTTTAATATTAAATCCAAAAAAAATATATATCAACATTAATACTTAAAGTTCAACGTTTATTAATATTTGGAAAGTTCGGAAATTAAAAAACATGACAAGATAAATTTATAAAATTGTAAAACATTACAAAAATATAACAAATATAAAACATTAAGTTCAACGTTTTATTTTTTGGAATATTGATTGATTATTCTTGTGCGTTGTCTTCGGAACTAGAGTTTCGTAGCCTTGCATCTTCGGCTAATTCTTCATCGGTGACTGGTTCGGATATTCCAAGATCAACCTCGTTGTTGTGTATGGTTTCTTCGGCTTGAATTTCGTCTTCGAGAGAAGTTTGGTCTTGTATCCTATCAATCGCATCCAAATGGTCCTTCAAGCAAATGCACATTTCCATCGCTACGGGTGTGAGTCTAGTCCTTCGTATCGATAATACCCTGCCACTAAAAGAAAACGCAGATTCCGAAGCTACCGTGGAAGCTTGGACGGTTAGTACATCACGGGCCATGGCGGAAAGAATCGGAAACGAAGCTTCGTTTTTTTTCCACCATGCCAAAATATCAAAATCCTCAAAAACGGTAGGAGGCATAAACGCTAAAAAGTTTGTGCCAATATACCTTCCGAGTTCGCTACTCGGGGTGGTACCTCGAGCCCGTTTACTAAATTCATTTAACATTTCGTTATATAAATTCAAATTAACATCTCTCGAGCTACCACTTAATGATGTACCCATTGTTTCATGTGGAGTCGGAGTTGTACCATATTTATGTAAATAAACATCAAATAAATCTTGTAAACATTTGTTAAAATGTGTTTTTGTAACTTGTGCAAAATGGATGTCTTCGCTATCCAAATTGAAAGCGTAAGTAATTCTATCAATCAAAGTTTCAACCCCGTAAACATTTATGGTAGGGTTTAACGTGGCGGCGCAAGTTATAACGGGAGACATTTCTTTAAAATATTTCACTAATTTTTCTTTCATCGGTTCAATCATTTTTGTAAAAAGAGTGTTTTTATTTTCAAGTTCATACAACTTGTTAGCCATTAAATATATTTGTTTTAGTGTTAATGGACTTGTGGGATAATAAACACCGGATAAAAAAGTGGTGGCGGTTTTGAAAACTTCAAGCAATTCGGTTACGTCTTTTAAAATGTCCCAATTTGTAGAAGGAAACTTTAGAATTTTACGACGAGGTTTTGAGGCAAGCATATCATGAAATAGTTCTAAAGTTTCTCTTTGTCGTAAAGCGCTATAAAACATAGTACAAGTCGAGTTCCATCTTGTCTCGACGTCCCAATTCGGACCTAAGCAAAGATTATTCGTATCACGACAAAATTTAATATAATCATGGTATCTTTTTTAGTTACTAAAAATATCTTTAAGCATTTGTCGAAAAGTATATGTCAAGTTTGAAACCTCTTCAATTGCAAGCCCGGCTTACACCGCCAAGTTAATGATGTGTGCGATGGAAAAAAACGCCGTTGCAAACCGGTTTATATTTAATTTTTAGTTTTTGAACCGCATTTGTATTATTAGATGCATTATCAAAAGACATTGAAAAAAGTTTATTTTGTAATTTAAATTCGTTAATAACACCATCCAATATAAAAAATAAATTTTCGCCGGTGTGTGGATATTCAAACAAGTCAAAAGCGATTGTACGCTTCATCATTTGCCACGTATTGGGATCAACCCAATGCGCGGTAACGCAAAGGTACGAATCGGGTATACCATGTGGAGCCGGCCAAACATCGGTGGTTAAGTTTACACCGGTTTGCAAATTTTCAAAACTCAAAATTAATTCTTTTTTTGTTTTTTTCCACATTTTTATACAATCTCGTCTAAGGGTTGTGCGACTTACTTGATGATAACGTGGTTGGAGTGTCTCTTGTATCATCCTTGTCAAGCGCGGATTGTCAAAGTGGTTGAACGACAATCCTTCTTGAATCACTAACCTCGACATTCGATCTCGAACAGTATTTGGATCAAAGTTTCAAATTCCTCCTTCGCTTGTCATGGAGGCTTGACCTTCACTTTGAATTCCCTTCAATGACGGGCAAGATTTTTCCATATGCATTTTCAAACTAGTGTTTGAATCTTTCCCCAAAAACGCACCACACATCTTGCACCGAGCACGTTCCTTCCCGTTTGACAACAAACATAGATCGTAATTGCACCAAATTGCCGGATTTCTCGTTGTTGCTCGAATTTCCACAACGGTAACTTCGTTTGAGGAACCACCAACACCAAAACTTTCTATGCTTTTTTTTTTAGAGTTTAGAGAGCGTTTTTGACGGGTTTAAAGAGCGGTTTTAGAGATTAGAGCATAGTTGTCAATAGCGATCATAGCGGGCGCTATAGCGCGCTATGTAGCGTTTCGGATGATGCCCGCTATCTAGTGTATAGCGACGACATAGCGGGAATATAGCGAATTTATTTTATTTTTATTTTTTTTTAATATAAAAAGCGCTAGGGTGACTGTTTTATGAAGATTTAGATGATTAGTGATAGTGTATTTTAGCTATTTTGGTGGTAATTGCTACAATAGTTGACTAAATGTATTTCTAAAACTTTCTACTAGTGTATCGCTAAACGTGAAATAGCGCCCGCTATTTACCGCTATTCGCTACGTAGCGTATAGGTGGCTTGTCGCTATTTACCGCTATTCGCTATTGACAACTATGGATTAGAGAGTGTAAAGAGAGGTGTGATCAACCCTAAACACCCCCCACCTATTTATACTGTTTTAAGGGTGCAAATAGAGCCAAAAAAAGGCTAAAATCGACCCCAACGGCTCTTTTTTTGCCCAGCTCGAAAACCGGTTTAAACCGGTTTTTAAACCGGTTTGTTTGAACTGGTCCCTAACTCGATCTCATCCAGAAAGCATCAAACCAGTTTCAAACCGGCGGTTTTTGGGTAACCCGAACCGGTTTGGTCCAAACCGAAAAAAAAACCCGGTTTTTTTGTGCACCGCCACTTGAAGCTCACACCCTTAGCTTTTGGAACCTAAGCGTCTTGCTTTTAAAAACCAAGAATTTAACTTATGACTACTAACTGATTACTTGTTTACTTGTTTGGTTAATGATGAACTAATTTCTGCAGGTTGCTAGCAGAACCAATGACTCGGCTGGTGATGGTACAACCACAGCATCGGTTCTTGCTCGAGAGATTATTAAGCTCGGTCTCCTGAGTGTCACCTCTGGTGCTAACCCGGTGTCATTGAAGAAGGGTATTGATAAGACAGTAGCGGGTTTGATTGTAGAGCTGGAGAAAAGAGCCAGACCCGTGAAAGGCCGTGAAGATATCAAAGCCATTGCTTCAATCTCTGCTGGAAATGATGATATCATTGGGACCATGATCGCTGATGCTATTGACAAAGTTGGACCAGACGGTGTCTTATCTATCGAGTCATCATCTTCTTTCGAGACGACTGTTGATGTTGAAGAAGGAATGGAGGTTTGTAAATTGTAACCTTGTATCACTGATTTATATTAGATGAAATTGGTTTTCTTTTTTTTTGTAATTTATTGATGGGATTTTTGCAGATTGATAGAGGATACATCTCCCCACAATTTGTTACCAACCCTGAGAAACTACTTGTTGAATTTGAGAATGCTAGGGTTCTTATTACAGATCAGAAGATATCTTCAATAAAGGATATTATTCCTATATTGGAACAAACCACTCAATTGAGAGCTCCTTTGTTGATTATTGCTGAAGATATTACTGGTGAGGCTTTGGCTACACTTGTTGTGAACAAACTTCGCGGTATTATCAACGTTGCTGCCATTAAAGCACCTGGTTTCGGTGAGAGAAGAAAGGCTTTGCTACAAGATATTGCCATCGTGACAGGTAGACTTTTGACCCTTTTGATCATTTCCTTTTAAAGTAGAGGTGGCAATTTCCGACACGATCAGAAACACATGTAAATAGTTAGGTTTTGGGTTGTCATATCTAACCTGTTTGATAAACAGGCCGTGTTCGGGTTCAATTTTTTAATTTAACGGATCGTGTTCAGGTGATCTGTTTAACTTGTTTAATTAAACAGGTCGACCCGCTAACCCTTTTGCGACCCATTTATTACAACCCACCAACCTGATTAACACGTTTATAACGTGATTACTACCTGCCAAGCCGTCAACTCGTTTGGCATGTTTAGATAAATGGGTTACACAGGTCATGTTCGGGTTACAAGATTTTAAGTGTGTCTGAGTTAGGGTTGCCTCTTTTTGACACGGATAAATATAGTGGTTGTGTTTAGGCTGAACAATTCAACCCGTAGACCTGACACGATTGACACCCCTATTTTTAAGTAATTCTTTTTATACATTTTCTGCTGTTATCTATAACAGGAGCCGAGTATCTAGCAAGTGATTTGGGTCTGCTAATTCAAAACGCCTCTGTGGAGCAGCTTGGTACCGCCAGGAAGATCACCGTCACCAAGGACTCAACAACCATAATTGCTGATGCAGCAACAAAGGACGAGATCCAATCTAGAATCGCCCAGATCAAAAAGGAATTATCCGAGACCGATTCTGTTTATGACACTGAGAAATTATCAGAAAGAATCGCTAAGCTATCGGGTGGGATAGCAGTTATTAAAGTTGGTGCTGCAACTGAAACCGAATTAGAAGACCGCAAGCTACGCATTGAAGATGCTAAAAATGCAACTTTTGCTGCTATAGAAGAAGGTATTGTTCCTGGTGGTGGTGCTGCATATGTTCATCTGTCAACATTGGTTCCAGCCATTAAAGACAAGATTGAGGATGCAGATGAACGGTTAGGTGCTGACATCATTCAAAAGGCAAGTCATTCACCATAATTAGGGGTGTGCAGAAAAACCAAATAACCGAACCAAAAATGAAAAAAACTGGAATTGAAACATCCGAACAAATTAAGAAACCTGTTCGGTTATGGTTGTTTCGATAACCAATTTTTGTTGTTCGGTTATGGTTATTAATGTGTTTAAATAACCAAATTAACCGAAACAAACAATCAAACATACCCAATAAAATCATGTGACGAGGGCAAAGTGGCAAACCTTTCCTTTATCTCAGGGGATAAAGAGACTGCTCCTGCTGAGACCCCTGACTCCAAAAACTAATGTAACAACCATGCAAAAGTACTAATAATGATAGTAAAGAACTAATGTGGAATTAACCTAACCATCTTTTTCAATAAATGTATTAACCGAACAATTTATAACCAAAATCGATCGGTTTACAAAAATGTAAAAGCATAAACATCAGTTATATGTTCAGTTGTAGTCCATAACCGAGTCAAATCGATCCATGCTCTCCCTTAACCTTAATTGTTTTTTCTTTTAGCATTTTGGTTAGCCGGTGGTTTGATTCATTTTATTTTTTATAGGCACTGGTGGCACCCGCGGCTCTAATAGCTCAAAACGCTGGAGTTGAAGGTGAAGTGGTGGTGGAGAAAGTGAAGGTGAGTGAATGGGAGATGGGTTATAATGCAATGACCGATAAGTATGAGAATTTGGTCGAATCCGGGGTTATTGATCCAGCAAAGGTGACCAGATGTGGGTTGCAAAATGCGTCTTCAGTTGCGGGTATGGTTCTAACCACACAGGCTATTGTGGTTGAAAAGCCTAAGCCTAAGGCACCGGTGGGTGCTGCACCACAAGGTCTTACCGTATGATTAAGAAATTTAGAGGTGATATTGGACCAAATAGGGTCTATTTTTTGATATGAGATGGAACTTTATTATGGCAAAATGTAACACGACAGTATTCTTGCTAGTTTTTCTTCACTTGTTCTCTGAGATTCTTATTGTTTGTGTCTTGTGATTATCGATATTGCTAGTTATTTTTTAATAAACGAACACGAATACCAAGTTCTGTTTTTTTTTTCTTTTTTCAATAAGCTTTTGTTTAACTTAATTCTTAATGTTATCTAATCATATTTAGGTGAATATTCTTGATTACTTTAAAAAATGATATATATTATCATGATGATTACTTTTAAAATGTTTAACTAGCGAACATAAATGAAAATGAACACAATCAATTTCTTAAAAACTAACATGAATAAGAAAATCAGTTCGTTTAACTGTTTGTGTTCGTTTATTTATACTTAAACGAACAAACATGAATAAGGCTCGCTAAGTTAACTTACATGCCTAATGAAAAACCATAATTGTTGTACATAACAAGTGAATCAGGACGCATCCCACATCATACAAATGGCTCGATTCCGCTCCATTGGCAGCAAAGGTTAAACCATAATCGACCCAAGTTCACGGTTGTGTTGGACATAATGTTGGTAAAACAGCCATAGCCTCTCCATCAAGAACAAGAACCCCAGTGTTATTGAAGCACCTGGTTATAAATTTGGCACTAACCAAAGTGACAACAGGGTAAGAAATTAGAACCCATATCAAAATACTTATCTTTATTTCAATTAAACTAAAAAGTTTGTATTTTTGACTCACATGTATTTACTCTTTGATCCTCTTATGCTAGTAGCTTCAACTTCACCAATAACCTCTTCCTCCACATAAACCGGCAATCTAAAGCGCAAGGTCTGCGAGGCATACAACGCTCCAGGCTATCAAAAACAGAATTTATAGCCATCAGTGTAAACGGGTTGCGTTTAAATCTAAAAAAGGTTGAATCTTTGTGGCGTATGCATACAAGAAAAGATTAATCGACTTACAAAATGAGTAGCAATGATCCTCGGGAAAAAAGAGGCGACAAGCATTCCAGGGACTAGTACGTCTTTATATCCAGCATTTCTTGCATATTCAGGATCAAGATGTAAAGGGTTTGCATCAAAACTCACCTTTGAATAGTTAACAAGATCTTGACTTGAAAATATTCTTGTTTGTTTCAATTTGTCACTGGTTTTGAGTAATGATGTTGAGGAGTATCGCGACACTGAAATGTAGTTAAACAACGCGCGCTTGATTGTCATGGTGTTAAAGGGTTCTTAAAGGCGAAATGATAGGTTTCTTTAGGGTGTTTAGATCTTTAGCAAATATCAGAAAACCATGATCAAGATTGTTTGTGCATTTTGCACCTGTAAAAGAGGTTAAAAACGGTTATCTATCAGTCATTAATATTGCAAATGAGCACTAAGCACCATGATCAATGATGTAATGATTCAAATCAAAATCTCACTCAAAGGTAAATATATTAGGTTGCGTCTAAAAGAACACCAGTGATACACTATACATACACTATACAGACACCACTTATGATATGATGAAAATGGTCAATCAGGTCGTATAACATGTTAGGCCAGCACATCATACACGCAATAGTTTTCTTATACATGTCGTATGAGTTGGTGTCATAAACCTATATGGCTCATATGATATAATACACTGACACGCAATGATTTTTTTATTTTTTTTATTTCTTTTTTTATTATTTACTTTTATGTTTCTCTTTGATTAATATTATTTTTATCGTTGCACTTACGTTTTAAAATTGTCACGTTCTGTTTTAAATTTTATTGAAAACGGAGTTGTATTCAAATTCGAGCGTTTTTTTCGTATCATACATTATAACAAGTCTACGATTCGATTTAAGTTTTATCTGCGTAAACGAGTCAAACCAATAACGACCAGGCTCCCGCCGCGAAGCGCGGGAGTTAAAAACTAGTTTCAACAAAAACTAAGCAGAGACAATCTAAAAAAAGAGATTAGTGCCTACCCAAACCAATGCAATTCAATATATAGTTAAAAAAGAGAAAAATGTAGGAATTGTTTATAGATTACAACATCTAGGTATAAACCCTAAACCCTAAAGTTACTTACATTATATATCCCCAAATGGAGTGTATGATTGCTAAGAACAAAAAAATAAGAGAACCAAACACCTTCTACCATTCCAATTCCAAAACCCTAAACCCAGACACACCTGCTCATCATTTCTAACCTTTCTAAACTTAAAAACACACTGATGTGGTGTGCATCACATAACATTGCATTCGGAATTAGAGCCATATCACACCAGAATTGTATTTTAAAAAACACAAAAAAAATAAAAACCCTAATATACAACTTGCTCCACCTTCGTACCAGTGCCACAACAAATAAACACATATACAGCATGAATCGTTCAATAACGCACCAAATTTCAGCAAATGAATGTAACTAGAGAAACAATTCAAGCTCCGTTCAAAATTGTAAGAAAATTTACTTTGATAAATTGAGAAAGTTAGGGCATATGTATCGAAATTAAGCGATGAAACAAACCTGCGGTTGTTAGTTTGGATCTTTAGACTTTCATCGGTGAAATGAAAAGTCCCCGGCGAGTGAAAAGTTCTCCGGCGGTAGAAAACGAGGGAAGTGTGAAGGAATCAAAATACGGATGTGTTTGACGTTACAGAAATTGGTTTTGATCAGAAACAGGGAAAAAGGGAAATTGGGATATAAAGTGGTTAGCACCCCTCTTTTTAAAAAATTGACCTTAAAACTTATTGTTTTACAACTTTAAAAAATCATTATTTTTAAAAAGATTATTGGATTTTAATAATCCCATCTTTTACCAATTGACCAATAATAATCCTAACTGAGAATATTCTTACCACCGGTCCCTACTTTCAAACTGTTTTTTTACATTGTACCCCCCATTAAAAAAACTTAACGTCGTTAGAGTTTATATGATGTGGACATCTACAAACCGTCGAAAAGTCGAGCCAAGCTAGTAGTGGTCTCGTGGTGACTTTTGAAATTGGCTCTGGTGGTGTTTAACTGGTCTTGTTAAACACCACTGTTGTCTCTGTTTGGACTTTCCGGACCCACGAGACCAGTTAAACATCACCAGAGCCAATTTCAAAAGTCACTACGAGACCACTGCTAGCTTGGCTCCACTTTCCAACGGTTTGTAGATGTCCACGTCATATAAACTCTAACGGCGTTAAGTTTTTTTAACGGGTGGTCCAATGTAAAAAAATAGTTTGAAAGTAGGGACCGGTGGTAAGAATATTCTCAGTTGGGATTATTATTGGCCAATTGGTAAAAGGTGGGATTATTAAAATCCAATAATCCTTTTTAAAAAGGTTTTCTACGTTTAAAAAACATTTTTTTATAAAATACATTCAGATGTATTTAAAAAAAAATTATTACCAGTATTTTGATTTTTTTACAAAACGTCTTTAAAAAATAATCATGTAACGTTTTTTTATAAAAAAAATGTTTTTTTTTGTTCAAAAGCTCTACTGTTCGACCTTAAACCACCGTTAGTCCACCACAAATGTTAGTACCAAGTTTGACCTACCAACGAACACTACTCACCGCTTAAGGGTGTGCAAAAAAAGAAAAATTGAATCGTATCTATTACTGAAAAACCGAACCGTATTGTGAATTCAGTTTTTCGGTTTGGTTAACGAATATTTTTTTTAGTTACGTTTATTCGTTTAACCGAATAAGGTATAACTATATATGTTGAATTCAATTTATACATTTTTTAATTCGGTTAATTCAGCTGAATTTGGTTCGGTTATATAAATTCCTAATACGGTCCTGTTCGATTAACGGATAGGCCTAAAAATTTAAAAACCGAACCATTGAACACCCCTATCGCTGCTAATCTCCACTACTACAAACCCTGACCCGCCACCACCTCAAATCCGTCACAACCGATAAAATAAATTAAGATGTATTTAAAAACACTTTTTCTAACTAGTACTAAAAAATTATACAAAATGTCTTTAAAAAATAATTATATAACGTTTTTATAAAAGCTATAAAATAAGTTTTTTTTATTTTTTTTTAAAGTTGGTGTTATGTATTCAACCCGTAATTAATACTTATAATAAAATTAATTAATTTAAGTTTTCTTAAGTATTTAAAAGACAAAAGAGACCGTCGTGAAAAGGTAACATCATGGGAGTCGGTGTCAAAAATTCATGGGTGTCGGGCGCCCCGAAACGATGTACTTGGGTCCGCCCCTGTGTGAGTTCACCATCATACTATATTGATATAGTTGATGTTTTGTTTGGGAAACAATATCTAGATATAATGTTGTGTGAGATTGTGAGTATCACTATCTTGATATAGTGATAAGTGGTGAGAGTGTGCACTACCTTGATATAGTGATTGAGAATGAGAGTGTTGCACTATCTTGATAAAGTGCTTGTGTTGTAAAGACCATTATCTTGAGATAGTTGGTTGAAGAAGGTGATCATTACATTTGTTTAGTGACGTTTTGTACCGGTGATCTCTTACGTTAAAAAGAGACGTTTAGTGGAGCAACTCTCGATTGATGAATAGGGGAGAGGACACAGAGTGAATTAGTTAACATCCACTTAAACCTCTATAAATAGGTTTTGTCATTCATTCCCTTAACATAACTATTTGCTTGTTTATTTATATTAATATTGTGTTCTTGACAAGTGTTCATTATACAAGTTTAATTAAGTTCTAAATTAATCAAGTTTATAAGAAAACCTATTCACCCCCCATTTAGGTTGCTACAATTATTTTGTTGTAACTGCATCTTCGGGTTAACTACCTTTCTAAGCAAGCAACTAACAAAAGTTTACATCAAACATGTTGTTAATGACCAAACATCATGTCTTATGTTAAAATTAAAGGCCAAAAGTTGTCATAGCTTTAATAAATTAGTGACTCGACTTTAAAAAAATATGTGACCTTGGTATCATAATGGTCCTTGACAATATCGCATATTTTACCAATAGAAACAAGTGTTGGTGAGAGCAGACTCAAAGTATGCATTTTATTATGTGTTTATATCGGTTTGTTTATACACGGTATAAACTCCTACAAAAGTGACTATTTATGATCTCCCCCCAACGACCATCTCTATTGGGGAAAACATGCATTACAAATAAACAATGTATATAACACTAGTCTTTACATTGTATTATAAACACCCATCTTTATATTATCAAAGTGGAAACAACTTATGGACACTTTCAGCCTAGCAGAAGATGAGAAGCTATGAATGATAACATGTTCAACATAATACAAAACCATTGGAAATGTATGGTGGTCGGATTGGAGTGTTGTCAATTTTCACATGGTGATAGAGTGCAATTTAAGGATAATGTTGTCCCCATCGTCTTTACTCTCTCTATATGATGCAATTTTTAAGGCATTAACAAGGGCTACACACAACTGTTTATAAATAAGTGTTAGGAACATTTATCAATAGTTTGTAACTTTTAGGTCAAGAACGCCGTTATATGGATGTGATGCAGTTTCAAATTCATTAAGAGGCAAAAAGACTAATCGCCATGTAAATGAGCACTATACTAGACAAAGACCACTCCTTTTATGTCGTGTGTCGTAAATATCTGAAACCATGACGACACCTAGTGCTCTTACTTTCTAACAAGTTGAGTGAACGCTATACAATACCACTAGCATAAGGTCTTATAAATTAATCACAATCATCGATTGATTTGTGATTCTAAATACATGATCAATAAAAACCCACATACACACGCAAACATATATATATAAATATATCGGTTTGTATTTAAAAAGTTATGAATTGATAATGTTTGTCGTCTAAACTCAAACTTAAATAGAAAAGTGTTAAGAAATACATAAGGGCAATAAATAACTTAGAAACAACTTTATTGGAAAAAGAAAAACAATAAATAAATTTGAAGTAACTTTATTGGAAAAAGAAAAGTCAATAAATTATTTTAGAACAATTTTAATATTTAAAAAGAGAAAATCAATGATTTATTTTAAAACAACTTTATTAGGAAGAGAAAATTAATAAATAAATATTTTACACTTTTACATATAATGGGGTAGATATTTTAGTTTGTGTATCAAACTTAAAATTTTTAATGCATGTATATGTGTTATGCTAACAACATTATCTATATCATATTAGAATATTTGTTCACGTATCAAGGTTCACTAACGTATTAATTTTTCTCGGTTCTAAAATACATCATCTATATCATAACTTTTCATACACTTTTATACCCTAGATGCCATATACAATTTACAATCACAACAATGACATTTTCTCCTAAACATGAGCAGTGACCACATGCCGGTCACAATAACTGCTAGAAACCCTAGCATAGCCACCTTTCGTCGTTGTGTATCAATTCCGGAAACCACCTTCCACTGACGTGTACATGAACTGCCACCTTCCGCTGACCTGTACCAATTCATGCAACCACCACTTGCACACCATGCGTCACCACGTATAACATTGTTTTTTTTTCCAGAATTTTGGCTGTTTTCTGGCGAGTGTAATTACACAAACAACATGAACCATGTTCGTTGTAATTTTCTGACCTAAGCCGTGTAGTTGCCGATGTGTGCCACCACCCGTTGTTTTATGGCAGTTTCAAGAACTCTATAGTTTATTTTCACAAGCTCTTTCTTATTTAATGAGATATAGGAGTTTAGTAACCGAAATCGTAACCATAACTAGGTTGTAACCACATTTAAGAAAAGCAGTTTGTAACCGATAGAAACGTAGGTTAGGAACCGGCTATAGATTTTGAAGCAGAAACCGGTTAACCAAAACCGGTTATTGTGTATAGGTTAATAACTGGTTAACCGGTTTTTACCGTTAGTATAAATAGGTATTGGGTGTATTGGTTTGATTACACAATTCTCTAGCTCTCAAAAACACAAAAACACTCAAAAAACGTATAAAACCGCTAAAAAGCTCTGAAGTCTCAAACGCTCACATGACAAGTGAAGCAAACATAATGATGATACTAGCAACAAAAAGAAACCCCAGAATTTTTTCAAAATTCGATTTATGTCTGTTATCAAACAATACTAAAATGTTTCGATGCAAGAATTGTCATGTGTTTCTCAAAGCCACGCCAAACTCCAATTTGAGAGCTTATTTGGGAAAACATTGCAAGACGGTGAAAACAAACTGACTCGTGATCAAGCACAAACGTCAACCCCCCCCCCCCCAATAAACACTAAACGAAGATAGAGACATTGATTATATATATAAAAAAAAATTATTCACGACTTCTCTGTTTTTTAACGATATTATGTTTTGTTAGTTCTAAAAAATTAAAAATAAATAAAAAGAGCACTTTATTGAGTTTATTTTATACTTTCTATTAATTAACTGATTTTTTTAAGAAACCGGTTCGGTTATTAATCGACTCAGTTTCATAAGTTAGTTTTTTAAACATATTAAAAGTGGTTACTAACCGTAACCGGTTATTGGAATAACTGGTTTTGACCACGTTGACCAATAACTGGTTATAGCCCAGAAACCGGTTAACCGATATGTGCACCTCTATTTCATGATCCTCGAGATGAACATATATGTAACAAGCTTGGAGCATTTGAAATATACATTCTAGCTTGAAGGAGAGTGCAAGAATATACTAGGCGTCATCTTAGCCCATTAGCATTAGAGTTTCGTAGTATTTTG
This sequence comes from Smallanthus sonchifolius, assembly GCA_023525975.1. Lineage (NCBI taxonomy): Eukaryota > Viridiplantae > Streptophyta > Magnoliopsida > Asterales > Asteraceae > Smallanthus > Smallanthus sonchifolius. Next base: position 51,136,240 of record CM042045.1, read on the forward strand.
TCTATTTATACTACCAGTAGTTTGTAACATTCTATCATCTCAATAATCTCTTTCTTTAACTTCACAGTGGTGTTGGTGGTGTGTTTTTGTTTGATTTCTACATTTCGATAACTAGGTAGCCGAAGGCTGTTTGCCAGAAAGGCTAGTTGATGGTGGCTAACTGTTCCAAAAATTCATTGTGTTAGGTGGTGGTGGTCTGCTTGAGAACAGAGCCGCTGGTTGGTGAACTATTTGAAGAGGCAGTCGGGGTGGTCGTGGTTGTGGTTGTTGCAGTGACAGTGGTGGGTGCAGTGGCTGCTGGTTTCCTGAAGATTGGCCAGGTGAAACTGATAGCATACACAGTTGCTGCATTAATCCAGCCTCAGAGACTGCAAAAAAAATGAAAATGATATTCTGTTAAAATAATATAAAATTTTATTTTATTTTAATTTTCCATGTAAATATACCTGGAGTAAGATCTTGACACTTAATTCTGAAAGCCTCAGCCAATATTCCATTCCTGATTACTCTATTGATATTGGTCTCAAGTTCCATCCTTTTGGTGTTATAAGCTGCATCTGCTTCTTGATGTTTAGCTTCATACTTGAGGCTTATTTTAGCAACAATTTCCGATATTTCCTTCTCACAATCAGAATTCAGCCTTTGTTTCTGCACGAAAACAAATGGGGATTCAGAAACACGTATTAATAAAAAGTTGATTAATATGAGTTAACTTATCAAGGTAAATAAATGACTGACCGATTCTTGATGGAACTTGGTTACATTATCTTTCACTGTGTATATCCGCTCTACTTCAACTAGAAGTGGATTGGTTTGAGAGCTCACTTGGTTAATAAGGTTATCAAACATGTTTAATGCATTAACTTGTGGTGCGGGTGCAACAGATGTAGCCACACCAGGCTGATGTTCCTCATGAGGTGTCTCGGCAGCAGGAACGAGGTTTTCTTCCATATTTTCTCCATTAGCATCATTGTCAGCTGGTGTTGCCATCTCAGCAGACTCAACTCGTTTGGGCTGGTCTCATTGTGGTCATCGCCAATGTCAGGGTTAATTTCGCCATATTCAGCGTTCTCTTTGTCGCAGGTGCCAGCTGGCATTCCCATCTCAGCAGATTCAACTTCTAGTGCCACAGCATCAACATGTGATGTATCAAGGCCTAGAGTGTCATCATCATCATTTTCTTTGTTGTAATTTCCAGCTGGCATTTCCATGTCACCACAGTTGACATGTGGCGCCATAACATTTTCATTACTGGAGTCAACTTTCTCTGCCACATCAACATCCATGTCATCACCAAGCTGATGAGCTGGAACTTCTCCATTCTGCTCACTTGATACAGTTGCATCAACCATCTCTTTCTCAGAAGTATGAGAACCAGTAGACGCGATGTCATTAGCACTTTCACACACAGGTTCATCATGACTTTGCGCTTCTATTGGCTTTTCGGGAAAAGTGGGGGCCACCTCAGGGTCTAAAGAGTGCATCATCTGAGCCTCATGTTGGGACCCACGCAAAGAAAACACATGGTCAGCTGCCACCTTTAAATCTTCAAGGAGAATCTCCCACAAACTCTCATGTTCTTGCAATTTGTTAGCAAATTCTCTCTCCAATAGCTTAACTTTTTCGGATCTTATCGAGCGATTACTGTAAAGCACATGAATTAATGATTTCTCCACTTGGTAATCATTCTCTAAACTCACCCTCTTTTTATCCCTTTCTCTGTTAATATTCTCAATTGCTTCTTCGCCCTTCCTAGAAACGTTTTCATTATATTCATGATTTTCAGATGCATCAACATTTAGCATATGTTGATGCTTTTTAATCTCTAGTGTGACCCCTTCTGGTGTAGTATTTGCAATATTTCCATTAGATGGTGAGACATTGTCACCAATCTTTTTCTCCACATCTAACATGCCAAAAGATTCAAAAGAAATTAAATAAAAGAACTTTAAAATTATAATGATAATAACAACATAAATATCAGTTTACATAGAGCAAGAAATACATGAAATGTAAAACAAATATAACATTCTAAAGACTTCTAGTGATTAAAGGCAGTACCTTCTTTCCTGTTAGTATTAGCTTGAGGTGACTTGTCTTCCACTTCTGCATCCTTGTCATCATCTGTTTGCCAACAGAGAAAGGTGTCTATCAATTCTTTTAGAATATTACAGGTGCAAAAACTAAAACATTAAGAAAAACCACTAAAATCATCATAAAGTTGATACTGTGATTAATATTTATTGTAAAATAAATCATTGTATAAGATATAATGACGGAAAATTTCAAGGCAAAATAAACACAGGCACCTGATTCAATTCTTTGTCGTCGTGGTTGAGGTTTGAATAAAGCCTTATAACCAATTGCAGTGAATTTCTTCCTTTTCCTACCACCAACATCCGGATCCTGCTTTTCAGTTTTCTTATCGTCATTAGCATCCTCAGAACACTGTTTTGAATTACTTGCGGTTTTCTCTACTGTTGACTTGATGTTTGGTATATCAGGAATCTTAACCAACTTCTTACCTCTATTGGACCTTCTCAAAGGACTGGACACCATCTGTTTCTCAAGTTTACTTTAACCGGTGATGTATATATATTTTTCAATTCTTGATTACTTTCAGACTTTCCAGACTTTACAAGACTTGATGTTCTTTGTTTTCTTGATGATATTTCTCTACCGGCCTTAAAACAGATGCATTGGCTGATCTGTAGATGCATCTATCTTCTTTTCCATCAGATGAAACTGCAAATGCAGCATAACTAAAATCAACAAATATACACAAAATCCAGTAGATAAGTCAGAAGTCAGAACTGTTTCTAAAAACTAATAGTAGTCCCAGACTCGCCACATTTAAAACACCTATAATTTCTTTGTGACAATTTGTCAAACTCCTGGTGGACACCATTTGTTTCACACAGTGAGACACCGGTAAACTTGAACATCACCAAGACAATAACCAAATTGATGCAGGTTGATAAACATAAACAAATTGATCAATAAATTAACCAAGCTATCAATTAATATCAAGAAAACTCCTATAAATTTCAACAAAAAGTAATGACTTACATTATATGTCCCCAAATTAACAGAGTGTATTGTTGCTATTTCCAAAACCCTAAGCATCATTTCTAACCTCTCTCTACACTTTCACTACTAAAAATCTAGTGAAAAACCTAAAAACACACCGATGTGATAATGCGACATGCATCCTACAACATTGTATTCGGAATTAGAGCCCTAGCACACCAGAATTTGTACTTAAAAAAAGACCTAATATACAACTTGCTCAAACTTTGTACGACTACAAAGATCCAAAACAAATAAGCACATTCACGGCATGAATCGTTCAAAGATGCATCAAATTTCAGCAAATGAATGTAAATACACAATTAAATCATGCTCCATTCAAAGGTAGGCCATATGTATCGAGTTTAAACGATGATGCATACATGCAGTTGTTAGTTTGGATCTTCAGATTGTCATACATGCGTCGGTGAAGTGAAAAGTCTCCGGCAAGTGAGAAGTTCTCCGGCGGTAGACGGTGTTTGACGCAACAGAAATTCGTTTTGATGGGGTATTTATTTATTTCCGTACACCTTTTTATCGCACGGAAGAAAATAAATAAATTATTTCAAAATCATTCTAGGATAACATAACACATGATGGGGTATTTAACTATTTATTTATTTATTTTTACTTTTGTATATGAAAGTTAAATCTTTAATGTATTTTTATGTGCATGTAAATAAAATTTTGATTCTAAAGATGTATTTTTGTGTTTGTTAGGGTTGTTATTCATAAACTTTTTATAAGTTATTATATAATATAAATGAATGACTAATAAACTCAAATGATGTAAGCAAATTTTTTTTATGAAAAACAACATTTTGACTTTATACTCATGAACCAAAACTACGTATTATGTGTATGAGTTGTGATATTTAATAAAGTAAAGGATATCTTGAATAATTTTGATATAATTATTACAATAACTGAAGTTGAATAAAGATAATATCTCTTAACAATGATTTTGGTTGATTCAATATAAATGTTTGTTGATTTTATATAATATCTTGTTGGTGGATATATGAAGTATCAGACATTATATAACATATTTCTTTTCTATTATAAGACATCTTTGTTCTAATTACACATTTGGGTTAACTACCTTTATAAGTAGAAAACCAACATAGGTTTACGTTGAACATGTTAACGGTCAAAGTGATCGATAGTGGTGGTGGTTGGTCTGGTTTCTTCTGGTGATTACTGCTTGTGGAGGAAGTTGTTGATCACGACGATTGTTGTGTTGACAAGGAATTCTTTAGTACGGCTATTGATCGAACTAGAGAAAAAATGATGTGAGACGGTTAGATGAGTGAAAGAAATCGATATAGATGAAAGATCAAATCATTAATGGTTTTCTATCTTTAATGGCCATAAATGGATTTCGATGGTTACCCCCAAATAGAGATGATAAGCAACGGTTTCATCTGATGGCCTCTTGGCCTAGTGGTACATGGTGTTTATCTCCGTTAAAACGGTGCACGCTCAAGCCTCACAAGTGCACAACAGGTGGATTTTAGAAGTAGATTTTAAAGAGTGTGTTCGCTGTTAAAAAAAAGATAAATCTACGGTTACAACAAAACAGATACCATGGGTTCACCATCCATTATGTGGGTTCAAATCTGTAAGTGGGGTGCGCAATTTAGTAGAAGGTTAAAATACTTGAGACCATCTATAATTTAATTCCAACTAGAAATTAAGCCTGCGTGATGCAACGGGTTAGCAAACTTCGTTACTGAGTAAATAAAACAAACGATGAAGTTGTCGCAACTCGGTTATGGAGATCGAAAAATAGATAAATTGATGCGCGAATAGGAGTTAACATTGAAACGACAAACTCGTTAAATAAATTAATAACAAAGTAAAACAAAATAGAAATATAATTTTTTTACAACAAATATAAAAAAGAGTAAAAGAAAAAAAAAACGAAAAAATCCGATTTGTCAAACCCTACACTCGAACCAACGTCGACGGATATATGTTACAGAGGTAAACTTGAGAGTTTAAAACGTAGAGGTGGCAGCAAAATTCGATTGGTGAACCACGCGAGGAGCAGAAGCATAATATGTCATCATCCACAAGGATCCATATTTAACCAAAAAGTTATAACTTCTTGGCAATTGATTAAACGGCCATGACGTATTATCCGTCCACAGATCAGTCACAAACACCTGAAAACACACATCCCATCATGATCATACACCAATTTAAAGAAAATAAATTCAAGAAACCAACCTCATAATCATCACCAAACTTCTCAGTAAATGCCTTTTTATAGCTTCAGCAGAAGCTCTATGACCACCACCTGTGTCACTCATCAAAATGAGCACCTTTTTCTTACCCTTAGATTCACCACCACTCAAGGGCAATGTTTCATCCTCTAAAACACCACCATTTTCTTCCCGTAATCTACAATTACTCCCTAAATTAACCTTAACCAAAGCAAACCCGAGCGGCATATTATCGCAATGGAACCTAATAAACTTGTTGAATTCATTAAAAAACTTATTAGGCTAGAACTACCTCTACCCCCTGAACTCAAAGAACCCACAATATTGGATGATTTTATTGATTAACTTCTCCCACCAGCCCAAAAATCAACAAACTTCCTATCAGACTGAACATTAGAGAGAATCTAAGAATACCTATCAAGATTCAAGCTATTAGAGTTGGAATCAAATGAAATGTTACTCAACTTGGACAAAATCTTGAACGCGTTGTTAGTTTCTATAGCTATAGATGACGATGAAGACGAAGATGATGACTCCATCGCTATTTTCTTGCAATTGTGACCCGTAATCAAGTCATGAAGCTGAAAAGATGATGACTGCATCGCTATTTTCTGGCAAAACCAGTCCCTGACTCCCTACGGTTGTAAATTTGACCCCGTGCACCAAAGTTAGCCACTTCCATATTTTGTAACTAGCCTCCAACTTTCATTAACGGTATTTACACCCCTTGTGATATGTTTAACATATAATATGGTAAACCCGGAAGTTGGATCGTTACAAAACTATGTTTTACAAATGATATGTTATGATGAAACTAACCCATTTTCTTAAATGTTTATGAAAACTTGAACTTACCAACGTTAGTTGACTTTTAGTTTGCACATCAGGTTAGAGACTAATAGTCTAGAGAGATGTGTTAGCTTGTATAGTATGGCAGTCGGGCTACTCAACCTGAAGACTGATATTCTCGATAGTTTAATAGTTGTAAACAATGATGTTTAAAGTTTTAATTCCTTGTGGATTTTTAATGTTTTAAACAAGACTTCCGCTGTAATAGATTTTGATTTCCAGGTAAAGAACTACGTGTCTTCATGTTTTGTGTCAACTATGAGACTATCCAGGTTTAGGGCGTTTCACAACATCTCTATTCATATGAATTTGATAACCAAGGTGAAGTGTTATAAATATAGCTTATTTGTTATAAACAATTGCATAAATATGTTTTATCCTATTACAAATAAACTTATCATGTTATTCAAGTGGTTGTTAGAGTTATAGATTGATTCAGTTTCTTCCTACTATATACACCCCATTGTATCCGATTTACAAACACATCTCTATCAATGAAAAAAATAGACATCTTCCTTTTACTATTATGCTAGTTTCATAACAAGTCATTATTATTATTTATTTCTTCATTAATGAATCATACAAATAACCAATACCAACAAGTATAAAAAATTATATAATCAAGATTGAAAAAAGAAAGAGAAACAAAAACCATTAATTTTTTTACATATTACGTGTCGATCATGATCAATTTAGTGGTCAAAACCCTTAATTTATTTCATCATCATTAGGTCTGTAAAGCTTTAACCAACGATTGTTTAAGGCTTGAATCGGTCTTGCGTTAGCTTCAACTTCCTGTTAGACCACAAGTTAAAATTAACATACATGTTTTATTTAAAACGTGCAAACCAATTATGATAGAATATATATGTAAAACTCACGTCATGGACTGCTTCATGGATTATACGCAATTGTTCTCGTGAAACCGTCCTCACCTAATAAATAATGAAGCAAGAAAACAATTTTTAGTCATCAATTTTTTTACTACAATAAATATGTAAATGTAAAAATATATAAACATTTTTACCTTTCGAATAATGGTCCAAGTAACATTTTGATCGCAAGGAGGAGTAGTAAGTGAACCAATATATCGATAATATTTTCTACTCCCAATTTTTATTTGTTTAGGATTTATTATTCCCGTACTTATTTCGACTCCTCTGGTAGAAGACAATGCTTTTAAATATGGTTCCATCTAATCACATATTTCAAAGAAAATAAGAACATGATGATTTATATCATGACAAAAGTGTAGGTTAACTTGCAATATTTGTTAAAGAAAATGTTTATTAACATACTTTTGCTAGAAAAGAGTCAGGGCGACCAATTTTGTATAGGATTCCAACCACTGCAACCTTTTTGTCTATACTTTGATGAACCAAGTGTAGCTCGAGATTAAATCTATGAATGTAGGAATAATATTAACGTCGGATAGAAAGATTAATTTATTGATAATTTAAATGAATTTCGGAGATGAAATTTCAATTTTGCCGTGGTAAAAGCAAAAGAATTTTTGATACCTTCGGCCATTAATGGTGTGTTCAGTGGGGGTGTGCCAATGAGCTTGATTTAGCTGATACTCGGTTCCATTTATATGAATATGTCCGGCTCCATCTACAAATCTCAAATGTATTTTTAAACATAAAAAGTTTTAATTCTTGGAATAAATATTTATATTCATGGAATAATAACTAGAGTAAAGTGTCATTTTCGTCTCTGTGGTTTGACTATTTTAGTCACTTTCATCAAAAAACTTTTTGTAGTCTTTTCGTCATTGACTTTTCAAAATGTAGTCATTTTCATCCAATTGACTAACTTCGTCTTCATTTTAACGTTAAATCAGAGACAATTTTGGTTAAATCATGGGTAATTTAGTTAAATTTTAACCTAAGAATTTCAAATCGACCCTTGACTTAACGTTAAAATGTAGACGGAGTTAGTCAGTTGGATGAAATTGACTAGATTTTGAAAAGTCAAGGACGAAAAAACTATAACTTTTTTTTGATTAAACTGACTAAAATGGTCAAATCACATGAACGAAAATGACACTTTCCTCTAATAACTATTAACGTTTGGATGCATGCCTACCATCATATCATGGCCCCGATTAATAAGGGTTGTATTAGCGGGTTTATAATCCATGTCAAGTCTTCCAAGTTTAGATGTCGTCTTAACCCTTTTATGAGTGAGATCAATTGGTGATTGCATGTCTCCATGATTACACATACTCCACTCAGGGTGGATCTCTCCCAAGTGGTGCGGGCCATTTGGACTGTTCACGTCATATGTGAATTCATGTTCATCATCCGTTCCACCAGAATTAACAACATATTTCAAGAACACAAAGTATACGCAATCAAACAAATAAAAAAGATAACCGCGTAATTTAAATTAAATCGTTTCAAAGACTCACCAACTTCTTGAGATATGGCCAAAGGTACACTAAAAGAGATGAAAAGAGCAAAGAACAATAAGCTTTTGTTATCCATTACTTTGTGCTTGTATTAAATGTTTTTAGGGTTTTTTTGTAGGTTTTTGATGTTTGCTCATCTATATAATATATATAGGGGACATGCATACAAACATAAAGGAGATGGGGTGGGTTTTGGGTTCAAAAAGGTTATGTGAATGGAAGAAATGGAAGCTTCATTTTGACCATAGACTATGTTTTATTTAACATGTATAAAGGGTTGAAAGGTGATAACACCAAGAAACTTTTCAATTCCACCGTATCACATATAAATATAAATAAACTATAGTCTAATTACTTGTTGAACAAGATCATAAGCATATGTAGTTAGAACATTTTTAAAACAATAGTTTTCTTCAAATATTTAAACCTATAATTATTCGATATATAAATTGGTGAGCTAAGTTTGTATTAGTTTCTAATTTTCAGATAAATCCTATAACTATCATTATCTTTTTTAGAGAATATATCATTATCTAATTTGGGTTAGAATTTCAAAATGATACATTAGTTTTGACTGTATATACCAACATCAAATATTGAGGTTTGAAAAATGTAATAAGATATTAATTTGTTGAAAAACACTCGTTTACTACGTTTGTGATGACGGAATACGACGTTGGAACAAATTTCACTTGTTTCTCGAAGCTTTCATATTGTTTTATATTCATATTTTGATCGGTGAAACGGATTATCTGGAATAATAACATGTAAACCCCCCCCCCCCCCCCCCCCCTTAACATGATAATGGAAACAATGGAAAGTGGAATTGTAAAATATTAGATAAAATTCAAAGCATTTACATATCAATGTATGACCATAGAAATCAGTTATTTAATATGAAACTATTTACCGTTGAAAAGTAACTTTTGAATTTTCTTATGTAATTTACTCACAAGAGAAGAAAAGTTTTTATTCAATGAAGTACGTAATAATTGTCTCACATGATGGTACAAAAGACGGTAACTTAAATACTTAACTTTTTTTTGAACGGCAACACTAGATATTCTAGGATAATTAGGTTTCTCCAGGGCAACACCTAGAACATATAGGGCAGCCAGGGTAAAGTTGTAACTTTACATCATTCCATTTAATGTTACAAATGAGTTGAAATTTTATTTTTCGTTAATTTTGTACACAAATATGTATTTTATATATGATATATATAATTATAGTTATGGTTTGTGTTCTATATGATGCGCACTTTACAACAAGCTAAATTATGTTTAAAATGAAGATAAAATGAATGAAATATTTAGACTCAAAATATCATGTTTTGAAATTAAACTTGAAATGAGAAAATCGGTAAGAGTTCTCTCTCAAAAATAGACGAAAAATCTAGTAGGGGTCATGGTCTTTTTGTATTACCATGACTCCTACGTACGCATTGAAGAGGGGCTAAAAATTTTGGTCAGATACATTTGTAAAATCTAAACTTGTGATGGCACACATACTTTGACTCCTACGCATGTGAAGAGGGGCTACAAAATAAGCTCGTGCCTTCGGGTTTTGTAGCAAACTAGTGGCATTTGCCCGCGCTATGTGGCGAGAATTTAATTGGTATCGGTTCTTTACAATATCAGTACGGTGCCGATACTCGCTATAATAACCGAAAGAGAAAACTTAAAAAACAAACTTGTGATATGTCTAAAAGGATATTGATACGTGTTTTACGTAGATAAAAAACCACAAAAGTTTCAGGTAACACTTTGGTTTAAGACCCATTTATTTTTTTTCTTCGATTATCCATTCACATTAAGCTTAATTATTAAATAACTACTTTATAAAGTCGATATTATTACCAATATTCTTTTCCTAGGAGAAATAGATCAGTGTCATAAAATTTTTGTTATAATTATATAAAAAAAAACTTAATTTCCAAATATTAAGTAAGAAATAGATAGCAATTAGAATTGGGTAAGAGTTTTTGATAAATAAGTAAGATATGTAAAGGAATTTGCATAAGTGATGGAATCAGGAAAAAAAAGTTTGTTTGAAAGTTTAAAATAACAAATTAAAAAAAAATAAAACGCTAAAAGTATTCTAACTTGTAAAATATTGTAGCGCATTATAGTAATATTGAATGGGCATATTCAACAAAATAACATAAGAAACACTAGTGTAGGGTGGGGTTCGAACTGGTCACCCCTCTTATAGCATAACATGATTTAACCACCTAGGCCAAGCTTTCAGTTGTTAATTATTTCTTACATATAGTATATAAATGTAAAGGAAGTTGGGTTTTTACACCACAGAGAGTGGCTGCGTCGACCGATCAGAGTAAGTGTGATGAATAGTTCATACCGACATTGGAAAATGTTGTTATTAAAAAATAATAATAATAATAATTTCTCCTACGAATTTGTATATATTTATAATGTAATATTGTTTCAAATATTTTCTTGTATCTATAATTAAAATGTTGTTCAAATTTGCTATTGTCCAATAGTTTAATCCTTGGGTTGTTTAAGTTGAAGCAAATAACATAGAAATGGTTAGACTAGAGTATGGGAACAAACATTATGTTAAACTTCAACAAAAATATGTTAAAGGTTGGGAGAAATAAACTAACTTAATCACTAAGTTATTATTATAACCTCTTGAACTTTAATATAATCTCTTCCAAACCACCCTTTCGAGATCAACCGTACTGCGCTTAATGTTGCTAACTTTATCAATCCCTCTCGACAACGACACAGTAGGTCGTCTTTTGTTGCACCAAACGATAACACTACCTCGCAACATAAACACGTAACTAGTTGTGGATTTTCTCGTACTCAAATCCCCAACGTAATCTGCATAACTATATCCGACAAGTTCTAGCTTCGAGTGTTTCTTGAACTTAATGTCATATTGCAAAGTCGTTTTCACATACCTTAGAACTCGACTCTCATCTTCCACGTGTGGCTTTCATGGCTTCGCATGTACAAGCTCAAGACACCTACAACGAAGGCTAGGCCCGGTCTTGTCAAGGTAAGATAGATGAAACTACCAATTATTTTCCGCTACATGGTGGCGTATTCTAGTACATTTTCTTTATCCACACACAACGTCACGACTATATCCAAGGGAATAGACGAGGCATGCAATTAAGCGTACCAAACTATACTAGAAAATCATAACAATATCGTTTCTAGTGAAGGACTAGATCATCGGCTCTGTAGTCAACTTCTAAACCAAGAAAGTGGCTTAGTCTTCCAAGATCTTTCATACTAAACATGGTCAAAGGTTCTCTTTCAACTGGTTGATCACTTCTTCATTGTCCCTGGTTGAAATTAGATCATGCATATAGAAGGATAATCGCAACATTAGTCCCGATTGGCTTAACAATCAAACTAGCATCAGCACACGCCATGCTAAAGCTATTATGATGTAGAAACTCGCTTATTTTTCTGAATCATAGCCTAGGTGATTGCTTCAAATAGTATAGGGTTTTCTTTAGTTTACACACGTAGTTTGGATGTTCATAGCTTCCCAATCCTATTGGTTTTTCCATGTGAATAACATGGTCCAAGTCACCGTGATTTGATACCGATTTTGCTTTTTTGTTACAATTATTTTTTCACTTATTTTGTTTCTCTACTGTAACTTTTAAAATATGGTTTTAGTATAAATTTTAGTCAAAACCAATTCATTTAACGTTTCGTCGTAAATTTTTAGCCATTTCATTAAAATTTTAATTCTTAAAATGTTAAATCTTATATTTCATAAGTTTTTTAAATGTAACGATTTTACACGGTTTTATCTTTCTATTAAATGATATTTTAAAATTCGCTTTCATTTTCTCAACATCCATTTCTATAACGACTTAATTTTTTCATAATTTTCAAATATACCATAGCCACATGTTTATTTTTATCTGTGTTTCAACATTCAAAACCGAGCTGTCACGACACACTGACACCTACCTTGCTACATCGCGCGAGTGGTTTAAAACTAGTTTCTTTCACATCACTACTAATAAAAAAATCCTCACAACTAAAATACAAACAGATATTATTCAAAGAATAATTGCCAAAATAAAGTTGTCACTAGTTCCTCAGCCGGCTCTTGATTATTTCCAAGTTAAATTATTTTTAAATAAATAAATTGTCTATTACATCACTCATGGCTTCTTATACCCTCCATTTTCACATTAATATGAGTTTAATTACTTCGCTATTATGGTTATGGTTATAACACAATGATAATATATTTTTTGTTTTTATTTATTATGAGCTCGATCTACACCCACGGACAAGCATCCTACAACCCAACATCATGCAGAGACGACCGTAACATTGCTCCGGGCACAAGGTACACTTGCCCTAACGCCTCGTCATCCAAGATTCCATGCCAAACTTTCTTGATTTTCCGATCAAACCCTCGTTTTCCGACCATCTCCGCCATCTCCGCCTTGTTCGGTCAGCCACCCGACACCTTACTTCAACTAAACCTGGTTCACGATTCACCTTCAGAAACTTTGTTTGTAGGAAGAGAAGTATTTATTCCCGTCACTTGTTCGTGTTCCAACGACTTCTTTCAAACACGAATCAACTATACGGTTACTGATAACACGACGGTTTCTGATACTGCTTGCGGGGTGTTCTAAGGGTTGGTTAAAACGGTTACGCTTCAAGAAGTTGTTAAGGTTGGTTATGTTCTTGATGTGCCTTTAAAATGTGCTTGCCCTATTAGTGACGACTATAAATATTTGGTCACTTATCCTTTGGTTTCAGGAGACTCAATAAGTACAATAAGTACTAAATTTGGTATTTCAAAATATGATATTTTGGCAGTTAACAATTTACAACTTGACACAACTGTTTATCCGGAAACAACCATTTTGGTACCGTTACGTTTGAAAGTAATTAATTTTATTGTAACGAATATTCAACCGCCATCACCGGGATTTCTTCCGACAAAACCACCGGTCGAAGGACATGTTAGATCGACGAAACTTAAGAAAGTGTACATTGTTGTTTCGATTATCGGGTTTGGTTTGGTGGTAGCGATACTAATCGTTACTTTTTTGTATGTAAACGCGTTGAATAAGTGTAAGCGTGACGTTTTTGTCATACCTTCGACTCGTAGAAGCTCTTTTACCTCGTTTTCAACACCTCCGGCTAGTTCCCCGCGGTCTAGGCCTAGCCCGGCCACGAGAAGCTCACCGTGTCACCCGATCTACTTGCTAGCATAAAGTACTCTTTGTATAATTTCACTATTGAGGAAATTAAAAGCGTTACGAAGGATTTTAGTGATGAGTGTAGAGTGAATGACGATACTTATCGAGGGTTGCTCGATGATGCGCGAGGGTTGATCAAAGCGATTGAATTCTCCGAAATACGACATGTGATTGATCTACATTCGAAAGTTAACCATGTCAATATATTGAAGTTGCTTGGGGTATGTTACAATGAGTCATCATGGTCATATGTTGTGTTGGAGCACCCGGCAAACATGAGCTTACACGATTGTTTGACGAACTCTTCACGTTTGACGTGGCAACGAAGAACACAGATCGCGTTTGACATCGCGATGGGGTTGCATTACTTGCATTATTGCATAGTCCCTTCTTATATGCAAACGGGACTATGCAGTGAAAACATCTTTGTGACGTCAAAATTTAGGGCAAAACTGGCAGTTTTGTCACGAAATTTGAATCCCACGATTATGGGATCAGCAACCATGATCCCGGGACTGGAGTATGAGAAGTTTGATGCTTTGAAGACGCTAGAGAAAGAAAATATTTGGGAATTTGGGATGGTTTTGCTTGAGATTTTATCCGGGAAAGTGAATATCGATACGACTTCATCGATCGCGTTCTTAGGAGGGGAGGGTGCCGAAGGAGGGTGTTTTGAGAACTTGAAGAGTTTTATGGACCCTTGTTTGAAAGAAAACTACCGTTTGGCTGAGGCATTGTGTTTAGGAGTATTGGCTAAAGCTTGTGTGGAACATGATCCTTTGCATAGGCCATCCATGGATGATATCCTCAAAGTCCTTGCTAGAATGGTATGATTTCAAATTTCATGGGTAAGAAACATAGATCTATGGGTACTTTTGCCGTTATTTAAAAGGAGATGTATAATATAAGCTTGTTTTTTCGCTAAGAACTGTAAAAACTACATAATGCATTTATACGTTACGATTGAAAGATATTTGAGTGTTAAAAAGAGAATGCGGTAAACAGTTATATTACCGTTTTATGCATCACCGTTAAAACAAATAGTTCAACTATTTATACGATTAACGCCACAGTTTTTTACTCAAAAATAGTTATATATCAAACGAAACTCTACCTTACCTTATATGACAAGATTACATGCTAATATGTACACAATGTTTTAATATATCTGTTTTACAATGTAAGGTTGTGTGTTTAAATATTTTCTCAATCTTCTATTATTAATATTTGGTATTTTGTTTATTTTCAAATAGATAAATATTTGTTGAAGATTCAAAATTTATTCAAAACATATTTAGATGTTAATTTATAGACTCATGAATTACTTAAATTAGAAAAAGTTAAATTATATCAATAAAATCATTTTCTATAATCATGTATATGTTAGCTATTTGTAGAGATACAAAAACAATATATTTTATTTTCTAAAGGGAAACTAACATTTGAGTTTGGTCTGGTGGTTTAATGATTTCGCTCCTCTATTACCAGCGTGGGTTCGAATCTTTCCTTGCATTTTGTTTTTGTGTTTAATAGGATAAATTTTTTTCCTACCCCTCACATGATTAAGTGATTTGCATTATATTTATTTACTTATTTATTTTTTTAAACCCACGATCCCACTCAATTATAGATCGTTTATTGAATTTTGCACGGAAATTTTATCACGATTTGTTGCTTTGAATTTAATTATCATGATAATCGAGCTTTCAGGTGTTTAATTTTTGAATAATTTTGTTTTTCTATAATAACTTTCGTTCGTTAATTTTTTTTAAACAGAGTGCGCGGCTGTGTTTATTTTTTTTTTCAAAGTTTCAATATATTTTCTTTTTAAACGGAGTTGTATTCAAATTCGAGTATTTTTCGGGATCGTAGTCTATAGCGAGTCCCGTTACCGTTACGATACCGTTATCAATATATTGGTACTATCGAAACCGGTATCGGTATTCGATCTCTTATATGGTTTTGGACAAGACGTACCAACAACGACCAAACATCTGTCGCGTGGCGCGAGAAAAAATAACTAAACTCCCGCAGAAGCGCGGGTAAAAAAACTAGTATTATTTAATAGTCGCATATGATAAAACATATAATTGTCAAATGGCCAGACGAATATGAAGACTAAATTGGACGTTTATGTAAAAGAAGGTGATTCTTAGGTTAAAATATATTATAAACGGAGTTTGACGTGTGAAAATCAACCGCTCAATAAAGTGAGAAGAAATATATGATAAAACATATAATTGTCAAATGGTGTACTTTCATTAAACCAATGGCTTTTCTCTTGAGATTAATGTTTTAAAAATCAGATCGTTAGTTGAATAGATACATTTGATGGTTCTCCGGCTCATCCGATCTTAAAAATCAACCGCTCAATAAAGTGAGAAGAAAGATTGACCATTTTCCATTAGTCTTCACTGATTTCGTCTCGTTCATTTAAAACCAGCAAAACCAGTCGGTTTATATGTGCTTGACCTATTAGCTAGTTGTCGTCTTGTCGAGCCAACGACAGTGACAACTCATGATATAACTGTAACTATTTTTTCAACATGGTTTTGAAAACATTACTTGAATAATCATAATGGGATGTAGTTTTCCTCTCTCGTGAAAGTTAGTTACATATGTAAATGAAAAATAAGTAAAACAAAATTGTATTTTATTATGCATACAAATAATTATACCCAAATAAATTAAATCATATATGACTTTAAGCTATAAATTTACAAAAAAATGTCACAAATAATTAGTTATTTTGTTGATCGTCAGGCCTATAAAGCTTTATCCAGCGGTTATTCAAAGGTTGAACCGGTCTTGCATTAGCTTCCGCATACTGTATCATTATTAGCAAAAATTAATACATGATATACTTATTTTGAGTATGCATGTAGCACTACAGCCAAATGTTAAAGATCATACATTCAACATATGAAATATTGATTAGGGATCTATCGTGTCACATGTGGCATGATCGAATTAATTTTTATATTTTTTTTATCTTTTACATATCTATACTATATAATAAATAAATGTTTCTCAATGGTCCATGTCGTCTTCATATTCACCGTTATAAAAAAATTTTCGTCTCTCTCTCATAATAAATAGACTTTCATATTTCAATAATAATATATTTTTAAACAAATTATTAATTATACTAATAAAACACATTTATTTTAAATATATCTCATATTATAAGAAACTTTGAAATGTAATTAACTTGTGTTTTCAATCAAATAGTAAATAAAAGTCAAATTATATTGAATAGTTTTTATGTGTTTTTTAAACTCAATCATATACTAATTTTTACATATTTTTTTTATTTTGTTTTCTATTGTTAGTATATGTGATACATTTTTTCAACTATAAGATACATATATAAAGATTTAAAAATTTTATATATTGATAAGTTTTCACCCTGTGTAGTACATAGGTTCTAAACTAGTCAATTCATATAATAAAAGATGTAGAAACTTACATCATGAACAGCTTCGTGAATTGCATAAAGTTGTTCCCGTGAAGCAGTTCTCACCTGTCATATTTCAAACCAAAAGTTGGATTTATTGACATATCCTACATTAATTTAAATGCTTATAGCATGGTGAAACTTTATTCAAATCGGTGAAAATTAGTGTACAAATAAATAAATAATAAAATAACTTTCGGTTGTTACCTTTTTAACAATAGTCCAAATAACGTATTGGTGGCATGGAGGAGTTGTAAGTGAACCAATATATCGATAATATTTTCTGCTTCCAATTTTTATTTCTCGTGGATCAATACTTCCCACGCTCATCTCAACTCCTTTAGCAGAAGCTAATGCTTTAAAATATGGTTTCATCTGATCACATATTTTGAAAATACGAATACAAAGAGTCCAAGATTAGAATCTCAAAAATAAATAATGATTGAATCATCATAAAACATAGACGACTCAACCTATTAAGTAAATCTATACTCTATAATAAATAAAGGTTTTTGTGAGATAAATTTATCCGCATCTCTCTCCTATTAATTGCATAAATTTTCTTTAGTTGTTTTTTAATAATTTTTGTTTTTCGCATCTCCTATTAAATAATAATGATTTCTATAATTATTTTTATAAAATATTTTTTACTCAAAAAAATATAGGTTTTTTCTTAAAACATTTTTAGAAATTAAACATTTATTTCATTCTTTTTATAAAAGTAACTATATGACGTTTATAAAACTTGTATTTTTAAAAAAGTAACTAAATGGTAACTATATGTAATATGTAAATATTTATTATTAAGCATATAACATTGCATTTATTCATTGTATTTATTCAACCCGTGTAATACACGGGGTTTCTAACCAAGTTTTCTTATAAATGTGTCAGAATTCCATCATAAGAAAATGGTTGTGTCAGAAATACGTCGTAAATTTTCTTTAAAATGTGTCGAAATTGCGTCGCAACAGTAAAAATAAAAATAAAAACAAAATTGTGGGTTGTGTGGCAACTAAATTAAATAATTAAAATACAAATACAGTTTTAATATTTGAAAAAAATAATACCGTATTTATAATTGTGTCGGAAAACTGTTGGAAATTTGCGACGACAAATTTTGTCGCAAATCTGTCACAATTTGCGTCAAAATTGTGTTGCAAAGGCATTTCCGACAGACACATTTTGTCGGAATTGTGTTGTATTTTCCTGTTTCTGACGCATTATGTCGTCGCAAACCTATCATTTTTCTAGTAATGTTCATAAAAAAATTATTTAGATAAAATTTATTTTAAATAATTTTTCATGATCACAATAATTTTTTTTATATTCGTTTTAAGTAACATATTGACATCAGTTAATACTGGGGTGTAAACGAGCCAAGCCGGCTCGCAAGCTACTCGAGATCGGCTCGTAAAAAGCTCGAGCCTAAAAATAAGCTTGTTTAGTAAACGAGCCAGAGCCTCACTTCTCAAGCTCGAGCCGGCTCGCGAGCCTTATATTTACATAATTTTTTAATTAATATATTAAATACATATTTATAAAATAATACCTAGTATACATAAAATTATGATAAAAATAACTAACTAATATATGTTATGTTATATGTAAAAATTATAATAATTTTTTATAAAAATATATATAAATATATAGAAATTAATTAATAAATAATAAACGAGCCGTGCCCGAGCCCGAGCCGAGCTTGAGTTTGAACAACTATTAACGAGCCGAGCCCGAGCTTTAGAAATAAAGCTCGAATCGAGCCGAGCCGAGCCTGAGCTCGAGCTCACAACAAGTTAAACGAGTCGAGCTCGAGCCTGGTCGAGCTCGTGCTCGACTCAGCTCGTTTACATCCCTAGTTAATAGAAAGAACCTAAACCCATTACTTTTGCACAGATGAGTAATTAAGAACTATAACTAAAATTTTAATATTAAAAAAAGTTAATAAATTAACATACCAATGATAAAAGCGAATCAGGTCGACCAATTTTGTACATGATTCCAACTACTGCAATTTTTCCATCTGTACTCTGATGAACCAAATGTATCTCCAGATTATATCTACACATGTAGCAAACATTAATATCATTATATTATTTTTGTCTAGATTTAAATAATAAATATTCTGGTTAATTTTTTTATGTAAAATAAATATGATAATAATACATTACGGTACCTTCGGCCATTGACGGTATGCTCGCTAGGGGTGTGCCAATGAAGCTGGTTAAGCTGATAGTCCGTTCCGTTTATATAAATATGTCCTGCTCCCCCGCTCCATTTCAACTGTAATTAAATTGATCAAAGATCAATTGCGGTATCCATCACTAACTTTAAAAATTAATTATACGCAGTGGCAGATTCAAGAATTTTTTTTTTCTTTTGATGACGTTACTTTTCAGTTTGGTGAATCGATTGTAAAAGGTTTGTCGGAAGTTTGTGGGAAATGTTTGTCGGAAATGTGTCCGTTGGGGAACCCTAGTTTTCGTGGGAAAGTTGTCGGGAATCTGTTTGTGGGGAAATTGTTGGAAATGTTTGTCGGAATTTTGTGGGAAATATTTTCCCACAAAGTGTTTTTTTGTCAGAATTTCGTGGGAAACGCTGTTTTCTGACGACTTTCCCACAAAAATTGTTTAATTTCAAGTAGTGATCATTATGATCACTTGAGTGTACATAACACACAAAAAAGTTATTAGATCTAACCCTGATTGTACGTACCATCATATCATGGCCTCGATTAATAAGAGTCGTGTTTGCAGATTTATAATCTCTATCAAGCCTTCCAAGATTAGAAGTCGTTTGAACTCTTTTATGTGTGAGATCAATCAGAGACTGCAAGTCTCCTTGATTACACATACTCCACTCTGGATGGATCTCTCCCCAATGATCCGGCCCGTTGGGACTGTTCACATCATAAGTGAACTCATGTTCATCATCTACACCACCATTAACAAAAAATTAAGATTTTGAAATATATACAACTAAACAAAGAAATTAGAAGCTCACCAACTTCTTGAGATGTTGCAAAAGGCACACACAAGATGATGAAAAGAAGCTTAAGCATGAAGATTGAAGAAAATCTTGAACTTTTGTTAGCCATTGCTTTCTGGTTATATGATATCTTTTCGGTTGATTTTTGCTTATGGATGTGTATATATAGATATATAGTTAGAGAGGGGGGGGGGGGGGGTAGGGGTTGGTTTCAAGGGTCAAGAGGAAGGTATGAATGTAGAGTACATTGACCAAAAAGGCAAAGACCGTGTTTTAATTGGACTTCAATTTTCTTTGTTTGTAATGAGTTTTTTTTTTACAAATTTCTTCATGGGTCTTGGCTTGGCAGGTGAATTTTGAAGTTTGTGAATGCGAAAATAAAAGACGTGTCAATTTGAAAACACCAAGTGTACAACTCTTGAAGCATTTGGTACACGTCTAGTTATTTTACACTTGTGAGAAGACAAATATTTGAATGTTTATGATAAGTTAAATTCAAACAATTATTATTTTAGTCCTTTCTTCATCCATGTGCTTCTATTTTGTTTTTGCATTCGAATGTGCATAAATTTTGATTTCACACTATTCCTAATTATAGCTTTTAAATAGACAATTGTTGTAGGTTTTATATATTAAATAAACTTTATTTGGATTTCAAAATTGATTGCAATCCCTAATATTCTAGTTCTAGAACGCAATCGGTATCCAAATATTGATTTTGAAACCCTAATGGAAGATATATCATGTGTTGATCCTAATTGGAACCCGCTATTTTTATTTTTAAAAATCAGACACCAGAATGTTTTTTGAAGATATGTGTTATCTAAACCGTGTCAAATTACCCTACCAATCTGGAACGAACCCTCAACGTATGAGGAAAACCCACAACTGGGAAAACTCACTGTCTCAACCCAAATAATTGCTCCTGGCAAAACTCGAACCCAAGACTTCTATTATAGGAAGTCTTGAAACCCGCTATTTGAATTACAAAAACTTTGATTTAAACAGTATTTAATAATAAATATTGTAAATTAGCCTTAAACACTAATAGGGTTAACCCTTTCTATTATTTAAGAATCTGAATTGGTAAATTAAAACCATGAACTATACTCCGTGAATAAATACTTAAGCTAACAAATATAATTACCAAAATAAACCAAATGCAACTTTACATTTTGTAAAAATTATAAAATATAAAAAATTATTACGTCGGTAATTTAACCGATTTGGCTAGTTTATAATTATACAAATAGTATATCAAATCAAAGTATAAATATAGTAGCTACAAATCTATACTATATAATAAATAAAGGTTTTTCAATGACACGTGTCGCCTTTACATTCATTCTCATTAATTTTTTTTCCGTCTCTCTCTCTTATTAAATGCACCTTCTATTTTTAACAACAATATATATTTAAATAAATATTAATTATACCAATAAAACACAATTATTTTAAATTATCACTTATGAAACTTTAAAAATCTAATTATTTAACTTTTATTTTCAATGCAATAATAAATGAAAAACAAATTACATTAAATAGTATTTAATTTATTTTCGCAACCTAATCATATATTAGTTTTTGTATATTTTGAGTTTTGTTTTCTATCATTAGTATATAAAATCTTTTATTACATGTGTAAAATATACACATAAATATTTAAAAATTTTATTTATTAATATTTTTCACCCGTATGTATACACGAAATCTAAACTAGTAGTATATCAAATCAAAGTATAAATATAGTAGCTACAATGCTACGCCTAAATAACGTGGTTACGTAAGCACTTATCTAGGATTTTGTCCTTATAGTCAAAACAAACTCTAAAAACACATAACACATTTTTTGTGTGTTTTTACACGAAATATTACAAGCAACTAAAGCAAACATTTTAGGCCTCAAATTTTAGGGGCCCCAAAAATGAAAAACTACTTTAATTTGTATTCTCAACTTTTGTGTTTTCAGAGAGAAACGATAATTCACAACTTTTATGTCAACATTATACGTTTTGACGCTCAATTAAATTACATTTTAAAAATTTTAATATATTTATAAAACTTTCACAAAAGACCTCAATTTCAACATTTGTTTTGGACCACAAAATATGTTATCCGGCCCTGCTCCCACCCAACACACACCACCACCATCCTCTCTTTCCTAAAAAATGTTCAATACCGGCCTACCATGGATGCAGTTTTGAATCAAGAAAACAATGATGCTTGACAGGTGTCGAAAAAAGGTTAACCTGTTGTGGAATTTGACACCATTAATTAGTTTTTTATTTTAATGAGTTTTACTAAAAGTGGTGGAAGGTACGTAGTTGTTGAGTTTGTTAGGAAATTGACGTTTTAAAACCAATGGTCTTGTCCTATTGTCTTAAAATATTGAACACTTTACTTTGAAACATATGTATTCTTACGATCACTTAATTACAATTGCATCATATATTTTTTTAGAACCAACGAATAGTGCTTAAGGGGCATCTCCCCTCTATTTAAGAGATGGGGGACTAAATTGTAAGGCTTCGAAAACCCAGGAGGTCTCATGCATTGGATTTACTCCTTTACATATAGTTCTTAAACTTAAAACTTCATTCACGCAGCAAAAACTTCAGTACAAAACATGAACTTGTCAAAACAATTGAACATTTACTTTACATAGTAAACTTTCAAACATAACATAGAGGGATGTCAGATCTTCGACGACCGGGTAACTCTTCACTACGAGACTTTCACTTGTAACATGTGTACCATTTGAACAAACCGCATGTATATTTATGGTCTGAATGCTTATCCATAAAAACTTCTATGCATTAAAGTATTTAATACATGTTTTACCATTTTCGTAAACAAAATCGTTTGTAAATTTTGAAAGCATTAAACGTATTCACCTTTTGAGAGTTTAATAAAGACTTTGGAAGAGTTAGCTCCTAAGCACGCAACACCATAGCTCTAACTTTTAGACTTGATTTCTCAAACAAAATCCTAGCGTTATCTTTAAGTAGAGGAACGTCGGTTAAGCTAGTGTGCGTCGTTTAAACGAGAGTCAAGTATTCTGAGAGTGAGGTGTGTTAAAAAGGATTATGGGTTCGTTCTCTGGGAAATTTGAAATGTTAATTGTGAATTGAGGTGTGAAAATCGACTAAGCTTGGACTCCCAATTTATAGGCTACAATCGATCTCATGACGGACCGTTATGAGGGGTAACAGTCCGTCATCGCCATGCTGTAACAGACCGTTATGGTTTGGTGACGGTCCGTTACCGAACTAGGGTTAGCGAATCAGTGAGACACGTGTCAGCTTCTAGTTGCGTTAGGGGTTTTTGCGGCGTAACACGGTTCGTTATAGGGTTACACTAGTCAAATCTTCGCGTTGAGTCACATGGACACATGTCAGCACATCCATTACTTCTTGACCCCGTAACGTACCGTTACCATCTGTGACGGTCCATTACCACCTACTTTTGCAAAATATTCACTTTTTAACCCTTGTACTTTAGGTTAATTGTCGAATCAACCCTAGGTTTTATTTTTTGTTCAAATTGGGACCCGTTTTAGATGGGTGTTACAGGTTCATGAACCAAAAAATCAAGCAGTCACCCCTACCCACAAGGGTTGCGGTGGTGTACTCGTCGAATCTGCCTGAACCTTATCTCGAACCCGTGAATACCCCCTTCCACCCTTAGAGATAAGAGATAATTGATAGATACATTATCTTATTTATTGTCTCTTTATATTAGAGACTATGTTAGAAACTCGTGTTTTACACACGAGTTGAATAAATAAAATATTAAATAGTTAATAATGAAGAATTAAAAATTATAAATGAAAGGTTAAATAGTAATGATAATTAAATGAAATATTAAATAGTAATGATGATTTAAGAATTAATAAAAAATGTTAAATAGTTATTAATAAAAAAAATAAGAAAAAAATTAATTTTAGCCTCACAGAATAATTAGTTATTTATTAGGTGTAGAAGATTGGTATTTCTATATTTGTTGAAAAGCACGTGAAAAACAATACCATTTAAGAATATGCATGATTATTATTTATTTCTTTATTAACGAGACATAAAATAAGAGTATATAATAAATCATACAATATATAATGAAAAGTAAACACAAACAAAATATATTATAATAAATAGTAAATTGTGTGATCATGATCACAGAATGCCTTAATTTACTTCATCATCATCTGGTCTGTAAACCTTCAACCAACGATTATTCAAGACTTAAATTGGTCTGGCGATAGAATCAGCTTCCTATTAGATCATAAGTTAAAATTAACAAACATGTTTTATTTATTATCATACCGTTTTAAGAAAGGAATCAGGGCGACCAATTTTGTATAGGATTCCAACCACTGCAACCTTTTAGTCTATACTTTGATGAACCAAGTGTAGCTTGAGATTAAATCTATGCATGTAGGAATTAATATTAACACAGGATGAAAGATTAGTTTATTGATAAATAAAATGAAATTCGTAGATGAAATTTCAGCTTGCTTTGCTATGGTACGTAAAATTCGAAAGAAATTTTGATACCTTCTTCCGTTAATGGTGTGTTCAGTAGGGGTGTACCAGTGGGCTTGATTAAGTTGATAGTATGTTCCATTTATATGAATATGCCCGGCTCCACCTATCCATCTCATCTGTATAATTTTACGCATCGGGTTATTAATAACTATTAACTTCGGATGATGAAAGTTTAAGTGTGGCATATGAATGCCTACCATCATATCATGGCCCCGATCAATTCGTGATTGCATGTCACCATGATTACACATACTCCACTCAGGGTGAATCTCTCCCCAGTGGCGCGGGCCATTTGGACTGTTCACGTCATATGTGAATGTTCATCATCTATTCCACCATAATTAACAACATATTTCAAGAACACAAAGTATACATAATCAAACAAATCAACAAGACAACCACATATATTGAAATTAAATTGTTTAAAAGACTCACCTACTTCTTGAGATATTGCGAAAGGTACACCAAAAAAGATGAAAAAAGCAAAGAACAATAAGCTTTTGTTATCCATTACTTTGTGCGTACATTAAAATGTTTTTAGGGTTTTGTATAAGTTTTTGATGTTTGCTTATCTATATATTTATAGGGCATACAAAGGGGGTGGGGCAGAGCCGGTCCCAAGGATTCGAATGCCCTACACGAGCCCAAAAAAAGACCCATAACGAAATATATCTATATCTGTTTTATACTATATAATAAATAAAAATATTCGATTCCACGTGTCATCTCCATATTTTTTCTCACCATTTTTTTCTGTTTCTCTCTACTATTAATTACACCTCCTTTTTTAGTAATGATATATTTTTAAAGAAAGTATTAATCTATACTATATAATAAATAAATGTTTTTTAGTGCCACATGTTGCCTCCATATTCATTCTCACCATTTTTTCCCGCTTCTCTCTCTTATTTAATGCACTTCTATTTTTAATAATAATATATATTTAAAGAAAAATACTAATTATACTAATAAAACACATTTATTTTAAATTCTCTTTTATTATAAGAAACTTTAAAATTTAATTATTTAACTTTTATTTTAATCAAATGGTAAATGAAATTCAAATTACATTAAATAATAATTAACGTATTTTCAAAAACACAATTATATATTAATTTTTACATATTTTGGGATTGTTTCTATCCTTAGTATATATAATATACTTTTACATTTGTAAAATATATACACAAAGATTTAAAAAATTTATATATTGATATTTTCAGTTTTCACCGTGTGTAGACACGGGATCTAAACTAGTTATACTAATAAAACACATTTATTTCAAATTATCTCTTATTTTAAGAAACTTTTAAAATTAATTATGTAACCTTTTTTCAACCAAATAGTTAATGTAAGTCAAATTATATTAGTCATTTAACTTGTATGCAAAACTCATCAAAACTACGTCGTTTTGTTTAAAACCCATTAAAATTAATTTAATTTTTTTATTATAAGAAACTAATTCCATCAGTTTTATCTCCCATTCTCCATAAATTTTCGCTACAAGTCTTTGTATTGATCTTTGTCTTGTTCATCAATTCTACTAGTTTTATTTACGATTCTCCATCAATTTAAGAAACTAAAAATCAATTAATGTGAAACCCAAATATCACTATTATGTCTATGTATTGATCAGGGTTTTCTTGATTTGTGATTAATTTTGTGAGTAGAATGAAAATTGTAAAAGTAAATGTTTAAATTGCTTTCAAATTTTATAATATGTTAGAATGAAAAGAAATATATGGAACTTGGAAATGTAGTTATTTAGAAGATGAATATGTTGTTATGGACGTGAAATCTGAGATCAAATGAAGCTAAAGACTTGAAGCAATTGAAATCAATGGGGTTTTTAAAAAGTTGATCCCACATCGACACTTGAGGAACTCTCTCAACACCCTGACCTCTCTATATAATGGTAAACCCCTACCACATCAACCAGGAGATAAACAATGAAGCCATCCCCATTCTATGGCTCTAGGACTCCAGGTTTTATAAAGAGATAACATAAATAGAATGAAGTTTAAAGAAGACGGTACTTTTATTTCATAACTGTTCTTTCAAATGGAAGAACTTCTTGATATTTACATCTCCCCTTAAGAGTGGAGTTTTACTCACATATTACAGAGAAAATACATTGATAAATTGGTTTTTTCTTGCGAAATTGTTTATTTTTTAAGAAAGAATTTCTTAATATGAGATTTAAGGAAAAATGAGTAAAAAAAATATCTAAGAAGTAGAAAACAATTATGAAAAAATACCTTGGTTATCATCGAATCCATCCCATAATCTCAACCCCCCTTTTGTAATATCAACCCCTGTAATATTTGAGTAGTTTCCCTCTTAAGGGAAAATGTTGTAATATATATCAAGAAGTTCTTCGTTTTAGAAGAACAATTATGAAATAAAGAATTTCCTTTTATCATTATCCTACCTCTGAATTTTGTTATAAAAAATTCTCTATATAATGGTAAACCCCTACCACATCAACCAGGAGATAAACAATGAAGCCATCCCCATTCTATAAATCAAATCAAGTATTTGATCTTAAAGTCTTGCTCAGTTTAATGCTTAATGGGGAGTGTATATATATAAATATATATTGGGCCCTTTCAAATGTTAGGCCCACTACAGATGTGTTGTCCGTAGGCCCAATGGGCTGGCCCTGGGGTGGGGTGGGGTGGGTTTGAGGTTCAAAAAGGTTATGTGAATGGGAGACGTAGAAGTTTCATTTTGACCATAGACTATTTTTTATTTAACATAAATAAAGTTTGAAAGATGGAAACACCAAGAAACTTTTCAATTCCCCACATATATCCCCACATATATCAAACATAAACATTAATATTTTTAACTATTATATAGATTTTAGTCTAATTACTTTCTTGAACAAGAGCATAACCCTTTATGGTTACAACATTTTAAATCAATAGTTTTCTTCAAATATTGAAATATGTTTTAAACCTACAAGATCATAACCCCCTGTCTAACCTGGATCCCCTGTAATTTTTATCACAAGTGGGATTTGAACCCAAGACCTCCCCGATTTAGAGAAGTCTTGGGTATACACATTTGCCACTAGACTAAGCTAGTGGTTGTACGACCATACACATGTTTTTAAACTAAGAGCATTCAGAGTAGCTTCCTTATCCCTATCTTTATAATTACACTAAAACTACTATTTTTTCTCTTATTTTTAATTAAATAATATTTTTTATACATTTATCATATATTTTCTCTCTCCTTCACTCACAACCACTTTAAAAAAATATTAAAAAACTTATACAGGTGAATAATGTTCTTCCAAAATATACAGAAAATTTATACCATTTTTTCTCTCCTTCACTTACAATCACTTTAAACCATCCCTAAAATATAAAAAACTTACAAACAAACATATAAAGAAGCTGATGTAAATCCTACTATGAAAAGTTACGTTTGAATTTTCCTTTGTTATTCGGATAACATTTTAAACAATCAAAATAGAAACTTCAACGCAACTTTATAAACATAAATAACCGAGTCTATATCGTCTTTCCTTGACAAAACGTGATTAAAAGACGATTGGTGTTTGTTAAACAAACCCTAGCCTCTCTCAAGAAGCTTGATCGACAACCTTCTTTCTTCTCTGCTTTAGAAGCTTAGCAACCTGCAACATATTGTTTCAGGTTTGTTAGTCGTTACCACTATCTGTGATGACTACAAAGCCGCTGTTATCGTCTTCTTTTATTTCTCTTCTTTGTTAGTTTACGCATTTGGTTCAAACTCATGATTAAATAATGAGTTTTAAGGTTTTTGTCATGGTATCAGAGCCTCGATGCTCTTGATCCAATTTTAATCAAATAAAATCTGTTAGTTTTTTTACCAAATCCGTGCGTGAAATTTCTAAGCTAGGGTTTCTGGTGTTTCGATCTGTTCTTTACCAATCGACTGTTTTCACTTATGTGTTGCTTAAATTTGCTTTGATTTCAAGAGAAAAGAAACATGTTAGCTTCAATTTTATGGATCTCTATTAAATTAGAAGAAATCTATGTAACTTTCTTTTCCATCCATATATTTTTTTATAAAACTCTGATTTTTTTAACAAAATGTCTTCATCCGATTCTAGCATTTTTGGTTTGTCTTCGAGATTATCCGATTCTAGTGGTTTGGATGATTTTCTTTCCGACACTTCCGAATCAAGTGGCATTGAGTTTTTGTCCAAAGTTGCCGCTGCGGCTAGCGAGCTTGAGGATACGGCAAAATCAAAGAAAAAATGTGTACACCGTGATCGTGATGTTGTTAACACAGTTATGTTATTTTATTTTGTTATCGTATTTTTTTAATTTGTAACTTGTTATTGTATTTTGTTATTTTTAGTTGTCTTTTGCATTGTTAATTAATAAAAAAAAGTATGTTTTTGTATTTATATGTAAATTTTTTTTAAAAAAAAAGTTTGTGAGTAAATGAATTAAATGAGTAAGGTGTTTTCAATGAAATCTGAGTAAATGAGTATTTTTGAGTTGTCAGAATTCTATTTGGTAGTTTTTGTGAGTAAATGGGTAACCACCCCTTTCACCTAGTAACAGTTTAATTTATAGTGGTTAGACTCGTACAAGTCACGAGTCGACTCAAAACGAGTAATTGACCAAGTGTAGTTGACTCGTACAAGTCAGAATTTTAGAAGATGAAACACCATTTTTTTGCTTCTTTAATGGAGAAGGAGAAAGAGAACGACAAGTATTTGGGTTTGCACTAAAATAAATATATATAAAAATATATATTATCACACATTTTATATTATCGTGACTCTTACGAGTAGAATCGCGATTCGAAAAATAGGAAAACGAGTCACAAGTCGAGTCGCTAGTTAACAAGTATGATGTACATGACTTTCTGTTTGATGTAATCTGTTAAATTTCAGATTCCAAGTATCGCGGGTACAGGGAAAGAACCAATTCAAGCACAATCTCAATCAGTTATATCAACTGCAAGAAAAGAACCAATTCAATCTCAATCCAACTCTTCAGTTCAATCAACTGGAAGATTGAAGAGGGATAAAGCATCGAAGAATGTAACTCTATCCGTTGATGAAAAGGGAAGATAGATACTCGTATGTAATTTTTGTCAAAATGTTATCCATGTTGGCGGAAATGGGACTGTTTTTCTATTGCATGCTAGGACTTGAAGTATGAGCTTTGACATAGACCTACATCGACAACCGGATGAAAATTAACTTAGACCAAAGGTTTGATAAGGGTGAAGGGGTGTATTACCCATTTACTCACCAAAATTGCCCAGTTGAATTATGTTACCTCAAAACTATTCATTTACTTAGATTTCATTGAAAACACCCTACTCATTTACTCACCCACATTTTTGTTTTAAAAAAAATAAACATTTAAATATAAAAGGTGTGTGTGTGGTGAGTGGTGGTGTCCACTAGAGAGTGATGGTTGTCATCCGAGTAAAATCACTCGGGCATTTAACCCGAACAAGCAACTCGAGGTGATGGGGGCGGTGTACCCAGGTTACTCGGAGCCCATCTCTCCTACCCGGATGGGCTTGAGTAAGACGCCCCTTACACCCTAAGTGGTATTTGCTGATCATTTTACAAAATGCTTGGACTCAAAAGTAGTAACAGGTAGATAAACTGTTTTGCTTATGTTTACATCATAACTACAGCAGTGATTGTCATTAGAAGTGTAGTCAAAAGGTTGATTATTTTTCTGTTTTTCATGCGGTTGGTGAGTCCGCTTCTTGTTCTCGTTTATACCCTCACTTGCATGATGCAAGAAACTTTGTTGACCTGTTAAAAAGATATTAATACCTGCTGTCTTGAACAGAGCCCTTTTTGCAGTTGTGGTTAAAGTTGGAATACAACATATAATCAAAAGTTTTTAACTTTACAATTTGAAGATCAAAGTCTATTTCATTTGGCAAAAAAAAGAAACAAATTAACAGTTAACCATAAAGCTAGCAATATATATTGCAAAGAAAATTAGATTTTTAAAATGCAAAGAATTTTGTAAAAAAAGTTGCAATATTATCTACTTAATAATAAATATTTACATATTACATATTTATGACATATTACATAGTTTTTTAATATAAATTTTATAAACGTCATATAGTTACTTTTTAAAAATGCTTTATAAAAATAATGAAAAAATGTTCAATTTCTAAAAATGTTTTAAGAACAAACCTATATCTTTTTAAATAAAAAGTGTTTTATAAAAACAATTATAGAAATTATTATTATTATTTAAAAGGAGAGAGACGAAAGACAAAAAAATATTAAAAAACAATTAAAGAAAACTTGTGCAATTAATAGGAGAGAGACTAGAAAATTTGTCTCACAAAAACATTTTATTTATTACAGAGTATAGATTATAATACAACAAATTTGTATTGCGCTATATCAATATAATGAGACGATGACTCTTCCTATTACAACAAATTGAATTCACTACATCATGTAATCATGATGATCCGTTGTGTTTCAAATGCTAGTCACTTTTGTTGATATTTCTTATCTTCCACTTTAATAATGGAAAGCTTCTATTTATTGTCGGTTTCAAAAAAGAGAATTGAAACAATAATTTATCATAAAATAACTTTGCGTTTGAATATTATGGTGAATTGTTTATCAAGATGCAACGAGTAACATACATTATCAACGTTTTTATTAAACTTACTCCGTTTTCAAATGCTAGAAATCATATTTGTTATTGAACATAATTGTATATGATAAAAGAGAAACAAAGTTTTAGTATTTAAAAATATTTTTATCCATGAAATAAAACACATTCCATCGCTATAGTGAGTACACAATAGTCACTATATATCTTCAAAGATGAATCTATTACGGTTTTACAACACTTGTCTATAATCTTCGTCGATGACCCCAATCTTTCAAAAACACACAACGGTTTATTATCACGACACTTCTATGACTCGTGTCTATCTAATGAGTGTTTCTACACACAAACCACAAGTTAACTACCGTGTGGGTTCAGTTCGAACCTTTAAATTGTGATCTAAATTCTAATTGTTTGATTCAAGAGTACATATAAGGTAATCAATAGTTATTTCTCAATAGTCAACCATATATGAAACTAACTTACTATTTGGGGCTGTTTGGCAAATGTTGAAACATTAAGTACTGAATCATTAAAATGTCAATGCTGAACCAATAAGAGGTAAAATGAACCACTAAGAGGTGGACTGTTAGCGAAACAAACACCCTTTATCTCTGAACGATTCAGATGTAGTCTCTTAATAGAATCATTAGGAGGCTACCAAACAACCCCATTTA
The DNA here is from genome assembly GCA_023525975.1 of Smallanthus sonchifolius. Taxonomy (NCBI): domain Eukaryota; kingdom Viridiplantae; phylum Streptophyta; class Magnoliopsida; order Asterales; family Asteraceae; genus Smallanthus; species Smallanthus sonchifolius. The sequence continues at coordinate 51,168,300 of CM042045.1, forward strand.
TTTTAAAATTTTCTCACCATTTATGGCCATTGGTGGAAAGTTTCCATTTCTAGAGCATCATTAAAAACTTTTATTATTGGTGAGTATAGTTTTCCCACTTAATATTGCCTCATATGATACACAACCCATGTTACCCACGCACAAAACCCTCTCTTATTCCACGTCCCTATAAAAGCAACTTCAACTTACCTTCACTCATCACCAAGACACTTAACTCTATAAGAAATGAGGTTTTTCGTAGTTGCTCTCCTGGTGGTGTTAGCGATGGCCACCACCTCCTGTTTGGCCATTGAACACCACCGGAAAACTTTGACGAATGCAACAAGTCACAAGATTTACCAGCGAAAGATGAAAGAGAGTGTAGACAACACGGTTAATAACCACCACTACATTCCCCGACAGGACTATGGCAACGGTGGTGGCGGCTCATCCGTCGATGCAAGCCTAGATAACCACCATCACCTTTCAATACCAGACTTCAATAATGGTGGTTACACCGGCGGCGACAACAACAATGATATAAACCCTTGAAAGTATATAGTATTACACCCTAGGTTGTATGTCCTGCTTATGAGGTTGTACTTTTTACTTAAATGGTTGTACATTATGTTGTAGCAAACATAGATAGAAACCTTGTACTATTTAGACGGTTGATCGCTTGTAACATACTATAAAATAAGAGAGATGACGTCGATACTAGGTTGTATGACTTGCTCTAAAAGGTCATTATTTCCTCTGTTAAAAAGTATGTGTCTCACTGTTTAATAAACAAGAGGGGTGCCTGTGTGATCCGGCAGAAAAACAACACACTAACACAGACACCGGTAAAACACATAATCACGTATTATTATTTTTTCAAATTAAATTAACAATATCATATTCAAATTAAAGAGAATAAAATACTCGATTTTATAGTGTATTTTTTTTAATATTAACATATGAAAAAGTACCGTTTAAAAATCGTGAAAGAAAGTTGGTTCCTGTTAAGCACCGGGTTCGCTGTTAACAATAATGAAATGACTTTTTGATGCAACTTTTTTATTTACAAAACATTGGTGGTGGTTTGTTATAATTACAAACTTTTGGGGGTCACAAAAGCAATATTCTTTAAAACATTGTTCTACCAAACACCAATACGACGTCGTATATTACACTTTTGTTTTTCCGCTAAACCCCGAAACCCTAATATAAGTTCTCATATCAACAATCCTCACATTTCTCTCCTTATCCACAACCAAAAACTCGCATAATCTCCCATGGCGTCTGCCAATGCAATCTCTACAGCTTCAATCCTATCTTCTCATAAGAAGGTAGTCAATTTTACTACGATTTAGTTCAATTACTCTTCAATGTACGTGTTAATTGTGTTTTCTGTGTGCAGGGGAGTGTGATTGATGGTAGTAGGAGAATTGTTCACTTACAGACCGTTCAGAAGATGAGACGATCGAATCGGCGGTTTGCCGTTCGAGCTGCCGCTAAAGATATTGAATTTGATCAGCGTTCCAGGGCGGCTATGCAGGCCGGAATCGATAAACTTGCCGACGTCGTTGGACTTACTCTTGGCCCTAGAGGTATTGAATTTTCATTTCGTGTTAATTTGGATTCATTTCATGGATGATGGATTTGTTTGGATTTAGTCAGTTAGATACTTACAAGTTATAACCAACGTGTTCAGAACCAGACTCGACTAGACAGGCTGCAGTAGAGGTGAATTTAAGAACCAAATGACATTATAAAAAATATAAAAAGTATTTTTTATTTTTACATGAATTTGCAATTTTAATTATAAAAAAAATAAAAGTATTTTTTGTTTTTACGTGAATTTACAATTTTAATGACATGAAGTTTTAAATAAATAAAATATAGAATTTGGAGTATTAAATTAGTTAAAGTTAAGATTTTGAAAGGAAAAATATTAAAAAAGTTGGATATCCTGTCCGGTTCACCTGGTTAATCTGTCCGACTGGTTTAAAGGAGAACTGTTTAAGTAGGCATAGTGGGACCGGTGCGGTTCTGAAAACACTGCTTATAGATAGTTATAAGTAGGGGTGTAAACGAGCAGAGCCGAGCCCGAGCCTGACACTAATCGAGCTTGGCTCGTTGGATTATCCTGAAGCTCGAGCTCGGCTCGGTTCGAGCCTATAGATTTTGGCTCGAGCTCGGCTCGTGGAGTGAAAACAAAGCTCGAGATCGGCTCGGTTTCATTCATGACGATTAAACGAGCAAAAGCTCAGCTCGAGCTCGTTTATAGGAAGCCTAGAACGAGCCAAAGCTCGCTTGAGCTCGATTTGGGGGGTTAAATTGAATAGTATATTAAATATATAAGAAAATAATATAAAATTTACTAGGCTCGTTAAGGCTCGCGAGCCTAAACGATCTTCGAAGGCGAAGCTCCAGCTTGGGCTCGATAACTAAACGAGCCATATTTTAGGCTCGAGATCGGGCTCGGGCTCGGGCTCGTTAAGGCTCGGCTTGTTCGAGCTTTTTACCGATCCGATCTCGAGTAGCTCTCGAGCCGGCTTGATTCGTTTACACCCCTAGTTATAAGTTATAACCAATGTTTTTAGAACCGGACTGGACTGTACAGGCCGCCGAAGAGGTGGATTTAAGAACCGGATGACGTCATAAATAATATAAAAGTTAAAACTATTTTGTGTTTTGACTTGAATTTGTAATTTTAATTTTAATGATATATGAAGACTTAAATAAGCAAAATATGAAACTTGGAATACTGAGTTGGAGATCCGGTCCGGTCGGTTCAGACGAAAACGGTTCAAATAAGCATAATCGGACTGGTGCTGAAAAATGGCTTATAACTAATTATAATTCTAATACAACAATACTTTCAATCAAATGTGTTTAAGGAGTCTAGTTTCTTCTTTATAGCACAATTATGAGTTACCAACTTCAGCTTGGAATGTTCATTGAATTTGTGAGTAATTATCAGGGAGGAATGTTGTCTTGGATGAATATGGTTCCCCAAAGGTGGTTAATGATGGAGTTACAATCGCCAGAGCTATCGAACTACCTAATGCTATGGAAAATGCTGGTGCTGCTCTTATTAGAGAGGTTTGTCACTTGCTGTTTTACTGTTACATCTACTTGTAACTTTGGTTTTTAAAAGCTTGTCTTAGGCGCCCGAGACGATTGGGTAATGCCTCAGGGCTTTAAGGCGCGTTTCATGCACATTGGGTTAAAATTTGTCAAAGTTAGGGCGTGTAGGAGGTTGATATGTAAAAACAACCAAAGTTTGAAGAAGTTATGACTGGTTTACTTGAAAAAAGGCTGATATGTAAAAACAACCAAAGAGATGAAAAAATTATGACTGGTTTACTTGATAAAAAGGATGATATGTAAAAAAAACCAACTAGATGAAAAAATTGACTGGTTTATTTGATAAAAAGGTTGATATGTAAAAGAGATAAGATAGATGCAGCTTTTGGTTGTACATAAAGCTTATTTGGATGTACATAGAGCAATGCCCCACATACTTGAAGCTCACACCCTTAGCTTTTGGAACCTAAGCGTCTTGCTTTTAAAAACCAAGAATTTAACTTATGACTACTAACTGATTACTTGTTTACTTGTTTGGTTAATAATGGTGAACTGATTTCTGCAGGTTGCTAGCAGAACCAATGACTCGGCTGGTGATGGTACAACCACAGCATCGGTTCTTGCTCGTGAGATTATTAAGCTCGGTCTCCTGAGTGTCACCTCTGGTGCTAACCCGGTGTCATTGAAGAAGGGTATTGATAAGACAGTAGCGGGTTTGATTGAAGAGCTGGAGAAAAGAGCCAGACCCGTGAAAGGCCGTGAAGATATCAAAGCCATTGCTTCAATCTCTGCTGGAAATGATGATATCATTGGGACCATGATCGCCGATGCTATTGACAAAGTTGGACCAGACGGTGTCTTATCTATCGAGTCATCATCTTCTTTCGAGACGACTGTTGATGTTGAAGAAGGAATGGAGGTTTGTAAATTGTAACCTTGTATCACTGATTTATATTAGATGAAATTGGTTTTCTTTTTTTTTTTGTAATTTATTGATGGGATTTTTGCAGATTGATAGAGGATACATCTCCCCACAATTTGTTACCAACCCTGAGAAACTACTTGTTGAATTTGAGAATGCTAGGGTTCTTATTACAGATCAGAAGATATCTTCAATAAAGGATATTATTCCTATATTGGAACAAACCACTCAATTGAGAGCTCCTTTGTTGATTATTGCTGAAGATATTACTGGTGAGGCTTTGGCTACACTTGTTGTGAACAAACTTCGCGGTATTATCAACGTTGCTGCCATTAAAGCACCTGGTTTCGGTGAGAGAAGAAAGGCTTTGCTACAAGATATTGCCATCGTGACAGGTAGACTTTTGACCCTTTTGATCATTTCCTTTTAAAGTAGAGGTGGCAATTTCCGACACGACCAGAAACACGACATGTAAATAGTTAGGTTTTGGGTTGTCATATCTAACCTGTTTGATAAACAGGTCGTGTTCGGGTTCAATTTTTTAATTTAACGGATCGTGTTCAGGTGATCTGTTTAACTTGTTTAATTAAACAGGTCGACCCGCCAACCCTTTTGCGACCCATTTATTACAACCCACCAACCTGATTAACACGTTTATAACGTGATTACTACCTGCCAAGCCGTCAACTCGTTTGGCATGTTTAGATAAATGGGTTACAAAGGTTATGTTCGGGTTACAAGATTTTAAGTGTGTCTGAGTTAGGGTTGCTGTTTTTGACACGGATAAATATAGTGGTTGTGTTTAGGCTGAACAATTCAACCCGTAGACCTGACACGATTGACACCCCTATTTTTAAGTAATTCTTTTTATACATTTTCTGCTGTTATCTATAACAGGAGCCGAGTATCTAGCAAGTGATTTGGGTCTGCTAATTCAAAACGCCTCTGTGGAGCAGCTTGGTACCGCCAGGAAGATCACCGTCACCAAGGACTCAACAACCATAATTGCTGATGCAGCAACAAAGGACGAGATCCAATCTAGAATCGCCCAGATCAAAAAGGAATTATCCGAGACCGATTCTGTTTATGACACTGAGAAATTATCAGAAAGAATCGCTAAGCTATCGGGTGGGATAGCAGTTATTAAAGTTGGTGCTGCAACTGAAACCGAATTAGAAGACCGCAAGCTACGCATTGAAGATGCTAAAAATGCAACTTTTGCTGCTATAGAAGAAGGTATTGTTCCTGGTGGTGGTGCTGCATATGTTCATCTGTCAACATTGGTTCCAGCCATTAAAGACAAGATTGAGGATGCAGATGAACGGTTAGGTGCTGACATCATTCAAAAGGCAAGTCATTCACCATAATTAGGGGTGTGCAGAAAAACCAAATAACCGAACCAAAAATGAAAAAAACTGGAATTGAAACATCCGAACAAATTAAGAAACCTGTTCGGTTATGGTTGTTTCGATAACCAATTTTTGTTGTTCGGTTATGGTTATTAATGTGTTTAAATAACCAAATTAACCGAAACAAACAATCAAACATACCCTATAAAATCATGTGACGAGGGCAAAGTGGCAAACCTTTCCTTTATCTCAGGGGATAAAGAGACTGCTGCTGAGACCCCTGACTCCAAAAACTAATGTAACAACCATGCAAAAGTACTAATAATGATAGTAAAGAACTAATGTGGAATTAACCTAACCATCTTTTTCAATAAATGGATTAACCAAACAATTTATAACCAAAATCGATCGGTTTACAAAAATGTAAAAGCATAAACATCAGTTATATGTTCAGTTGTAGTCCATAACCGAATCAAATCGATCCATGCTCTCCCTTAACCTTAATTGTTTTTTCTTTTGGCATTTTGGTTAGCCGGTGGTTTGATTCATTTTATTTTTTATAGGCACTGGTGGCACCCGCGGCTCTAATAGCTCAAAACGCTGGAGTTGAAGGTGAAGTGGTGGTGGAGAAAGTGAAGGTGAGTGAATGGGAGATGGGTTATAATGCAATGACCGATAAGTATGAGAATTTGGTCGAATCCGGGGTTATTGATCCAGCAAAGGTGACCAGATGTGGGTTGCAAAATGCGTCTTCAGTTGCGGGTATGGTTCTAACCACACAGGCTATTGTGGTTGAAAAGCCTAAGGCACCGGTGGGTGCTGCACCACAAGGTCTTACCGTATGATTAAGAAATTTAGAGGTGATATTGGACCAAATAGGGTCTATTTTTTGTACCAATATGAGATGGAACTTTATTATGGCCAAATGTAACACGACAGAACCCCAGTGTTATTGAAGCACCTGGTTATAAATTTGACACTAATCAAAGTGACAACAGGGTAAGAAATTAGAACCCATACCAAAATACTTATCTTTATTTCAATTGAACTAAAAAGTTTGTATTTTTGACTCACATGTATTTACTCTTTGATCCTCTTATGCTAGTAGCTTCAACTTCACCAATAACCTCTTCCTCCACATAAACCGACAATCTAAAGCGCAAGGTCTGCGAGGCATACAACGCTCCAGGCTACCAAAAACAGAATTTATAGCCATCAGTGTAAACGGGTTGCGTTTAAATCTAAAAAAGGTTGAATCTTTGTGGCGTATGCATACAAGAAAAGATTAATCGACTTACAAAATGAGTAGCAATGATCCTCGGGAAAAAAGAGGCGACAAGCATTCCAGGGACTAGTACGTCTTTATATCCAGCATTTCTTGCATATTCAGGATCAAGATGTAAAGGGTTTGCATCAAAACTCACCTTTGAATAGTCAACAAGATCTTGACTTGAAAATATTCTTGTTTGTTTCAATTTGTCACTGGTTTTGAGTAATGATGTTGAGGAGTATCGCGACACTGAAATGTAGTTAAACAACGCGCGCTTGATTGTCATGGTGTTAAAGGGTTCTTAAAGGCGAAATGATAGGTTTCTTCAGGGTGTTTAGATCTTTAGCAAATATCAGAAAACCCTGATCAAGATTGTTTGTGCATTTTGCACCTGTAAAAGAGGTTAAAAACGATTATCTATCAGTCATTATTACTGCAAATGAGCACTAAGCACCATGATTAATGATGTAATGATTCAAATCAAAATCTCACTCAAAGGTAAATATATTAGGTTGCGTCTAAAAGAACACCACTGATACACTATACAGACACCACTTATGATATGATGAAAATGGTCAATCAGGTCGTATAACGTGTTAGGCTAGCACATCATACACGCAATAGTTTTCTTATACATGTCGTATGAGTTGGTGTCATAAACTTATATGGCTCATATGATATAATACACTGACATAAAAGTGGCCAACGTGACCACCGATAAAGTCATACGCCCGTATGACCATTTCCGCCCTGTCATACGACTCGTATGATGACATTACCTGATGTCCTAAAGGATCACTTGTGTATCTAAAACAGCCCTTTATATTAACCATCAATAAAATCTTTGTGATGAGATTATGAATGTCACATCTCTATGAAGCATTTTATCAAACACTTGGCGCGCGACTTACATATGATAATCACCCAAGACTAAAATCCACAAGAGTCCAACTTATTGAGGTGGCAGGATTAGAGTGTCAAACGGGTCGGGTAACGGATCAAAACCAAATTGAAACACATTTAACATACAACAACAATCAATTCTAATTTCTAAACCAAATTGCAACACATGGAACATATAATAGCGAATGTAATTACAAACTTAAATGGCATATTAGCAAAACCCTAAGAAATTTAAAAACCTGTTAGACTGAGCAGCAATCGGAGGGGGGATTTTCGGCTGACGGCCACGACGAGTGCAGCCGGAGCTTTTTATTAATTTTAAAAGTCCAAATGTTAAAAACAAACTTCGGCTTTTTTCATTTCTACGAATTGGGCTATATGGGCTTTTAACAAGTTTTACACCTGGTTGACATTGGTTTTGAAGAATTGGAGATCAAATCTAGATGGCAAGGTTACTTGTTTTGTTTGTGGTAAATCTATACTATATAATAAATAAAGGTTTCTCAATGCCACGTGTCGCCTTCACATTCATTCTTACAATTTATTTCCCGCCTCTCTCTCTTATTAAATGCATTTCCATATTTTCAATAATAATAATATATTTTTAAACAAATTATTAATTATACTAATAAAACACATTTATTTTAAATTATCTCATATTATAAGATAGTTGAAATTTAATTACCTAACCTATGTTTTCATTCAAAGAGTAAATAATTGTTGTACATAACAAGTGAATCAGGACGCATCCCACATCACACAAATGGCTCAATTCCGCTCCATTGGCAGCAAAGGTTAAACCATAATCGACCCAAGTTCACGGTTGTGTTGGACATAATGTTGGTAAAACAGCCATAGCCTCTCCATCAAGAACAAGAACCCCAGTGTTATTGAAGCACCTGGTTATAAATTTGACACTAACCAAAGTGACAACAGGGTAAGAAATTAGAACCCATACCAAAATACTTATCTTTATTTCAATTGAACTAAAAAGTTTGTATTTTTGACTCACATGTATTTACTCTTTGATCCTCTTATGCTAGTAGCTTCAACTTCACCAATAACCTCTTCCTCCACATAAACCGACAATCTAAAGTGCAAGGTCTGCGAGGCATACAACGCTCCAGGCTACCAAAAACAGAATTTATAGCCATCAGTGTAAACGGGTTGCGTTTAAATCTAAAAAAGGTTGAATCTTTGTGGCGTATGCATACAAGAAAAGATTAATCGACTTACAAAATGAGTAGCAATGATCCTCGGGAAAAAAGAGGCGACAAGCATTCCAGGGACTAGTACGTCTTTATATCCAGCATTTCTTGCATATTCAGGATCAAGATGTAAAGGGTTTGCATCAAAACTCACCTTTGAATAGTCAACAAGATCTTGACTTGAAAATATTCTTGTTTGTTTCAATTTGTCACTGGTTTTGAGTAATGATGTTGAGGAGTATCGCGACACTGAAATGTAGTTAAACAACGCGCGCTTGATTGTCATGGTGTTAAAGGGTTCTTAAAGGCGAAATGATAGGTTTCTTCAGGGTGTTTAGATCTTTAGCAAATATCAGAAAACCCTGATCAAGATTGTTTGTGCATTTTGCACCTGTAAAAGAGGTTAAAAACGGTTATCTATCAGTCATTATTACTGCAAATGAGCACTAAGCACCATGATCAATGATGTAATGATTCAAATCAAAATCTCACTCAAAGGTAAATATATTAGGTTACGTCTAAAAGAACACCACTGATACACTATACAGACACCACTTATGATATGATGAAAATGGTCAATCAGGTCGTATAACGTGTTAGGCTAGCACATCATACACGCAATAGTTTTCTTATACATGTCGTATGAGTAGGTGTCATAAACTTATATGGCTCATATGATATAATACACTGACATAAAAGTGGCCAACGTGACCACCGATAAAGTCATACGCCCGTATGACCATTTCCGCCCTGTCATACGACTCGTATGATGACATTACCTGATGTCCTAAAGGATCACTTGTGTATCTAAAACAGCCCTTTATATTAACCATCAATAAAATCTTTGTGATGAGATTATGAATGTCACATCTCTATGAAGCATTTTATCAAACACTTGGCGCGCGACTTACATATGATAATCACCCAAGACTAAAATCTACAAGAGTCCAACTTATTGAGGTGGCAGGATTAGAGTGTCAAACGGGTCGGGTAACGGATCAAAACCAAATTGAAACACATTTAACATACAACAACAATCAATTCTAATTTCTAAACCAAATTGCAACACATGGAACATATAATAGCGAATGTAATTACAAACTTAAATGGCATATTAGCAAAACCCTAAGAAATTTAAAAACCTGTTAGACTGAGCAGCAATCGGAGGGGGGATTTTCGGCTAACGGCCACGACGAGTGCAGCCGGAGCTTTTTATTAATTTTAAAAGTCCAAATGTTAAAAACAAACTTCGGCTTTTTTCATTTCTACGAATTAGGCTATATGGGCTTTTAGCAAGTTTTACACCTGGTTGACATTGGTTTTGAAGAATTGGAGATCAAATCTAGATGGCAAGGTTACTTGTTTTGTTTGTGGTAAATCTATACTATATAATAAATAAAGGTTTCTCAATGCCACGTGTCGCCTTCACATTCATTCTTACAATTTATTTCCCGCCTCTCTCTCTTATTAAATGCATTTCCATATTTTCAATAATAATAATATATTTTTAAACAAATTATTAATTATACTAATAAAACACATTTATTTTAAATTATCTCATATTATAAGATAGTTGAAATTTAATTACCTAACTTATGTTTTCATTCAAAGAGTAAATAATTGTTGTACATAACAAGTGAATCAGGACGCATCCCACATCACACAAATGGCTCAATTCCGCTCCATTGGCAGCAAAGGTTAAACCATAATCGACCCAAGTTCACGGTTGTGTTGGACATAATGTTGGTAAAACAGCCATAGCCTCTCCATCAAGAACAAGAACCCCAGTGTTATTGAAGCACCTGGTTATAAATTTGACACTAACCAAAGTGACAACAGGGTAAGAAATTAGAACCCATACCAAAATACTTATCTTTATTTCAATTGAACTAAAAAGTTTGTATTTTTGACTCACATGTATTTACTCTTTGATCCTCTTATGCTAGTAGCTTCAACTTCACCAATAACCTCTTCCTCCACATAAACCGACAATCTAAAGCGCAAGGTCTGCGAGGCATACAACGCTCCAGGCTACCAAAAACAGAATTTATAGCCATCAGTGTAAACGGGTTGCGTTTAAATCTAAAAAAGGTTGAATCTTTGTGGCGTATGCATACAAGAAAAGATTAATCGACTTACAAAATGAGTAGCAATGATCCTCGGGAAAAAAGAGGCGACAAGCATTCCAGGGACTAGTACGTCTTTATATCCAGCATTTCTTGCATATTCAGGATCAAGATGTAAAGGGTTTGCATCAAAACTCACCTTTGAATAGTCAACAAGATCTTGACTTGAAAATATTCTTGTTTGTTTCAATTTGTCACTGGTTTTGAGTAATGATGTTGAGGAGTATCGCGACACTGAAATGTAGTTAAACAACGCGCGCTTGATTGTCATGGTGTTAAAGGGTTCTTAAAGGCGAAATGATAGGTTTCTTCAGGGTGTTTAGATCTTTAGCAAATATCAGAAAACCCTGATCAAGATTGTTTGTGCATTTTGCACCTGTAAAAGAGGTTAAAAACGGTTATCTATCAGTCATTATTACTGCAAATGAGCACTAAGCACCATGATCAATGATGTAATGATTCAAATCAAAATCTCACTCAAAGGTAAATATATTAGGTTACGTCTAAAAGAACACCACTGATACACTATACAGACACCACTTATGATATGATGAAAATGGTCAATCAGGTCGTATAACGTGTTAGGCTAGCACATCATACACGCAATAGTTTTCTTATACATGTCGTATGAGTAGGTGTCATAAACTTATATGGCTCATATGATATAATACACTGACATAAAAGTGGCCAACGTGACCACCGATAAAGTCATACGCCCGTATGACCATTTCCGCCCTGTCATACGACTCGTATGATGACATTACCTGATGTCCTAAAGGATCACTTGTGTATCTAAAACAGCCCTTTATATTAACCATCAATAAAATCTTTGTGATGAGATTATGAATGTCACATCTCTATGAAGCATTTTATCAAACACTTGGCGCGCGACTTACATATGATAATCACCCAAGACTAAAATCTACAAGAGTCCAACTTATTGAGGTGGCAGGATTAGAGTGTCAAACGGGTCGGGTAACGGATCAAAACCAAATTGAAACACATTTAACATACAACAACAATCAATTCTAATTTCTAAACCAAATTGCAACACATGGAACATATAATAGCGAATGTAATTACAAACTTAAATGGCATATTAGCAAAACCCTAAGAAATTTAAAAACCTGTTAGACTGAGCAGCAATCGGAGGGGGGATTTTCGGCTAACGGCCACGACGAGTGCAGCCGGAGCTTTTTATTAATTTTAAAAGTCCAAATGTTAAAAACAAACTTCGGCTTTTTTCATTTCTACGAATTAGGCTATATGGGCTTTTAGCAAGTTTTACACCTGGTTGACATTGGTTTTGAAGAATTGGAGATCAAATCTAGATGGCAAGGTTACTTGTTTTGTTTGTGGTAAATCTATACTATATAATAAATAAAGGTTTCTCAATGCCACGTGTCGCCTTCACATTCATTCTTACAATTTATTTCCCGCCTCTCTCTCTTATTAAATGCATTTCCATATTTTCAATAATAATAATATATTTTTAAACAAATTATTAATTATACTAATAAAACACATTTATTTTAAATTATCTCATATTATAAGATAGTTGAAATTTAATTACCTAACTTATGTTTTCATTCAAAGAGTAAATAATTGTTGTACATAACAAGTGAATCAGGACGCATCCCACATCACACAAATGGCTCAATTCCGCTCCATTGGCAGCAAAGGTTAAACCATAATCGACCCAAGTTCACGGTTGTGTTGGACATAATGTTGGTAAAACAGCCATAGCCTCTCCATCAAGAACAAGAACCCCAGTGTTATTGAAGCACCTGGTTATAAATTTGACACTAACCAAAGTGACAACAGGGTAAGAAATTAGAACCCATACCAAAATACTTATCTTTATTTCAATTGAACTAAAAAGTTTGTATTTTTGACTCACATGTATTTACTCTTTGATCCTCTTATGCTAGTAGCTTCAACTTCACCAATAACCTCTTCCTCCACATAAACCGACAATCTAAAGCGCAAGGTCTGCGAGGCATACAACGCTCCAGGCTACCAAAAACAGAATTTATAGCCATCAGTGTAAACGGGTTGCGTTTAAATCTAAAAAAGGTTGAATCTTTGTGGCGTATGCATACAAGAAAAGATTAATCGACTTACAAAATGAGTAGCAATGATCCTCGGGAAAAAAGAGGCGACAAGCATTCCAGGGACTAGTACGTCTTTATATCCAGCATTTCTTGCATATTCAGGATCAAGATGTAAAGGGTTTGCATCAAAACTCACCTTTGAATAGTCAACAAGATCTTGACTTGAAAATATTCTTGTTTGTTTCAATTTGTCACTGGTTTTGAGTAATGATGTTGAGGAGTATCGCGACACTGAAATGTAGTTAAACAACGCGCGCTTGATTGTCATGGTGTTAAAGGGTTCTTAAAGGCGAAATGATAGGTTTCTTCAGGGTGTTTAGATCTTTAGCAAATATCAGAAAACCCTGATCAAGATTGTTTGTGCATTTTGCACCTGTAAAAGAGGTTAAAAACGGTTATCTATCAGTCATTATTACTGCAAATGAGCACTAAGCACCATGATCAATGATGTAATGATTCAAATCAAAATCTCACTCAAAGGTAAATATATTAGGTTACGTCTAAAAGAACACCACTGATACACTATACAGACACCACTTATGATATGATGAAAATGGTCAATCAGGTCGTATAACGTGTTAGGCTAGCACATCATACACGCAATAGTTTTCTTATACATGTCGTATGAGTAGGTGTCATAAACTTATATGGCTCATATGATATAATACACTGACATAAAAGTGGCCAACGTGACCACCGATAAAGTCATACGCCCGTATGACCATTTCCGCCCTGTCATACGACTCGTATGATGACATTACCTGATGTCCTAAAGGATCACTTTTGTATCTAAAACAGCCCTTTATATTAACCATCAATAAAATCTTTGTGATGAGATTATGAATGTCACATCTCTATGAAGCATTTTATCAAACACTTGGCGCGCGACTTACATATGATAATCACCCAAGACTAAAATCTACAAGAGTCCAACTTATTGAGGTGGCAGGATTAGAGTGTCAAACGGGTCGGGTAACGGATCAAAACCAAATTGAAACACATTTAACATACAACAACAATCAATTCTAATTTCTAAACCAAATTGCAACACATGGAACATATAATAGCGAATGTAATTACAAACTTAAATGGCATATTAGCAAAACCCTAAGAAATTTAAAAACCTGTTAGACTGAGCAGCAATCGGAGGGGGGATTTTCGGCTAACGGCCACGACGAGTGCAGCCGGAGCTTTTTATTAATTTTAAAAGTCCAAATGTTAAAAACAAACTTCGGCTTTTTTCATTTCTACGAATTAGGCTATATGGGCTTTTAGCAAGTTTTACACCTGGTTGACATTGGTTTTGAAGAATTGGAGATCAAATCTAGATGGCAAGGTTACTTGTTTTGTTTGTGGTAAATCTATACTATATAATAAATAAAGGTTTCTCAATGCCACGTGTCGCCTTCACATTCATTCTTACAATTTATTTCCCGCCTCTCTCTCTTATTAAATGCATTTCCATATTTTCAATAATAATAATATATTTTTAAACAAATTATTAATTATACTAATAAAACACATTTATTTTAAATTATCTCATATTATAAGATAGTTGAAATTTAATTACCTAACTTATGTTTTCATTCAAAGAGTAAATAATTGTTGTACATAACAAGTGAATCAGGACGCATCCCACATCACACAAATGGCTCAATTCCGCTCCATTGGCAGCAAAGGTTAAACCATAATCGACCCAAGTTCACGGTTGTGTTGGACATAATGTTGGTAAAACAGCCATAGCCTCTCCATCAAGAACAAGAACCCCAGTGTTATTGAAGCACCTGGTTATAAATTTGACACTAACCAAAGTGACAACAGGGTAAGAAATTAGAACCCATACCAAAATACTTATCTTTATTTCAATTGAACTAAAAAGTTTGTATTTTTGACTCACATGTATTTACTCTTTGATCCTCTTATGCTAGTAGCTTCAACTTCACCAATAACCTCTTCCTCCACATAAACCGACAATCTAAAGCGCAAGGTCTGCGAGGCATACAACGCTCCAGGCTACCAAAAACAGAATTTATAGCCATCAGTGTAAACGGGTTGCGTTTAAATCTAAAAAAGGTTGAATCTTTGTGGCGTATGCATACAAGAAAAGATTAATCGACTTACAAAATGAGTAGCAATGATCCTCGGGAAAAAAGAGGCGACAAGCATTCCAGGGACTAGTACGTCTTTATATCCAGCATTTCTTGCATATTCAGGATCAAGATGTAAAGGGTTTGCATCAAAACTCACCTTTGAATAGTCAACAAGATCTTGACTTGAAAATATTCTTGTTTGTTTCAATTTGTCACTGGTTTTGAGTAATGATGTTGAGGAGTATCGCGACACTGAAATGTAGTTAAACAACGCGCGCTTGATTGTCATGGTGTTAAAGGGTTCTTAAAGGCGAAATGATAGGTTTCTTCAGGGTGTTTAGATCTTTAGCAAATATCAGAAAACCCTGATCAAGATTGTTTGTGCATTTTGCACCTGTAAAAGAGGTTAAAAACGGTTATCTATCAGTCATTATTACTGCAAATGAGCACTAAGCACCATGATCAATGATGTAATGATTCAAATCAAAATCTCACTCAAAGGTAAATATATTAGGTTACGTCTAAAAGAACACCACTGATACACTATACAGACACCACTTATGATATGATGAAAATGGTCAATCAGGTCGTATAACGTGTTAGGCTAGCACATCATACACGCAATAGTTTTCTTATACATGTCGTATGAGTAGGTGTCATAAACTTATATGGCTCATATGATATAATACACTGACATAAAAGTGGCCAACGTGACCACCGATAAAGTCATACGCCCGTATGACCATTTCCGCCCTGTCATACGACTCGTATGATGACATTACCTGATGTCCTAAAGGATCACTTGTGTATCTAAAACAGCCCTTTATATTAACCATCAATAAAATCTTTGTGATGAGATTATGAATGTCACATCTCTATGAAGCATTTTATCAAACACTTGGCGCGCGACTTACATATGATAATCACCCAAGACTAAAATCTACAAGAGTCCAACTTATTGAGGTGGCAGGATTAGAGTGTCAAACGGGTCGGGTAACGGATCAAAACCAAATTGAAACACATTTAACATACAACAACAATCAATTCTAATTTCTAAACCAAATTGCAACACATGGAACATATAATAGCGAATGTAATTACAAACTTAAATGGCATATTAGCAAAACCCTAAGAAATTTAAAAACCTGTTAGACTGAGCAGCAATCGGAGGGGGGATTTTCGGCTAACGGCCACGACGAGTGCAGCCGGAGCTTTTTATTAATTTTAAAAGTCCAAATGTTAAAAACAAACTTCGGCTTTTTTCATTTCTACGAATTAGGCTATATGGGCTTTTAGCAAGTTTTACACCTGGTTGACATTGGTTTTGAAGAATTGGAGATCAAATCTAGATGGCAAGGTTACTTGTTTTGTTTGTGGTAAATCTATACTATATAATAAATAAAGGTTTCTCAATGCCACGTGTCGCCTTCACATTCATTCTTACAATTTATTTCCCGCCTCTCTCTCTTATTAAATGCATTTCCATATTTTCAATAATAATAATATATTTTTAAACAAATTATTAATTATACTAATAAAACACATTTATTTTAAATTATCTCATATTATAAGATAGTTGAAATTTAATTACCTAACTTATGTTTTCATTCAAAGAGTAAATAATTGTTGTACATAACAAGTGAATCAGGACGCATCCCACATCACACAAATGGCTCAATTCCGCTCCATTGGCAGCAAAGGTTAAACCATAATCGACCCAAGTTCACGGTTGTGTTGGACATAATGTTGGTAAAACAGCCATAGCCTCTCCATCAAGAACAAGAACCCCAGTGTTATTGAAGCACCTGGTTATAAATTTGACACTAACCAAAGTGACAACAGGGTAAGAAATTAGAACCCATACCAAAATACTTATCTTTATTTCAATTGAACTAAAAAGTTTGTATTTTTGACTCACATGTATTTACTCTTTGATCCTCTTATGCTAGTAGCTTCAACTTCACCAATAACCTCTTCCTCCACATAAACCGACAATCTAAAGCGCAAGGTCTGCGAGGCATACAACGCTCCAGGCTACCAAAAACAGAATTTATAGCCATCAGTGTAAACGGGTTGCGTTTAAATCTAAAAAAGGTTGAATCTTTGTGGCGTATGCATACAAGAAAAGATTAATCGACTTACAAAATGAGTAGCAATGATCCTCGGGAAAAAAGAGGCGACAAGCATTCCAGGGACTAGTACGTCTTTATATCCAGCATTTCTTGCATATTCAGGATCAAGATGTAAAGGGTTTGCATCAAAACTCACCTTTGAATAGTCAACAAGATCTTGACTTGAAAATATTCTTGTTTGTTTCAATTTGTCACTGGTTTTGAGTAATGATGTTGAGGAGTATCGCGACACTGAAATGTAGTTAAACAACGCGCGCTTGATTGTCATGGTGTTAAAGGGTTCTTAAAGGCGAAATGATAGGTTTCTTCAGGGTGTTTAGATCTTTAGCAAATATCAGAAAACCCTGATCAAGATTGTTTGTGCATTTTGCACCTGTAAAAGAGGTTAAAAACGGTTATCTATCAGTCATTATTACTGCAAATGAGCACTAAGCACCATGATCAATGATGTAATGATTCAAATCAAAATCTCACTCAAAGGTAAATATATTAGGTTACGTCTAAAAGAACACCACTGATACACTATACAGACACCACTTATGATATGATGAAAATGGTCAATCAGGTCGTATAACGTGTTAGGCTAGCACATCATACACGCAATAGTTTTCTTATACATGTCGTATGAGTAGGTGTCATAAACTTATATGGCTCATATGATATAATACACTGACATAAAAGTGGCCAACGTGACCACCGATAAAGTCATACGCCCGTATGACCATTTCCGCCCTGTCATACGACTCGTATGATGACATTACCTGATGTCCTAAAGGATCACTTGTGTATCTAAAACAGCCCTTTATATTAACCATCAATAAAATCTTTGTGATGAGATTATGAATGTCACATCTCTATGAAGCATTTTATCAAACACTTGGCGCGCGACTTACATATGATAATCACCCAAGACTAAAATCTACAAGAGTCCAACTTATTGAGGTGGCAGGATTAGAGTGTCAAACGGGTCGGGTAACGGATCAAAACCAAATTGAAACACATTTAACATACAACAACAATCAATTCTAATTTCTAAACCAAATTGCAACACATGGAACATATAATAGCGAATGTAATTACAAACTTAAATGGCATATTAGCAAAACCCTAAGAAATTTAAAAACCTGTTAGACTGAGCAGCAATCGGAGGGGGGATTTTCGGCTAACGGCCACGACGAGTGCAGCCGGAGCTTTTTATTAATTTTAAAAGTCCAAATGTTAAAAACAAACTTCGGCTTTTTTCATTTCTACGAATTAGGCTATATGGGCTTTTAGCAAGTTTTACACCTGGTTGACATTGGTTTTGAAGAATTGGAGATCAAATCTAGATGGCAAGGTTACTTGTTTTGTTTGTGGTAAATCTATACTATATAATAAATAAAGGTTTCTCAATGCCACGTGTCGCCTTCACATTCATTCTTACAATTTATTTCCCGCCTCTCTCTCTTATTAAATGCATTTCCATATTTTCAATAATAATAATATATTTTTAAACAAATTATTAATTATACTAATAAAACACATTTATTTTAAATTATCTCATATTATAAGATAGTTGAAATTTAATTACCTAACTTATGTTTTCATTCAAAGAGTAAATAATTGTTGTACATAACAAGTGAATCAGGACGCATCCCACATCACACAAATGGCTCAATTCCGCTCCATTGGCAGCAAAGGTTAAACCATAATCGACCCAAGTTCACGGTTGTGTTGGACATAATGTTGGTAAAACAGCCATAGCCTCTCCATCAAGAACAAGAACCCCAGTGTTATTGAAGCACCTGGTTATAAATTTGACACTAACCAAAGTGACAACAGGGTAAGAAATTAGAACCCATACCAAAATACTTATCTTTATTTCAATTGAACTAAAAAGTTTGTATTTTTGACTCACATGTATTTACTCTTTGATCCTCTTATGCTAGTAGCTTCAACTTCACCAATAACCTCTTCCTCCACATAAACCGACAATCTAAAGCGCAAGGTCTGCGAGGCATACAACGCTCCAGGCTACCAAAAACAGAATTTATAGCCATCAGTGTAAACGGGTTGCGTTTAAATCTAAAAAAGGTTGAATCTTTGTGGCGTATGCATACAAGAAAAGATTAATCGACTTACAAAATGAGTAGCAATGATCCTCGGGAAAAAAGAGGCGACAAGCATTCCAGGGACTAGTACGTCTTTATATCCAGCATTTCTTGCATATTCAGGATCAAGATGTAAAGGGTTTGCATCAAAACTCACCTTTGAATAGTCAACAAGATCTTGACTTGAAAATATTCTTGTTTGTTTCAATTTGTCACTGGTTTTGAGTAATGATGTTGAGGAGTATCGCGACACTGAAATGTAGTTAAACAACGCGCGCTTGATTGTCATGGTGTTAAAGGGTTCTTAAAGGCGAAATGATAGGTTTCTTCAGGGTGTTTAGATCTTTAGCAAATATCAGAAAACCCTGATCAAGATTGTTTGTGCATTTTGCACCTGTAAAAGAGGTTAAAAACGGTTATCTATCAGTCATTATTACTACAAATGAGCACTAAGCACCATGATCAATGATGTAATGATTCAAATCAAAATCTCACTCAAAGGTAAATATATTAGGTTGCGTCTAAAAGAACACCACTGATACACTATACATACACTATACACGCAATAGTTTTCTTATACATGTCGTATGATTTGGTGTCATAAACTTATATGGCTCATATGATATAATACACTGACACGCAATGATTTTTTTATTTTTTTTATTTCTTTTTTTATTATTTACTTTTATGTTTCTCTTTGATTAATATTATTTTTATCGTTGCACTTACGTTTTACTTCTGTTTTACTTACGTTGTGTTTTATATGATAAAAGAAGAAAATTTTATTGAAAACAGAGTTGTATTCAAATTCGAGCGTTTTTTTCGTATCATACACTATAACAAGTCTACGATTCGATTTAAGTTTTATCTGCGTAAACGAGTCAAACCAATAACGACCAGGCTCACGCCGCGAAGCGCGGGAGTTAAAAACTAGTTTCAACAAAAACTAAGCAGAGACAATCTAAAAAAAAGAGATTAGTGCCTACCCAAACCAATGCAATTCAATATATAGTTAAAAAAGAGAAAAATGTAGGAATTGTTTATAGATTACAACATCTAGGTATAAACCCTAAACCCTAAAGTTACTTACATTATATATCCCCAAATGGAGTGTATGATTGCTAAGAACAAAAAAATAAGAGAACCAAACACCTTCTACCATTCCAATTCCAAAACCCTAAACCCAGACACACCTGCTCATCATTTCTAACCTTTCTAAACTTAAAAACACACTGATGTGGTGTGCATCACATAACATTGCATTCGGAATTAGAGCCATATCACACCAGAATTGTATTTTAAAAAACACAAAAAAAATAAAAACCCTAATATACAACTTGCTCCACCTTCGTACCAGTGCCACAACAAATAAACACATATACAGCATGAATCGTTCAATAACGCACCAAATTTCAGCAAATGAATGTAACTAGAGAAACAATTCAAGCTCCGTTCAAAATTGTAAGAAAATTTACTTTGATAAATTGAGAAAGTTAGGGCATATGTATCGAAATTAAGCGATGAAACAAACCTGCGGTTGTTAGTTTGGATCTTTAGACTTTCATCGGTGAAATGAAAAGTCCCCGGCGAGTGAAAAGTTCTCCGGCGGTAGAAAACGAGGGAAGTGTGAAGGAATCAAAATACGGATGTGTTTGACGTTACAGAAATTGGTTTTGATCAGAAACAGGGAAAAAGGGAAATTGGGATATAAAGTGGTTAGCACCCCTCTTTTAAAAAAATTGACCTTAAAACTTATTGTTTTACAACTTTAAAAAATTATTATTTTTAAAAGGATTATTGGATTTTAATAATCCCACCTTTTATCAATTGACCAATAATAATCCCAACTGAGAATATTCTTACCACCGGTCCCAACTTTCAAACTGTTTTTTTACATTGTACCGTCCATTAAAAAAACTTAACGCCGTTAGAGTTTATATGATGTGGACATCTACAAACTGTCGAAAAGTCGAGCCAAGCTAGTAGTGGTCTCGTGGTGACTTTTGAAATTGGCTCTGGTGGTGTTTAACTGGTCATGTTAAACACCACTGTTGTCTCTGTTTGGACTTTCCGGACCCACGAGACCAGTTAAACATCACCAGAGCCAATTTCAAAAGTCACTACGAGACCACTGCTAGCTTGGCTCCACTTTCCAAAGGTTTGTAGATGTCCACGTCATATAAACTCTAACGGCGTTAAGTTTTTTTAACGGGTGGTCCAATGTAAAAAAATAGTTTGAAAGTAGGGACCGGTGGTAAGAATATTCTCAGTTGAGATTGTTATTGGCCAATTGGTAAAAGGTGGGATTATTAAAATCCAATAATCCTTTTTAAAAAGGTTTTCTACGTTTAAAAAACATTTTTTTATAAAATACATTCAGATGTATTTAAAAAAAAATTCTTACCAGTATTTAGATTTTTTTACAAAACGTCTTTAAAAAATAATCATGTAATGTTTTTTAATAAAAAAATGTTTTTTTTGTTCAAAAGCTCTACCGTTCGACCTTAAACCACCGTAAGTCCACCACAAATGTTAGTACCAAGTTTGACCTACCAACGAACACTACTCACCGCTTAAGGGTGTGCAAAAAAAGAAAAATTGAATCGTATCTATTACTGAAAAACCGAACCGAATTGTGAATTCAGTTTTTCGGTTTGGTTAACGAATATTTTTTTTAGTTACGTTTATTCGTTTAACCGAATAAGGTATAACTATATATGTTGAATTCAATTTATACATTTTTTAATTCGGTTAATTCAGCTGAATTTGGTTCGGTTAGATAAATTCCTAATACGGTTCTGTTCGATTAACGGATAGGCCTAAAAATTTAAAAACCGAACCATTGAACACCCCTATCGCGCTAATCTCCACTACTACAAACCCTGACCCGCCACCACCTCAAATCCGTCACAACCGATAAAATAAATTAAGATGTATTTAAAAACACTTTTTCTAACTAGTACTAAAAAATTATACAAAATGTCTTTAAAAAATAATTATATAACGTTTTTATAAAAGCTATAAAATAAGTTTTTCTTATTTTTTTTAAAGTTGGTGTTATGTATTCAACCCGTAATTAATACTTATAATAAAATTAATTAATTTAAGTTTTCTTAAGTATTTAAAAGACAAAAGAGACCGTCGTGAAAAGGTAACATCATGGGAGTCGGTGTCAAAAATTCATAGGTGTCGGGCGCCCCGAAACGATGTACTTGGGTCCGCCCCTGTTTGAGTTCACCATCATACTATATTGATATAGTTGATGTTTTGTTTGGGAAACAATATCTAGATATAATGTTGTGTGAGATTGTGAGTATCACTATCTTGATATAGTGATAAATGGTGAGAGTGTGCACTACCTTGATATAGTGATTGAGAATGAGAGTGTTGCACTATCTTGATAAAGTGCTTGTGTTGTAAAGACCATTATCTTGAGATAGTTGGTTGAAGAAGGTGATCATTACATTTGTTTAGTGACGTTTTGTACCGGTGATCTCTTACGTTAAAAAGAGACGTTTAGTGGAGCAACTCTCGATTGATGAATCAGGGAGAGGACACAGAGTGAATTAGTTAACATCCACTTAAACCTCTATAAATAGGTTTTGTCATTCCTTCCCTTAACATAACTATTTGCTTGTTTATTTATATTAATATTGTGTTCTTGACAAGTGTTCGTTATACAAGTTTAATTAAGTTCTAAATTAATCAAGTTTATAAGAAAACCTATTCACCCCCCCCCCCCATTTAGGTTGCTACAATTATTTTGTTGTAACTGCACCTTCGGGTTAACTACCTTTCTAAGCAAGCAACTAACAAAAGTTTACATCAAACATGTTATTAATAACCAAACATCATGTCTTATGTTAAAATAAAAGGCCAAAAGTTGTTATAGCTTTAATAAATTAGTGACTCGACTTTAAAAAAATATGTGACCTTGGTATCATAATGGTCCTTGACAATATCGCATATTTTACCAATAGAAACAGGTGTTGGTGAGAGCAGACTCAAAGTATGCATTTTATTATGTGTTTATATCGGTTTGTTTCTACACGGTATAAACTCCTACAAAAGTGACTATTTATGATCTCCCCCCAACGACCATCTCTATTGGGGAAAACATGCATTACAAATAAACAATGTATATAACACTAGTCTTTACATTGTATTATAAACACCCATCTTTATATTATCAAAGTGGGAACAACTTATGGACACTCTCAGCCTAGCAGAAGATGAGAAGCTATGAATGATAACACGTTTACATAATACAAAACCATTGGAAATGTATGGTGGTCGGATTGGAGTGTTGTCAATTTTCACATGGTGATAGAGTGCAATTTAAGGATAATGTTGTCCCCATCGTCTTTACTCTCTCTATATGATGCAATTTTTAAGGCATTAACAAGGGCTAGACACAACTGTTTATAAATAAGTGTTGGGAACATTTATCAATAGTTTGTAACTTTTAGGTCATGAACGCCGTTATATGGATGTGATGCAGTTTCAAATTCATTAAGAGGCAAAAAGACTAATCGCCATGTAAATGAGCACTATACTAGACAAAGACCACTCCTTTTATGTCGTGTGTCGTAAATATCTGAAACCATGACGACACCTAGTGCTCTTACTTTCTAACAAGTTGAGTGAACGCTATACAATACCACTAGCATAAGGTCTTAAAAATTAATCACAATCATCGATTGATTTGTGATTCTAAATACATGATCAGTAAAAACCCACATACACACGCAAACATATATGTAAATATATCGGTTTGTATTTAAAAAGTTATGAATTGATAATGTTTGTTGTCTAAACTCAAACTTAAATAGAAAAGTGTTAAGAAATACATAAGGGCAATAACTAACTTAGAAACAACTTTATTGGAAAAAGAAAAACAATAAATAAATTTGAAGTAACTTTATTGGAAAAAGAAAAGTCAATAAATTATTTTAGAACAATTTTAATATTTTAAAAGAGAAAATCAATGATTTATTTTAAAACAACTTTATTGGGAAGAGAAAATTAATAAATAAATATTTTACACTTTTACATATAACTAGGTTTTTTCCCGCCCGCGTGATGCTCCGGGCATATCACTTACCAATATGTTTCGACATATTTTTAAGTTCTAACATGAATCAAATTGACATCGTATTTGCTAAATGAAACTCTTCATTTGTCTTGTAAAGAACATCGCTTTCTGAAAATCACAATAAAAGATAATTTCTATATATTACTTATATGCGTTATTTTCAGCCATAAATAAATGGTTGATAGGGGAATAGTCCAAACTGTATTTTTAATGCATATAAAAAATTCAAATGATAAAGATAGTTTTTGTAATCATACTAAGGGGGTGTTTGGGATTATTTTTCAAACTACTTATTACCTTTTCCAAAAAGGTAATAAGTTAAAAGTTCGTTTGAATAAATGGGGAAAAAGTCAATTTTTTAAAGGATGAAAAGTTGTTTTTCAAAAGTAGAAAATTCTTACTTTTCCAAGAAGTCATAAGTAGATGTTAATAAGTAATCCCAAACACCCCCTAACAAATTAGTTAAATGAAAAAAGTCTTTATGGGTCAACCCAAACCCATTTTGACCCAATACCCAACTCGTCCGGAAAGAAATTGTATTTGGTGGAAATAATAAATCTATATTCGGAGACTTACAGCATTTGAAAGCCGCATGACTCAGCAACGGGACGATTCGGAACACTTTAAGCCTCTCTATGTTAACCAGGTTGACCCCGCAAGTGCTTGGCGAGCAAATTCATCATCTCGTAACCATGCGAATTTGTCATATGTAAATACATAAATAATTGAAAATTTAGTATTTCCATTCGGTTGTTAAACACTCACAGGCGACATGAGGCAAATTCGACCCGTTTAATTTAAGAGCATGTCGATTTTGGGTTTGTATTATCTTTAACGGGTCAAACACGTAAATAAGAAGATATCTTAAAAGAAACATGCCAACATTTCAAAGTCAACCAAAAAGTATTTCTAATGCAAAAAAACAACTTAAATCATTTTTATTCAAAAAAATAGATTTTTTATAATCATCGATTGTTTATAAAAAAAGGCTAATGTCATAAAATAGCAATTTAGTTAGCTTGTCCTTTAGGTAATTATAATAATAACCCGATATAACAATTACATATTTTTGAACAATGAAACTTTCTCAGGTAATTTCTCTTAAATAATTACCTTACCTTAATCATTCGATCTGCAAAACCGGTGCCAATACTAAATGCAATAGATCTCACCCATACCAGATTGTATGCTAATATGACCTGCAAATATATTACCATCGCCACTATCAAATAGAAATTGACATTATTAATTTGGAAAATAGCAATTATTAGCTCACTCTTTTGGAAAAATGAAATGTGTTTATGAGTGATTAATATACATCCTGAATTTTAAAGGATAATTAATTATGCAACAGTCTTGAGCAAAGCATTCATGACAGCTTCAGCATTTGGTAAAGCTGAAATTGCACCTCTTTCTGTAACAGTAATCGCCCCAAAAGCATTTGCAAAGCTAAGTGCGTCTCTTAACCGGTGTTCATCCTATAAATAATAACCAAACTAATTATCGTCTAATCGAAATGTTAAACCTCATGTCTCCATTAATTAACATTTTCATTTTATGGTATCAAATATGAGATTGTGTTGATAAAAATTTTGTTGCTTTAAAGTCATACCTTGAGCAATGAGACATCTGCAGCAAGTTTTGATAATACTCCAGCTACAAAAGTATCTCCAGCGCCATCTCAGCCGGTTTGGTTTGGTTTGGTTTGGGAGCAGAACTGATTAATATTAACGTTGTTTCCAATCTGTGATCAACCTATGGTCTCATGTAGCAAACCATGTATTTCTAGATTAGAGTTGAATTGCTATCAGATTCATGGAATTTCAATAATAATTTAATTTTTAATAAAATAATTTAATAGGTTTTATAAACTAAAAGTTCATTTTAAATGACTTTACACTGTTTGACATGCTTTATTTCATAAATAATTGATACCAAACAATGGCATTGGTATCTAAAAACTTATTCATAATCTACCATCGGTAGAAAGAACATTTTCCCTTGTATGACAAGACTAAATGAAAAACATGCAAGTAGCGCGATAACATGAAGCTAAAAGCTCATTCCTGGCAAAACAGCAGTACCATGAATTGCATTATAGCGGTACCTTTAGAAACAACCCTAAAAACACCTTTGATGAGAAATAACCTGCAAGTAACAACTCATTCTTCCTCTGTCTCTGCATATGAAATATACTTTAACTTTAAAGTTTGCTTCAAAATACAAACCAATTAACATTTTGCAGGAGTATGCAGCAATAAAACAGAGTAGAAACTATATGTACAAACAGAAAAGTTAAAAATAAATAAATAAACAGTTTACCATGTATTGCATCCATATTGTTTTCCTTGTAAACACCAAGGGGTGAACCATGAACAGACAAAAGCATCTTGCCCTGTTTTGGAAGCCTTAAAGTTTTAGGAGTCATACCTTAAAGTATAAAGTTTTAACACGTTACTCAAGTCACTTTAAAGACATTAACTTATCGATTAATTGTAGCTGCTCGGTGATCATGGTAAAAAAATCTCAATAATGAATGAAAAATGAACAAAAAATCATACATGATCCAAAAACTTAGTAAACATTAGACAAACATTCAAAACAAAAAACTGAATAAGATGATAACAAATAATTACATGAAAACACGGTTATATACAACCTTTTAGAAAAGACTAATAAAACTAACCTAAATACAGTTGTTTGGCGAAAATAAGGGATGAAGAAGGCGTACCTAAACTCCCACCGATACCCTCATTCACGCCATCACTCCTAGCCGGACCGCCTCCCTCCATCACCATCAATGCCATAGGTCTTTAAAAGAGTTTTATAATTCTCACAAAATAATTGCATGCGTTTACCTTTTTAGCACCAACAACACACTCTCTCTCTCTAGAAAGAGTCGGCTCAGATCTGGGTCTTGCACCGCCATGGCTGCAACAGAGGTTGCAAGTGGAGGGCCTTACACTTGCCATCCTCAATGTTGCCATGCCAAGCGACGGTATTCACTTCAATCATCACAGCCTTTATGGTGCGGCCGTTAACTGGTTATAATTATATAACATTTAAAGGTGAAGCATAACGTACAGCTGCTTTGTGCTTTAAACACGCTAAACCACTTGAAAGGGACTTGTACTCAATGCAAAAGAAGGTGTAAAATCTTGTAGTTACTGCTCACCCCCATGGTCTTTAAAAGAGTTTATAATTCTCACAAAATAATGGCCATGCGTTTACCTTTTAGCACGAACAACACACTCTCACTCTATAGAAAGAGTCGGCTCAGATCTGGGTATTGCACCGCCATGGCTGCAACAGAGGTTGCAAGTGGAGGGTCTTACACTTTCCATCCTCAATGCTGCCACGCCAAACGACGCTATTCACTTCAATCATCACAGCCAGACCGCATACGAATATCCAATACCCTGACCAAGCGATTTTCCAACAATGATTAATTTGAAAACATACATACTATACAAACATAACATAATGTCAAAGACTTACCATCAAGCTGGCTTGAATCCGTTGCTAAAGATTTACATACCAATTGTAATAAATATGGACTGCAAACCATGAAGAACAGTGGTGGCAGCAAAGCGTTTGCAAATAGACCGAATTCAAGATAAGTGGTTGATGATAGTCATTCCCAAATAAGGAGAATGACACCTACTGATCTCAGATACATCCATTGCTTGTAAAGAACAGCATATGAGTTACAATTCATACCTACTTCACCATAAATGACAACAAAAATCATCATTTAACCTTCAATTTACACCCAAATAAGGAGAATGGCATTTACTGATCTCAAATACATTAATTGACTATGAAAACACTATATCAATTCAAATCCCTTTACCATAAATAACACCAATTTTCATCATTCAACCTTCAATCTCATAAAACCGAAATAGAAAACTTACCAGCGAAGTTGGTAACAGAATTCGCAGTCGAAATTTAGGGTTTCGATTGCACCGCCACTCCACAACCCAATCACAAACTGGTAACAAACCGCCACCCACAAAGGGTTCGGCAACAACGGCACAGCCACACCGCCGCAACCTAGGGTTCCGCAAAGGCAGAAAAAAAACGAACTGACAGCGATGGTCTACCACCTATGAAGAACAGATCGGAATGCTTTCTATTAGGGCTTTTGTGTTGGTGTAAGCCACTGGCACTCCACAGCCCAACCACAAACTGACTAAACACCACCGCCACCAAGGGTTTCACAACGGTGCCACCACCACACAACCGCCACCTAGGGTTCAGCAGAGGCGGAAGAAACCAACCTGGCGGCGATGGTCTAGCGGAGATTCAAGGGCAGAAAACAGCGACGATGAGGGGCCCTAATCTGGGTTTTTGGTGTTTAGGCAGTTTGTGTTAGAAGGCGATACGTATTAGAAGACCGTATCTACCAATGAATTGCCTCCCACTCTTCCACCAGAGGAGAACGACAGAGAACAATGGTGAGGGGATCTAGGTTTTTGGTGTGAAAGGGGGAAAGAAAATCTAATATCAGTGATTAGAACTTGTAGCACACTGTAGTTACTGCTCATCCCCATGAGCTTTAAAAGATAGAGTAATGGGGTAGATATTTTAGTTTGTGTATCAAACTTAAAATTTTTAATGCATGTATATGTGTTATGTTAACAACATTATCTATATCATATTAGAATATTTGTTCACGTATCAAGGTTCACTAACGTATTAATTTTTCTCGGTTCTAAAATACATCATCTATATCATAACTTTTCATGCACTTTTATACCCTAGATGCCATATACAATTTACAATCACAACAATGACATTTTCTCCTAAACATGAGCAGTGACCACATGCCGGTCACAATAACTGCTAGAAACCCTAGCATAGCCACCTTTCGTCGTTGTGTATCAATTCCGGAAACCACCTTCCACTGACGTGTACATGAACTGCCACCTTCCGCTGACGTGTACCAATTCATGCAACCACCACTTGCACACCATGCGTCACCACGTATAACATTGTTTTTTTTTTCTGAATTTTGGCTGTTTTCTGGCGAGTGTAATTACACAAACCACATGAACCATGTTCGTTGTAATTTTCTGACCTAAGCCGTGTAGTTGCCGATGTGTGCCACCACCCGTTGTTTTAGGGCAGTTTCAAGAACTCTATAGTTTATTTTCACAAGCTCTTTCTTATTTAATGAGATATAGGAGTTTAGTAACCGAAATCGTAACCATAACTAGGTTGTAACCACATTTGAGAAAAGCAGTTTGTAACCGATAGAAACGTAGGTTAGGAACCGGCTATAGATTTTGAAGCAGAAATCGGTTAACCAAAACCGGTTATTGTGTATAGGTTAATAACTGGTTAACCGGTTTTTACCGTTAGTATAAATAGGTATTGGGTGTATTGGTTTGATTACACAATTCTCTAGCTCTCAAAAACACAAAAACACTCAAAAAACGTATAAAACCGCTAAAAAGCTTTGAAGTCTCAAACGCTCACATGACAAGTGAAGCAAACATAATGATGATACTAGCAACAAAAAGAAACCCCAGAATTTTTTCAAAATTCGATTTATGTCTGATGTCAGACAATACTAAAATGTTTCGATGCAAGAATTGTCATGTGTTTCTCAAAGCCACGCCAAACTCCAATTTGAGAGCTTATTTGGGAAAACATTGCAAGACGGTGAAAACAAACTGACTCATGATCAAGCACAAACGTCAACCCCCCCCCCCCAATAAACACTAAACGAAGATAGAGACTTCTAGTGATTAAAGGCAGTACCTTCTTTCCTGTTAGTATTAGCTTGAGGTGACTTGTCTTCCACTTCTGCATCCTTGTCATCATCTGTTTGCCAACAGAGAGAGGTGTCTATCAATTCTTTTAGAATATTACAGGTGCAAAAACTGAAAACATTAAGAAAAACCACTAAAATCACCATAAAGTTGATACCGTGATTAATATTTATTGTAAAATAAATCATTGTATAAGATATAATGACGGAAAATTTCAAGGCAAAATAAACACAGGCACCTGATTCAATTCTTTGTCGTCGTGGTTGAGGTTTGAATAAAGCCTTATAACCAATTGCAGTGAATTTCTTCCTTTTCCTACCACCAACATCCAGATCCTGCTTTTCAGTTTTCTTATCGTCATTAGCATCCTCAGAACACTGTTTTGAATTACTTGCGGTTTTCTCTACTGTTGACTTGATGTTTGGTATATCAGGAATCTTAACCAACTTCTTACCTCTATTGGACCTTCTCAAAGGACTGGACACCATCTGTTTCTCAAGTTTACTTTAACCGGTGATGTATATATATTTTTCAATTCTTGATTACTTTCAGACTTTCCAGATTTTACAAGACTTGATGTTCTTTGTTTTCTTGATGATATTTCTCTACCGGCCTTAAAACAGATGCATTGGCTGATCTGTAGATGCATCTATCTTCTTTTCCATCAGATGAAACTGCAAATGCAGCATAACTAAAATCAACAAATATACACAAAATCCAGTAGATAAGTCAGAAGTCAGAACTGATTCTAAAAACTAATAGTAGTCCCAGACTCGCCACATTTAAAACACCTATAATTTCTTTGTGACAATTTGTCAAACACCTGGTGGACACCATTTGTTTCACACAGTGAGACACCGGTAAACTTGAACATCACCAAGACAATAACCAAATTGATGCATGTTGATAAACATAAACAAATTGATCAATAAATTAACCAAGCTATCAATTAATATCAAGAAAACTCCTATAAATTTAAACAAAAAGTAATGACTTACATTATATGTCCCCAAATTAACAGAGTGTATTGTTGCTATTTCCAAAACCCTAAGCATCATTTCTAACCTCTCTCTACACTTTCACTACTAAAAATCTAGTGAAAAACCTAAAAACACACCGATGTGATAATGCGACATGCATCCTACAACATTGTATTCGGAATTAGAGCCCTAGCACACCAGAATTTGTACTTAAAAAAAGACCTAATATACAACTTGCTCAAACTTTGTACGACTACAAAGATCCAAAACAAATAAGCACATTCACGGCATGAATCGTTCAAAGATGCATCTAATTTCAGCAAATGAATGTAAATACACAATTAAATCATGCTCCATTCAAAGGTAGGGCATATGTATCGAGTTTAAACGATGATGCATACATGCAGTTGTTAGTTTGGATCTTCAGATTGTCATACATGCGTCGGTGAAGTGAAAAGTCTCCGGCAAGTGAGAAGTTCTCCGGCGGTAGACGGTGTTTGACGCAACAGAAATTCGTTTTGATGGGGTATTTATTTATTTCCGTACACCTTTTTATCGCACGGAAGAAAATAAATAAATTATTTCAAAATCATTCTAGGATAACATAACACATGATGGGGTATTTAACTATTTATTTATTTATTTTTACTTTTGTATATGAAAGTTAAATCTTTAATGTATTTTTATGTGCATGTAAATAAAATTTTGATTCTAAACAGTGACGGAGCTTGAAAATTTTCACAAGGTGGGCCGGGAATTTTTTTCCATATAGGGGAGGCCGGAACTATAAAATTTTCGGCCGAATACATATAAATTAACACTACTGAGCGAAAAATTGACCGAATACGTATATATTAACACTTCTGAGCGAAAAATCGGGGGGGGGGGGGGGCGGGGCCCCCTCGGGCCCCTTATATCCTCCGCCCTTGCCTGCCGTAGCTTCGCCGGAAAGTCAGAGACTTTAGCAGAACAACTTTTTTTTTTGAAAATAATGTATTAACGTTTATAGAAAAAGTTAATAAATAGTAATTAGAATGCATATATGTCACATTCGTTACTTAACCTAAAAATCTAACTTTTATAAAAAAAAATTCTCACAAGATTAATTGAAACACTTAATGAAAGTTGTGTGACTTTAAACGAAAAAAAAATATTAAACAACTTTAACAGAACACTTAAGAAACTTGATTACTATTATGTAGAGTGGGGAGGGTTTCAGAGAAAACCACTTAGTTAGACGAAAACCGATAAACCACTAAAAAAACCAATTTTAACCAATCGTATAATAATATATATATATATTTTTTTTATAAGAGTATCAATGTGATATTACACATTTTATTACGTAAACAGAAAACAAAAAAGTTGCAATTATGTATACGTAAAACATAATACGTAAAATAATTTTTTGATAAATTGTGTAATATTATATTAATACACTTATAAATATATTAAAAAAACAAAAATCTATAAGTTATTTGATTGGCTTTTAACGGTTTTCACCTAACTTTATGATTTTTTGTTTGATCCTTCCCCTATGTACAGTTACCCTTTAAAAAAAGAAACTATTTTGCATAACACAATTAACTCATTTAAATTGTTGATTAATCGTGATAAATGACTAACTATGAGTTCTCAAGTTATTAACTTATATAGAGTAGTGATTTTAACCCTCTTCTGTATATTTATATGTAATAATCATATCAAATTTATCTAGCATGATTATTCTATTGGACCGAAAGCAACAAGGAAAGAGACTTATATAATGTAACTAGTGGGTTGGTTCGCGTAAAGTGTCGGGTATCACCGAGGCTTTTTTGAAAAACTCAATCTAACCCGAACTGTCTTAAACACTTATTATATTTTAGTATTATTATTTATATTATTATTATTATAAGGGAAAACACCATAGAATAGTAATCAAGTTTCATAAGTGTTCCAATTAGATCACTCACCATAGTATATCCAAGGGTGTATACCGTGTAAAATGCGTATTGAGTGACCTAACTGGAACACTTTTGAAACTTGGTTAGTATTCTACAAAGTTACCCCTTATAATAACTATGTAATATTTAGTAATTATATACTTAAGCATTTTAAATAGTATTTAGTTATAAAAGTATAAATAATAAATGTAAATTTAAATATTCATTTTAAGTATTATTGTAACGAACCAAAATCCAGGTTTCGTTTTCAAATAAATAAAATATTTTAATAAATATTATGGTGAAAATAATATTTATGAAATAAGTTGAAACAAGTGGGTTTCAAGTTATTTATGGGGTTATACTAGTTTTAACTAGTTTTGGAATGAAATGGGTGAAATGAAAGTTGAGGGGCCAAATGTGTAAATGACAAGGTTCTGCCATTTTGACTTGAGGAAAGTCAAAATTAAACTCATTTGTTGAATTGGGTCGTTTGGGAGCAAGAGGAAAAAACGAGAAATCCAAAATTTGAGCTAAAACATGCATTTGGAGCTTGATTTGTGGGGGTTTTGGTTTGCACATAACTCTCCTAACATCAAGTAAGTGTTAATCACTATTTGATTTAACCTTTGAATGTGTTAATGAGTGGGTTTTGTAGAAATCCGAAAATGTTGAATGTGTGTGGTTAATTGGTGTTAGATTGTGGATAATCTAGCTAAACTAAAGGTAAATAGTAGTGATTTTGATTTTGATTTTGATTATGAGAAGTTAGGGTTCATATGGTGAAAATTTGGGGTATTTGGATCATGATGCTAGAATGATGAATTAGTGAAGATTAAGTGTTTAGGTGGTAATAGACACTTGAACAAACACCAAATTGACCTAATAAAAGTTATTGAATGAGAAATTAGTGTCAAGGTATTGGAAAGAAAACTCAAGTAGATGAGTTTGTATTGAAAGAGGGTGTTTGGTTATGGGAATAACCCAAACGGGTCAATTTGGGTTGAAATAGAAATTGAGTTGTGGGCTCAATTATAATGTGATTATGTATGTATGTTAGATTACTAAACTAGGTGTATATGTTTAGGTAATCAAATTGCAAAGCTAGAAGGTGGTGCGAGATCTTCTAACTCAAAAGGTAAGTGTCTATGCACTTACTTAGTAATGTAGATAAATGTGTGGTGTATGTGATATGAATGCATACTATAAGTTGATATGAATGTTTATGCCCATTGATTGAATGTAATATGTATGAATGATATAAATTTGACTTTAGTGGTAGAAAGTCAAACTATATGATGGAAATATGTGTAAATAGGCTATGTGGTTAATAGTCAAAATGTAAATGTGCAATGTGGTGTAAAGGGTGAAATTGAATTATGTGGTTAATAGTCAAAATGTAAATGTGCAATGTGGTGATAATGGTGTAATTGACTTATGTGGTAAATACTCAAACAAGTACGTGCAATGTGGAGAATTTTGTGAAATTGATATATGTGGAATATAGTTAATCATAATGTGGTAAATTGGTGAAATGGTGGATAGAAGTGTGGAATACTTCAAATGGTGGATTTGGAGTCAAATACTCCAAGTGTGAGTAAGACGAGTTGTGGTACTCGCACCAAGATGTGGTAATTAAATAGAATTGTGGAATACTTCAAAGGGTGGAATTGGAGTCAAATACTCCAAGTATGGGTAAGACGAGTTGTGGTACTCGCACCAAGTGGGTGTAACCCAATAAGAAGTGCGGAATACTTCAAATGGGAGAAAAGGGGTGATGTCACATGAATGTCATATGAAAAGAATGAATCTTGTAGTGGAAGTGCAAGAGTAAAGAACCTTAAATGACCAAATGGGTGCAAACGGGTCAAATGGGTGAAAGGGGTGAAAACAAGTGCAAATACTTGTTGAATATGTTTATCATCATTACTAATGGTGTTATGTTAATGTGGTTATGTAGGGAAAGCTCTGATGTAGGTCAAGGTCAAGTCCAAGGTGTGGAGGGTTCTTGTATGCTTATGGGATGTTTTTTTGGGATTTTAAAGGAAAAATCCGTTGATGTGGTGTATTTTGACAAATTTAAACATGTTTTGATGTTTTATAAAGGTGTATATATGTTTTGAAACTAATGCCTAAGTGTTGGCAAATTTTGGGGTCATGTTGTATAGGTGAAAATGTGAAAATTTTGACTAAGTATGGAAACTGGGCAGCTGAGTAAACTTTCTGTTCACTCAAGCTCCCTGCAGAACGCGAGGATCTAGCCAGGGTCTCTCGCGGTACGCGAGAGACTGGCTTTCCGGGTGGGATGATCTGGGACTCTCTCGCGGTACGCGAAGGGATGTCCCAGATCCTTTGCGGTACGCGAGAAAGTAAAAAAAAATTTATGGCATAAAAGCTTCCATGCTTTTAAATGTTTTATTAATTGGTTTTCCAATTAATGGTGTTACAATTATAAATAAAATAATATTTAATGTAGCGAATTAAATAATCTAATGTGAATTAAATAATGATAATTATTAAGTGTTGGGCTTTAATTGTAAATATGGGATTAACGGGTAATTGAACACATTTTATGCACAACAATTTGTATTAGATTTCTTTAATTTTTTTATAAATTACAAGCATGTCTTTGTGATATGTTTTATATATAGTTTAGATATCGACATTCATTGCAGCAAAATGCATTTTTTTCTTGTATAAAAATAGGTTAAACCCACATTGATCCTTAATGTGTATGAAAAACAATACAACATATTTTTTTAACATGTCATTTTATTAAAAGCTGATAAGTTATATGTTTTTCTTTTAACTTGTCAAGTGAGGAAAGCTGATATTTTTTTAAGTTACAAGAAAAACATGTCATTTTATTAAAACCCTATTTTTAAGAATAACATAGAAACTTATTAATTGAGATAACTAGTTTTCTCCACCCACGTTATGCGGCGGGAGTCTGGTAGTCATCGGTTCGGCTCGTCGACGTAGATAAAACTTACATCTAAACACAGACTCGTTATGTCACACCCCAACCGACGGCGGAAGCGTCGGGGCGGGACATGTAGACTGTTCATGAGTACAAGGTTTACTATATTGAAATATTTTAAATCATAACTTCATTTCAAATAATCAAACACAATCAAGTTCAAACAAATACGAAAAGAAATGCATAATATTCTTTATTCAATTTTTAACTAAGTCCATGTCCTACGTGTAGCATATCTTGATCAACTCACACGTTATCACCTGAAACATGAATAAGATAATGTCAACTAAAAAGTTGGTGAGCATACACAGTGTAACACCCAAAATAAAAAGAAAAGAAAAATTCAAAATTTCACTCCCTCGCGGTACGCGAGGGAGATTTTGACAAAACCTCGCGGTACGCGAGGGGACTGCTTATACGCCAGATTTACACCTTCTCGCGGTACGCGAGAAGATTCTCAACCAAGCCTCGCGGTACGCGAGGGAATAGTACACGCGTCAGGGCCAGAAAACACGTGTCATTCACCCTTGCCACCAGCCGCCACGTGTCATGCTGACTCAGCACCGTTCGTGACACCTCATCCTCTCGCGGTACGCGAGGGATTTCCTTGGCCGGCCTCGCGGTACGCGAGGGACTGGAAAATCAGCCTATAAAAGGCCTTCAACGGGATTGAAATTCTGTACAGTTTCCAAACATTCGTTTCACACAAACCCGATCTCTCAAAACTCCACAACGTCCCGAAGCGCTGTTCAAGAATCCTACGACACCCAACTCAAGCCGTAGTTCTGTCCAAATCCCGCAAAGTAGGTATCGTTAAAACTATTCATATATATATATAGCCGCAATTATATATATATTCTCTCATATATTCTCGTTAATCGTGTCTTCCCTAGGAAGAAACGTGTCGAGGTTCTGCTCAAATTCCGAAGCCTACAACCCTACCAGCCATCAAAATCAAGGTGAACACGTTTAACGCTTTTCAAACGATAAAACCATTTTATTTACGAAAACGGCATGAAACAAATTAAATGCTTTAATCATAAGGGTAATCTACGTGATAGCATTCAGGCCATAAGCATACGTAGATTTGATCAAATGGTATACATGAGGAGGGTGAAATCCCCTTCCGTGGCTGGGTACAGATCATGTAAGGGGATATCATAAGACTGAGGATATGGTTCCTTAGCAGATCATGTAAGACTAAGAACAAGGTTCTTAGCATCACGACCCTGGGAATAGGCTATCAGTCTGAGACATAGAGCTCAGCCAGTTGACCCCATGGCAGAGACCCGGTGTATGTAGGTGGTATATACTTCAGGTGAAAAAGACTGCTGAATGTGTAGATTTATCGTCAAAGAAAACGTGCTTAAAGGCTTTAATTTGGTTTATGTTAGAAATCATTTTCGTGTCAGTTAAATGTGATTCACCGGCTTTATGCTGATGTTCATTTTCAAAACGTTTTTCACAGGTAGTGAAAGAAATCATTAAATTCAGGGTGGTGCAGTAAAGACAAGATCTTTAGGCATATTTAAATCCCTGTGGCAGACTAATACAAGACCAAATGTTGGAACGGACATAGATCCTAGACATTTTAAATGGCTTGTATTATGTAAATTAATTCAGCAGATGTACATTAAATAATAGACTTTTTGAATGTCTATTATCATGAAATGAAAAGGGACGTGGATCCCAAGTTTTGACAAATGTATAGAATTAACCCTTGAGGTTATTTACATTACATTTCATTACAAAAAGGCATCAAGTAAAAACAAAGACTTCCGCTGCCCAAATATATGGGACCGCATTCAGATACCAGCGTTGTCTCGCGACGCCCGGGCAGGGGTAGCCCGGGGTTGTGACAGGTTGGTATCAGAGCCACATTCAAGGGTTTTAGCAAAACTAGATACTTATATGATTGTATCTAGGCTTTAACCAATAGTTGTGCCTACTGAACAAACGATAGGAAGATGCCTTTAACATAACCAATAAATTACAGGATGTCAGATCCATACTATTATCCTTATAATTACCCAAACTACTTCCCTGGAGAATCATCTAATCAAGTAGTACCAAGATATGACGATTATATCCACTATCTACCGACCCCGGAGAATTGGAACAGAATGGTCGCAGAACAAGTGGAGCAGACTCAAGCAAGGCTTGAACCACTGAGGGAAGAATCAGAGTATTCAGTGGAAATGGAAGATTCAAGAGAATCTTTACGTCCTGTTATGACATCTATGCCACTACCTCAATCGTTAGACATAGTATACCCTACCGGAACAATTCAAGAACATCCACCCAGTCCAAGTGAAGAAACTCCACATTCGATTTCTGAATCCGACAAGGCTGCCGTTTGTGAAGGCAGTGGTGGAAAGTATTTCTTTGATCCTATTCCAGAACATCCCGTTTTCAAGGAACCTTTCTTCTATGTAGATCCCTCCGATGGACGTCAGTATGCAACCGACGGAAAAGTCGTGTGGTCTGTTAACTCAGCATATCACGATCTTAGGATGGGACACAGGAAACCACCTCCTTGTTATGGATACCATGATGAACTGCCAAAATCAATTGATGAACACCTCGATCGTGCTCTTAGAGAGGCTGACGATCTACGTGCTGAACTGTACTTCACCAGACAAGTCGTAGTTAAAAACGAACAAACTATATTTGACTACGAACTAGCCCAGGAAGACAGGAAGTACGCAGAACAATGGGTGGCAGATCAGTTGATCCAGAAGGGTGCTATGACCGAGACCCTGGGGAGATTCTATCAAGATTTGGGAGATGTGCTTCTCGATTAAAGTTAATGATAGTATTTGTATAATTAGCTAACTTTAAGTGATATAGATGCATATCTATATTTCTGTATTTGTAACAAATAGATGAAGTTTAAGCGATAATAAACTTCAAATTTTGACCCAAATTCTTGTCTTGTATTCTTAGATGTCTCAACAAAATAACAATAGCGGTCCAGCTACCTACATTACCAAGGAAAAAGGAAAAGAAATTAATAATAATCCTGAAATAGCTACTCAACAACCAGAATTGCAACAACTGGTTAAACAAAGTATAAGAGAAATACTTCCTGACATAATAAAGAAAGTACAAGAGAACATCAAAACTCCAAGCTATGTAACCTCTCATTCAAAAAGAACAGAAAACCCTCCGAAAACCAACACAGAGCAAGTAGCAAGCTCTCGTAGAACTCAAACCTCGAAAAGGTCCAGAACATCAAGCAATAAGTATTCTGGATCTGAAGAATCCTTAAATTTAAGCAGTGAAGACTCTGAAGAAGAAGAGAATGAAACAAAAAGGTATAGACACAAAGGGTGTTCTTATAAAACCTTTCAGGACTGTAAACCTTATGAATTTAAGGGCACCGAAGGCGGTATTGCTACTCTTCACTGGTTAGAGAAGATGGAGTCAGTTATAGCAATTAGCAAGTGTGCTATGAAAGATCAAGTGCTGTATGCTTCAAACTCCTTTAAAAATGAAGCATTGGAATGGTGGAATTCAATCATTTCTGCCAAAGGAAGAAGAAAGGCAAATGCCATGGATTGGAAAGAATTTCGGGCAAAGGTGAAAAAGAAATTTTGCCCCAAGACTGAAAAAGAACAAGCTGAAAGAAAATTTCTGGAGC
Organism: Smallanthus sonchifolius; assembly: GCA_023525975.1. Taxonomy (NCBI): domain Eukaryota; kingdom Viridiplantae; phylum Streptophyta; class Magnoliopsida; order Asterales; family Asteraceae; genus Smallanthus; species Smallanthus sonchifolius. The sequence goes on from CM042045.1 coordinate 51,207,961, forward strand.
ACCGAATGGTGGGTACCAACGATCGAGAGTACACCACCAAATTCTTTGAATATGCTCGATTGGCACCTCACCTGGCTAAACCTGAATCAGTTCTCATAACTCGATATATTTATGGCTTAGTTCCAGAGATCCGTGATTTGGTGAAGGTTGTCTCACCAAAAACCATTGAGTCCACCGTAGAATTGACCGGTACCATGACGGCTGGACTAATCAGAAATATAGAGGAAAAGAAGAAAGTCGAATCCTCTATAAAATCAAAACCCGAGGCCAAAAGATTTAGCAAGAACTTTGGGCAAAAGGGGTTACCATTTAACAATCCATCATGCAAAACGTGCGGACGCAGGCATAGTGGAAAGTGTGTTTTTGAAACTCCATTCTGTAATTATTGCAAGGTCTCAGGTCACTCTACTGAGAATTGCTTCAAGAAAAAGGGAATAACTTGTTTTAGTTGTGGAGAGCTGGGGCACATCAGCACTAATTGCCCTAAGTTTGCAAGGACCGGAAGAGCTGGAGGATCAGGAGCCAAGATCACTCCAGAAAACAAAAAGACCGTACGAGCTTTTGTCATGAATGCTAACCAAGCTGAGAGAACGCCGGACGTAATTACCGGTACATTTCTTCTTAATAATGTTTATGCTAAGGTCTTATTTGACTCGGGTGCGAACCGGAGTTTTATAGATTATAATTTTTGTAATCTATTAAATAAACCTTTAAGTTCCTTAGCTGAAACATATGAAGTAGAAACAGCAAACGGTGATTTGATAAAAGTATCTCAATCACTGAACAATTGTTACATTACATTGGCTGGTTTCACTATCCCAGTACAATTGTTACCAATGTCAATAACTGGCTTTGACATTGTTTTGGGGATGGATTGGTTATCCAATAACCAAGCCGAAATCCTTTGTAATCAACAAGTTGTAAAACTCGTTACACCAACAAACAAAACTCTAACTATCCAAGGTGATAAACCCACAAAACCTATCCAGATAATCTCCATACTTAAAGCAACCAAGTGCTTAAGAAAAGGATATCTGGCATGTCTGGTATCAATTACTGCCTTGGAAAAGGAGAAGAAGATAGAATCAGTACATGTAGTATCTGAATTTCCAGACGTTTTTCCTGAAGAACTGCCTGGATTACCACCAGAACGAGAGGTAGAATTTCGAATCAACCTTGTACCTGGTGCAACTCCAATTGCCAAATCCCCGTACAGACTGGCACCCACAGAAATGGCAGAACTCAAGAAACAATTGGATGAACTTCTTGAGAAAGGTTTTATCCAACCAAGTTCTTCACCCTGGGGAGCTCCAATTCTCTTTGTTAAGAAGAAAGACGGATCAATGCGCATGTGTATTGATTATCGGGAATTAAATAAAGTTACCATTAAAAACCGATACCCACTCCCAAGGATTGACGATTTATTCGATCAACTCCAAGGAGCTTGTCATTTTTCAAAGATCGATCTTCGTTCAGGTTATCATCAGTTGAAAGTGCATGATAACGATATCTCAAAAACTGCATTTCGAACACGGTATGGACATTTCGAGTTCACGGTTATGCCATTTGGACTTACAAATGCTCCTGCCGCATTCATGGACATGATGAATCGTGTCTGTAAACCCTATTTAGATGAGTTTGTCATAGTTTTTATTGATGACATACTTATTTATTTCAAAACCCAAGTTGAACACGAAACTCATCTCCGAACCATACTTGAACTTCTTCGAAAAGAGAAATTATATGCTAAGTTTTCCAAATGCGAATTTTGGTTAACGGAAGTACAATTTCTTGGTCATGTCATCAATATGAACGGAATTCAAGTAGATCCTTCAAAAATCGAAGCTATATCCAAATGGGAAATTCCCAAGTCACCCACCGAAATTCGTAGTTTTCTGGGATTAGCGGGATATTACCGCCGGTTCATTCAAAATTTTTCTCGTATAGCAATCCCACTCACATCCCTAACTCGGAAATCTGTAAAATACGAATGGGGACCCAAACAATCTGAATCTTTTGAAACTTTGAAACAAAAACTGACAAACGCACCTATTCTATCTTTACCAGATGGTATTGAAGACTTCGTAGTTTACTGCGACGCCTCACATACTGGTTTAGGTTGCGTATTAATGCAACGCAAGAAAGTCATTGCTTATGCATCTCGTCAGTTGAAAATTCATGAGAAAAACTACTCAACCCACGATCTAGAGTTGGGCGCTATAATCTTTGCTTTGAAGTTATGGCGACACTATCTCTATGGGGTTAAGTTCACAATCTACACTGATCATAAAAGTCTCAAGTACATATTTAGCCAGAAGGAGTTAAATATGAGACAAAGAAGATGGATGGAAATCCTGAATGATTATGATTGTGAAATTTGTTATCATGAAGGAAAGGCAAATGTAGTAGCAGATGCCTTGAGCCGAAAAGAAAATGTCAAGCCAAAGAGAGTACATTCTCTCAGACTTGAACTACAAATTGATCTTGTAAGTCAGTTAAAAGAGGCACAAGAGTTAGCTTTGAAGGAAGGTAACTTTGAAAAAGAAGGAATGAAAGGAATGCTTGATTTACTGATCAAAGGAGAAGATAATATCCTTCGCATGAATAAACGTATTTGGGTACCAGTTACAGGTGATCTTCGAGAGCGAATCCTCGAAGAAGCACACAAGTCCAAATACACCATGCACCCAGGAAGTGATAAAATGTACAAGAACCTCAAAGAAAGTTACTGGTGGATGGGTATGAAAAAGAACATTGCTATCTACGTAGCAAAATGTTTGACTTGTTCCAAAGTCAAAGCCGAACACCAAAAGCCAGCTGGATTATTGCAACAGTTAGAATTACCAGTTTGGAAATGGGAATTGATAACTATGGACTTTATTACCAAACTTCCTCGAACCACTCGTGGAAATAATGCAATCTGGGTTATCATTGACCGTTTAACCAAATCAGCTCACTTTCTACCTATTAAAGACACCATGAGTATGGACAAAATGGCACAAATTTACGTTAATGAAATTGTAACATTACATGGTGTGCCTCTATCCATAGTGTCAGATAGAGATAGTCGCTTCACATCTCGATTCTGGCAAAGTTTTCAAACAGCTCTAGGAACTCGATTGAACCTTAGTACTGCTTACCATCCACAAACTGATGGGCAGAGCGAAAGAACTATACAAACCCTAGAAGATATGCTCCGAGCCTGTGTGATAGACTTTGGAGGTAATTGAGATGATCATTTACCTCTAATGGAATTCTCATACAACAATAGTTATCACACAAGTATTCAGGCCGCACCATTTGAAGCATTGTACGGACGAAAATGTCGAACGCCTGTATGTTGGTCAGATATCGGAGAAAATCAGTTATCAGGACCAGAGATAGTCCAAGAAACCACTGATAAAGTATTACAAATACGTGAACGTTTAAAAGCGGCTCGAGATCGACAGAAAAGTTATGCAGATAAACGAAGAAAGCCGTTAGAATTTCAAATCGGTGACAAGGTATTAATAAAAGTTTCACCTTGGAAAGGTGTTATTCGTTTCGGAAAGAAAGGAAAATTAAGTCCACGTTTTGTTGGACCTTTCAAAATCATTAAACGAATCGGATCTGTTGCCTATCAGCTTGAACTACCAGTAGAGATGGGTGGAGTACACGATATATTCCATGTATCAAACCTACGTAAGTGTTTAGCTGATGAATCCTTGCTTATGCCTTTACAAGATGTGGAAGTAAATGAAAAGCTCAAATTCATCGAACGCCCGTTACAAATTGAAGACCGACAAATCAAAAAGCTTAAACGAAAGCAATTGGCGTTAGTCAAAATAAGATGGGACTCCAGGCGTGGCCCAGAATATACTTGGGAACTTGAGTCAGAAATGCGCAAAAAGTATCCACATCTCTTTCAATGAATCTCGAGGACGAGATTATTCTAAAGGAGGGGAGGATGTAACACCCAAAATAAAAAGAAAAGAAAATTTCAAAATTTCACTCCCTCGCGGTACGCGAGGGAGATTTTGACAAAACCTCGCGGTACGCGAGGGGACTGCTTATACGCCAGATTTACACCTTCTCGCGGTACGCGAGAAGATTCTCAACCAAGCCTCGCGGTACGCGAGGGAATAGTACACGCGTCAGGGCCAGAAAACACGTGTCATTCACCCTTGCCACCAGCCGCCACGTGTCATGCTGACTCAGCACCGTTCGTGACACCTCATCCTCTCGCGGTACGCGAGGGATTTCCTTGGCCGGCCTCGCGGTACGCGAGGGACTGGAAAATCAGCCTATAAAAGGCCTTCAACGGGATTGAAATTCTGTACAGTTTCCAAACATTCGTTTCACACAAACCCGATCTCTCAAAACTCCACAACGTCCCGAAGCGCTGTTCAAGAATCCTACGACACCCAACTCAAGCCGTAGTTCTGTCCAAATCCCGCAAAGTAGGTATCGTTAAAACTATTCATATATATATATAGCCGCAATTATATATATATTCTCTCATATATTCTCGTTAATCGTGTCTTCCCTAGGAAGAAACGTGTCGAGGTTCTGCTCAAATTCCGAAGCCTACAACCCTACCAGCCATCAAAATCAAGGTGAACACGTTTAACGCTTTTCAAACGATAAAACCATTTTATTTACGAAAACGGCATGAAACAAATTAAATGCTTTAATCATAAGGGTAATCTACGTGATAGCATTCAGGCCATAAGCATACGTAGATTTGATCAAATGGTATACATGAGGAGGGTGAAATCCCCTTCCGTGGCTGGGTACAGATCATGTAAGGGGATATCATAAGACTGAGGATATGGTTCCTTAGCAGATCATGTAAGACTAAGAACAAGGTTCTTAGCATCACGACCCTGGGAATAGGCTATCAGTCTGAGACATAGAGCTCAGCCAGTTGACCCCATGGCAGAGACCCGGTGTATGTAGGTGGTATATACTTCAGGTGAAAAAGACTGCTGAATGTGTAGATTTATCGTCAAAGAAAACGTGCTTAAAGGCTTTAATTTGGTTTATGTTAGAAATCATTTTCGTGTCAGTTAAATGTGATTCACCGGCTTTATGCTGATGTTCATTTTCAAAACGTTTTTCACAGGTAGTGAAAGAAATCATTAAATTCAGGGTGGTGCAGTAAAGACAAGATCTTTAGGCATATTTAAATCCCTGTGGCAGACTAATACAAGACCAAATGTTGGAACGGACATAGATCCTAGACATTTTAAATGGCTTGTATTATGTAAATTAATTCAGCAGATGTACATTAAATAATAGACTTTTTGAATGTCTATTATCATGAAATGAAAAGGGACGTGGATCCCAAGTTTTGACAAATGTATAGAATTAACCCTTGAGGTTATTTACATTACATTTCATTACAAAAAGGCATCAAGTAAAAACAAAGACTTCCGCTGCCCAAATATATGGGACCGCATTCAGATACCAGCGTTGTCTCGCGACGCCCGGGCAGGGGTAGCCCGGGGTTGTGACACACAGGTTTGTACAAGATAGTATATAGTTGTGAAAGATCAAATCCTTACATATCATGAATAAATAAGGCATTTATGGGGAGTAACTAATGTGTAACTAAAGTACAATCAAACCTTTGTAACTAGCATGCAAATTGTGTTGTCGGTAACAATCACCCCAATCTGGGTGGGTTTGTCAGACTCAATAGATCTATCATTGTTTACCGTCGGCTTATTAGTTAATGATTGCACATGAAATTTGTACACAAAAAGTCAACACGTATAGCACTCAAACATAAAGCTCAAATTTTGCACACATGAATGTAAATAGGATTTATCTTTTGTGTAGTTTGTGTAAGTGTAAATAGTTGTGTGTATAGCGTTCATGTTTCACCCCAAAAGTGTAAAAAAGGAAAAAGGGGCTATGTAATACTCACTTGATTAGAGGTGTAGCTAACACGCACAGCTAGACGGTAGAATGATAATTGAAACCTCACAAGGTTAACCTAATGTGTAATAAATGTTGAATTACTAATGTATCCAAAAATCTGAGTCTAAGACTATGATTTAATTGAGTGTGTGTACAAAGGTTTTGAGTTGAGGGTGTTTGTGATTTACACGATGTAATATTAAATCAAATAGTTTATCAAATAATTGAATCTGGGTTTGGGTTGGATAACTAAATAAATCAATAATTATTATTTATTTATTTAGTTAGGAAAAATAGTATAGATATTATATTTATTTAAATATGATTTAAATAAATGATATTCTTATTTATTTATAAGAATGTGTGTTCTATATTAAATATAAATTAAATAAATAATTTTTACTTTATTTATTTATTTATGAAGATATGTATAAAATCTAATAAATATACATTTAGCTCTTTAGTGTAAATAAATAATAAATAAATTTATTTATTTATTTACCATTTAAAATAAGTATTTGTTTGTTTTAATAAAGTTAAAATTTTATAAAACTTTATAAACTTTGTTTTCAAGGAAAAGTATTTTATAAAAATATTTTCCTCATATTTCTAATGTGAAAAATTATTACTTTGCAAAATGTCTTTATATAATTTTTTTTTGTTAATTAATTAAAATGACATTTTAACAATTAATTTGTAATAATAGTGATTTTATATTGAAAATTATAAAATTTGGTTTCATTCTGTTCAAAATGTTGCAAGGTTTATAAAAATAATTTTTATAAAATTTTTGGAGTTGTTAAAATCGATTTTTAAAAATATATCAGGCCACCCGGCTCGAACCCGGGTGGTCTCTGTGTGGTTTGATGCTGCTACCACTGGACCAGGGGAGACATTTGTTGAGTAAAACCGGCCTGAGGATGTATTAACTCAGAAGGACAAGGGGGCCGGGTCTGGTTCAAGGCATACGCAAAAGAAAAGAGTCCGCGGTATATGGGTTGTGGGTTTCGAACCCACACCACCTTGTTCAAGCCCGTGCGCTTTAACCGGCTGAACTAGGTGGTTCGCTGGTCATAATAGGATTCCAGAATTTAATAACCGATAACTGAATCAAGCTAAATCCCCAAATCAGTATTCGCAAGAACAGGTCGTGAATTCAAGTCACAATTGAACCCGTTGTGTAATATGAACACAAATTGATAAGGGGCTTTTGCTCAGGGTTTAATTACGAATCGATCGACATAAAACTTACTTGTGAAGATTGGGGCACGAATGCTGTCGGCTACGATTTCAGTCTCGAAGTTCTTGGTGGTCGACAGAAATTCAGAGGTGTAATGGGGTTCGATTGAGAGTTGGGAGGGTTTGAGTGATCGTATACGAGAGTGAGAGAGGGATTTAATTTGATTAATTTCATTCAGATAACCCAGTTCGAATTTCAAATTGACCGGAATGTTTGGGGAGACTGTTTACGCGTTAATCCATCGAATTGGGGATGAATTTGGTCCTGTTAGTGGTCTAGGTACACGCAAGGTTGATTGAGGAGTGAATTTCGGGATTGGAACGCGTTAATCTCACGAATTTAATCCTGAATTGAAACGAATTTGACTATCTAAAGTCAATTCGTTCAAATTTTGAATTAACCGCTTAATTGATCGAATTTAGTTGTTGAAAGGGCCTGATTTGGGTTGATTTGTTGCGGGTACACGAGATAGAACCCACTGGACTCGATTGTACCCACATCATGGCTTGGATTTGAAGGGATTCGGCCCTGTTTGACTTTTAAAAGTCAAAAGGTGGGTTTGTTTAAGTCTTGGCCCAATTTGCGACTTCAAGATGTAAATTAAGGTGATAGGTTTCAAACCATTGTGTGGGATCACTTGTCAATTGTATGTTTGTACGTATGTATGTATTCATGTGATGTATTAATGTATATATACATATATATATGTTTAAGTATTTATTTATATATATATATATATATATAGGGATTTTTGAATAAACGTGAATCGAACTTTGAGGATTCGTACTGATACTAGGGTTTAGTTGCTTGCACAAAAATTTAAACGTTGCATTAGAACTGGAATTGAATTGCTTTACATTGAATTAAAAATAAAGAAAAATAAAGATCAGAAATGTCACACGTTATAGCGTACGATACAAAAAAAACTCGGATAGCTGACAAAAAAAACAAACCTGTGCATCCCGTTTAAAAAAATGTTAAAAAAAAAACCCTTTTCTATATTGAAGTTTTGTGACAAATATGTAAAAAAAATAATAATTTCGAGTCAAAATATAAAGTTATGACAAATCTATAAGAAACAAAATTTGTGTCAAAAGGAAAAAAAGTCAAAAATTAACTTTGTGGGATAAAAGGTACGTCTAAACATATACTCGCTATGGCGTACGATAAAAAAAATACTCGGATCGTTGAAAAAAAAAACCCGTGCATCCCGTTTACAAAAAAGTTAATGAACGAAAGTTATTACAAAAAAAATACTTAACGGACTTTTGTTGCAATTTTATAAAAAAAAAACCTTTACTATATTGAAGTTTTGTGGCAAATATGTAAAAAACAAAACTTTTATTCAAAATATAAAGTTGTGACAAATCTATAAAAAATAAAACTTTGGTGTTAAAAGAAAAAAAAGTCCAAATTTAAAGTTTAGTGCAAATCTAAAAAAAAAGTTTTGTGTCCAAAAAATAAAAGGGATGAAATACACTATGGAATCACATGCCAAATTATATATTAACTAGGAGAAAACCTCGCGCTTTGCGGCGGTGTCTTAATTTGCGGTAATGTTTGGTAAAGTAAAAATAAAAGAAAGATAAGGTGTTCTCGCATACTAAAATCTATGTAAAAAAAATAAACAAAACAAACTGAAAATAAAAAATCTTGAGAAAGAAAAGTTAAAAAGAAAAAAAATATGGGTGCTAGGAGATTTGAACCTGGGTGGAGGGGTCTACTGATGGCACAACAAACCAGTTGAGCTAGGTACATTTACCATATTCTCTACCCACCTATAATATTGAATCTACAAAAAAAATTCGCTGCACTAAAAAAAAAGGCAGCCTATGGGATTCGAACTTGCGTGGAGGGATTCTATCTGCGCTGCTACAAAAACAGTTGAGCTAGTGGGCTTTGCCTGTAATCATTCCTCACCGATATGACTAAATATAAAACAAATATCGCTGCAGTAATAAAAAAAAAAACAAAAACGAACCAATAGCATGAGGACACGTGTCTAAACCGTCAAAAACAACCAATAAGTGAAAAGAACTATAGACACCCTTCTTGAAATGTAAGTTTGTATAATAACTAGGATTACCACCCTCGCTTCGCGGTGGGGCACGTAACTTTTTGTGCATACATGTAGTTGTATTTGGCGATTGTATATTTTAAAACGTTAATAGAACAGAAATATTAAAACTTGTAACATAAAAATAATTAAAAAAGAAAGTTGTAAAAAACAAAACTCAAAAAACCGGACTAAGAAATAACAAAAAAAAAAAAAATTTAAAACTGTTCACATGCTTCTTGAAAAATCAAATGAGTTTCAACGGTCTATAGACACCCCTCTAATGTCGATTATGATTTAGTGGCATAAGATGCTATTTTTTTTTTTAAAGACAAATTTATTTATTTTTATGGGAGTGAGACTTGAACCCATGACCTACTCAATCCTTAATGTTTGTAGAGGATTTTCCTCTACCAATGGGCCACCAACCCCATTGGCTTAAGATACTATTAATAAAACAAAACCGTTCATTTGCAAACAAAAAAGAGTTTGGTTCGGTCATTGAAGTTGGTTAATTACATTTTATAAAACATATTATCACAATGTCAATAAAAAAATCTTTATAAGTAAAATTCAAATAAAGGGAATAATACTTATAGCACATCCCACTTAAAATTCTAAAACTTTAATCAAAATATTAAATATGAAATGTTCGAGTGTAATATATACTACATCACTGCACCGAATGTAATATTCCAAGAAAAGTCAAAGAATCACTACAATAATGATTACTAGGTTAGAATCCCGTGTATTACACGGGTTAAATCTTATATTCTAAGTAATAAAAATTTATGTCTTTAAAACCTATGTATTACACCGGTTAAATAAACCCGTGTATTACACATATAATGTAATCTGTTAACACATACACAACATCAAAATATGTCTAAAAATGTATTTTGACGTGATAGTTATGAATTATGTTAAGTTCATTTATTTTTCAATCGGGTATTAAGTTTTTTATATAATTGATAAATGTTAGGTAATATTAAATTCATTTACTTAATGATATAATAATCATCCATAATTAAATAATAAGTATCCATAATTATATTAACATTTAATAGGAGAGAGAGGCGAAAAAACCAAGTTGAGAATGCACCAGAAAGTGACATGTGTCCCAAAGTTTACTTCTTTATTATGTAGTATAGATATAGATATAGATTTATAATATAATTATTATTTAATAAGATAGATGCATATTTATTATGAGAGAGACGCGAAAAAATCAATGTGAGAAAACATGAAAAAGTGACAAGTATCCATGTTAAACCTTTATTTATTAGTATAGATATATTTGTTTGTTCTTGAACATGGACTGCAAATGAAGCACAAATACATGGGCAAAAAATGTGAGTGTGCCAACTGTAAAACCTCCAATAAGGATTAAGAACTGTAGAAGTCTTGGTAAAATGTATGTGTATATAATATTTAAAATCTTTAACTTTAATATAACATAGAAACTTATTATCGGAAGAAATTGATTTTTTTAAATCGCACAAAGTTGGGGAGAAGATTTCCTTTTGTCCCCTCGTCAGAAAGCCGTCATTGAATGCTTACAGAGGCCTCACGCCCAGGATTTCTTAACTGTTATTCCTATTGAAGGTCTGGGTCAACGTATGTCAGCGGTGGAGTACCGGTCAATCCTTAAGTATCGTCTGATGATCCCCATATTCCCGAATGATGAAACTTGCCCAGTCTGCCGTAAAGTATGCCTAGATAAATACGGGGACCATGCGTTACACTGTAGAGAGCTGCGGGGTTTAAGTATCGCCATGATTTTGTTCGAGACGCGTTAATGGATATTCTCAGACGAGCAGGGATCTCGGCAAAGAAAGAGGCACCGGTTAATTTTCTTACGGACCCGGCGGAAGGGAGGTCCACCCTACGCCCGGCGGACGTGCTAGTTTTTGGTTGGGAGGGCGGGAAACATGCTTGTGTCGATCTCACAGGTGTATCCCCCCTAGCTGGGTTGCGGGAAAATGGGTTTGTGGCGGGGCAAGCGGTTATGAAAGCAGAGTCAAAGAAGGTGGAAAAGCACGCGAAAGCTTGTGAGGATAATCAGCATGCCTTTGTCCCCCTGGCGTTTGACACGTTCGGCTCCTTGGCGCCGGAGGCGGTTCGGTTCTTGGCTAGAGTTCAGCGTGTGGTCCACAGCAACTTTACGACTCCTCAGGGGCGAGGCTTTGTTTTTAGTAGATTAGGGTTTTCCATTCAGAAGGGGATGGCGGCGCAGTTTGTTGCCCGTCTACCTGCTATCCTTATGTAATTTGCCTTGTTGAATGACTAATATAATGATTTATATCTAAAAAAAAAAAAAATAATAATAATAATAAAATATTAAATAGAAGTTAGAACTTAGTTCCTCCTTAAAACTTGGTTATATTAAAGGTTATACTATATACTTATAATTGTATTTATCAATACTCAAGGGACCTTATAAAAATATTTTGGACTAATAAAAATCTTTAAGCGAGTGTCATAAAAATAAACTCGATGTTAGTTGACTTCGTTCTCAAGATTCTATAATTGAAAAAACTTATTTTTGAAACATTTTTATGGAATTGTTCCCATGCCAACAATTTAGTGGCAAATAAACAAATTAAGGAGGAAATTCGATGCTATGAGTGGTCCCAACGTGTCTAGTGTTCGATTTCATTGAGTAGTCACAATCTTCACTTTTTTTTTTGGTGAAACAAACATGAGTCTGTAAATTTTGTTAAACATCAGGTCTAAGATTACGAACATGAAATTTGATCTCAACTAGGATCGACTTTTTCTTATAATTAACTCTCGACACAAATTACATGATCCCTAAGACCCTAACCATATTTCTTTTTACTGAAATGAAACCTACTGCCTTTCCAAAAATAAAATAAAAATGAAACATACTAATCCTATTCAAATATAATCCTAAACTAACTCCAACAAACTAACAGATAAATGAAAAAAACTGGATTGAAATTTAACCTCCACACACAGATCAAGTTTCATATATATTAATATATGATATATATAATTGGTAATTTATGATTTTATATCTTGTTTAGAGCTATACTAACGAGTTAAAATGTGTTCAAAATGTAGTTAAGATTAACATATATCAATGCTAAAAATAATGAGCTTGATATAGAACTTGAAAGAAGGAAATAAATAAAACTTGTCTCACATAGGAGATTAAGAAACCATGCAATAATTTAATGGGGCAATTTCATATATACCCCTACAAACTTGAAAAATATCATATATACCCAATAAAAACTAATAATATCATATATACCCTTACAAACATGTAATAATATCATATATACCCATTTCATTAATAACATCTTAAAAGATAACCATTTTACCCTTATTTATTTAAACTTTAATATTTCATATTTACCAAATTTTAACATTAAAATTTCATATTTACACATTTTCAACTTTAGATATAATCATAAAAAAAGTTTTCTCAAAATACTATTTTGAATTTTTTTTCATTTTTTTAATAAGTTTTACCAATTTTCTTTTATAACATTAGTGTTTTGTAATTTTCTCGCAATCATTCCTTCTGAATCGATCTCTTCTGAATGAATTTGGAGAATCTCGATAGTCGCAATCAAAATAGCAAAACGAGTGATCTTTTACGTATTGCATAAAACTAAAAAATTAGGTTATAAAAAATCATATAATGGATAAGGATATAATGGTCATAAAGTAACAATTTATTTAAATTGGATATATATGATATTTTTAGTTTTTGTTGGGTATATATGATATTTACCTATGTTTATAGGGGTATATGTGATATTATCCCTAATTTAAAAGTAAGAAGCAAACATGTTTAATAAGTTCTTTTAATTGTGTTTTACTCCGACTCCTACTCATGCATAAGGGATGTAAAATTCTGTTGGTCTAAAATACTTAAACTTATACATGCTCGTGACCTACGTACACGAATACCGAATAAAAAATCTTTCGTTTTGCTCCAATCGTAATTTTTTTTGAACAAATTGGACACAATTAACCCTCGTTTAACGTTGGAGTTAAGTGATTGAATGAAAATTGAAAATGACAACTTGTTAAACCACAAGGATACACCAAAGAAATATAACTTTTTAGTTGAAACTGACAAAATTAATTAAAACAAATGAAAATAAAAGCTTACTCTAACTTTTACAGGTATTAACCACCTAAATTGTTTAACAACTTAAAAATAATAATAAACTAAAAAAGATAATTAAAAAAATAAATATTCAAATTCAATAGATAATCTTAACTCAATCTTTATCCGTATCAATTAACTTTACAAAAATCAATAATATTCTTTACATAATCGTCATTTTCTTAGATGTGCATGGCCTTTCGCTTTCATCATCACATTCTAACGTTTATTGTCAACGTCTAGAAATGTGAGCCCGATCCCAAATGATCTCACCTTCTTGTCGCTAACAATTTTTGAAAAACCACCACCAAATTGACCGATCGCTTCAACGGTTTGTTAGTTTAACGAGTCAACTCGGTCTTAAAAACCAGCCGCTTGACAAAAGGAGGAGGTGAACACGAACATTAGTTTTTGACTTTTGTTCTAATTCGCTTAAAATCGGCTGATATTTATTTGTGCATGATTAATCTAGCAAGCAAAACCAAACAATCTTTAATCTATACTAATAAATAAAGGTTTAACATGGACACTTGTCACTTTCTCGTGCCTCCTCACATTGGTTTTCCCGCCTTTTTCTCCTAATAAATACGCATGTATCTTATTAAATAATAATGATATTATAAATATATTATTAAAGAAAAATACTAATTATATTAAATAAGAATATATAATAGGAAATCAAAATATAACTAATTAAAGAAAAATACTAATTTGTTATATACACACATTTCCACTTGATATATCTCGAGACGATCATAATAGTCTGACAAGTTATGATGTATTTACAAATTTATAAGTTATATCGTTTTCAATATACAATCCGTGTAATACACGGGATTCTAACCTAGTATATTATATAACCTGGTTACAAATCTCGTGTATTACACGGTTGAATAAATACAATAAGTAAATACAATGTTATATACTTAATAATAAATATTTACACATTACATATTTATGACATATTACATAGTTTTTTAATACAAATGTTAGAAACGGCATATAGTTACTTTTTAAAAATGTTTTATAAAAATAAAGAAATAAATGTTCAATTTCTAAAAATGTTTTATGAAAAAACCTAAATATTTTTAAATTAAAAACGTTTTACAAAAGAATTATAGAAATCATTATTATTTAATAGAAGAGAGAGAAGGAAAACATAAAATTATTAAAAATTAATTAGAGAAATTTTGTGCAATTAATAGAAGAGAGACACGAGAAAATTTATCTCACCAAAACCTTTATTTATTATAGAGTATAGATTTTACACCTGATGAGAAAATTCAAAACCGAAACCATTTAATATATTATATAATCTTAAAAGATAAATAAAAATAATATGTTGAAGCTAAAACAAAATTAAAATCATTAATTATTAAAAGAGTAAAGTGTTATTTTCGGGTTTGGACATTTTCGTCACTTTCATCAAAATTTTGTTTAGTTTTTTCATACCTAACTTTTCAAAATATAGTCATTTTCATCAATATGACTAGCTCCGTCTATAGTTTATGCTATTTTGATAAAAAAAAAAGTAGTTGGTAAAGTTGTAATCTGTCTAAGAAAGATTTTTGAAAATACCAAGTTGTCCCTAATTTAACGTTAAGATGTAGAAGAAGTTAATCAGGTGAATTAAAATGGTTAGATTTTGAAAATTCAGGGACGAAAAAACTAAAAAAAAGTTTTTTTTATGAAAGTGACTAAAATAGCAAAATCACATAGACGAAAATGAAACTCTCTTATTAAAATAACAAAATTGTTATAAATTAGTTGAATATTTAATATTTCAAGTACGTTTTTAAAGTTAGTTTAAGATCAAATTTTGGATAATAACACGCCCAACTTCTAAATTTTTACCATATAAGACCAAAATAGGTATACTGATACCCGCACATATATACGCAACACATGATACAATGTTATTCATAAATTAGTTGGATGATTATTTTATGGATAAATTAGTCCCTTTATAAAAATATGTTTTTTCTAATTATAAATACAATGTTATTGATTGAATCAAGAGCTCCAAATCACGTCGAGTAACCAACGGTAAACCGGTCAATAAATCTCCGACGAAGTCAACAATTCTAGAGAGAGAAACAAGAGTGGCGGGAAAGAGATATATATATATATATAGAGAGAGAGAGAGAGGACTCGTGGACTGCTGAAGACGGTGATGCGCGGAACCAGGTGGCAGGCCAATGACGAGATCACAACGGAAGCTTTCTTGTTGTAATAATATTGACGAACCCTAAGTTCTAACCCTAATTCACTTAATTTATAGCCGAAGCTTCCACGTAAGGAATCGATGCTCTTTTTGAATCCTTGCGAAGTTTGAAACGTATTGTATATAATGTTAACGGTGATGAACGATTTATTAGGGTTTTTTTTGAGGAAATGACGGAGGTGGGGAAATTGCTGTATATAGTGGTGGAAGAGGATGCAGAAGCGAAGGGGAATGAAGAATCGTCGTTTAGATACACTCGTCCTGTTCTTCAGAGCACTTTGCAGTTGATGGGATGTAAAGCACGTCACGCCTTCAAGGTTTAGTGATCTGCTCTCTTCTCATACGTTCAGATTGAATGATAATTGATGTTTTGATGATGATTGGCACGGAAATGAATTTGAGATTTGATGTGATTTTGCCATTTTGGCTTGTTTATGTGAATTAAGTTAGATCTTTATGAAACCCTACTGTTTGATTGAATGTTATGTTTCTGCCCTAATAACTTTTATTAGAAAGCGACTTGCCTCAAATTTAAGCTTTTTCCCCAATTCTCATAGAACTTTTAGGAATTTAATTTTACAAGGGATCTGATATCTGTACACCAGCTGCCAATCAGACACCACTTTGCCTGTCACGTCATACGGGCCGTATCATGCTTAGTCAAGCAGACAACGTTACATACATGTCATATCAGTCACGTCGAGACATCCATATGACCCCATATTGTATCCATCATACGGTCCGTGTTAGCGAAAACACACACCCCATACCAGTGTTGTCAAAAGCGCACAAGGCGCGCGCCTAGGCGCATAAGCTCAGCGCAGCTTGTGTGCCTCGCCTGGATAGGCGCAGTTTCAGGCTATCAGCCGCAGATTCAGGCCAATTCCGGCCAAATTCAGGCTATATTCCAGCCAAAAGTCATCTGAAACAGGTCTAAAGAGCCAAAAACAGTCTACACTAGCCCTAAACAATCCTGTAATCAACCTAAAACATGTCTAAAACCCCTAAAAATGGTATTTTTATACTATGCATCTTGCTTAAAAAACCCTTGCTCTTTTGCATCTTGTGACTAGGCTCCGGGCCATGCCTATGCGCCTTGACAACTGTGCCCCATACGGCCCGTATTATAGGCGAGAAAAGGTATAACACGGATTGTGTTGAGGCTGATGTACAGATAAGATGTGACTGGTGTACTGATAAGACTACCCTTTTACAGTTGAGGCTGGATTTCAAATTCCAATCCTGTTTGCTTGAATTTGTTGATGTTCTGTTCATATATTAGCTATAACTTATTTAGGTTTGCACTGAGTATGATCTAATTTTCTTTCAGATAAGCCAAACGGTATTTGAAATCATGAGAAAGAAATGCTTAGATGACAGTTTGGCTGGTGTAGGTGTGATTCAATGGGGAAATGATTTCTTGAAAGTTCATCCGTTGAAAGAAAATAGTTGTGACATTGATAATCAGTCTGCTAAGATGAATGGAAGTAATCATATGGTTCCTGATAAAGATGGTAAACCTTTTGATTTGTACAAAAAACGCACGACAATTGTCATCAAAAGGAGGGTTTTCATAGATGTTGTATGTGATGCTCTGTCTGAATACAAGTATGTTGGTCCCAATCAAAGAGCTGATTTTGTTTTAGCCTGCAGGTACTTTTTGCTTCATATGTTTGTTAATTTATGTGGTTATTCGTATAATTTAATCGCATACTATGAAAATTAAACACATTCTAACTTAATTTTTCAGAATTCGTGAAAGGAAGGAATCGGTTACTGTGTTACTCTGTGGTACAAGTGGATGTGGAAAATCTACATTATCAGCTTTGCTGGTATATCCATCTTGCTTCATAAACATTTCTCTCTTTTTTTGTTAGCATTTTAATCTTTGTTTTACTATGTTTTTTGATCTTTTATGTAGTTTTCATCAATGAAATTTGTGTTATTGTTTTAATTCATAATATGCAGGCTAGCAGGTTAGGGATCACAACTGTTTTATCTACAGATTCCATAAGGCATATGATGAGAAGTTTTGTTGATGAAAATCAAAATCCACTCCTATGGTCTTCTACTTATCATGCAGGTGAACATCTAGACCCAGTAGCTGTTTCAGAAGCCAAGGCCAAAAGAAAAGCTAAAAAAGAAGTCAATGGTGTATTTGATGCTTCCACGAATCAACCCGCATCAAAGGAAGGTTCTAGTTTGACCACAGTTGACTTGGTTAGCCATAAACAAATGGCCATTGAGGGATTTAAGGCACAAAGTGAGATGGTTATTGATAGTCTTGATCGACTTATAACCGCATGGGAAGAACGGAAAGAGTTAGTTGTTGTGGAGGGTGTTCATTTGAGCCTTAATTTTGTGGTATGTAATAGAAATCCTTTATTTTCATTAAAGGTGGATACTTAGACCCATTTTGCTTATGAATGGGTTGGTTTGGGTTATGTTTTATATCTAACGGGTCAAACTGGATAAACAGGTTGAAAGTCGCCTAAACTGTTTCTTATGTGCAAACCTCCTAAATCATTTTATCCAAAAAGTTAGATTATTATTGAAATAATATCTGAGACGCTAATTTGTTTTACAAAAGATCAAAATTTAGAAGGAAACAAGGATTTCAGGTCAACCCGGCTTGACCCGTACCAAAGAAATATCCATTATAACACTAACCCCTTTTGTTTTAGAACTTTAGCCTAAAGGTCTTTTGGGCCAACCTGACCCCTTACAAGCCAATTTTGTCACCCCTAGTTTCCATCTTGGACATGTGGCTTTATTTGAGGCCTGATGCAATATTTTATATAATATGCAGATGGGGTTGATGAAGAAACATCCATCAATCATACCTTTCATGATATACATAGCAAATGAAGATAAACACATGGAAAGATTCGCGGTTCGTGCAAAGTATATGACACTGGATCCTGCCAAAAATAAATATGTAAAGTATATTAGAAATATTAGAACAATCCAAGAATACCTATGCAATCGAGCCGATAAACATCTAGTTCCAAAAATAAACAACACAAATGTCGATAAAAGTGTTGCTGCAATACACGCGACAGTTTTCAGCTGTTTAAGAAGACGTGAATCCGGAGAACAGCTTTATGATCCCACTACTAACACGGTTTCTGTAGTTGATGAAGAATATAGATATCAATGTGCGGCTAATTCGCTTGGCTCTAAAGGAATGTTTCAGTTGATTCAAAGACAAGGTTCTACAAGACATTTAATGGCTCTTTTGAACAATGATGGTTCGGTTGCAAAAGCATGGTCTGCTGAAGATGGGTTAGGCGTGCCTATGTATGGGCCGTTGCAAATTGGGAAATCTGAATCAGTTAACCTGCAATTTGGTAATTTTGGAATTAGTGCTTGGCCAACTGACATTGGGGGCACTAGTCATGCTGGTAGTGTTGATGACTCAAGAGGTGAGCTTACTGATAATGGTAGTAAATATTATTCTTCATGTTGTAGTTCACCTAAGGCCTCTGAAGGACATGCTAAAGAGGTATTTTATTTCTGTTGTACCTGATTAGCTTGTTTAAAAAAGCCATTTCTTTCATTTAACATAATAAAAATTTGAACTTGTAGTTGAAAGAAGAGATGTCTGTGTATGGTAGTGATGAAGAGGTAGATGATACGCGCGAGGTTGATAGTGACGAGGATCTTAGTGATGATGCCAAAGAACATATGCATGAAGAAGTACCGTTCTCTTTATTCTTGATGTTTATTTAAAAATTTAGGGGCGTTAGGATCATGGAACTGTTTTATTAAGAAATTGGAATTTGTCAAAGGATTTGGAATTTGAGGGAATTTATTACAATTCCATGTCCTCGATTCTCCAACCAAACATGTTATGATTTGAGTTCAGATTTCAATTCTGATGAATTCCATGAACCAAACAGGTTAAGAAGGAATTGAATTCAGATTCCAATTCCATTGAATGGAATTCTAGCGAACCCGCCTTGTTAGATTATTGTTGTAATGATATTATTTTCTTTAATGTATGCACAGATGGAAGGGTCAGTTGATGAGGAATCAACTAAATCAGATGAGGAGTATGATGATCTTGCAATGCAGGATATTCAAGAAAACGGATACTTCACTGATTTAGAATTAGAATCCAGCATATCTGGCAACCAACATGATACAATAACAAGCACTCATACCGACAAGTATAAACAGAATCTGGCCCGTTTCTTGAGAACCAAAAGCGAGTCAGCAACGGGTTCACTAACGGTTAACTCAAAAAGATTGTCATCTTCAGGAAGCCTTAGAGTCAGAGGGCGGTCCTACAGCATTTCAGCCTCTGGTAAAAACGAGCCAGCAATGGATTCACTAGCAGTTAAGTCAAAAAGATTGCCATCTTCAGGGAGCCTTAGAGTCAGAGGGCGGTCCTACAGCATTTCAGCCTCTGGGAAAGATGAACGAGCCAGCCCGCTCGTTTCAAGAGCCTCAAGCTCTGTAAAGGGCAGGGTCTTGAGCCCGGGCGTTTCAAGCGGTTTGCAGGATTAGATTTTATGTAATTTTTAATCTTTTTTAACCTTTGTTTTATGTATATTTCCTGTGGCACCCAACAGTGAACTCTTGTGGACTCATGATGGGTATTTGTTCTTAGTCCTTGAAAGTTAGAAGTAGTCTGCTTATGGTTATGATGGGTTGTTTGTTTGTAGATGTGAGCTTTGATCAATTTATTTGGAAATATGTTTTTTTTCTTTTATTAACGACAAAAAGACGATTTTGCCTCACGTGAGGGGCATATGACTCCATTTAACGTCAAAAATAAACGACCGTTAGTGAAAATGACGTAAATAGTTAACAAGTTTTAACATATAGAATGATTTCTGTAATTTTCTTAGTTTAAAAACGTAATCTGAAATTTGTTAAATACTTAAAAGGTTGTAAAATACAAGTTACTCTTTTTAGAATTAGTTATAAAGTAATGGTGCATGATTTGCAAAATTTGGGAGAGGAAGAGGAATCTTTTGTTCAATACTAGATTGCCATTTGCATGTGGGCATAGTCGCTTTAGTCCTTTTAATATTCCGCTTAATCCAATATTTAATTAAATTACTCACTAATTGAAGTCTTTGGTTGGAGGGTGCCATGTGAACATGTCTACCTAGTTAATTTATTCCTTAATATTTATTATTAAAACCATAACCCCCCCACTAATTATCAACATTCGAATCTTTATACGTCAAATTCGAGGGGTGACATTTTGGCGCGGTTCGAAGTGGAGGTGGTATTCGATTGTATTAAATATTAACACTTTATTGTGGCAATATCAACCTTTTTACATGTAAATGGATCAAATCAGATTGTATTTTATTGATAGCAGATCAAACGGATAAACCATCAACATGTATTTAAATACTTGGATCATGTCAAAGTGTATTTAAATACTTACGTTTACCTTCCAATAATCGTCTTGATTTGCTTCCAATTAGAGAACTTTGCAACTGAATCTAATGCTTTCTTCTGATACAAATATCTCAAAATCTTAAGAACCAGATTATATTTGTTAAAGTCGGATACTTTCTAATCCGACTTTTCAAAATTTAACTACAAACTTTTTTCAATGAATGCTCTTACCAGACTGAAGAGTGTACGCTCGTGGAGAGGCTCATGGGAATGAGGTGGCTGGCGTGGGGCCGTGGAACACCACGCCCCTTGCGTGTGGTCCACGATCTTGACAGTGTGGTTTGGAAAATTCCACGAGCGTGTAGGGGGAGAAGGCAACGGCTAGAATGCCGTCTGATCAGAGTGCAACAGCTATTTAAAAATAAATAAATTTTCTAATTTATTATCCGTATAAATATCAACTATTTTTTTTTACAAAATAACATGCACAACAACCAAATTCAAACCATTTAATCTTTTTCATCAAATCTCAAAACTTTTCTTCCATTTAACCCATTCTCAAATGAACACACTAAATTCACCTTTTTCGGAATCGGAAGGTGTAGTCCAAATTATTTTGAGACAGTTGCTACCGCTATCGTTGAAATAATAAAAGACGATGCCGAAATCACGAACACGCCAACCTACACACGAAGAGCCACTTTGAATAAAAAACGTGAAGCCACTCACGATTGTTTGGTTTGCGACTACTTTGTCGATCCCTCGCTTTATAACCATGACACACTCCGAACTTGTTTTCGATTGAATAAACGGTTATCTTTACGGATTGTTAATGATTTGAAATGAGAGATGCATTTTTTTTCAAATTGGGGTGGCATGCTAGAGATAGAAGAGGTTTCACTTAACACTGCAAAATATTTTGAAGACGGAAACTGCAAGTCAACCCATCGGGCTGCAAGATTCCAAATCCGGGAAGCAATGTCTCATTGACCAAACATATGATCCATAGAGACTAGATTCCAGGTTTTCAGATAATCGAACATCAAGGAGAAGGTCTAAAAGGCTGTCGAACTAAGCCTCTATGCCTCCCTGAATCTCTCTTCGATACCTACAAACCCAACTATCCCCATGACTAGAATATTTTACATGACAATCTTTCACAAATTCAAGAGCATAGTCTTGTTTGGGGGAAAATCCCCAAAATTTCCTTAGTACTTTTATTGTTTCTCAAATTGTTCCGTTAACTTATTTTTTCCGAGAACGTCCCCTTCAATTCAACATCGTCGTCCGATGGTATTTGAAAAAATCCGACGGTATTTGAAAACAATCTGACGGTGTTTGAAAAATCTGACAGTGTTATACCGTCTTCCGACGGTGTTTGGAAGATATCCGACGGTACATGTTATACCGTCTTCCGATGGTGTTTGGAAAAATCCGACGGTGTTTGAAAAAAAATGTCTAAACAATTTTGTAAAAAATAAAATAAAATCTTTTTTGAAAAAAAAATAATGAGTTTATATAAATACAATGAGATCCTACCTTAACAATTTTGTAAAAAAAAAAATTACTGTCGGATCCGCCTGTGTTTATAAACATACAAACGATTTGGACACGTGGTCGGCGGGCTGTGGTTGGTTGCGAACAACGTCAAATGACCATGTTATTATACCGTTGGTTCCGACGGTATATTTTCGGAAGGGATTAATCAAATGAACATATTGGGAGGACAAGAAAAATGATAAGGACAATTTGGATATTTTAGTCTTGGGGATCTATCTTAATTTAAAAGACATATTTCCTAACCAACACTCTTTCCAAAATAGAGTTTCATACTTTCATCTCTATTTCCAACCTGTTTCTTCAACAAAGAAAAAGGAACGAACTATACCTTTGACATGAAGATCGGAGAAATATTTACTTTTTTTTAACAAAGCATACTAATTAAACATCAATGATATGTATACTTTTTAATACACCCGTATTTATGAAGATATTCAATACAAGTAGGAACAGTGGCGGATCTATGAAAAAAATCCAGGGGTATCTAAAATTTCGTTCAGGGGTATCTGGATACATAAAACGGTAAAAAAAAAAAAATATTCCCGCTGCGCGTCGAAAATTCCCACTACGCGTCGAAAGTTAAGGGGTACCATCGCCTCTTCATAGATCCGCCCCTGAGTAGGAACAAAAATAACAAACAAAAAAATCAGTCTGAAAGATGATCACTAAGAATTAAAAAATCGTCCGTACATAAAAGCGTGTTGATTAATTTGTTTTTTGGCTTTTTACTTTCTTTTTATTTGTGCTAAAAATATTTACATATTCAATTAATTTGTTAACATGACCAACTTTTTTTTCTCTCAATTTCACAAGACACTCATAGTATTTTTCTGGTAGAATCATGTTTATGAAATTATATTAGTAAAAAACCTTATTTTTATGACTGGCCATATTAAGTTAATTTCCCATTAAATTATCCGTCTATTCAAATACTCAGGAGACAAAATCTTATATGCTTGCCAAATGGACACTTTATGTGTTAATTTAGTTTAAGTCACGAACAAACATTAACCTTTTTTGAATTATATAAGAAATCTTTGACTGATATAGAGAAATTAAAAGACTCATGTAATTTAGTTCAAAATCATTCTTCAAAAAGGAATATTTTTATTTGACTCAGAGATATTAGCACACTTTGGATGAGACAGTTGGATCAAGGAGATCCAAAAATGATATGAAATAGCTTGTAAATTGAATTTCTCTTTAAACTTGTTTTAAAAAAAATCATATAAAGCCCGTTTGAAATCGGCTTGAATAACATATTTCAGGTTGCTTTTTGTTAGCGAACTTAGTAGCGAACTTACTAAGTTCGCTTGTTTAGTAAGTTCGCCCCGTTCAGTAGTTTGTTAGCTTTGTCTATAAATAACTTTTTTGTAACATTATTCAAGTTATCAATCAAATCATATCAGTTTTACCCCCAATTATTCTCTCTCATTTTTTTCTCTCGTTATCATTCTCGCTTGTTTTAGCGATCTCGTTTATCATTCTCGCTTGTTTTAGCGATCATTCTCGATATCATAACATGGTATCAGAGCCTATATGCTCGATTCTGTGATTTTTTTTCCGCACTCATTCTTCGTTGTTTCATTAGTTTTCTCATTTTTTGTGTCAATTGGGGGTTGTTTCATGCTTTGATCCGTTCAAAACCTTCGTTTTATGTTTCTAATCATTTCTATGGTTGGATTTCTTTATATACTTCTCTGATTTTGAGTTATGATGATTTTTGGATCGATTTCACGTTTTTCTGTTCGTGCAGGCGAACTTGTCGCGATAGTTTGTTACGGGAGAACTTATTAAGTTCGCCTGTTCCTTTCCTCTGCGAACTTAACAAGTTCGTTTCTTGGCGAACTTAACAAGTTCGCTTATTCCAGTCTTTATTTTCTTTCTGATTTTGTCATGCCTCCTACTGTTGATCCCGCAGTTGTTGTTCATATTGATTCTTCTAATCCTTTGTTCTTACATTCATCTGATCATCCGGGTCTCTTACTTGTTTCTATAACTTTTGACGGCTCTTCTTTCGGATTTTGGAAACGTGCCATGTCCATTGCCTTATCTGCTAAGAACAAACTTGGTTTTGTTGATGGGACTGTTGTCAGACCTACTTCCTCTCCTAATATGGAGTTATGGAAAAGATGCATGATATGGTTATTTCTTGGATTTTGAACACTTTGTCCAGTGATATCAGTAAGAACATTTTGTATGTTGAGTGTCACACCCCAACCGTGCATTTTAACCACGGGTGCGACTTAATTGACAAAAGAACACAATGGAATAAAGACATTTACTATTAAAGTTTCATAATATAAAAAAAATCCCATTTACATAAGTTTCGAATTAAACCAAACAGATAACATGTTCAAAAGACAAGCAACTTAAAATAAGATTCTTCAATTGATATCTAGGCAAATCCTATGTGATATTGACTTGACCTATCACGAGCTTAATCACCTGAAACATGTACGAAAAACAAGTGTCAACTAAAAATAGTTGGTGAGAAATCACAGGTTTAATAAAAGTATAAGTTTGGCAAAGATGACAATTCATATTCCAAGATCATCATATAGCACGTAATAAAACAAACACATGATTAGCAAATCCAACCTAAAATGATGAGTAACGAATAAGTGGTACAACTCGCAAGTTGCACTAAAAACGAATAAGATGTCCAACCAAAAGTTGTCCATAAAGTATATGCGGTTTCCATCCTATGACCCATATCTGTACTACCGTTGGCTTGAAAGTTTCAAGTTAAGGATTTGCAAGTTTAACGTTTATCATATTGTGTTCATTTACTCACATACATATATGATTCGCTTGTTTTAGAATTATTTGAAAACGTGTTTTAATGTGTGCCAACGCGTACATGTTTCCCCCAAAACGATTTGAATAAAGTGGGGCTATGAAGTCTCACCTTGAAAGCTAGACGAGATAAGAAACTTGAACGAATAGACGAGATGAATCACGGACCAGACCCTAAACAAATAAATAAACCAGTTTTAGGGTAGGTTCGATGGTTACGAGTGTTAGATAGGCGGTTCGGGTCATAAGATTAAGAATTAGTTGCAAAAATAGAGTTTTAGTTGATTTTCAGATTTGGACAGCAAAGTAGCTGAACAGAAACGAGATTGTTAAAAATATCAAAAGACGTCTAAAAATTATGAAATTTTATAGGGAATTAGTTTAAGTCGTTCCGAAGAAGTTTCGTTTAGAAAGTTTTTCCATTTGAGACTCGGATCATAGCCAAAATAGTCCAACAAGACAGAAGGTAATGAAAAAGGTTTCTGTCCCGTTTTGGCTACTACGGAGTCATACTTTTGAATTAGAAAACGATCCAATTATGGTTGGAAAGGAAATTCGACGAACTACGTCGTGGAAATTGAGTTTGCTCAGTTTAGATTAATTATGGTCAAGTTACGCTCAGTTAAATTCAGCACAGTTTCTGTCCAAAATCAATGGTTGCACTTAAGTGGTCCGTTTAGGGTTTTAAGATTACCGAACGCGCAAATAAAAATTAGACGAATGTTATTATGTTATTATAATACATAATATAATCAGATTAGGTTAGCCAAAACATCCCGTGTCACCGGTCTAGCCATGATATTCACAGAAGCGTTTTGGAGAATCACATAATGCAATCGGCATAGCCGACACGAGCAAGCAGATTCTATATTTAATTAGCGTGTGAGTTCATATAAGTGATAATATAGAATATATAACATGTTTTAAGTTAGCAAGAACATACTAAAGCATCGGCAGAGCCACTTTTGCAATAGTTGTCTTGAGGATTCGCAGAATGCGACGGCATAGCCGCCATTGCAAACGGGATCCTTTGTTTGTTAGTTGGTGATGTTAGCTTGATTTATTAGTTTGATTAAGATTATTAGAGGGTTTTTAGGGCTGAGGTTTCACATGATCAAGTGATCATGGATAGAAAATAGAAAAAGATTGAGGGGATGAAGAAAGAATAAAATAAAAAGACGGTGTTCAACTTCGGAGGGTTACTTACTTGTTTGATCTTCAAACTCTTGGAATCCTCTAAGGGATTTTCGAAATCTTCAAGGTTGGGAAGAGATTTCACAACTTAGGAGGGGTTGGGAGTGTTTGAGGGAGAATTAGCAAAGAAAACAAGATCCTAAGCCTCCTATTTATACTAATGGTTGAAGGGGTGTAAATATGGAATGTCTTGGAAAGCAATTTAGGGTTTTAGGGCCCTCAAATCTACGAAATTTTCCTCAATGGGGCTGGGTTTTTTGTGATTTCTTGCTTGGGCTAGGTCCAAGAGTAGGTGGGTTGGGTCCTAGCTTGATCCGGTTGAGTGCGCGCATTCGAAAATTGCGATTTTAAGCATTTCTAAGCGAAATTGGCAAATGTTTTCAACATTAAAGTTGATTGTCATAACAAAAAGAGTATGTTTAGCTAAAAACATTTAAGTTAAATTTACGTTATTCGCGTATAGTAGTTGGCGATCGGTGGGCGAGAAAACGGACTTTTTGATCGTTTTTCGAATTTCAGGATTTATTTAAGGAAAGTTTTGCAAACAAACTTTGTTTTAATTAAAGAAATGAATATTTTAAACATTTAAAACATAAATTAATGTCATGTTAAACGATTTGTCGGTCGTGGACGGTACGTAGTTAACGACGGTTTAAAAGGCGAACGATCGCACGAAAGTACTAACTAGTACTTTTAAGCATCAATTCACATTGAATGGGTTGTAAGAACATGTTTGAGTTGTATGGGGGTGGTTCATGTGTATTTAATGTGTCATAAAGATCAATTAAGTCTACGTGCGATCCATGAATCAATCACGGATAAGTATAAGTCTTTGAAATCAAGCATAAACGTAATGTTTCACATGTGAACTAGTATTGTAACAACGTCTGAATAGGATTTCAAGTAAAATGAAATGTCATGCGGATTTTCATTGATAAGTCTAGAATGAGTACAAGTAGTGAAAATCAGAAGTGTCACAGTCTCCCCTAGTTAAAAGAATTTCGTCCCCGAAATTCAACTTGTAGAGGCTGTAGGGTCTAGAAAGAGATGAGGGTACTTATGTTTCATTTGGTCTTCACGTTCCCAGGTGAACTCAGGGCCATGCTTGGCTTCCCAACAAACTTTCACGATAGGGATGCGGCTACGCTTGAGTTGCTTGACTTCACGGTCCATGATTTCAACGGGCTTTTCGACGAAATGCATAGAGTTGTCGATACGAACATCATCCAGAGGAACTTGAAGTGTGTCATCAGCAAGGCACCTTTTAAGGTTTGATACATGAAAAACGTCATGAACGTTACAAAGTTCGGTTGGTAGCTTGAGTCTATAGGCTACTGGGCCAATCCTTTCAAGAATTTCGAATGGCCCAACGAACCTAGGGGCTAGCTTTCCCTTCTTCCCAAATCAGACAACACCTTTCCAGGGGGAAACCTTGAGTAAGACTCTATCACCGAATTGAAATTCAAGGGGCTTCCTACGGTTGTCAGCATAACTCTTTTGACGATCGCGAGAGGCCTTGAGTCTTTCTTGAATTTGAAGTATCTTGTCGGTGGTTTCTTGAATGAGTTCAGGACCGGTGATTTGAGCGTCTCCGATCTCGGTCCAACACACCGGAGATCGACACTTCCTACCATATAGAGCCTCGAAAGGGGCGCACTTGATGCTCGTATGGTAACTATTGTTGTAAGAGAATTCGATGAGTGGCAAGTGTTGATCCCAATTTCCTCCAAAGTCAATCACACAAGAACGGAGCATGTCTTCCAAGGTCTGTATGGTCCTTTCACTTTGACCATCAGTCTGGGGATGGTAAGCCGTGCTAAGGTTCAAACGAGTTCCCAAAGCTTTCTGTAAAGATTGCCAGAATCGGGAGGTAAAACGACTATCACGGTCGGAGATAATGGATAGAGGGACACCGTGACGTGTCACGACCTCATTGATATAGAGTCTGGAAAGCTTCTCCATTTTGTAGTCTTCACGGATTAGGAGAAAATGAGCGGATTTGGTTAAGCGGTCAACAATGACCCTGATGGAGTCATGACCACTAGAGGTTCGCGGAAGCTTAGTGATGAAGTCCATGGAAATTTGCTCCCATTTCCATTGTGGGATTTCGAGTTGTTGGAGAAGACCAGATGGTTTCTAGTGCTCAGCTTTAACTTTAGAGCAAGTAAGACACTTCCCTACATAGAGGGCGATGTCTTTCTTCATTCCTGGCCACCAATAAAACTCTTTCAAGTCGTGATACATCTTATCAGCACCGGGATGAACAGAATAACGGGATTTATGTGCTTCATCAAGGATAAGGGTTCGGAGCTCACTTGAGTCGGGGATCCAAATTCGACCCATGAAGTAAAGGAGATCATCGGGTTTGGGTTCCAAGTGCTTTTCGACACCACAATCCAAATCCTTTTTCAACTCATCATTTGCAACAACTTGTTTTTGAGCTAGGATGATCTTATCTTTGAGACTGGTTTGGATCAACATTCCCATGGCTCGCACACGGGTGGGTTTGATTCGGTCCTTACGGCTAAGGGCGTCAGCCACCACATTAGCTTTCCCCGGGTGGTAACGAATTTCGCAATCGTAGTCACTAAGTAATTCAACCCAACGTCGCTGCCTCATGTTGAGTTCTTTCTGGTTCAGAATATGTTGAAGGCTCTTGTGATCAGTAAAAACCACACATTTAGTGCCGTAGAGATAATGTCTCCAGATTTTCAAAGCAAAGACCACCGCTCCCAACTCAAGGTCATGAGTGGTGTAGTTCTTTTCGTGAACCTTGAGTTGTCTGGACGCATAGGCTATGACCTTGTCTCGTTGCATCAACACGCAACCAAGACCTTGGTTTGAGGCATCACAGTATACAATGAAATCATCATTGCCATCGGGAAGACTTAGAATAGGGGAGTTGCACAATTTCTGCTTAAGAGTTTGGAACGCATCTTCTTGCTTTTGTTCCCAGACGAAAGGCTTATTTTTCTGAGTTAATGTAGTGAGAGGCAGGGCAATCTTTGAAAAGTTCGGGATGAATCTTTGATAATAACCCGCCAAACCCAGAAACGAACGGATCTCAGAGGGTGTGGATGGTGTACTCCAATTCTTGATAGCGGTGACTTTGGCTGGATCGACGTGTATACCCTGGTTGTTGATCACGTGACCCAAGAAATGAATTTTTCTAAGCCAGAATTCACACTTGGAGAATTTAGCATAAAGTTGTTCCTTCTTCAAGAGTTCCAAAATCAGCTTAAGGTGGATTGTATGATCCTCTTTGGTTCGGGAGTAGATCAAGATGTCATCGATGAAGACAATGACAAATTGATCTAGGTAGGGTTTGCAGACACGGTTCATGAGGTCCATGAACACCGCGGGCGCATTGGTTAACCCAAAAGGCATAACCATGAACTCGTAGTGTCCATAACGAGTTCTAAAAGCAGTTTTGGGAATGTCCTCTTCATGGACTCGGAGTTGATGATACCCAGATCGGAGGTCAATCTTCGAGAAACAAGTTGCTCCTTGCAGTTGATCGAAAAGGTCATCGATCCTAGGTAGCGGGTAACGATTCTTGATGGTAAGCTTGTTTAGTTCACGGTAGTCGATGCACATGCGGAAGGACCCATCCTTCTTCTTGACATAGAGAACCGGAGCTCCCCAAGGTGAGAAGCTCGGTCTAATGAATCCCTTGTCCAGCAGCTCTTGCAGTTGGCTAGATAGTTCTTGCATCTCAGAAGGGGCTAGGCGGTACGGAGATTTGGCAATGGGGTTAGCTCCTGGTAAAAGATCAATCCGAAATTCAACTTGTCGAGTTGGAGGGAGTCCATGCAAGTCATCAGGGAATACTTCCGGAAAATCTCGGATGATCGGTATATCTTGTAATTTCTTTTCTTCAGATTTCTCGACCACATGTGCCAAGAAAGCATAGTATCGCTTCCTTAAATATCTACGTGCCTTCATGCAGGAGATGAATTTCAAACCTTTGCAAGGTTTCTCTCCAAAGATTTTCAAGGTCTCACCGGATGGTAGAGGGATACGAATGAGTTTCTCCGAACAGTTGATTTCCGCATGATTGTGGGATAGCCAATCCATTCCCACGATGATATCAAAACTCCCAAGAGTGATGGGAATCAGGTCGATAGAGAATGTGTGATCGTTGAGAGTTAGAGCACAACCTCGGACAACGGAATGCACAACAGTTAGTTTGCCATCAGCTATTTCTATAGTATAAGAAGGTTCAAGAGCGGTACGACAAGTTTTAAGTAAAGGTTCAAATTCTAAGGAGACAAAGCTTTTATCCGCTCCGATATCAAATAAGATAGAGGCATAACGATTATTGATGAGAAATGTACCAATAACCACGGCATTGTCATTTCTGGTCTCGGTTGCTCCTATGGAAAAAGTGCGAGCACGTGCACCTCGGTTATTGTTGTTGAGCTTCGGGCATTGGTTTTTGTAGTGATCAGGAGCACCACATTCATAACAGGCCCTACCATTGATGATGGCAGGAGTGGCAGTTTGGGTAGTAGCAGCCTTTTCAGCTACGCGACAAGCGTTAGCAAAATGACCAAGCCTTCCACATTTAGTGCACGAACGACATTGAACAGTAGTAGGGTGATGGTATTGACACCTTGCACACAGCGGGTGAGGTCCACTATATGGCTTCCTGCCAGGTGCAGGTCTAGGTGCTACTTGGGCAACAAGAACAGCTGGGGTAACCATGGCAAAGCTTTTAGAAGTCTTTTGCTTCTTGTGGCGATACTCAGGCTTTTTCACCACTTCCTCCTTAACTCTCTTGTCACCTTTCCTGAATAGAACTCCAGACTTAACTAGATCGCCCGTTAAGGACGCAGATAAATGAATAGCAGCTTCAAGTGTTGATGGGCTACTACCCATGACAGTACCCCGAATTTGAGGTGGAAGGCCTCCAATATAACGATCAATCATTCGGGTCAAGGGTGTAACCAGATGAGGGACTAGGATACAGAGTTCATGAAAGCGTGTGGTGTACGCCTCACTCTCCCCACTATCCTGGGTAAGGTCCCACAGCTCAATCTCCAACTTCTTCATCTCATTGCTAGGACAGAACTCCTCGATCATAATTTCCTTAAGCTTATCCCAAGTCATAGCAAGAGCTCCTTCCCTACCCTGAATTTTCTTTTCAGCATTCCACCAAGTCAGTGCCCTCCTTTGGAAGGCACTTGAAGCATATTTTACCTTAAGTTCATCGGGGCAGTCACTCATCTCAAATGTGTTCTCCATGCCTTCAAACCATTGCAATAGCCCTGTCGCACCTTCACATCCAAGGTACTTGTGTGGGTTACAAGAGTTGAAGTGCTTGAAAGTACAAACACTCCCACTAGATCCTCCGGTGGAGTTGTTGATTTGAGTGACAATAGTGGGTAAGACCGCAGCAATTTGTTGAGTGAGCAGGGTGGCTATGGCGGTGGTTTCGACGGAGGCTTCACTGGTGTTAGCCACGGTGTTATCAGGATCACGAGGAGGAGGCATTCTACGAAAAAGAAATCATAAGTCGGTAGTTAGGATAGACATTCAAGAATTAAAAGTGACAATATTTATAAATAAAATCACTCATTCATTAATATTAATGTCTTACAAGATAAATAAAACATATATTTAAAACATATATGTCGAATTACAAATGAAATATAAAGACAAAACTGACTAGTCAAAATTCAAGATTCGGATGAATGATACTAGTGAGACGTGTTTTAGCCTATAAGTGAGCACTCACTCCAAAGGTCCCTAGGTAAGTGCGACTCGTAACGAACGTGCCTCACTTTCCTTTGACAAGACCCCCAGTGTACAGGCGCTCACCCTTCCAGATTACACGTGTCTCTAGTATCCCTATCCAAGCCTTTGATTTTGATGAGAACATTATGGATTGGGCCTTGCCCAAGAGTTGGATTCAGCTTCACAAGTCAGCTTTCTTTTCTTGAACGGGAGTTGGGCCTCAGAAGTGGTTCCAACATGGCTCTCTTGGTCTTCGGATTCCGAATCACTTGATATGTTGATTACTTCAGGCTTCGGTGCAGGCCGGCTTGTCGCATCAGAGATTAACTCGGGCTTGACATTATGTTTCGAGGGTAGCAGGCTTCCAGAGAAAGATGATCGTGGTGAGATTAGCCTACTCCAACTAATTGGGCTTTGGGACCCATCATCAGAAATAAGGCTTGAATTGCTAGAGCTGTCAGCAGAGTACGACGACATACTAAAGATAAGAGAGTTAGTGGATTAGAGTCACATAAGCATATAAGTTTCAAAGGGGAGCTTAGGTTATAGTCTAGGTTAAATGGTTGCCTAATTCTCTATAACCACGGCTCTGATACCAATCTGTCAATTGACAAAAGAACACAATGGAATAAAGACATTTACTATTAAAGTTTCATAATATAAAAAAAAAATCCCAATTACATAAGTTTCGAATTAAACCAAACAGATAACATGTTCAAAAGACAAGCAACTTAAAATAAGATTCTTCAATTGATATCTAGGCAAATCCTATGTGATATTGACTTGACCTATCACGAGCTTAATCACCTGAAACATGTACGAAAAACAAGTGTCAACTAAAAATAGTTGGTGAGAAATCACAGGTTTAATAAAAGTATAAGTTTTGGCAAAGGTGACAATTCATATTCCAAGATCATCATATAGCACGTAATAAAACAAACACATGATTAGCAAATCCAACCTAAAATGATGAGTAACGAATAAGTGGTACAACTCGCAAGTTGCACTAAAAACGAATAAGATGTCCAACCAAAAGTTGTCCATAAAGTATATGCGGTTTCCATCCTATGACCCATATCTGTACTACCGTTGGCTTGAAAGTTTCAAGTTAAGGATTTGCAAGTTTAACGTTTATCATATTGTGTTCATTTACTCACATACATATATGATTCGCTTGTTTTAGAATTATTTGAAAACGTGTTTTAATGTGTGCCAACGCGTACATGTTTCCCCCAAAACGATTTGAATAAAGTGGGGCTATGAAGTCTCACCTTGAAAGCTAGACGAGATAAGAAACTTGAACGAATAGACGAGATGAATCACGGACCAGACCCTAAACAAATAAATAAACTAGTTTTAGGGTAGGTTCGATGGTTACGAGTGTTAGATAGGCGGTTCGGGTCATAAGATTAAGAATTAGTTGCAAAAATAGAGTTTTAGTTGATTTTCAGATTTGGACAGCAAAGTAGCTGAACAGAAACGAGATTGTTAAAAATATCAAACGATGTCTAAAAGTTATGAAATTTTACAGGGAATTATTTTAAGTCGTTCCGAAGAAGTTTCGTTTAGAAAGTTTTTCCATTTGAGACTCGGATCATAGCCAAAATAGTCCAACAAGACAGAAGGTAATGAAAAAGGTTTCTGTCCCGTTTTGGCTACTACGGAGTCATACTTTTGAATTAGAAAACGATCCAATTATGGTTGGAAAGGAAATTCGACGAACTACGTCGTGGAAATTGATTTTGCTCAGTTTAGATTAATTATGGTCAAGTTACGCTCAGTTAAATTCAGCACAGTTTCTGTCCAAAATCAATGGTTGCACTTAAGTGGTCCGTTTAGTGTTTTAAGATTACCGAACGCGCAAATAAAAATTAGACGAATGTTATTATGTTATTATAATACATAATATAATCAGATTAGGTTAGCTAAAACATCCCGTGTCACCGGTCTAGCCATGATATTCACAGAAGCGTTTTGGAGAATAACATAATGCAATCGGCATAGCCGACACGAGCAAGCAGATTCTATATTTAATTAGCGTGTGAGTTCATATAAGTGATAATATAGAATAAATAACATGTTTTAAGTTAGCAAGAACATACTAAAGCATCGGCAGAGCCACTTTTGCAATAGTTGTCTTGAGGATTCGCAGAATGCGACGGCATAGCCGCCATTGCAAACGGGATCCTTTGTTTGTTAGTTGGTGATGTTAGCTTGATTTATTAGTTTGATTAAGATTATTAGAGGGTTTTTAGGGCTGAGGTTTCACATGATCATGGATAGAAAATAGAAAAAGATTGAGGGGATGAAGAAAGAATAAAATAAAAAGACGGTGTTCAACTTCGGAGGGTTACTTACTTGTTTGATCTTCAAACTCTTGGAATCCTCTAAGGGATTTTCGAAATCTTCAAGTTTGTGAAGAGATTTCACAACTTAGGAGGGGTTGGGAGTGTTTGAGGGAGAATTAGCAAAGAAAACAAGATCCTAAGCCTCCTATTTATACTAATGGTTGAAGGGGTGTAAATATGGAATGTCTTGGAAAGCAATTTAGGGTTTTAGGGCCCTCAAATATGCGAAATTTTCCTCAATGGGGCTGGGTTTTTTGTGATTTCTTGCTTGGGCTAGGTCCAAGAGTAGGTGGGTTGGGTCCTAGCTTGATCCGGTTGAGTGCGCGCATTCGAAAATTGCG
This sequence comes from Smallanthus sonchifolius, assembly GCA_023525975.1. Classification (NCBI taxonomy): domain Eukaryota; kingdom Viridiplantae; phylum Streptophyta; class Magnoliopsida; order Asterales; family Asteraceae; genus Smallanthus; species Smallanthus sonchifolius. Next base: position 51,242,874 of record CM042045.1, read on the forward strand.
ATTTTAAGCATTTCTAAGCGAAATTGGCAAATGTTTTCAACATTAAAGTTGATTGTCATAACAAAAAGAGTATGTTTAGCTAAAAACATTTAAGTTAAAGTTACGTTATTCGCGTATAGTAGTTGGCGATCGGTGGGCGAGAAAACGGACTTTTTGATCGTTTTTCGAATTTCAGGATTTATTTAAGGAAAGTTTTGCAAACAAACTTTGTTTTAATTAAAGAAATGAATATTTTAAACATTTAAAACATAAATTAATGTCATGTTAAACGATTTGTCGGTCGTGGACGGTACGTAGTTAACGACGGTTTAAAAGGCGAACGATCGCACGAAAGTACTAACTAGTACTTTTAAGCATCAATTCACATTGAATGGGTTGTAAGAACATGTTTGAGTTGTATGAGGGTGGTTCATGTGTATTTAATGTGTCATAAAGATCAATTAAGTCTACGTGCGATCCATGAATCAATCACGGATAAGTATAAGTCTTTGAAATCAAGCATAAACGTAATATTTCACATGTGAACTAGTATTGTAACAACGTCTGAATAGGATTTCAAGTAAAATGAAATGTCATGCGGATTTTCATTGATAAGTCTAGAATGAGTACAAGTAGTGAAAATCAGAAGTGTCACACCCTAGGCGAATCCCACATCGGCCGTGCAAAAGAGAGATCCTTGGTTCATAAGGAATGCCCTGCCTCTTAAATCAACAACGCGTTTTGGGGCTTAATGTAGTGGATGAGAGGAGAACTCCACAGTTAAGCGTGCTCGGGTGGGAGTAATCCAGGGATGGGTGACCCCCGGGAAGTTTTCACCTGGGCAACCAAAAACAAATCCGTGAGCTCTTAGTGGGCAAAGCGGACAATATTGTTGGTACGAGGGGCCGGATGTTACATTGAGACTGCTCATCAACCTTGTAAAGAGTTAACTGACCGGTATGGACAGAGTAATGGGGCCAAGTATTATCAATTGTAGAAGTCTCTTTCTGCTACTTCTTAAGGGAATGATGATGTTGCTACGTATTTTACCAAAATCAAAGCTGTTTGGGATGAGCTTAATGTAATCAAGCCTATTCCTCCTTGCACATGTGGTACTTCCCAACTTATGGCTAAGCGCGAAACAGATCAACGTTTGATGCAATTTCTGATGGGTCTTAACCCTTGTTATGACATGATTCGTGGGATTATTATCATGATGAAGCCTCTTCCCTCAATCAATGAAGCTTATGCTTTTCTCAGTCAAGATGAGAAACAGAGGGAGCTTCATTCATCAGCTCAGTTTATTTCTCAGAATGCTTCTATGCAAGTACCAAAGAATTACAGTGCCCGAAAAGGTTCTATTTGTTCTCATTGCAAGAAGCTAGGACATGATGCCAGCAAATGTTATCGTTTAATTAGGTTTCCTAAAGATTTCAAATTTACTAGACCCAAAGCTGCTGCTAATGCTGTTTCTGATGCTGGGGTTACTGTTCCTACTTCCGGTGCTCCTAATTCTCTTTCTTCTGAATAGTACAACAATCTGTTGCAACTTATTCAATAGAATTCTAGGGTTCAGGGTGGTGTTCCTAATTTCAACCACTCAGCTTTGCAAAATTTGCAGGTATTTTTGCTTGCAATTCGACTACGGTCGATACTACTTGGATCATTGATACCGGTGCAAGTAATCATATGTGCTTTGATTTCAATTTACTTTCTGATGTTTAATTGCTTAACTCACCCATTTATGTTCTTCTTCCAAACGGGCATGTCTTAACTGTTACGCAGGTCGGAACAGTTAATCTTACTAAGACGTTTTCTATTTCTAATGTCTTCTTTGTGCCTCAGTTCAAGCAAAATCTCTTATCTGTTCCTAAACTTTGTAGGGATACAAAGGGTCTTGTTCAGTTTTCTGAATCTACTTGTTTCTTGCAGGCCCCTTCGCTGAGTAGTCCGTTGGTCCTGGGAGATCTTCTCAACGGCCTTTATCTTTTGAATCCAAATAAACTTTTCTCTGTTACAGTTGATTCTTTTTCTCACTGTAATTATGTTGTTTCTTTGAAACTTTGGCATACTCATCTTGGTCATTTACCTTTGTACAAACTTAAGTAATTGAATGTCTTTACTGGTGCACATGATTATTCTATTGATGATTGTTCTGTTTGTCCTAAGGCTAGACATCATAAACTGCCTTTTGCATCTAGTAGTATATCCATTTCTCAAATGTTTGATCTTATTCATATTGATACGTGGGGACCGTATCGATCTACTACATTTGATGGATATAAATATTTTCTCACCGTTGTTGATGATTTTACTAGAACTACTTGGACTCATCTTTTGACAACTAAAGGAAATGCCTTTACAATCAAGGGTTCATTGAAATGGTTGAGACTCAGTTCAGTACCAAAGTGAAGCGTGTTCGATCTGATAATGCTTTTGAACTTGGTTCGGGTGTTCATCATGCCGAGTATTTTAAACAGAAGGGAATTATTCGTCAGACTACTTGTCCTGGGGTTCCTCAACAAAATGGGGTGGTGGAACGTAAACATAAACATCTTCTCGAAACTGCTCGTGCTCTTATGTTTCAATCCAAGTTACCAATAACTTTTTGGGGTGAATGCGTTCTCACTGCTACTCATTTGATTAATATTTTCCCCACACGGGTTCTTAAGGGAAAATCTCCTTCTGAGATGCTCTTTGGTAAAGCTCCTTCATACACCCACCTTCTCACTTTTGGGTGTTTGTGTTATGCTTCTACCTCTACACCCGGACGAGATAAATTTCAGCCTAGAGCTCAAGCTTGTATTTTTATTGGTTATCCCTTTGGAAAGAAAGGTTACAAGCTTTATAATCTTGACACTCGACAAGTTCTTGTTTCTCGGGATGTGACTTTTCTTGAGCACATTTTCCCTTCTTTAAACTATTCGGATCCTTCTTATTTGTTCCCTTCTCTAAATGATCTGTTTGAGGAGATAGATCCAGCTGCTGTTCCTTCATCTTCTTCGGCTGCTCCTGAAGTTGATTCCACTCCTCCTCCTGTTTCTCCTATTCCTCATCCTCCACCTCCGGAGCCCAGGAGATCTACTTGTTCTTCTGTTCCTCCTTCTCATCTGCAGAATTATGTTTGTAATTCTGCTTCTTCTGTCGATTCGTCTTGTTTTCATACTTTTTTGAGTGCTTGCCAAGCTTCTCATTTTGTTATTCTTGCTGATCTTTCTTCTGATTTCCAGCAGCTCCTTTTAAATCTTGATTATGTTAAATAACCTTCTTCTTATCAGGAGGCTGCTAACCATCCTGCTTGGCAAGAGGCTATGACTAAGGAGTTTAATGCCTTGGAAAGAAATCAAACTTGTGAGGTTATGCATTTACCAAAAGGTAAAAAGGCCATAAAGTGCAAATGGGTGTATAAAGTCAAGTATAATGCTGATGGTACTGTTGAACGTTGCAAGACCTGTTTGGTTGTTCGTGGTGATACTCAGAAAGCAGGAATTGATTTTAATGAGACTTTTTCTCCTGTCGTTAAGATGACTACTATTCGTAGTCTCATTGCTGTTGCCACTAAAAGACAATGGGGTTTATATCAATTGGATGTTAATAATTCCTTTTTACACGGGGATCTTGACGAAGACATATACATCCTTCCTCCTCCTGGAATGCTTTTATCTTCTACTGATCATGTACTTAAGCTCAAGAAGTCTCTTTACAGTTTGAAGCAAGCTTCAAGGCAGTGGTATGGAAAGCTTTCTGATGCTCTTAAGACCAAATGTTATATGCAGTATCCCAATGATTATTCTTTATTCTCTAAGACGATGGGGGATTCAGTTGTTCATGTCGCTGATTATGTTGATGACATTCTTCTTACTGGTAATAATGATCAAGAGATATCTGCTTTGAAGGCTTTCTTACATTCCACTTTCCAGATCAAGGATCTTGGCAATCTTAACTATTTTCTGGGCATTGAGGTTCTCAAATCTCCCTCTGGTCTTATTATGACTCAACGCAATTTTGCGAAGGATTTGCTGACTGAGTTTCCTACCGACGATGTTTCTTCTGTTTTGTCTCCTTTGCCTTTACATTTACAACTCAAGCTCAACAAAGGTCAAGTTCTTGATGATCCTTTGGCCTATCGTCGACTTGTTGGTAAACTCAATTATCTCACTCATACTCGGCCTGATCTTGCTTTTGCGGTTCAGTTTCTCATCTAGTTTATGAGTGATCCGCGTGTTCCTCATTGGGATGCTGCGTGGCATACTCTTCGGTATGTCAAAGGCACTTGTTCTCAGGGGTTGTTCTTTAATAATGATCCCGATATGTCTTTGTCTACTTATTGTGATTCTGATTGGGCAGCTTGTCCTAATACTCGGCGTTCTGTCAGTGGCTATTTCATTTCTCTTAGGGGCAGTCCTATTTCTTGGAAATCCAAGAAGCAAGCTACTGTTTCTCTTAGTTCTACTGAAGCTGAATATCGTTCTCTTCGCCATGTCACACAGGAACTTGCTTGGTTGACTCGCTTGTTTGTGGAGTTTCGGCTTGATAATCTTACTCCCGTTCCTTTCAAATGTGACATTTAGACGACTATTCATATTGCTAAGAATCCAGTTTTTCATGAGCGAACTAAGCATTTCGAGTTGGATTGTCATTTTGTCCGTGAGAAGCTTCAAGCCGGTTTGATTCTGCTTTCTCACACACAGACTTCTGATCAACTTGTGGATTTATTCACAAAGAGTTTGGCTGGTCAACCGCATTCAGATATCATTTCCAAGTTGGGGTTGTATACACCTTCAACTTGAGGGGGGTGTTAGCGAACTTAGTAGCGAACTTACTAAGTTCGCTTGTTTAGTATAAGTTCGCCCGGTTCAGTAGTTTGTTAGCTTTGTCTATAAATAGCTTTTTTGTAACATTATTCAAGTTATCAATCAAATCATATCAGTTTTACCCCCAATTATTCTCTCTCATTTATCATTCTCGCTTGTTTTAGCGATCTCATTTATCATTCTCGCTTGTTTTAGCGATCATTCTCGATATCATAACATTTTTAAAATTCGTGGCAAGGTGAGTATGCATGATGGAATGACCATCTTGAATTCTTGATTAAATTTTATGGAGTCATTGATCAAGCCGACTCAAGTTAAAACGAACCGAGTTCGAGCTTAATTTTCAGCTTGGTTATTTGAATTCGAGTGGGTAATTTAAAAATCGAGCCGAGCTCGAGTTGACTTGGCTTGACTCGGTTCACGTCGTTAACAACCCTAATGATGATTCTAAAGAAAAAGAAAAAAAAACTTCATAGATTTATAAATGTATATGTACTAGTATTATTGGAGATGTGATAAATTTAATTATATGTGTATATATTTTCCAATGAGTCTGATTAATGTCAGCCAGCAGTACTACAAGCACTCAACATAGGACCATGAACCCTACACAAAAATGTTAAAAACAATCCCAACACCAAGAGTGGAAGCAAGCTAGCAATGTGACATGTTCATGATTCAAATTTCAAAGTTAACCAATTGCTGACAAATATTTCTATGGTTGATTATCGAGCTACAAATCAATCCTTTTAAGATATCGTTTTTCATAATCTCTACAAAAAAGACTTACATCTCTAGGGTTTTGGCATGATATTGCATATTCATCATGTAATCTTTGTTTTTTTGTATATATGTTCGCTACTAAAGGGAACAATTTGTTTGCTACAACAAATTGTTGCCTGAGATTGGACGAACACACAATTGAAACAATGATAAACAGAACTTTTGATAATAAATGATCGTAACATTTTGTTGATTACAAACTTGAAGCTTTACACTACCCTAGGGACGAACGAACCGATGCATCCAATTGTGAATCATAGACTTGGGTTGATCACATGTTAATCGTAGACCATTTGCCATAGTGACAATACTATTTAATCTAGCAATAATTGAATCGATAGTATCTTCCTCCTTCATTTGCAACATCTCAAATTCTGTCTTGAGTGTTTGTAGACATACCTTTTACACTCGATCCACAAGAACATGCTTCGTCTTCAGTGTTTGTAGACGTGCCTTCTGTTGATTGAATGAACGGAATCTAAATCCTAACCCAATCGATTTTCTTCAGACTTTCAAAATAAAACACCACATCCATAAATCTGACTTGCGACTTCCTTTTCTTGATTCGGCTTTCAACCAAACAAACACCCTTTTTGGTTTGTACTTTCTGTTTTTGAATCAACCGAACAAACACGAGCTCCAGATTCGACTTTTCCTTCCTTCTCGCCTAGATTCTGACTGTTTTGAATGTTCTAACTTTAATTTTCACTTTAGCACGTTAGAACATTCAAAACAGATAAACACACTATGTCACACGATAGCACATAAAGAAGTTGTCCTTTCGGATCAACTTTCTTTATTTCATTTTCTTTAACTTTACATTAACACTCTATAAAATTATAGAAAATAACACTTAGAACTCACTTGATTGTCTACTACTATACTGAACTAAAAGGCTTGACAAGGTGGAACGCTTTACAATCTGCACGAACATTCACACATGAACTATGTCAAATCGAGGAAAACATTCGACTAAACTTTCACTTGGACTTTCGTCCAAAAATTCCTTTCTAAACTTCTAAAGTTTGTCCAGCAAAATTTTTTCTGGCAGCAAAAGTTTGCCGCCTTCAAAACGTGTTCTTCTCTAATTTGATCTAAATTTTTAACTTTTTTCGTTTAAACTCTTTGTTTATGCCATACTAAGCCAGATCTATGATATGTTTCTAACGTAAAAATCCTACCTTTGAACAAAACCCCTAGATTTACCCACTTTAACCAAAACAGAAACACAGATGGAAGGAGTAAGAACGATATTGACACTTTATCTTTCTAAGCTCTCTCACTTTCACTCTTTAGAGTGCTAGAAGTGCATGAGAGAATGAGGGAGATGATGGGGTGACTGATAGGGTTAGTGTCCTTATGACCAATGTTGCAGAAGTTGCTAGGCACTGTCAGGTCAGTCGACTAGATAACTTCCCCTAAAAAGAGGATTTTGCCTAAGTAGCCTAAGAAGTATTTTTAAAAACTTAATATTCGGCTCAAACGAACTTCGATTAAACTCATTCCAGCGACGTTGGAACCGGTTCGTTAAACCCTAAACCCAAATCCGTAAACCCTCACTACTAGAAAATATAGCTTTAATGACATGCATTGCGTGTCATAAAAGGAGGTAGATGACACGCGAAAGCCTGTCAAGGAAGGCCATGTCAAGAATGAAGAAGACACGCATTTTGTGTGTCATCTGTTTATGACACGCCTTTACGACACATAATGCGTGCCAAGGAAGGCCTTATCAAGAATGAAGATGACCCGCATTTTGTGTGTCATCTATTTATGACGCACATTTTTTGTCATAAATGTGTGTCATGGTTTTAGCTGTTAAAAAAATATTTTTTTATAGAATTACTAATTTTCAGTTTTCCACATTTATATCATAAAATAGTAATAAACATTTCATAATACAAAATAAAATACACATGGTGAAACAATCCATTTTATAAAATATAAACAAACATTTAAAAGTAACAAAAGTCAATTACAAATTCAACGTAATGTCAATACAAAGTTTCACCGAAAATTGAAGTTTGATACAAAAGTCGACCATTCTTCACGAACTCCATCAATATCAACATCGGTGTACTCATATTTTCGTCCCCCAACCTAAGAAAAAAAAAATTATAAAAGCTAAACCCTAAATTTAAAACCTAAAAGCTAAATCCTGAAGTTAAAACCTAAAAACTAAACCCTAAAAGCTAAATCATAAAAAGTAAAAAAGCTAAAACATAAAGGTAAACCCTAAAACTAAACTTTAAAAACTAAATTACAAACCCTAAAGATAAAACCTAAAAAAGTAGACCTTAAATACTAAAATCTAAAAGTTAAACCCTAAAAGCTAATATAGCAAATTTCGACGCCGCCACTTGGTCAGCAAACTATATTACATATCAAAACATATCCTTTTGGTTTTCTGATTAATAGGGTGACCAAATGATTTCAATAACAAAAAACATATAGCAAGAAGCTGATAGAGGCCAAAACCAAGCCGTTCGAGTGACTTGGTCAGCAAGGTACACAAATATTAAAGCCAAAATGAACAAGTGTGTAATCACAATGACAAGTACATATAAGACTTAAAATGTTTTTAGTGAAAAAAGAAATTTTCATAACTAACAGGTTTATGTACACGTACTACTTTTACTAATTGTTTGGTGACAATTCAAGTAACAAGTATACATAATTCCATCTAAGATTAGAATGCTAATCAATCACATTCTGGTTATAAATTTGAGTTCGCTATGAACTCCATCTATGTAGTTAAACATAGATTAATAATTAGTTGTTGATCAAATTCTTTTCAAAGACTTACTGATCAGCCATACTAAGAAAGATTTATCTGCAAACCATTAATAAGCTGTTGATTAATACTTTACTAAACAATACATAAAGATATGAGTTGGGTCTGATTAGGGCTTCTAAATGTACAAGTTAGTATCAGATTTTCTTATGAAAAAAAATCCAATTTCTAAACCTCATTCATCATCATGTTTAACACTGTTTAATCATAATATGTTAATCTATTGGCCTAATTAACCTACAAGAACCATAGATCTGGAAAATAGGTTTAGTACTACCAGCAGATTAAAGATTAGAAATTAGAAATTTCTGACTCTTTTAAAAAAAAGAAGATTGCTAAAAGTATAAATCAATCTTACACCACAGTGAAAGTAACTACTTTTACTAATTAAAGAGAAACACACAAAAAAACAAGAACCAGTTTAGGAGAGTTGGAAACTGACACATTTGGTGAGTCAGTCAGCAATTATAACCTTGATCTGCAACTTATAGCAGTTTTTATTTCCGATGCAGCATCATCAAGATTCTCATCCTCAAAAAGCTTTTGCATTTTGTACGTGAATCTTGATGATGTCACACCGGAAAACAACGGCTGCAATGTATCGATCTGCCAAACAAACTGACCGGTGGCGGCTGATTGCAACCCATGAAGATGATGAAAATCTTGGATGAGAACAAATTTTTTGGTTGGGTTTTCAATAATTTTCATTTTATTCATTCTCAATAATTAAGGCCACGAGGGAAGGTGTGATGTGGCACATAAAGATTGGTTGAATCCTAAAGTCATGAAGAGAGGAGTACCAAATAAAACCAAAAGATAACTCCTTTTCAAAATCTTTAGAATAATATAATAGGAAATATGTTAACAGCAAAGCCCTATTTTTCTTTTCCAAATCTACAGCAAAAACACACCTGATTCTGGCCGATCTATAACAAACCCATTATCTAATTGTGTTTATGCAAATCAAAGCAAAAAAAGAAAAAAAAAAGTAGATTTGATTGAAATTGTTTGAAACCCCTATCAGAAAACTAGTAGGAAATCAGGAAAACAATAAGAGTTCAAGAGTTGATAAATTAAGTTAAAGATGATCTATAGTGAGATACCAAAAACAGAAAGAAGACGGATAATAGGTGGCCTGCCGGAGATCTGAGTTTGCTTAGAAGTTGGAAAGATGAATTAGATCTACAGATTAGGATAGGAGAGGAGAGAGATATGGAGTAGGCACTCACACAAATGGTGGGAACTGGGAACTGTGGAGTTTGAGGATATACAATAGTTAATATATATATATATATATATATATATATATATATATATATATATAAGCATAGCAGATATGAAATACATAAAGGAATTCACATTAGATTTTACAAAATTATTAGCATAAATAGGACAAGCTATGGAAGATAGTTTATGTGATAAATATTTTATAAAATTACCAGGAGATTTAGGAAAAAGCATACATGAAGCCTGGAAATTACAATACGAAAACTTAGAAAACATAGGAATAGGACCTAGGATAACCTTTACATTTAATATTCTAAAAGAAAAATGTAAAGAAGTTGCATTACAAGAACAACTAAAACGAAATGCATTCGTATTTTCCAAAACAACAATTTATACCCCACAAGCCTATGAATATTATGATAAGAAAAAGAAAATTTCTAGATAGGCAAACATGTCCATGCTATCTTTCTTATTTGTTTCCCACATTTTTACTACTGTTTGTTCCCATGTTAGAACTTCATCTACCCATAGTTGTGGTTTCTGTTGTTCTAGTAATAGCATACTACTGCTATAAATTTGTCCTATAGGTAACCTGTTTCCTGTTCCTCTATAACTTGACTCTTGTTGATAGCTTGTAGTTGGTTTAGTCTATGGTTCTCTTTCCGTGGTTTCATTTGAAGTTTCTCCTATTTTTCCATCTGTATAAGTTCTTTTCTTATGTTCAAAGTCCATAAAACTACTTTCGTGTTTATAAAAATCAAAGATCATTGTATCTCCTTTGACTATATTTTTTACTAACGGTAAATTAAAATTCTCTTGTAGTTTGTTGTAACTTTCTTCATATGTCATTCCTAAAGTAAGCATACATTCTACTATCATGTCGTCCACTTCTTCTTGTATATTTATTTCTGTAAACTTTCTATTTATTATTTGTTCAAATGATTTGTTGGTTTCTTCTGTTTTGAAAGTTGTATTTGTTTCTTCTTTTGAATAATCTAATAAACTGTAATCTATATCCTCTTGCTCAAACCTTGTAAATTCTGAATCTATTACGTATTCATCATCATTTTCCTCATTTTCTGTATCATATATAGGTTTTTCGTATTCAGAGTCATCGTCTGATTCTAAATTCATCAAATTATATTGTGGTTCATTTGGTTGTTCTTCAGAAAAACTACTTTTTTCATATTTATTATCTTCTTGTTTAAAGTCTGTAAATCTTAAACTTTGTATTCCATCTATCCCTTCATATATATGGCTCTTTTTTGGAATTAAAGTTGAGTTTTCTTTTTCTGTTAAATCGTTTATTTGCCATTCTAATCCTGCTAACTCTTCAGGATCTATTCTAACTGGTTCAATCATTTGTATTGATTTTGACGCAATTGTGTTAACTATCCCTTCTATGTTTACTTTGTATTTCATTCTTGATCTATTACTAGTGTTTCCTAAGACTCCTACACTTATTACTATGTTATTTCCTTCATAGTTTTCATATCCTTTGGTTTGTAGGACTATTTTTAGCTTCTGTAAGTCTTTAATGTCTTTTAGAATTCCAGGTGTACAATAAAATAAGAATGTATTTTGATTTAAATATTTTTTCATTCTTGAAATTATCCTTTTTCATTTCTGATTTTCAACTTTTATCTAATATTAGGGCTAAAAGTTTTGTTCATAGGTTTTTTCTTCCTAAAGCTTTTATCCCTATAACTATAAGTCCTGTGTGTATAAACTGTTTTTCTGATTGTTTAATTCTTTGGATTGTTTCCGATGAAAATTAGTCTATTTCTACCATTTTATCTAACACTCGTAGACTTTCTTCTCTACTACTTTGTATTAATGTTGTATTAACGTTTAACATTCTTGTTTGATATAGAGTTCTTGGATTTAAAATATCTAGTTGATGCTGGTTCTATAAATTTATGTTTTTATCTAAATCTATTTATTCTTCTAACTGTATTATCTATTGTGTACTTCTAGAAGATGACCCTTTTCTTTAGAATTCTGTTTAAAAAAGTACTCGATGTAATGACATCTTTTATATTACTAGTAGATTTTCTAGATCCTTGAATAATTTGTTTATTTATCGCTTGGTTTCCAATGTTTATACGGTTTAGGCATATTATCACTTATATGTATTGTGTGTAATTTATTTATAATTTTATTGATTTCGATAGAATTTTCGTCTACCTCTGGTATATATGTTTATCTTTCTTAATATTTTTTATTTCTAACAAAATTTGATTATTTTGTTCTCTTATGTATTCTAAATTTTCTGTAAGTTTTTTAATTTTGTCTGTTTCCTTGGCTATTAATTGTATAATTCTTTCTAATAAGTGTTTACTATTTATATATTCTTTTTGTAGACTGAATCCTAAATTTATGATAAGATCTGTAATACTATTTAGATGTGTATTATCTGTATGGAGACTATGTGTATGAGGTTCTTTAAATATACAAATGTGATTGTAGTAATTATTACTTACATTTTTTAATTCGCTTCGCTCTGCAAATTCTAGGTTTAAGAATTCGAGTTTTTGAACACTTTTGATGATTCAATAATTATTTTAAAAGAATCTGATTTCTCTCAGTAAGCACCTTATCTCTTGAGTTTTTGTTTCAACCAACGTGTGTTGACAATTTATGGTATTTAAAAAAAATTATCATGACATAAACGTATGCGTTATATATTCTAGCATAGTCTGTAATAGGTATTAGCTTTCGGTACCCACTACTTATACCGATACCCGTACCAAACCGGTACTGAAAAACCAAAACGGGTACCGGTACCGGGACTTGATTTTCTCTGATTTCGGTATCGGTACTAGTCGGTACCGGTACCTGTAGTTTACCAAAAAATACCCTTTAGTCCCGAAAATACCGAAAATACAAGCGGTCATTTTTTATAGGAATTTGTTATTTACAAGTAATACCATAATTTCTTCACATATATGATATAGACGGACACGGTTACCATAATTTCTTCACATTTATGATATAGACGGACACGAGTACCTCCTTACTCCTAACAATCGATCATCGGTCCACCACCGTCTACCATCATCAGTTCATCACCACCTTCTTCACCCAACAGTAAGTTTTTTGTGAGAAAATGATGGAACCCTATAGCCTATAGTCCTGCACTTACTATTTTAAAGACCTTTCTAGCGTATTAAGTCATCATTAATAAACATATATGGGATGGTTGAATAACATTATTAGATTGATACATGATATATAATATACCATAATTACAAAAGGGTTTAGTTTTTTAATGTTTTATGTACTTTTTTAGAACTTTTGGTTATATCAAAGTGCTCAGATTTGATCCTAGACTCTATAAATGTTTAAGTAAATTATTTAAGAATCGGTATGTTTGACATACCTATTCCAATTTTAAGTATGTTTTAAAAAATAATATAAAAGCAAAATTATATATGTATATATAAACGTTTTGAAAATCTGTTAACACTGCTTATAATTTAAAATATATAAAATATAAAATTACTGACCCTATTTGTTTTGTAACGCCGATGAACAGTGACTCCTTTCAATGGGGGAGTGCCACATGTAGCTTTAATTTTATTTTATTTTTTGTTTTTAACCCTTATATATATATATATATGGGGCATGATCTTTTGAGAACCAACTATATGTTGAGAACCGAAAGAACCGCACAAAACGTGTACATATCGCTTTAGTGAAAAAAGTAAAATTCAACAACAATGTTTTATTTATCTCTTCCCACTCTTAGTTTGAGTTTATCCCATCTCTCCTGAATTTTTTTAAGAAAAGTATAAAAATATGCATATATGCATTCATTTGTGCATATAGTGTGAGTGCATATATGCATTTAAAAAAACGACTATAAATTCGAGGTCTTTTAAAATCAAACCTTAAACATATTGAAATGTACATGAATTCTAGTCAATTTATATTATAAATAGAGGAAGAGTTAATGCGGTTCTCACGGTTCTTAACATATTGTTGGTTCTCAAAAGAACATACCCCATATATATATATATATAATATACGTTTTTAACCCGTATAATTTTCTAATAACTTCGTTTCTTTGTATTAATTTTCGTTCTTTAACTTTTATATAAAAACGGGAAACATTGCTTTCTTTAGTTTTTTTGTTAGCATTCCTGTGTAAATTGAAAACGTAGTTGTATTCAAACTCAAATATTTTTTTATCACACGCTATACAGAGTGTATGTAGGTTTTAGCCCCGCAAACAAGACGAACCGATAACACCCATGTCCCCGCCGCGCTACGAATGGGAATCGTTTTAGCCCCTGATACTATGTATAATATATGATTTTAACCCGTTTAGTTTTCTATTAATTTCGTTTTTTTGCTAACTTTCGTTCATTAACTTTTTTTAAAATTGAATGCCCTGTTTCCTTTTTTTTCAACGTTAAGGTACAACTTTTATTAAAAGCAGATATATATTCAAATTCGATATTTTTTTTGCTATCGTGCAATATAACGAGTCTACGTTTCGACATAAGTTTTTTCCACCCAGACAACCGACCCCAATAACGACATAAGTTATTACTTATAACTTATTTACCCTACTTGTGTCATTTTGAAAAAGGAATCCCAAACACCCTCTAAACTCAATCACCGATCCAAATAAACCCAAATCACCATCAACATTACAGTCGGTTGACCACAGAAGACGGTCGTTGTAAATTTAGCAGTAATTCTTCGTTATTCCTCTCCATCGTCACACACATGAATTGGTGGATTGAAGATTGGTGTTTCGATTTTGGGTTAGTGAAAAAGCGCGAGACATTAAAGTATAGAGAAGGGCGACATCGAGCATGATGAGTATTTACTATTTCACCACTGTAATTGTCATGGGTTGGAACGAAGAACTACCAGAACCGTCAGTGCAATCGAGTAAACGATAGGGTAACACTATTGTTCACGATTGTGGGTGTGTGTAGGGTTTAGATTTAAATTGGGAGAAAGAAAGAAGTTGGTGGATGTAGAGGCCGTATTTATAGGTATGATTTTGCGACGGTTAACAGAAAAAAGCACTGATGGTGGTTACTAGATAAACGACGCAATTGTTGAACATTTATTTACTGCTTTTACCGGATAAAAGCGCTAACGGCGGTTGTGGTTACGTAATTTCTGAATTTTTTAAAAATTATAAAAAAAGAAAAGCCATGATTGATGTTGACGTAAGCGTAGTGGCATTTTGTATATACTAGTAATAGTAATAATAATTTCGTACTACCTCCGTACATAGCATATTAATGAGGAGATTCTAATGGGACACGGAATATTGCTATTTGGACACGCCGTCGGACCTATACGCCTCGTATAGGTCAATACGGGGCGTATAGCCCATAACATTAAAAACAAGACCTGCAGGTGTCAGTTCTGGTCTGACGGCTGACCCTATACGACCCATATAGGTCTATACGCCGCGTATAGACCTATACGACCCATATAGGTCTATACGCCACCTCTTTTTTTCAAACTTGAGCAAATTTTGATCTGTATATGACGAGTATAGCCCTATACGCACCATATAGGCCTATACGCCGCGTATAGACCTATACGACCCATATAGGTCTATACGCCACCTCATTTTTTCAAACTTGAGCAAATTTTGATCTGTATATGGCGAGTATAGCCCTATACGTAGAAGCCTATACGCACCATATAGGCCTATACGTATAGACCTATACGACCCATATAGGTCTATACGCCACCTCTTTTTTTCAAACTTGAGCAAATTTTGATTTGTATATGGCGAGTATAGCCCTATACGCAGAAGCCCATACGCACCATATAGGCCTATACGCCACCTATGAGATCTTGATACATGTTAATGTTTGACGTATTAATCTAGTTGTATGTTTATTTCTTTAATTGTTCGCTCTTAAAACCACCTCTTAGTGAGCTTTACTATACGATGCGATACGATACTAAGGTATACTATCCTATATTATACTATACTATACTATACTATACTATACTATACTATACTATACTATACTAT
The DNA here is from genome assembly GCA_023525975.1 of Smallanthus sonchifolius. Lineage (NCBI taxonomy): Eukaryota > Viridiplantae > Streptophyta > Magnoliopsida > Asterales > Asteraceae > Smallanthus > Smallanthus sonchifolius. The sequence goes on from CM042045.1 coordinate 51,258,490, forward strand.
ACTATACTATACTATACTATACTATACTATACTATACTATACTACACTAAGCTAGACTACACTTAGCTAGACTATACTAAGCTATACTATACTATACTATACTATACTATACTATACTATACTATACTATACTATACTATACTATACTATACTATACTATACTATACTATACTATACTATACTATACGATACTATACTATACTATACTATACTATACTATACTATACTATACTATACTACACTAAGCTATACTATACTATACTAAGCTATACTATACTATACTATACTATACTATACTATACTATACTATACTATACTATACTATACTATACTATACTATACTATACTATACTATACTATACTAAGCTCTTAAAACCACCTCTTGGTTGGCTTTACTATACGATACGATACTAAGCTATACTAAGGTATACTATACTATACTACACTAAGCTATACCACACTAAGCTATACTATACTAAGTTATACTATCATATACTAAGCTATACTAAGTATAGGATAGTATAGTATACCTTAGTATATGATAGTATAGTATAGTATAACTTAATATAAACTATAGTATAACTTAGTATAGTATAGCTTAGTGTAGTATCGTATAGTATAGCTAAGTATAATATAGTATAGCTTAGTATAATATAGTATAGTATAATATCGTACCGTCTCGTATAGTAAAGCCCATCAAGAAGTGGTTTTAGGAGCGAATAATTAAAGAAATAACCATACAACTAGATTAATACATCAAACATTAACATGCATCAAAATCTCATAGGTGACGTATAAGGGTCGTATAGGCCTATATGGGGCGTATAGACTTATGCGTATAAGGCTATACTCACCCTATGCAAATCAAAATTTGCTCAAGTTTGAAAAAAATAGGTGGCGTATGGACCTATATGGGTCGTATAAGGGTCGTATAGGGCTATATGGGGCGTATAGACTTCTGCGTATAGGGCTATACTCACCATATACAAATCAAAATTTGTTCATGTTTGAAAAAAAGAGGTGGCGTATAGACCTATATGGGTCGTATAGGTCTATACGCGGCGTATAGGCCTATATGGGTCGTATAGGGTCAGCCGCCAGACCAGAACTGACACATGCAGGTCTGGTTTTTAAGGTTAGGGGCTATACGCCCCGTATTGGCCTATACGAGGCGTATAGGTCCGGTCCATTTAGCAATTCCCGTGTGCCATTAGTAGTCCCCTATTAATGATATAACTTTTGTCTATAATTATACCTTATTTGTTGGCAACAACTGAAATAGTTAACTAATATAACACTAAAAGAGAAAAAGTCTACAACACCGATGTTTAGCCTCTTAAATAACCCACTGCTAGAAAAAACGGACTATAACCTATAGATGAGGCTATGAATATTTTCAACAAATTTCCGTCAAAACATGTTGGAATCCTCTTTTTTTTTTTTCATTTTAATAAAATCAATGTCCAGTAAAAATCAAAGGTCGTCGGAAATCCTTTGGTAACAACTAAATTACACTATTAGTTGGTTATTTGTGTTGAATGCAATTACTTTGTACGTATATGTAATTGCAAGTATATTGAGCTTAAACACGTGTTTCACATGTGAGAGTTTAAAGTTTGAAATTGGGAAAATCATACAAGATAGAGTTCAACAAGCGAGGAGAAAACGCAAAAGTGTGTTTGAGCGTTCCATAGATGAGGCTGTATGAATGTTTTGCTCAACATTCATTGTAAGTTGGGGGCATATGACTTGAAAGTTGGGCATTCCATACGCCTAACCCCGCGTTCCTTACGCCCAAAACACGGAATGTTTGGCTTTAAGTCCGTTTTGGATGGCTATATAACCCATAATGGTTTTGACAATTATCCGACCGTAGGGGCTGAGGAACGACTTTGGACGATTCAAGGTGATTTGGGAATCACAAATCATCATTCCCAACCCAAAATCATGAAAAATTCAAGATCAAGAATAAAGATGCAAAGCTAGTTCATTTGTGATCACTTCCGGCCGGTGGAAGATTCATATAGGTAGACGTTTGATCGTATTGTTACCTAGGTTTGGATTGAGTGTATGATTAACCCATTAAGTTATATGAATTAAGTTGTGTGTTTAGTTTATTTAAACGATTTACTTTTGTTTTAAACATTGGTACAATATCATCAGTTTTCGGTTTATTTAAATCTTACCAAATCGGACATAGGAAACGCGGGTGTCGCGTCTGTTTCGGGTAGCATTTTCTCCAGGCTGGTCATGGGAGCGTTCTGCAACTTATTGGGACTGCGCTACGGATGCGCGCCTTCCTCATCATGTTATCCTCACCCACAGAGTTTTGCATGTCTTTCGTTAGCGACTACATAGCTGTCAGGTTCATGATCGGGTTCCCTTAGCTACTTTTGTGTCATGCTAGTATTGGATGAGTACCATGTTTACCAGCAAGATTATTGGGCTGGTGAACGGGACTACCGCCGGTTGGGGGAACATGGGCGGTGGCGCAACACAGCTTCTTATGCCAGTGTTGTTTGAGATCACCAAGAAGGCCGGTGCTATGCTGTTCACTGCGTGGATGATCGCATTTTTCATACCGGGATGGTTTAATATAACTATGGGCATACTTGGGTTGACTATTGGTTAAGATTTGCCTGATGGTAACCTCGGTACCCTTCAGAAGATGGGTGATGTTGCCAAAAACAAGTTCATCAAGGTAAACTTTTTTTTATACCCAATAAGGTTTCTAGATATGAAGGTTTTCGAATAATTTAACTTTTATATTTTTATTAGTTTTTATGGTATACTGTGACAAATTACCGGACATGAATCTTTCTTCTTCTCTATGGTTACTCAATGGGTACAATTGATAACGTCATCGCCGAATACTTCTACGATAGGTATATTTGTTTTTATTAATCAAAAACTTTATTGTCTACTGCAAAAACATTAATTAATTTGTAATGAATTTCTAACTTACAATTAGCTAAATACTTTATTATCTTCTGCAAAAACATTACAAAATATCAATACCAATTATAGTTTTTTTTAACCGGCGATCACCATCTAAGATATTAGTTAAACAAAAGTTTAAATGATTGTAAAAATATTAACGTGTTTTGTATTGTCTATAATTATAGATTGGACCTAAAGCTTCACCTCGCTGGAATAATCGCGGCTTGCTTCGGAATGGCGAACCTTCTAGCGCATCCCTTTGGAGGTTTCACATCCGATAAGTTTCACTTCCATGATCTAAGTGAAAATAGGTTAGTTTCGCTTATGTAATCTCAGCGAAACAGTATTAGTTTCTCTTCTTTGAGCTCAGCGAAAATATTGTTAGTTTCGCTTGACATATTTAGTTTCGCTTGGTCGTCTTTTTTAGCATAAATCCTAAGTTTCTGCATAAAGATGACGGCCAAGCTTCTATACGTCCAAGACTCGAACTTTTTACGTTAGAAACGTCGTGAGTCCAGAACCAAGTTCTATTTTCCAATCCATACGTAAAACCCGACCTTTACTTGAAATTATATAGTAATGGTTTCCCTCTTGTGTTTTATAAAATGCGGCTTATGAACGATGTTTTGAGAAGAAAGTTATGAAATGTGTTAAAGATATGTTTTGCAAAAAGTAGTTTACGAAGTGTTTATGAATGAATGATTTTTAATAAAACGTATGAATGCTTTAACTGAAGTTTTGAAGTAAAAGAATGGTAAACGAACGAATCTGCCTTGATTTCTTCAAGAATCGAAGTTATGGGTATGTGATGTATGTTATGGGCATTATCTTTATAGTGGTCTTTGTGGTTGGTCAACTGTTGTACAACCGGGGTGATGACGGTCATCATGAGATTATCGTGATCCTTGAAGTTTGGTACTTGTGCCTCACGGGGTACAGTGCTTGAAGTTTGGTATGGCTACTCCACGGAGTATCGTGCTTGAAGTTTTGGTACGTGTAATCCTTGTAATGCCGTGCTTGAATTTTGGTATGTATGCCCTATGAGGTATAGTACTTGAAGTTGGAATTGACAGTTACGAGAAGGTGCAAATTCAATATGTTTGTTGACTTATGTGTTATGTTATTGAATGTTTATGTACGCTTTTGTTAATGAATTTTAGATGTTATGTTTTGATAAATATTTGAAGTTAATGTTTTATGTAAAAACTAGAACTCACTAGCGTAGCTAACTTTAAGTATGCACATTCAGGTTAAGGACATGTATGAGGACGGACGGTGATGCTGGGCAAGTGAGAAGAGTTACCCGGCTGATATAACGACTTGCATCCCATTATGTTTTATGATTACGTAATTAATGGCTTAGACAATGTTTTATTTTACCATGTTGAACATGGTTATGATATGTTATGTTATGGGCATGAGATGTATGTTATGGGCATTACCTTTATAGAGGCCTTTGTGACCCATGGATATTCGAGTGTAAGAACTAATAAGTCCTGTAAATTTTCTATTAACGGGTTCTAGTGGTAAAATAATTATGATTGTTTATATAGTATTGGTTTGCCTCTGTATAATGTTGTATTGAAATTAGTTGCTTAATTACATATTGCTGTTAACATATCTAATAAATTTGTGGTAAATATCTTTTGGAAGACATGCTAAGCCCAAATACTGTTCCTCTCCATCGTATGCGGCAAACAGGATTACTTAAAAACGTATCTAGCTACAACCTTTTGGGAATGTCCACTAGCTAGCTATCAAATTTAACCCTTTCGTTTGTCAACTCTTGTAAACATACATAGAAATATCTAAAACCATTTCAACATCTACTTGCATTATTAAACTCTAAACAATGCCTATATAAGCAAGCACATCGTCGTGACCTCACAAACATATCACCCACACAACTAAAACATTTAAAGACCTAAGAGTGACGATGCCTGAGATTGAAGGTTCTCCGGGAAGCTCCATGCATGGAGTTACCGGCCGGGAATCCGTGATGGCCTTCTCCGTGGCATCTTCGATGGTACACACTGATCGCACCGCTTAGGTGAAGATTAGGGATACTACTGCTATAAATTTGTCTTATAGGAAACCTGTTTCCTGTTCTCTATAACTTGACTGTTGTTGATAGCTTGTAGTTGGTTTAGTCCAAGGTTTAAACGACAGATTTTTATAGCAGTAGCCAAAAGACTAGAGTAGTTTGAGTAACTAATCTCTTAGTTATAAGTAAGAATCTTAAATAATTCCATCTTTTTCTTAAGACCACAAATATTTGTTATTGATTATTACATCGAAAATAATCAATAGAATCATTCTTAGTTATGAGTAACTAATCTCTCTCTTTCTAATTTCTCTTGTAAACCCTTATTCTTCTAAGAGTCTTTTCTTTCCCTACATACTATATCCCAAATTTATAAAAAAAAAAAGAAAAAAAAAGAGTCATTCCGCTGCAATTCCGCTGCAATCCTCTGCAAATATTCTCATCATCCACTACAAATATATTGTAAGTTTTTATGTTTTATTGCAAGACTTTAAACAAGAAGATAATAAATATGAAAAAAGTAGTTTTTCTGAAGAACAACCAAATGAACCACAATATAATTTGATGAATTTAGAATCAGACGATGACTCTGAATACGAAAAACCTATATATGATACAGAAAATGAGGAAAATGATGATGAATACGTAATAGATTCAGAATTTACAAGGTTTGAGCAAGAGGATATAGATTACAGTTTATTAGATTATTCAAAAGAAGAAACAAATACAACTTTCAAAACAGAAGAAACCAACAAATCATTTGAACAAATAATAAATAGAAAGTTTACAGAAATAAATATACAAGAAGAAGTGGACGACATGATAGTAGAATGTATGCTTACTTTAGGAATGACATATGAAGAAAGTTACAACAAACTACAAGAGAATTTTAATTTACCGTTAGTAAAAAATATAGTCAAAGGAGATACAATGATCTTTGATTTTTATAAACACGAAAGTAGTTTTATGGACTTTGAACATAAGAAAAGAACTTATACAGATGGAAAAATAGGAGAAACTTCAAATGAAACCACGGAAAGAGAACCATAGACTAAACCAACTACAAGCTATCAACAAGAGTCAAGTTATAGAGGAACAGGAAACAGGTTACCTATAGGACAAATTTATAGCAGTAGTATGCTATTACTAGAACAACAGAAACCACAACTATGGGTAGATGAAGTTCTAACATGGGAACAAACAGTAGTAAAAATGTGGGAAACAAATAAGAAAGATAGCATGGACATGTTTGCCTATCTAGAAATTTTCTTTTTCTTATCATAATATTCATAGGCTTGTGGGGTATAAATTGTTGTTTTGGAAAATACGAATGCATTTCGTTTTAGTTGTTCTTGTAATGCAACTTCTTTACATTTTTCTTTTAGAATATTAAATGTAAAGGTTATCCTAGGTCCTATTCCTATGTTTTCTAAGTTTTCGTATTGTAATTTCCAGGCTTCATGTATGCTTTTTCCTAAATCTCCTGGTAATTTTATAAAATATTTATCACATAAACTATCTTCCATAGCTTGTCCTATTTATGCTAATAATTTTGTAAAATCTAATGTGAATTCCTTTATGTATTTCATATCTGCTATGCTTATATATATATATATATATATATATATATATATATTAACTATTGTATATCCTCAAACTTAAAGGTTTTCTATGTTTTCACCTGATCTTATGATAAGATCGACTGGTTAAAACACTTGCCTCACACAACAAGGGTCGTGGCTTCAAACCCTACAGACCCCTTTTATTTTTATTTTTATTTGTTGCTTGATTCTTTAAACTAACACATATATTAGATCGTTGTATACTATTATCATTGTGTTATGGTCAAAAGCAAAACCCATTTCTTTATAAACTTCAAAGACTTTTTCTAGTTATTACGTTTTCTAAAAAGTATACATATATATATATATATGTATATGTTTTTGATTTATTTTATAAAAACGTCTTGATTCTCACAAGTAGTATATGAGCATCATCATCTTGAGTATGTATTAACTCGTTACCTTTGTATAGTGCAAAATCATGACAAACGTTAGTGTATTTTCATAAACCCTATTTTATTCTTCTAAGAGTCTTTTCTTTCCCTACATACTATATCCCAAATTTATAAAAAAAAAAAGAAAAAAAAAGAGTCATTCCGCTGCAATTCCGCTGCAATCCTCTGCAAATATTCTCATCATCCACTACAAATATATTGTAAGTTTTTATGTTTTATTGCAAGTATCAATAATCTCTGATGCCTTAACCTATTTTGGTATCAGAGCAAAGGCTTTCCTAAAATCTAAAAGACTAAAAAAGGTCAATGCCAGGCAGCTTGTATGCTTAAGTCCTATTTATATGAAAACTCGCTCAGGTGAAGATTATGGAAAAAATTTGCTTTGATCTACTAATCTAGATAAGTTGTCAAAAATTTATATGTTTCATATTTGTTTATTTTACTTTTGTTACGATAAAATTGTGATATAGAAAAATATTATAAGAAAGAAAAACTCAAGTGATAAGGTGCTTACTGAGAGAAATCAGATTCTTTTAAAATAATTATTGAATCATCAAAAGTGTTCAAAAAACTCGAATTATTAAACCTAGAATTTGCAGAGCGAAGCGAATTAAAAAACGTAAGTAATAATTACTACAATCATATTTGTAGATTTAAAGAACCTCGTACACATAGTCTCCATACAGATAATACACATCTAAATAGTATTACAGATCTTATCATAAATTTAGGATTTAGTCTACAAAAAAAATCTATAAATAGTAAACACTTATTAGAAAAAAATATACAATTAATAGCCAAGGAAACAGACAAAATTAAAAAGCATACAGAAAATTTAGAATACATAAGAGAACAAAATAATCAAATTTTGTTAGAATAAAAAATATTAAGAAAGATAAACATATACCAGAGGTAGACGAAAATTCTATCGAAATCAATAAAATTATAAATAAACTAAACACAATACATATAAGTGATAATAAGCCTAAACCGTATAAACATTGGAAACCAAGCGATGAATAAATAAATTATTCAAGGATCTAGAAAATCTACTAGTAATATAAAAGATATCATTACATCAGATACTTTTTTAAACATAATTCTAAAGAAAGGGTTGTCTTCTAGAAGTACACACCAGATAATACAGTTAAAAGAAGAAATAGATTTAGATAAAAACATAAATTTATACAACCAGCATCAACTAGATATTTTAAATCCAAAAACTCTATATCAAACAGGAATGTTAAACGTTAATACAACATTAATACAAAGTAGTAGAGAAGAAAGTCTACGAGTGGTAGATAAAATGGTAGATATAGACTTATTTTCACCAGAAACAATCCAAAGAATTAAACAATCAGGAAAACAGTTTATACACATAGGACTTATAGTTATAGGGATAAAAGCTTTGGGAAGAAAAAACCTAGGAACAAAATTTTTAGCACTAATATTAGATAAAAGTTGGAAATCAGAAATGAAAAAGGCAATAATTTCAGGAATGATAATAGATTTAAGTCAAAATACATCCTTATTTTATTATACACCTGGAATTCTAAAAGACATTAAAGACTTACAGAAGCTAAAAATAGTCCTACAAACCAAAGGATATGAAAACTATGAAGGAAATAACATAGTAATAAGTGTAGGTGTCTTAGGAAACACTAGTAATAGATCAAGAATGAAATACAAAGTAAACATAGAAGGGATAGTTAACACAATTGCGTCAAAATCAATACAAATGATTGAACCAGTTAGAATAGATCCTGAAGAGTTAGCAGGATTAGAATGGCAAATAAACGATTTAACAGAAAAAGAAAACTCAACTTTAATTCCAAAAAAGAGCCATATATATGAAGGGATAGATGGAATACAAAGTTTAAGATTTACAGACTTTAAACAAGAAGATAATAAATATGAAAAAAGTAGTTTTTCTGAAGAACAACCAAATGAACCACAATATAATTTGATGAATTTAGAATCAGACGATGACTCTGAATACGAAAAACCTATATATGATACAGAAAATGAGGAAAATGATGATGAATACGTAATAGATTCAGAATTTACAAGGTTTGAGCAAGAGGATATAGATTACAGTTTATTAGATTATTCAAAAGAAGAAACAAATACAACTTTCAAAACAGAAGAAACCAACAAATCATTTGAACAAATAATAAATAGAAAGTTTACAGAAATAAATATACAAGAAGAAGTGGACGACATGATAGTAGAATGTATGCTTACTTTAGGAATGACATATGAAGAAAGTTACAACAAACTACAAGAGAATTTTAATTTACCGTTAGTAAAAAATATAGTCAAAGGAGATACAATGATCTTTGATTTTTATAAACACGAAAGTAGTTTTATGGACTTTGAACATAAGAAAAGAACTTATACAGATGGAAAAATAGGAGAAACTTCAAATGAAACCACGGAAAGAGAACCATAGACTAAACCAACTACAAGCTATCAACAAGAGTCAAGTTATAGAGGAACAGGAAACAGGTTACCTATAGGACAAATTTATAGCAGTAGTATGCTATTACTAGAACAACAGAAACCACAACTATGGGTAGATGAAGTTCTAACATGGGAACAAACAGTAGTAAAAATGTGGGAAACAAATAAGAAAGATAGCATGGACATGTTTGCCTATCTAGAAATTTTCTTTTTCTTATCATAATATTCATAGGCTTGTGGGGTATAAATTGTTGTTTTGGAAAATACGAATGCATTTCGTTTTAGTTGTTCTTGTAATGCAACTTCTTTACATTTTTCTTTTAGAATATTAAATGTAAAGGTTATCCTAGGTCCTATTCCTATGTTTTCTAAGTTTTCGTATTGTAATTTCCAGGCTTCATGTATGCTTTTTCCTAAATCTCCTGGTAATTTTATAAAATATTTATCACATAAACTATCTTCCATAGCTTGTCCTATTTATGCTAATAATTTTGTAAAATCTAATGTGAATTCCTTTATGTATTTCATATCTGCTATGCTTATATATATATATATATATATATATATATATTAACTATTGTATATCCTCAAACTCCACAGTTCCCAGTTCCCACCATTTGTGTGAGTGCCTACTCCATATCTCTCTCCTCTCCTATCCTAATCTGTAGATCTAATTCATCTTTCCAACTTCTAAGCAAACTCAGATCTCCGGCAGGCCACCTATTATCCGTCTTCTTTCTGTTTTTGGTATCTCACTATAGATCATCTTTAACTTAATTTATCAACTCTTGAACTCTTATTGTTTTCCTGATTTCCTACTAGTTTTCTGATAGGGGTTTCAAACAATTTCAATCAAATCTACTTTTTTTTTTCTTTTTTTGCTTTGATTTGCATAAACACAATTAGATAATGGGTTTGTTATAGATCGGCCAGAATCAGGTGTGTTTTTGCTGTAGATTTGGAAAAGAAAAATAGGGCTTTGCTGTTAACATATTTCCTATTATATTATTCTAAAGATTTTGAAAAGGAGTTATCTTTTGGTTTTATTTGGTACTCCTCTCTTCATGACTTTAGGATTCAACCAATCTTTATGTGCCACATCACACCTTCCCTCGTGGCCTTAATTATTGAGAATGAATAAAATGAAAATTATTGAAAATAAAGCTCTGCAACTCTTCACAAATTTTATAAACTATGAACTAAAGAAAGGAAAAGATATTACAAAAAAGTATTAATCATCCTACAATTTTACACCTAGAACGAATAGGACTTATATGAGAATATATTACAAATTCAAAAGTTAAATATGTTTGTAAATTCAAATTAAAAAATCCAGACATCACCATAAGAAATACAAATATAGAATATAGCCCTCTAGACAGAGAGGAATTCAAAACACAAATACTCGAAATGACTAAACAAGGATTAATCAGAAAATCTGAAAGTCCCCCCAGATCAACAATTTTTATAGTAAAAAACAATAGCGAAATAAAAAGAGTAAAAGCAAGAATCGTCTACAATTACAAAAGATTAAATGATAATACAGAAGACGATGGTTACAACATCCCTAATAAAGACAACCTAATTCAACTAATACAGAATAACAAAATCTTTTCTAAATTTGACCTAAAATCAGGTTTTAATCAAAAACCTAAACCCCCCACCCATCCCAAAAAACCTAAACCTCCCACCCCTCACCAAAAAACCTACCCCCACCCACCCCACCTACCCCTTCACCCACCCCCCAAAAACCTAAACCCCCCACCCCACCCCACCCCTCCAAAAACCTAATATAAAATCTAAACTAAACTAAAAAAACTAAACCCAAAAGCTAAATCCACTATTTTTCGAGTTTTTTTTGAACGAGGATGACGTGGGAAACAAGGTCTCCGAAGCAGTTTTTTAATTTTTGATTTATTTTTTGAGTTATGATTTTTTTCTTATTTTTTTTACTTTTAATAAGTAGTTTTTTGGTTTTTTCATGAACATTGAGTTTTCTTATGATCCTTCCTCTATATATGTATATGTATATATATATATATGTATATAAATACACTACAACAGTATCACCCTATCCCGGCGATTTTTTTTGACCCTATAGCGACGATATAGCTCATGTCGTCGGTATAGAAGTCGTCGGTATTGCGTCGTCCCAATAGGTCAAAGATGTCGTCGGTATAGGTGTCGTCGACATAGGTCGACCTATGCCGACGACAAGTCGTCGCTATAGGGTTTTATTAAAAAATTCAAAAAGAAATTCTATACCGACGAGACGACATGTCGTCGGTATAGGTTCTGGACTTATCCGGACGACAAGTCGGGACAGACACAACCTATCCCGACGACATATCGTCGCTATAGGCTATTTGCAATTTTTTTAATTAAATTTGAAAAAGACCTGTGCCGACGACATGTCGTCGGGATAGGTTTTCTGTTTTTTTTTTAAATTTTAAATTTTTCTCAGAAATATTTAATTTCTAATTACCAAAACCTGCAAATCAGATAATTCAAATCATTCAAAAATTGAAATTCGAAACATATTGTTCGATACAAAAACCTGTTTGACGCACAAAACAAATATTCAAACATAAAGTTGTCCGACACACAAACATAAAAATTGTTCAAACATTCAATAATAACACCGACAACAAAGTCAAATGCGCAACAACTTCAAGCTAATTATCGTCGCTGCTAGTTCGGCGTTCCCACATTTGACGCATTTCATCCATTTGTCGTTGCATTTCAAGCATTTGTTGATTATGCACACGACATTCTTCCTCTCGTTGGGCTTCGCGTTGTTGTTGATCTTGGACTTGTTGTTGAAGTTGAGTTACACGCTCATCCATTTCTTGCCAATGTGGTTGTGGAAGGGGGTACTGAACAAATCCGGTGTGGGATTACTCACCACACGACCGACACCCCTGATATGGCCACGCCGATGACCCAATGCATGCTCCATGCATGCAAACTCATCGACAACAGACGAGTCACCACCGGACTCAGCAGAGGATCTTGTATACTCATCTTGGATTCGATCCTGCATTAAACAATGTAATAAACATGCGCCATTTAACTTCAAACTCAATGATCTTTCAATATAATATATATTATATTGAAAGATCATTCAGTTTGAAGTTAAATGGCGTCTATTTGATCTTGTAGTGTTTTTTTTTTCCGTCTTTTTGTATGTCGGTTTTTTAATGTATTGGTTTTAGATTTCTAATCGTGCATCTATATTTGTGTTCGGGTTTCTTGACTCTAAGTTTTCAGAAGTTACGGCGGATTGACGTTCGCTTTTATGACGAGGTACGCTTTAGGGTTTTACGTTTGAGTGACAATCGTTACGACATGTTTTGTTTCTGCGTTTGTGTTCGAGTTTACGCTATGCTTTCGGGTTTTACAGCGGAGTTAACTCATTTTTAAGATGGGATACATTTCAGGGTTTTCTGGCAGATACTCGAGATCGTTTCGCCGCCGCAGCTCGCGGATGTGCAATTCCTAGTTTAATGTTTATAATCAAAAGGATATTTAGTGTTTATAATGTTTATAATCAAAAGGATATTTAGTTTAATGTTTATAATCAAAAGGATATTAATTTTTATTATTAACCTTTAAATACTTATTTAATGTTTATAATCAAAAGGATATTCAGTTTTATTCCGTTTATTTAGTTAGTTAAAGATTAATAACTTTTTTTTGAATGATAATTTTGGATTACTGACGGATCACTGGAGTATCATCGTGGCAGCAATGGTACCATCCGATCGTATTCCAACACCAAGTCACTAATTTAGGAGGAAACTCAATTTTTTTTTGTAAAAACACCTTGTGAGATTCAAACCCATGATCTAATGGTCACTAAGCCTTATCCCATCATCAGGATGCCGCAGACCTATTATGCCTTTGACAGTTAAAGATTAATAACTAATTGGAAATTTATATACTTAACTCTTCCCAATTTTATCTGAACACAAATTTGGATTATACTAAGAAAGAACTTAAGAGTCTTGGAGATGACATATAAAACATGTACAACTTATTAAACTTTTATCAAATAAATTTATTAGTTTATAAACTTTTTTTATATCAACCCAATTTAATATTTTTATTTATACGATATGAAAATTAAAGAGTTTATTAGAATAAGTAATTAGATATTATAAAAAGTAGATGTAATAAGTAATAGTGATACGAGAAAGATAAGTTTTGATTAAGGAACATATAATTGATATGTCAGGAGAAATGAAACAATATTAAACGATTATTTAGTGTTGATTTGCCTCTTGTGTAAATTGTGATTGTCGACATGTCTTAATTTCTACTTTTGTAGTAAATATCTTTTGGAAGACATGAAAAGCCCAAAGACTGTTCCTCTACAAGGTATGCGGCAAACAGGATTCCTTGAAAACGTATCTACAACCTTTTGGGAATATCCACTAGCTACCAGATTTAACCCTTTCGTTTGTCAACTCCTGTAAACAAATATCCAAAACCATTTCAACGTCCATCTACTTGCATTATTAAACTCTAAACAATGCCTATATAAGCACATTGTCATGACCTCACAAACATATCACCCCCACAACTAACTAAAACATTTAAACATTTTAAGATCAGTGACAATGCCTGAGATTGAAGGTTCTCCGGGAAGCTCCATGCATGGAGTCACCGGCCGGGAATCTGTGATGGCCTTCTCCGTAGCCTCTCCGATGGTGCACACTGATCGCACTGTGAAATTCGACCTGCCGGTGGATTCGGAGCATAAGGCAACCGTCTTTAAGCTCTTCTTTGCAAACCCTCACATGAGAACATTCCACCTCTCCTGGATATCTTTCTTCACCACCTTCATCTCCACCTTCGCCGCGGCTCCCCTCGTCCCCATCATCCGCGACAACCTCAGTCTCACCAAATCCGACATAGGGAACGCGGGTGTCGCGTCGGTAGCATTTTCTCCAGGCTGGTCATGGGAGCGGTCTGAGACTTGTTGGGACCGCGCTATGGCTGTGCCTTCCTCATCATGTTGTCCGCACCCACCGTGTTTTGCATGTCTTTCATTAGTGACGCTAGCGGCTACATAGCCGTCAGATTCATGATCGGGTTCTCGTTAGCTACTTTTGTGTCATGCCAGTACTGGATGAGTACCATGTTTAATAGCAAGATCATTGGGCTGGTGAACGGGACAGCTGCCCGGTTGGGGGAACATGTGCGGCGGCGCCACGCAGCTTCTTATGCCGGTGTTGTTTGAGATCATCAAGAAGGCAGGTGCGACGCCGTTTACCGCGTGGAGGATCGCATTTTTCATACCGGGATGGTTTAATGTAATTATGGGCATACTTGTGTTGACTCTTGGTCAAGATTTGCCGGATGGTAACCTCAGTACCCTTCAGAAGAAGGGTGATGTTGCCAAAGACAAATTCAGCAAGGTAAATTTGTTTTTTATACCTAATTAGCTAGGTTTCTAATTCATCATCAGTTAGGTAATGTTTTCGCCTATTTAGCCTTTTATCTTGTTTTTAGGTGGTATGCTGTGACAAACTACCGGACATGGATCTTTGTTCTTCTCCATGGTTACTCAATGGGTGTCGAGCTAACAATTGATAACGTCATCGCGGAATACTTCTACGATAGGTATATTTGTTTTTATTCATGACATGATAGGATTTTTAACTTACACATAAAAAATGGTGATTAAAAATAAGTGTAGAAATAAGATAAGTTCGGTGAAAAGTATGTATAAGCCTAAAATCATGTTTTTATTTGGTTCCAACACTTCATAAAATAACATATACCTTTCAATAGTGATTTTTACAAAGGTGTAAATGATAAAAGTTAATGTTTGCATGATAACGAAATTTGGGTCATATTAATTAGTTGATAATAAAATAAGTTTAAATATACATTAATTAGTTAGTTTAATGCTTTAATATCAGAAATAATTTATATACGGATCAAGATGTATTAACTTTACTTAATCTGTAATGAATTTTCAACTTTCAATGATTGGAACAGCAAATAAATTTAATAACAGTAATAGTTAAAATAATAGATACCAAATTTGCCAAAACTGTGACCTCATTGATAGAATCTAAAATCATTAATAGTGAAATGTAAAACTCAAACAAAAACTTAATTATATTTTGTAAAAATATTAACTTGTGTTTTGTGTCTATAATTATAGATTTGACCTAAAGCTTCACCTAGCTGGAATCATCGCGGCTTGCTTCGGAATGGCAAACCTTCTAGCTCGTCCCTTTGGAGGCTTCACATCCGATTACATGGCCAAACGATTTGGAATGCGAGGTCGTCTCTGGAACCTATGGCTCCTTCAAACAGCCGGTGGTCTATGCTGCCTCTGTCTCGGCTTAGTCAACTCGTTGCCATTAGCCATCACCTTTATGATGCTCTTCTCCATTGGAGCACAGGCCGCTTGCGGAGCCACATTTGGCATCATTCCCTTCATTTCCCTAAGATCACTTGGTATCATATCGGGAATGACCGGGGCTGGTGGGAACTTTCGGTCAGGACTAACCCAATTGATATTCTTTGCGAATGCATCTTTCTCAACGGAGAAAGGGTTAACATACATGGGTATCATGATCATGATTGTTACACTTCCGGTGAGTTTTGTTCACTTCCCACAATGGTGGAGCATGCTTTTTCCTCCTAGTCAAGACATCGTCAAAGGTAGCGAAGAACATTACTATGTTTCGGAGTGGACCGAGGAGGAATAGCAGAAAGGGTTGCACTAAGCAAGTCTCAAGTTCGCTGAGAATAGCCTATTTATTTTGTAATGCTGGTGAACAGTGACTCCTTTCAATGGGGGAGTGCCACATGTAGCTTTAATTTAATTTTATTTTTTGTTTTTAACCCTTATATATATTATACATAGGGGAGGGATTAATAGAAAATTACAAAATTAGACGAAAACCGAGAAAATCACATCGTTTCAGGCAATTTTTTTATTTACGTATACGTATCCAAAAACAATTTTTTGATTTACGTATACGTAAACGCAATTTTTTTATTTTATGTTTACCTATACGTAATACTATGTGTAAAAATGTTTAATATTACATTCATACTCTTATAAATAAATTAAAATAAAATAAAATAAAAAATAAATATTGTTATATGATTGGGTAAAATTGGTTTTTTTAGTGGTTTCTCGGTTTTCGGCTAACTTGTGGTTTTCTCTGGAACCCTCCCCTATATATATATAATATACGTTTTTAACCCGTATACTTTTCTAATAACTTCGTTTCTTTGTAATAATTTTCGTTCTTTAACTTTTATATAAAAACGGGAAACATTGCTTTCTTTAGTTTTTTTTGTCAACATTC
Source organism: Smallanthus sonchifolius (assembly GCA_023525975.1). NCBI lineage: Eukaryota > Viridiplantae > Streptophyta > Magnoliopsida > Asterales > Asteraceae > Smallanthus > Smallanthus sonchifolius. Next base: position 51,275,294 of record CM042045.1, read on the forward strand.
GTGTGTAAATTTTATTGAAAACGGAGTTGTGATCAAAATAAAATACTTTTTTATCATACACTATACCGAGTGTATGTAGGTTTTAGCCCCGTGCGAGATGAACCGATAACACCCATTTCCCTGCCGCGCTACGAATGGGAATCGTTTTAGCCCCTGATACTATATATAATATATGATTTTAACCCGTTTAGTTTTCTATTAATTTTGTTTTTCTTTGCTAACTTTCGTTCATTAACTTTTTTTAAAATTGAATGCTCTGTTTCCTTTTTTTTCAACGTTAAGGTACAACTTTTATTAAAAGCGGAATTATATTCAAATTTGAGTTTTTTTTGCTATCGTGCAATATAACGAGCCTACGTTTCAAAATAAGTTTTCTCCACCCATAAAACCGACCCCAATAACGACATAAATTATTACTTATAACTTATTTACCCTACTTATGTCATTTTGAAAAGGAATCCCAAACACCCGCTAAACTCAATTACCGATCCAAATTCCACATAAACCCAAATCACCATCAACATTACAATCGGTTGACCACAGAAGACGGTCGTTGTAAATTTAGCAGTAATTCTTCGTTATTCCTCTCCATCGTCACACACATGAATTGGTGGATTGAAGATTTGTAACATCCATGATTTTGAGCCCATAAATTTTCTTTAGTTAGTCATTTTAAAAACACTTGAAGTCACATACCTATTCAAACTTTATATGTTATAGTAACTATTATTTTAACATATAAAATTTCCACTTACCTATTATATCTTTACTATATATATATCACGTGTATCTATACATATGTTTTTATACAAGCAAACAATTTCAAACGTATGAGTTTTATTTTAAACTATACATTCATATCCGTTGAATATATATACATTTTCAGTTGCAAATCTAGATGTAACTATGTACATTTGATTTTATTGGATAAATCCTCATTACAATCTATAAATTCATAAAGATGTAATTTTCATAGTGTTCTAAACGAAAGTAAATTTTAAAAGTGTATATATTAGTAATTACAAAGTTAAGTAAAACTTTTAAAGAATCAATATATACATATATATATATATATATATATATATATATATATATATATATATATATAAATTTAAACATTTGGTCTTGAACCCTCCCTTTTGAACATTTGAAACCCTTAAGTTGAACCTTTGACTATTTAGACTTCCATTTTAAACCCATTCAATAAAAATTAAACTTATCTTGACTTGGAAAAAGTCAACAAGAACAACATTCATCAGGGTTGACTTTAAAAAGTCAAACAGACCTGATTTGGCCTAACAAATCGACATAAACGATGACTTCAGCCCATGGATTTCTCATAACAGTTATTTCGAACCTTCCTAAACACAATAACAGTTTTAATTTGATCCAAGGCGCGGTAGAATTCGAAATAACTTTGACAACCTAAAGTCAAACTGAGTAAATTCTACTGCCAATAACAGGGATTTGATGTGTTTGAGTCCGAAAATCACACGAAATCACTGCTCTCACGTATTCGGTACCATATCTCGACCTAATTCATTACCAAATCGTCGAATTTACGCGTAATGGGTGTTCATAGCTGTCTACGACGATGACTTAGTCGAATCATGTGTTTAGGATCGAATTTCTGGAATTAAACCTCTCATCACTGTTGCACAACCCTTCCAAAACTCTCCTCATCCTTATTCGATTTGCATTTCACTCCTGGAACCCGATTGAACAACAAGAGCATCGAATCAAAAGCCCCACTCGTTCGCCCCCTACACGCAACCATATCAGGTATTCCTTGTCTCGATTTATTCGTTTCTATCTCCTGATTAAAAGCCCCATGTTGTTGGATCGATCGTTTGCTTAATCGGGATAATTTGGGGCTAGGGTTTTCGAAATTCATATTGGGGATGAAGGGACTTGAGACTTAAAGGTTTTCTATGTTTTCACCTGATCTTATGATAAGATCGACTGGTTAAAACACTTGCCTCACACAACAAGGGTCGTGGCTTCAAACCCTACAGACCCCTTTTATTTTTATTTTTATTTGTTGCTTGATTCTTTAAACTAACACATATATTAGATCGTTGTATACTATTATCATTGTGTTATGGTCAAAAGCAAAACCCATTTCTTTATAAACTTCAAAGACTTTTTATAGTTATTACGTTTTCTAAAAAGTATACATATATATATATATATATGTATATGTTTTTGATTTATTTTATAAAAACGTCTTGATTCTCACAAGTAGTATATGAGCATCATCATCTTGAGTATGTATTAACTCGTTACCTTTGTATAGTGCAAAATCATGACAAACGTTAGTGTATTTTCATAAACCCTATTTTATTACACAAAGCTTTTAAAGTTATAAAATGGTTATGTATCGTATAAGTTTTATTAAATGAAAAGGTTATATATATATATATATATATATATATATATATATATATATCTTAAACCTTCAAAACACCATGGTCTATAACATATTATTATCATTCATAAAATGACTTTATTAGTGTTACTAATAACATAAATTTTAATAATTGTTTTATGATTATATATTTAACATATTATTATCACTTTCGCAAATAGTATGGGATTAGTAGTCATATGACTCGTTTAGTAATTTCATTTTCATAAATAATAATAGTACAATTTGCATAACTAATTTATGTATTTCACAATATATCCGTATAAATATTATTACATAATAATAATTCATCATGATCATTATTTTAACCTAAATGTGTTAATAAGACATTTTGTCTTAATAAGATATTTAGTACATTAAATTTGTAAGTATTACCTAGTATCAACACCTAGCTTGCTTTTATTAAAAAATCTATAAAACAACAATTATAGACCTTAGTCGAATTCCCGATCACATGTCCAAAACCCTATATCCCAAAGCGTCTCGTTGTTATTTTCTTTTAATCGTTCCTTACGTTAAATAACATATCCTATTTAACATAGGGCATCTTTAATTCTTGTTGGTACGAGTTACAAGTCCAACCTTTTACTTATCAAGGTGAGTTTTACATAGCCCTTTTTTACTATTTCACATTTTTGGGGTGTAACATGAACACAACATTACAATGATTTACACAAACTACACAATACAAATCCACCTTATAATTTGTGTGCAATTTGAGCTTTATGTTTGAGTACTAGAGGTGTTAACTACTTGTGTGCAATTACATGTACAATCATTAACTAATCAAGCTGATGGTTAACAATGATACATCTATTGAGTCTGACAAACCCACCCAGTTAGGGTGATTGTTACCGACAACACACTTTGTTTTGCATGCTAGTTACAAAGGTTTGATTGTACTACTTGGTTACACAATAGTAACTCCCCATAATTGCCTTATTAATCATAACTTGTATGGATTTGTTTACACACAACACTTTAATGCTATTTAGAGTCAAAACCTATGTATGCTCACCAACTTTTTAGTTGATCTCGTTTTCATCATGTTTCAGGTACAAAAGTTTGAGTTGATCAAGTTGCTACACTTAGGTTGTGGACCTAGTTAATTGAAACAAATGAATATATTATGAAATTATTGTATTATTGTATTTGGAATTATGAATGGAAATGTAACGTTTTAATATATTAAATTTTAGTCAACCATGTGCTCATGAACAGTCTACATGTCCCGCCCCGACGTTTCCGCCGCCGGTTGGGGTGTGACAAGATTGGTGTTTCAATTTTGGGTTAGTGAAAAAGCGTGAGACATCAAAGTATAGAGAAGGGCGACATCGAGCATGATGAGTATTTACTATTTAACCACTGTAATTGTCATGGGTTGGAACGAAGAACTACCGGAACCGTCAGTGCAATCGAGTAAACGATAGGGTAACGCTATTGTTCACGATTGTGGGTGTGTGTAGGGTTTAGGATTTAAATTGGGAGAAAGAAAGAAGTTGGTGGATGTTGATGCGGTATTTATAGGTATGATTTTTCGACGGTTAATAGATAAAAGTGCTGGTGGAGGTTACGAGAGAAACAACACAATTGTTGAACATTTATTTACTGTTTTTACCGGATAAAAGCGCTAACGGTGGTGGTGGTTACGTAATTTCTGAATTTTTTAAAAATTATAAAAAAAGAAAAGCCATGATTGATTACCTTATTTGTTGGCAACAATTGAAATAGTTAACTAATAGAACACTAAAAGAGAAAACGTCTACAACACCGATGTTTAGCCTCTTAAATAACCCACTACTAGAAAAATGGACTATAACCGATAGATGAGGCTGTATGAATATTTTCAACAAATTTCCGTCAAAACATGTTGGAATCCTCTTTTTTTTTCATTTTAATAAAATCAAAGTCCGTGGTGTTCAGTAAAAAATCAAAGGTCGTCGGAAATCCTTTGGTAACAACTAAATTACACTATTAGTTTGTTATATGTGTTGAATGCAGTTACTTTGTATGTATATGTAATTGCAAGTATATGGAGCTTAAACACTTGTTTCACATGTGAGAGTTTAAAGTTTGAAATTGGGAAAATCATACAAGATAGAGTTCAACAAGCGAGGAGAAAACACAAAAGTGTGTTTGAGCGTTCCATACGCCTACTTGGCGTTACATACGCCCAACTCAGCCAACATACGATTTGGCAGTTTTGCTCAACATTCACTGTAAGTTGGGGGCATATGACTTGAAAGTTGGGCATTCTATACGCCTAACTCGGCGTTCCTTACGCCCAAAACACGGAATGTTTGGCTTTAAGTCCGTTTTGGATGGTTATAAAACCCATAAGGGTTTTGACAATTATCCGACTGTAGGGGCTGAGGAACGACTTTGGACGATTAAAGGTGATTTGGGAATCACAAATCATCATTCCCAACCCAAAATCATGAAAAATTCAAGATCAAGAATGAAGATGCAAAACTAGTTCATTTGTGATCACTTCCGGCCAGTGGAAGATTCATGTAGGTAGACGTTTGATTGTATTGTTACCTAGGTTTGGATTGAGTGTATGATTACCATTAAGTTATATGAATTAAGTTGTGTGTTTAGTTTATTAAAACGATTTACTTTTGTTTTAAACATTGGTCCAATATCATCAGTTTTCGGTTTATTTAAATCTTACCAAATCGGACATAGGAAACGCGGGTGTCGCGTCTGTTTCCGGTAGCATTTTCTCCAGGCTGGTCATGGGAGCATTCTGCAACTTATTGGGACTGCGCTATGGATGCGCCTTCCTCATCATGTTATCCTCACCCACAGAGTTTTGCATGTCTTTCGTTAGCGACTACATAGCCGTCAGGTTCATGATCGGGTTCCCTTAGCTACTTTTGTGTCATGCTAGTACCGGATGAGTACCCTGTTTACCAGCAAGATTATTGGGCTGGTGAACGGGAATACCGCCGGTAGGGGGAACATGGGCGGTGACGCAACACAGCTTCTTATGCCGGTGTTGTTTGAGATCACCAAGAAGGCCGGTGCTATGCTGTTCACCGCGTGGATGATCGCATTTTTCATACCGGGATGGTTTAATATAACTATGGGCATACCTGGGTTGACTCTTGGTCAAGATTTAAATGATGGTAACCTCGGTACCCTTCAGAAGAAGGGTGATGTTGCCAAAAACAAGTTCATCAAGGTAAACTTTTTTTTATAACCAATTAGGTTTCTAGATATGAAGGATTTCGAATAATTTAGCTTTTATCTTTTTATTAGGTTTTATGGTATACTGTGACAAATTACCGGACATGGATCTTTCTTCTTCTCTATGGTTACTCAATGGGTGTGGAGCTAACAATTGATAACGTCATCGCTGAATATTTCTACGATAAGTATATTTGTTTTTATTCTTCAAAAACTTTATTGTCTACTGCAAAAACATTAATTAATTTGTAATGAATTTCTAACTTACAATTAGCTAAATACTTTATTATCTTCTTCAAAAACATTACAAAATATCAATACCAATTATAGTTTTTTTTAACCGGCGATCACCATCTATGATATTTGTTAAACAAAAGTTTAAATGATTGTAAAAATATTAACTTGTGTTTTGTATTGTCTATAATTATAGATTGGACCTAAAGCTTCACCTCGCTGGAATAATCGCGGCTTGCTTCGGAATGGCGAACCTTCTAGCGCATCCCTTTGGAGGTTTCACGTCCGATTAGTTTCACTTCCATGATCTCAGCGAAACAGTATTAGTTTCTCTCCTTTGAGCTCAGCGAAACTACTGTTAGTTTCGCTTGACATATTTAGTTTCGCTTGGTCGTCTTTTTCAGCATAAATCTTAAGTTTCTGCATAAAGATGACGGCCACGCTTCTATACTTCCAAGACTCGGACTTTTTACGTTAGAAACGTCATGAGTCCAGAACCAAGTTCCATTTTTCAAGACATACGTAAAAACCCGACCTTTACTTGAAATTATATAGTAATGGTTTCCCTCTTGTGTTTTATGAAATGCGGTTTATGAACGATGTTTTGAGAAGAAAGTTATGAAATGTGTTTACTAAATGTTTTGCCAAAAGTAGTTTACGAAGTGTTTACGAATGAATGATTTTTAATAAAACGTATGAATACTTTAATTGAAGTTTTGAAGTAAAAGAATGGTAAACGAACGAATCTGCCATGATTTCTTCAAGAAGCGAAGTTATGGGTATGGGATGTATGTTATGGCCATTATCTTTATAGGGGTCTTTGTGGCTTTTCAACTGTTGTACAACCTGGGTGATGACGGTCATCATGAGATTATCGTGATCCTTGAAGTTTGGTACTTGTGCCTCACGGGGTACAGTGCTTGAAGTTTGGTATGGCTACTCCACAGAGTATCGTGCTTGAAGTTTTGGTACGTGTAATCCTTGTGATGTTGTGCTTGAATTTTGGTATGTATGCCCTATGAGGTATAGTACTTGAAGTTGGAATTGACGGTTACGAGAAGGCGCAAATTTAATATGTTTGTTGACTTATGTGTTATGTTATTGAATGTTTATGTACGCTTTTGTTAATGAAGTTTAGATGTTATGTTTTGGCAAATATTTGAAGTTAATGTTTTATGTAAAAACTAGAACTCACCAGCGTAGCTGACTTTAAGTATGCACATTCAGGTTAAGGACATGTATGAGGACGGACGGTGATGCTGGGCAAGTGAGAAGAGTTACCCAGCTGATATAACGACTTGCATCCCATTATGTTTTATGATTACGTAATTAATGGTTTAGACAATGTTTTATTTTACCATGTTGAACATGGTTATGATATGTTATGTTATGGGCATGAGATGTATGTTATGGGCATTACCTTTATAGAGGCCTTTGTTGCCCATGGATATTCGAGTTTAAGAACTAATAAGTCCTGTAAATTTTCTATTAACGGGTTCTAGTGGTAAAATAATTATGATTGTTTATATAGTATTGGTTTGCCTCTGTGTATAATGTTGTATTGAAATTAGTTGCTTAATTACATATTGCTGTTAACATATCTAATAAATTTGTGGTAAATATCTTTTGGAAGACATGATAAGCCCAAATACTGTTCCTCTCCATCGTATGCGGCAAACATGATTCCTTAAAAACGTATCTAGCTACAACATTTTGGGAATGTCCACTAGCTAGCTATCAAATTTAACCCTTTCGTTTGTCAACTCTTGTAAACTTACATAGAAATATCTAAAACCATTTCAATATCTACTTGCATTATTAAACTCTAAACAATGCCTATATAAGGAATTTTTTTGGCTAAAATGGGTCATGAGAGATTGTGTAATCACATTTGGGGCTTTTCTCTCTAATTTGATACATATGGAGTTGTCGCCCTTTGAAAGGGCGACGGCTTCCTCAAACTCTCACTCCAATCATTTGATATGTCAGGGCAGTCAGTGAACTCAAAGCTGTCGCCCTTTGGAATGGCGACAACTTCCAGTCACACCTTCATCTCAGCTTCAAGATCCCGGTCACTATCCTAGTTAAAGCTGTCGCCATTTGGAATGGCAACAACTTTCTTAATTGAATACACAAGCTGTCGCCTTTCCAAATGGCAGCAGCTTTTGGTGTGTTGTCTAGTCAAACAGTACAAGCAGGTACAATCTTTAATAAATAAGTGTAATATATGATTCCATGTATTCCCTGCGATGAAGCTCTTTTAATGAAGAACCCACTTTATAAATTGTCTAGTCAACATCCTCTTTAATATGACATAATCCACTTAACAACCCCCACCCACAGAAATTCAAACTTGGCAGTCTCTCCCAACACCATAACTGCAACAATAAATTATTAGTCTTGCTCGTTGCATACATTGTAGATCGGTTGCGTTGACAGGTAGGTCAATTTTGATTTGCTCAAGAAGACGCGATAGACTTACATTTTGGTATTTGAAAAAACCCTCACCCGGTGTAAAACCCATCAAATTCTGAATTTTTAATATGACGTCTGCATGTTGTGAAGTTTTATCTACACCACTAACAACATTACCATTAATTGGTAAACCCCACAAAACTTGTACGTCTTGTAGAGTTACCGTGATTTCTCCAACTGAGAAATGAAAAGTGTGTGTTTCAGGACGCCACCTTTCAACAAGCGAGGAAATGAGGTGACGGTCAAGTCGGCGACTACCACAAAGTATTACACCCGCAAAACCTGCCTAGTTTATGTAACACATAACATTCTCGGGGATGAGATTATGTTGGATATGTGTCCAGAACTTCTCGTCACCGCGTCTAATTCTTAGAACCGCGTTGTTGTTTGTAGGATCTTGAAAATACTGATCTGCCCTATGATTACCACTTAAAAATAATAAGTCACCGATCAATGGACCTGATGTAAAACTAGCATCCATATTATAATTGTTGAATAGATGATTGAAAGGAAAAATAAAATATATGGTTTGGTTTGCTGTGATATTTCATGAAAGGATAGGTAAAAAAGAGAATATATAAAACACTATAACACTAGTCTCATTTAAATCCACCTACTTTTACCTAAACCTCTCGCCATTCCAAAGAGCGACGGGTTTGAATTTTTTTGTACAATCCTACAGATGTAAGAAGGGTGGTTGAGTGTTGTCCGTAGAAAATTAAAGCTCTCGCCATTCCCATTGGCGACAAGTTTGAATTTTTTTGTACAATCCTACAGGTGTAAGAAGGGTGGTTGAGTGGTTGAGTGTTGTCGGTAACAAATTAAAGCTCTCGCCATTCCCATTGACGGCAAGTTTGAATTTCTGTGGGTGGTGGTTGTTGAGTGGATTATGTCATATTAAAGAGGATGTTGACTCGACAAGTTATAAAGTGGGTTCTTCATTAAAAGAGCTTCATCGTAGGGAATGCATGGAATCATATATTACACTTATTTATTAAAGATTGTACCTGCTTGTACTGTTTGACTAGACAACACACCAAAAGCTGCTGCCATTTGGAATGGCGACAGCTTTTGTATTCAATTAAGAAAGCTGTTGCTATTTCAAATGGCGATAGTTTTGACTAGGATAGTGACCAGGATCTTGAAGCTGAGATGGAGGTGTGACTGGAAACTGTCGCCATTCCAAAGGGCGACAACTTTGGGTTCACTGACTGCCCTGACAGATCAAATGATTAGAGTGAGAGTTTGAGGAAGCTGTCTCCCTTCCAAAGGGCGACAATCCTATATGTATCAAATTAGAGAGAAAAGCCTCAAATGTGATTACACAATCTCTCATGGCCCATTTTAGCAAAAAATTCCTATATAAGCAAGCACATCGTCGTGACCTAAGAAACATATCACCCACACAACTAAAACATTTAAAGACTTAAGAGTGACAATGCCTGAGATTGAAGGTTCTCCGGGAAGCTCCATGCATGGAGTTACCGGCCGGGAATCCGTGATGGCCTTCTCCGTGGCATCTCCGATGGTACACACTGATCGCACCGCGAAATTCGACCTGCCGGTGGATTCGGAGCATAAGGCAACTGTCTTTAAGCTCTTCTCATTTGCAAACCCTCACATGAGAACATTCCACCTCTCCTGGATATCTTTCTTCACCACCTTCATCTCCACCTTCGCTGCGGCTCCCCTGGTCCCCATCATCCGCGACAACCTCAATCTCACCAAATCCGACATAGGGAACGCGGGTGTGGCGTCTGTTTCCGGTAGCATTTTCTCCAGGCTGGTTATGGGAGCGGTCTGCGACTTGTTGGGGCCGCGCTACGGATGCGCCTTCCTCATCATGTTGTCCGCACCCACCGTGTTTTGCATGTCTTTCGTTAGCGACGCTAGCGGTACATAGCCGTCAGATTCATGATCGGGTTCTCGTTAGCGACGTTTGTGTCATGCCAGTACTGGATGAGTACCATGTTTAACAGCAAGATTATCGGGCTGGAGAACGGGACACCCGCAGGTTGGGGGAACATGGGCGGTGGTGCGACACAGCTTCTTATGCCGGTGTTGTTTGAGATCATCAAGAAGGCCGGTGCGACGCCGTTCACAGCGTGGAGGATCGCATTTTTCATACCGGGATGGTTTAATGTAATTATGGGCATACTTGTGCTGACTCTTGGTCAAGATTTGCCTGATGGTAACCTCAGTACCCTTCAGAAGAAGGGTGATGTTGCCAAAGACAAATTCAGCAAGGTAAACTTGTTTTTTATACCTAATTAGCTAGGTTTCTAATTCATCATCAGTTAGGTAAGGTTTTAGCCTAATTAGCCTTTTATCTTGTTTTTAGGTATTGTGGTATGCTGTGACAAACTACCGTACATGGATCTTTGTTCTTCTCTAAGGTTATTCAATGGGAGTCGAGCTAACAATTGATAACGTCATCGCGGAATACTTCTACGATAGGTATATTTGTTTTTATTCATGACAAAATGGGATTTTTAACTTACACAAAAAAATGGTGATTAAAAATAAGTGTAGAAATAAGATAAGTTCAGGTGAAAACCTAAAATCATGTTTTTATTTGGTTCCAACACTTTCTTCATAAAATAACATATACCTTTCAATAGTGATTTTTACAAAGGTGTAAATGATAAAAGTTAATGTTTGCATGATAACGAAATTTGGGTCAAATTAATTAGTTGATAATAAAACAAGTTTAAATATACATTAATTAGTTAGTTTAATGGATAAATATCAGAAATAATATCTATACGGATCAAGATGTATTAACTTTACTTAATCTGTAATGCATTTAGCTTACAATGATTGGAACAGCAAATAAGTTTTATATTAGTTAGTGTTAAAATAATAGATACCAAATTTGCCAAAGCTGTGACCTCATTGATAGAAACCTTAAATCATCAACTATAGTTAAATGTAAAAGTCAAACAAAAACTTAATTATATTTTGTAAAAATATTAACTTGTGTTTTGTGTCTATAATTATAGATTTGACCTAAAGCTTCACCATCGCGGCTTGCTTCGGAATGGCAAACCTTCTAGCTCATCCCTTTGGAGGCTTCACATCCGATTACATGGCCAAACGATTTGGAATGCGAGAGGTCGTCTCTGGAACCTATGGCTCCTTCAAACAGCCGGTGGTCTATGCTGCCTCTGTCTCGGCTTAGTCAACTCGTTGCCATTAGCCATCACCTTTATGATGCTCTTCTCCATTGGAGCACAGGCCGCTTGCGGAGCCACATTTGGCATCGTTCCCTTCATTTCCCGAAGATCACATAGTATAATATCGGGAATGACTGGGGCTGGTGGGAACTTCGGGTCAGGACTAACCCAATTGATATTCTTTTCGAATGCTTCTTTCTCAACGGAGAAAGGGTTAACATACATGGGTATCATGATCATGATTGTTACACTTCCGGTGAGTTTTGTTCACTTCCCACAATGGGGGAGCATGCTTTTTCCTCCTAGTCAAGACATCGTCAAAGGTAGCGAAGAACATTACTATGTTTCGGAGTGGACCGAGGAGGAAAAGCAGAAAGGGATGCACCAAGCAAGTCTCAAGTTCGCTGAGAATAGACGGTCGGAGCGTGGAGGGAAGGTGGCGTCGGCTCCAACGCCACCGGAGAACACTCCCAACCATGTTTGATTTTAGACAAGATTGTGTGGTTAATTGAGTAGTAATCAACTAAAAGCAAAATAGGCAATCAAGAATGTAACTTGAGTTTCGTATTGTTAAGACTTAGATCTAGCAATATCCGAGGTGCCCTAACAAGCTTAACATGTTGTGGGTTCTAAGTCTTATTACAAATTAAATGTTTGTTAGAATTGTCTATTTTTGAGTCTTGGCCCTATAAAACTTTCATATATTTCTTATACATGTTTGAAGAATAAATTCATTGTTTTTATTACTACCTTCATATACCTAGCATGTCAATGATATAACTTTGAGTAAATTACAAATTATGTCGTTTAACTATATATGAAATTGCAGATATTATCTTTTGGATTCAATAATTACATTGAGTGTCTTTTTATTTTTGAAACCTTTGCAAACATTTCGTGTTTTTCACTAACTGGTGTTAATTTTTTCTTTTAAGTTTAGTCATGTACCAAGCACATGAGAGTAAATTTGTTTTTGTACTTTTTGAAGGACTATTTGTGTAACTAATTCAAAGTTTATAAACTTGAATGAAAATAAATATGTATTTATATAAAAAAAGGTTGACTTATATATCCTAAACTTAGATAATTACCTACATTAACCTAAGAATAGAAAACCACAATTGATTGATTGTGTTAATTGTTTCCAGGATATGAATGTAGATAAATAATAAGTTATAAACAAATAATGAGGAACAAGTGACCACTTTAGGATTCAGATTCAACAAACAAACATAAGACCTAATTCCACCTAGTTAAGAAATCATATAGACATGACTTTGCAAAAGTATTTGGTTTAAGTGATATTTATAGAAAAAACTTTTTAGACCCGTTGATTCTCAAATTACCAATTCAAGATTGTCAAACACAACACAATACCCAATTGCTCACGATGTAAAGAAACCGAAAACTGATGATATTGCACCAATGTTTAAAAAAAGTAAAGCGTTTAAATAAACCAAACATGCAACTGAATTCATATAACTTAATGGGTTAATCTTACACTCAATCCAAACCTAGGTAAAAATACAATCAAACGTGTACCTACATGAATCTTCCAACAGAAGTGATCACTAACGAACTAGCCTTGTATCTTCATTGTTAATATTGAATTCTTCATGAATTCAGGTTGGGAATGATGAATTGTGGTTCACAGATCACCTCGAATCGTCCAAAGTCGCTCCTGAGCCCCTAGGGCCGAATATCTGTCAAAACCAAGAGGTTATGGGTTATATAGCAGTCCAAAACCAATATAAAACCCAACTTTCCACATTTAGGGTGTATGGAACGTCGAGTTGGACGTATGAAACACCCTACTTTCAAGTCATACGCCCCCAAGTTTCTGTGAACGTTGATCAAAACAGCCAAATCATACGTTGGCTCAACACCCAAACACACTTTTGTGTTTTCTCCTGCTTGTAGAACTCTATCTTGTATCACTACAAGGAATTCACCCTGTGCCGACGCCGCCTATACCGACGACACTTGTTATCGGGATAGGTCACCCTGTACCGACGACATGTCGTCGGGATATGCTAATCTCAAAATTTGAGAGAGGAGACCCTATACCGACGACATGTCGTCGGTACAGGGTTGAGCCAGATGGAGGGAAAACATGGTGCTCAATGAATTATTGGGGAAAACCTATACCGACGACATGTCGTCGGTATAGAGTAATTTTTATTTTCTTTTTGTTTTTTTAATATAATAATTTTTCGTCGGTCAATTTTTTTTAAAAAAAGTTCTGGAATGCCCTATACCGACGACATGTCGTCGGCATAGGATTTTTTACTTTATTGACTGGTCAAAACCCTACGAAATCTATACCGACTACATGTCGTTGGTACATGCAACCTACAGCGCCGACATGCTAGCCTATACCGACGACATGTCGTCGGTATAGGTCTCAGCGCGAATTAACCCAGGAAACAGCTTTCTGCTTCCCATTTCCACAAAAAAACCCCAAATCACTCCATCTCTCTCCGACGATTTCATGATTTTTGGGTATTTTAGGGAGCAATTTTCACCAATCTCTACGGTTTTGAGGTGAGTTAATATCTATGTTTCAATCTTGACAAGAAAATCAATATTTTTGGGTTTTTGGCTTAATTTCTTTGATTTTTGTTAGATGTTTGAAGCTTTAACCATTTTTGGAGGATTTCAAGCTATTTGAAGCTAATTTGCAAACTTGGTTAGTAATTTTTTCTACAAATTAGGTTTAGATGTATGTTTGTATGTATATGTTTGTGTTTATTTGTGTGTATGTATATATGGTTTAGATGTATGATTTTATAAATATTTATGTAATTTTATGATGAAATTAGGGCATTTATACATATTTATTTATGTAATTTTATGATGAAAAAGGCTTACACCCATAATGTATGTATGTTTGTATGTATGAGTATGTATATTTGTATGTATGATGAAATTATTAAATTATGATTAGTTTATGTCATTTGGTTTAGATGTGTGATTATTTTATATAACTTAGTTTATGTAAATTAGTGTTTGTATGTATGTGTATGTATGTGTGTAATTTGTGTTTATGATGATTAGTTTGTATGTGTGTAATTTGTGTTTATGATGATTAGTTTGAATGTTTAGTTTGTATGTATGTGTGTAATTTGTGTTTATGATCATTAGTTTGGATGATTAGTTTATATTTATGTGTGTAATTTGTGTTTATGATGATTAGTTAATATGAATGTATATATGTGTATATATGTTTGTATGTATATGTTTCTAATTATGTAATTGAGTTTTTATTTATGTATGTATGTATTTTGTATGTATATGTTTGTAATTATATAATTGGGTTTTTTATTTATGTATGTATGTAATTGTGATGGTAGCCCCAAGACTTCCCATAGTGGAGGTCTTGGGTTCGAATCATGGCAACAGCAAAAAAGGGGTCTGTGACCAGGTTAGGGGGTTTATCCAGTTGTGGGGTTCCTCCTATGGTGGGCTGTACTAGATGTTCTAGGTGTTGCCCCGGGGAAACTCAATTATCCTAGAATATCTAGCGTTGCTGTTAAAAAAAAGGTATATAAGAGGGTATTTATTCATATGCTTATATATGTATTTTTGTATGTATGCTCGTTTATGTTCAACGGATGTATGTATGTTTGTAGGTATATTTCTTTTTTTTTATGTATGTTTATGTATATAATTGTGTGTATGTATGCATATATATGTTTGTATGTTTATGTATATAATTGTGTGTATCTATTTTTTATGATTTGTATCTATATAATTGTGTATGTATGTATATATGTTTGGATGTATATGTAACTTTATTTAATTTTGTTACAAGTTCGGAACTCGTTGCGTTGACGAGATGGGAATAACATTATATTTGTGTTTCATTGAACTTATTTAATGTATGTATCCCGACTTTCTTTTACCTTTGTGTAGTTAATTATTTATTTCATTTATGGTGTAAACGGGTCGTTTATCATAATTTTATAAATACTATTATTTATATATTAAAAAAAATATTTATTTTATAACTTTAAAAAATAAATAAGAAAAAGGCTTTCACCCGTAATGTCATTTATGTACGTCTTTGTGTACATTAGTATATTTATTTACGATAACCCTTTAGAATATACTCGTCCAAAATTTATCTAATAGAGATAAATTTTGGATTGTCCCCTTTGGGACTGCTTTTTGAATATTCTATATCATTTAGGATATGTATACATTTTAACTGGTTGACATTTAAGATAAAATTGGTAGCAATTTCTCCTTACTCCTTCGAGTTTGCGGTTTAGCTGCATACTTGGGGAGTTAAGCGGAAATGCTGCTGATTTTTTCTTAAATAGTCAACTCGATAAAATGTATACATATGAGATAGAATATTCAAAAAGTGGGTTAGGATCCACCGCCTTAGAGTACCGATCAAATCATATACATTCATTTATATCATTTATTACATGCACGTATATGTGTATGGTTATGACACTAGATATGGCAATTGATAAAAGTTGGGTTACACTGGGAAATCAGAATTCTCCGGCTTTCTTAAGCGGTCTTTGCAACTTTATAGAGACGGCCAAGAACCATTTCGACGGTCGAGGTAGAGCGTTTTGCCCGTGTAGACGTTGTTGTAATGCGTGTCGACAGGATTTGAACACAATATATGGCGACATACATGACCGCGGGTTTCTACAATCATATCAGAATTGGATTTATCATGGTGAACAGCATCCTCGTGCGGCGGAGATAGCATCATGTTTTTCCCCATGAACAACACCAACTCCGCCAATAACTACAATAACAAATAATGAGATGTTTGATGCCATAGATGATGTGATGGCAGAGCAACATACAAACGGGGATAATATAGATGAAGATGGAACTGGTTTAGACCCAGAGTTTGATGCGTTGTTTGAGGAGCTAAATAAGGAGTTATACCCCGGTTGTAGTTAAATGTCTTACCTAAACTTCATAGCCAAATTGATGCATATCAAAGTTATAAACAAATGGACGAATATATCGTTTGACCAACTGTTAGAGCTTCTACAAATTGCATTGCCGAAGGAAAATCACGTTCCAGCGTCACACTATGAAGCTAAGAAGAAACTGAGTAAGATTGGGTTAGGATATCAGTCTATCCATGCTTGCATTAATGATTGTGCATTGTTTTGGAAGGAGTATAAATCAATGCAAAACTGTCCGGTTTGTAATGAGAGCAGATGGGTTGACAAAAACACAAAGGGGGAGAAAGTACCACAGAAATTGTTGCACTACTTTCCTTTAACTTCACGGCTTCGACGAAGGTATAGTTCAAGATTAACGGCAAAAGATATGATCTGGCATAATATTGGACGCTCAACGAATGGTATGATGCGACATCCGGTTGATGGGAAGGAATGGCAAGAATTTGACGAGAGATATCCGGATTTTGCTAAAGAACCAAGGAATGTTCGCTTAGGTTTGGCTGCCGATGGTTTTAATATGTTCGGTAACATGAGTCAGACTTACAGTATGTGGCTGGTAGTGTTAACAACATATAATACACCACCGTGGTTATGTATGAAAGAGTCTTCTTTCATGTTAACCTTGCTAATTCCCGGGCCTAAATCACCTAGTAAGGACATTGATGTTTTCTTAAGGCCTTTGGTTGATGAGTTGAAAATGTTGTGGGCTGAAGGAGTCCAGGTGAGAGATGCATCAACCAAAACTGTATTTAGGATACATGTGGCACTGTTATGGACTATCAACGATTATCCTACTCGTAGTAGCTTGTCTAGATGGAGTGGTCAAGGTTATAAAGCATGCCCTACGTGTAACATTGACACACCTTCGTGCGCTATAACAAATAAGATAGCTTTTGTTGGACACAGAAGATTCTTTCCTAGAAAGCATAAATGGAGGAACGATCTGTCCTTTGATGGCAAGAAAGAGATAAGACATCCTCCCCGACGATTGACTAATGCTCAAATATTAGAACAACTAAAAATTCTCCCAGATCGTGTCTCGGGGAAACATCCAATGCATCGAGGGATTAAAAGAATGCGCCTTGCATCAGAGTTGAATTGGACTAAACGAAGTATCTCTTTGAGCTGGATTATTAGTCTTCTCTGCTTTTAAAACACCATCTTGATGTTATGCACGTGGTGAAAAATGTGTGTGAGAGTTTATTGGGTACTTTGTTGATGAACGATAAATCAAAAGACACATACAAAGCCCGCAAAGACTTGGAAAATATGGGTATTCGACATAACCTATGGCTAACACAAAAAAACAACAAGTTGTATCAACCACAAACTCCTTACTCTTTCACACCTAGTGACCGAGAATGCTTTTGTCAGTTTATTCGAGGAGTGAGACTGCCTGATAGATTTGGATCGAATTTCAAAAATAAGGTACTTCACAATGATTCAAATATAATTGGGTTAAAGTCTCATGATTATCACATCCTCATGCAATGATTGCTGCCAATAGGGGTACGATCGGGTCTGCACAAAAATGTTTCAACAACAATCAATGACGTTCGCACATTCTTTCAAAAAATTTGTGCACGATCAGTAGCTGTGAAAGACATGTATGAAGCAAATGAGGAAGTGGTTAAGATATTATGCAATTTGGAAATGATATATCCTCCAACATTTTTTGACATAATGGTTCATCTCATTCTTCATTTACCTGAAGAAGCTATTCTTGGTGGCCCTGTGTATATGAGATGGATGTATCCTTTTGAAAGATACATGAAAAAGCTTAAAGCATATTTTAGAAACAAAGCCAAGTCTGAAGGCTCAATTGTAGAGGGTTATGTTGCAGATGAAGCCTTGACATTCTGCTCTATGTATGTGGATGGTATGCAGACCAAATTTAACCGACCAGATAGAAATGCAGATGCTGGCATCCCTAAAAGGCAGTTTCAAGTGTTTTCTTCACAATGTCGACCAATATCGAAAAAGAAAATCAAGGCGCTCTCTGAACATGCCAACAAATCATTACAATTGTTTGTGTTGAACAACTGTGATGAAATCAAAGACTACAAATCGTAAGTTTTTTTGTCCATCTACCAGTGATAAACTATTATTATATTTTAATTTAATTTCACTAATTTGAATTTTATTTTGTCCATCTAACAGTGAATTTGAATCTAAATTTCCTGAACGCAATATGCAAACCGATTTTTCTTCATGGTTAAAATACGAAGCAAATGTATTTTCATCTTCATATTCTACACCCCATAATAAAGAATTAAGGGCATTGACACTTGGTCCCTTGTACGCATATTCTTACACTGCTTGCATAGTCAATGGTGTTAGATTTGTGGTACAAAATCGTGATTCTCGACGCACTACTCAAAACAGTGGTGTGGTTACAATAGGAGAAGACGATACTCCATTTTATGGTCTACTAGAGGAGATCATAGAGTTGAACTACATTGATGGTTACTCGGTTGTACTATTCCGTTGTAAATGGTTCGACACGAGAGGTAAAAGATTAATTAATCAAAACAATACTATCATAATTGACATCGGCCGTGAATGGTATGTTGGCAAAGAATGGTATGATGATGTCCGGTATATATTAGCCATACAGGCTAAACAAGTGTTCTATCTTCGAGATCCTTCTCGAACCACTGACCAATGGAGGGTTGTTGAGAACGTTCACCATCGGAAGCTTTGGGATCATCCTAGTGTTGTTAATGAGATAGATATATTGCACGACACTCAATCAAATGATTATACTTTGGTTGTAGACACCGGATGCGAAGGTGGTGAATCAAGTCATGTTGCCCCGATTCCCCATGCAGACAATCAATCTATTACATGGGAAACTCAATCATTTTTTGGTAACTTGGTTGTCGACTTAGGCTACTTGCCCATGCGTACAACTTTAAATGAGGGTGGTGACCCAAGTCATGTTGCCCCGATTGATCTTGATGAAAGTTTTATTAATGATGATGTAGAAGATGAAGAAGATGCACAATTCAGATGAGGAAGATGAAATAAATGATGATGAAGAAGAAGAAGATGATGATGATGATCTTGACACATGTTATTGTAGTGATGATTCTGATTGAATGTATGTTAAAAATGTAGTATTAGTGTTAATAGATGTCTTTATATTTGTCTTTGTTAATTATTAATTATTTGTGCTTACTAATTATTTTTGTTGTAGAAATAATGGCAACAACGGCGCAATCACAAGGTGGTGATGGTGGAGACGGTGGATATGGGGGTCCGTATAACTTAGACTAGGGTTGTGCGACTGGATCTGTTGGTAAGTTACTTGTTAGTGTTTAATAGATGTCTTTATAATTGCCTAACTTTCATATGTCAGTGTAGGTAGTGCCTCACAAAAAAGACGTTCTAAAGGCAAAAACCTCAAATTATATAAGAAATTTGAGGAAAATGGGAGGAAGCCTCTTCCTATTGATGTTGAACTTCATGCCGGTGGCTACAAGTTCGTGGGTCCGAACGCTTCTGATTTTATCCGTGCTATCTCCTTGGAGGTTGAAAAGGTTGTTCCGCCATATTATCCTAACTGGGCCAAGGTTCCAAATGAGAAGAAACAAGCCGTATATCCCACTCTACTAATAAGTATAGATGTTTTATAATTACTTACAATTTCATATTATATTTTTTCTAATTACTTTCCATTTATAGGATTATTTTAATCTGGACTACTGGAGAAACACTGACAAGTGGCGAGGCGTTGAACTCGGAATCACCGTCTAGTGTCAGAGGACTTATAAAGACCGCAAAGGAGGGTTGAAAGTTCATTTCGACGAGAATGGGGGATACGATGATGTGGAGGCGGCGAGGAGTAATCTACCACAAGATGTTGATCAAGAAACTTGGGATATTTTGATTAATGAGCTGTTTTTAAGTGCGAGCTATAGAAACCGCTCGGAGAAGAACAAACAAAACCGAGCACAACAACACTACCCAAGTTTCCATGGCAGCAAATCATACGCCCAACGCGGACACATGGAGGTATGAAATACAGTTGTTATTATTATACAAACATGCTTATTAATTCTTAGTGATATTATTTTTGTTTTCACAGGGGACCGACCCTATTGGCGTGTTCAGATCGACCCATTATAAAGAAGGGACGGGCTGGGTCAATGAGTTAGCATCAACAGATTATGTAAGTGAAATGATTTTGTTGTTAAAACATCCAAGTTTGACTTTAACCGGTCAAAATGACCCAAACATACTTTAATAGACTTAAAACAAAATACTTTAACTTAAACGGGTCAAAATGACCCAAACACACTTTAACATACTTGGAACATCCAACTGTAACTTTAAACGGGTCAAAATGACCCAAACACATTTTAATAGACTTAGAACATCCAACTCGAGGCCAATTGTTGAATATGTTTGCTAGTATTAATAGTATTTGTTGTTATTAGTGTTGGTTGATTGTAATTTATGAATTTGGGTCGTCTATGACTTATAGTTTAAAAGGTTGGTTATCCATTTTACAGCAGTTATACTGTCGAATTTTAGTAAAATAGTCAAGTGATTGTTTATTACATTGTTTAATGCAGGACCGAATCCAAGAGGAGTATACAAGATCCTCTACTGAATCTGGTGGTGACTCATCCGTTGTCAATGAGTTTGTATGCATGGAGCGTGCATTGGGTCGAACAATTTGTATGTTTGTTTGTGTGGTGTTTGTCTTGAACAATTTGGAAATTTGTGTGTTTTGAATGATGGATTTGTCGGACAAGTTTGTGGGTTGTATGTTTGTTTTATGTTTCGGATATTAGTTTTTATCGGATTTGAATGTTTGAATGGTTTATATTTAAGTATTTGCAGGTTTTTGTTTTTAGAAATTTAATATTTCTGGAAAAATATTAAAAATTAAAAAACAAAAAAAACAGAAAGACCTATACCGACGACATGTCGTCGGGATAGGCCTTTTTCAAAAATTATAAAAAAATGAAAAAACCCTGTACCGACGACATATCGTCGGTATAAGTTGACCCTATGCCGACGACAAGTCGTCCGTACAGGGCTTGACTCTATACCGAGGACATGTCGTCAGTATAGATTTTCTTTTTGAATTATTTAAATAGACCCTATATCGACGACTTGTCGTCGGTATAGGCTGACCTATCCCGACAACAATCTTGGCTATTGGTACGAGGCAATACCGACGACATATCGTCGGGATATGCTATCACGACGACAAGTCGTCGCTATAGGGTAAAAAAATCATCGGGATAGAGTGATACTGTTGAATTGTATGCTTTTCCTAACTTCAAACTTAAAATTCTCACATATGAAACGTGTGTTTAAGCTCCATACACCTGCAATTACATATACATACAAAGTCATTGCATTCAACATAAATAACCAACTAATAATCATATGTTAAACCCAATAAGGCTAAAACATTCACCCACTCGTCACGGTGGGGAAGAAATCAGAAAGGGAGAAAATGAAATTTAGCGGGTGTTTGAATCGATTTTGACCTAGCTCTTCCCGACGGAATATTCATCATAAATATTTAGTTACTCTCAATATGATTTGTATATAATTGTGATAAATGAGTAGTATAAACAAAACAACCCACTAGATTGGTGGTAAGACCTTCTTTTTCTAGACTAGTGGTCATGAGTTCGAATCTCGGCCCTCTCTGTAATGGGTTTTTTTCTCTTGTTTTTCCCCCTTACACTTTTTTTTAATAGTTTTATGGTAGGTTTCTGTTAATTTATTGATGTTATGTTTATCACCGCGTACGTATTTATGTTTATGTTGACGAAGTACGTTTTATGGTTTTAAGGCAGAATGACATCCGTTGTGGCGTGTTTTCATATTCGTGTTTTAAGACGTTATAATATTCGAGATTTTGAGTAAATAATAACCTTTATTGCTGGTTAGAAGTATCACATGTTAACGAGTAACCTTTATATGTGAGCCCATGATAGATATAGGTCTTACTCGAGAATCCGAGATCACCAATTGTCGTCCCATATGCTACGCTCCCATCAGGGAAGACACACACGATGAAGTATTTTAATTCTGAAACGACCAATTCCAATCGCATTACTAACAAAGATCTTTAACTTGTTGACGTGTCATCGAGATATAATTTACATACTCCCAAACAAAGATCCTACATAGTATGAAATACCAAGACACTGTAGTTTAAAAGTTAGAGAGACGAGGAGGGTACAACATAGGCTATTTGTAGTTTTTTTTTGACCCATGTGTGTTTTGTAGTTTCTTAGAAAACATCAACAGTTGGTATGTATAAGTTTTGTTTCCGACAGATTTGTAACGGAATTCCGTCGGAAAGTCTGAACAGACAATTACTGGAAAAGCTTGTTATTAGAAAAATTGGCTTTTTTTTGGAAAAGTCAACGGTTCCGAGGGAAGTTCGTCGGAAACAACTACCGTACAAACGACACCGCATCAAACTTGAAAAAGTATATAGTGATCGGCCATCGGTTAACAACGGAATACCGACGGCCTTTGATTTTTGACTGATTACCAACGGACTTTGATTTTATAAAAATGGAAAAAATATAAAAAAAATAGGACTCCGACGGAAAACTGTCGGAGATATTCCGACGGCCTCATCCATCGAAAAAATTCGTTAGTTTTAGTCCAGTTTTCTATTATTTAAGTGCTTAACCATCTGTGTTGCTAACGTTCTCTCTTTTAAAATTATATTAGTTAATTATTTCAATTGTTACCAACAAAAAAAGGTATATATAATTATAGACAAAAATTATATCATTGACATGCTAGAAGGTAGTACGAAATACAATGATTTTATTCTTCAAACATGTATAAGAAATATATGAAACATTTTAGTGCCAAGACTCAAAAACAGACAATTTTAACACACGTTTCATTTGTAATAAGACTTAGAACCCACAACATGTTAAGCTTGTTAGGGCACCTCGGATATTGCTAGATCTAAGTCTTAACAATATGAAACTCAAGGTACATTCTTCATTGCCTATTTTGCTTTTGTAGATTAATACTCAATTAACCACACAATCTTGTTTGAAATCAAACACGGTTGGGCGTGTTCTCCGGTGGCGTTGGAGCCGACGCCACCTTCCCTCCACGCTCTGACCGGCTGTTCTCAGCGAACTTGAGACTTGCTTGGTGCATCCCTTTCTGCTTTTCCTCCTCGGTCCACTCGGAAACATAGTAATGTTCTTCGCTACCTTTGACGATGTCTTGACTAGGAGGAAAAAGCATGCTCCCCCACTGTGGGAAGTGAACAAAACTCACCGGAAGTGTAACAATCATGATCATGATACCCATGTATGTTAACCCTTTCTCCGTTGAGAAAGATGCATTCGCAAAGAATATCAATTGGGTTAGTCCTGACCCGAAGTTCCCACCAGCCCCGGTCATTCCCGATATGATACCAAGTGATCTGCGGGAAATGAAGGGAATGATGCCGAATGTGGCTCCGCAAGCAGCCTGTGCTCCAATGGAGAAGAGCATCATAAAGGTGATGGCTAATGGCAACGAGTTGACTAAGCCGAGGCAGAGGCAGCATAGACCACCCGCGGTTTGAAGGAGCCATAGGTTCCAGAGTCGACCTCGCATTCCAAATCGTTTGGCCAGGTAATCGGATGTGAAACCTCCAAAGGGACGAGCAAGAAGGTTTGCCATTCCGAAGCAAGCCGCGATGATTCCAGCCAGGTGAAGCTTTAGGTCAAATCTATTATTATAAACAAATACAAAACACAAGTTAAGTTTTTGTTTGACTTATTTTTTCCATGATTAATTCTAATTTTCTTTCAATGACGAGGTCACAGTTTTTGCAAATTTGGAATCTTGATTTTTAACTATAAGTAATTTTAAAATTATTTGCTGTTCCAATCATTGTAAGTTGAATATACAGATTAATTAAAGTTTAATACATTTTGATCCAGACAAGTTATCATATATTATTTCTGAAATTACAACTAGTTAATGTATATTTAAACTTATTTAATTGTCATCTAATTAATTTGACCCAAATTTATTTATCATGCAAACATTACCTTTTATCATTTACACCTTTGTAAAAATCACTATCAAAAGTATTTTATGAAGTAGTAACCAAATAAAAACATGATTATGTTATGCTTTTAAAAACTTTTCACCTAATCTTATCCAGCACATATGCCAAATCTTATTTCCACACTTATTTTTAATCACCATGGTTACCACCATTTCATTGTGTGTAGTTAAAAATACTATCATGTCTATAGTGACTATTCATTATGTGTTTACTTTAGTAACAACTTCGAGCGTAGATAATAAAGTTTTTTTTACGAATAAAAACAAATATACCTATCGTAGAAGTATTCAGCGATAACGTTATCAATTGTTAGCTCGACACCCATTGAGTAACCATAGAGAAGAACAAAGATCCATGTCCGGTAGTTTGTCACAGCATACCATAAAACCTAATTATAAAAAGATAAAAAACTAATTAGGCATGATATATCTAGAAACCTTATATATTAGGTACAAAAAAAAAAATTTACCTTGCCGAATTTATCTTTGGCAACATCACCCTTCTTCTGAAGGGTACTGAGGTTACCATCAGGCAAATCTTGACCAAGAGTCAACACAAGTATGCCCATAATTACATTAAACCATCCCGGTATGAAAAATGCGATCCTCCACGCGGTGAACGGCGTCGCACCGGCTTTCTTGATGATCTCAAACAACACCGGCATAAGAAGCTGTGTTGCACCACCGCCCATGTTCCCCCAACCGGCGGCTGTCCCGTTCACCAGCCCGATAATCTTGCTGTTAAACATGGTACTCATCCAGTACTGGCATGACACAAACGTAGCTAACGAGAACCCGATCATGAATCTGACGGCTATGTAGCCGCTAGCGTCGCTAACGAAAGACATGCAAAACACTGTGGGTGCGGACAACATGATGAGGAAGGCACAGCCATAGCGTGGTCCCAACAGGTCGCAGACGGCTCCCATGACCAGCCTGGAGAAAATGCTACCGGAAACAGATGCGACACCCGCGTTCCCAATGTCGGATTTGGTGAGATTGAGGTTGTCACGGATGATGGGGACCAGAGGAGCTGCGGCGAAGGTGGAGATGAAGGTGGTGAAGAAAGATATCCAGGAGAGGTGGAATGTTCTCATGTGAGGGTTTGCAAATGAGAAGAGCTTAAAGACAGTTGCCTTATGCTCCGAATCCACCGGCAGGTCGAATTTCGCTGTGCGATCAGTGTGCACCATCGGAGAGGCAACGGAGAAGGCCATCACGGATTCTCGGCCGGTGACTCCATGCATGGAGCTTCCCGGAGAACCTTCAATCTCAGGCATTGTCACTGATCTTAAAATGTTTAAATGTTTTAGTTGTGTGGGTGATATGTTTGTGAGGTCACAACGATGTTCTTATATAGGCATTGTTTAGAGTTTAATAATGCAAGTAGATGGGAGGTTGAAATGGTTTTAGATATTTCTATAAGAGTTGACAAACGAAAGGGGTAAATTTGGTAGCTAGTGGACATTCCCAAAAGGTTGTAGCTAGATACGTTTTTTAAGGTTTGCCGCATACGATGAATAGGAACAGTATTTGGGCTTATCATGTCTCCCAAAAGATATTTTTCTACAAACTAATTAAGGAATGCTAACAGCAATATGTAATCAAGCAACTAATTTCGGTACAACATTACACGTACAAGAGGCAACCAATACTATATATATAATTACATTAACAATCATAATTATTTTACCACTAGAACCCGTTAATACAAAATTTACAGGACCTATTAACTAATGGATCGGAGTTAGATAAAACATAGTTTAACCATTGGGTTTGGTGGTCCAATGGTAGAGAAAACCCGTAGGAACACCAAGTTTGAAAAAATTATGGGCTCAAGTGCCAGTAAGAATTAAGAAATGTTTATTCATGTTATGTTGATATTAATAATTTGTAAGGTATAAATCAACTTACAGTCAAACTAAAAACATTTTTACCTAATAACCTGATTAAATAATTACTAATCACAACTTGCATCAAGACATGCAAGTAATAAAATGTATATGGAATACTTAATAGAGTTTTGTGGCCCACATGCAACTTCTACGAATAGGCTTGGGCTTATCACTGATCTGAAGGGTTTAATTCACATAAGTAACCTTTTAAATATATATTTGTATTTGTTACAAACAATGACTTTATTGACATGATCTCTAAACAATGGCAATGATTTGGTAGAACACAATATATCGATAGAAGATTATTCCTAATAATATGAATGAATGGCAATTGATCAACGACCTAACCTAAATAATATGGGTTGCGGAGTAACTTGTTGTTCATTTATCTGCCACACATTATCACTACAACAATATCACCCTATCCCGACGATTTTTTTTGACCCTATAGCGACGACTTGTCGTCGGTATAGGCTATACCGACGACATGTCGTCGGTATAGATGTCGTCGGTATTGCTTCGTCCCAATAGCCAAGATTGTCGTCGGGATAAGCGTCGTCGGGATAGGTCAGCCTATACCGACGACTTGTCGTCGCTATAGGGTTTAATTAAAAAATTAAAAAAGAAACCTTATACCGACGACATGTCGTCGGTATAGAGTCCTACCCTGTACCGACGACATGTCGTCGGTATAGGTTGACACTATAGGTTGACATGTCGTCGGTATAGGCTTTTTTTGTTTTTTTTAATAATTTTTGAAAAAGGCCTATAGCGACGACATGTCGTCGGTATAGGTCTTTTCTGTTTTTATTTTTTATTTTTTAATTTTTAATATTTTATCCAGAAATATTAAATTTCTAAAAACAAAAACCTGCAAATCATAAATATAAACCATTCAAACATTCAAATCGGATAAAAACTAATATCCGAAACATAAACCAAACATTCAAATTGTTCGACACACAAACTTGTTCGACACACAAATTTTTTCGACAAATCAAACATTCAAAACATAAACTTGTTCGACACACAAATATGCAAATTGTTCAAGACAAATACCAACAAAAAAGGCAAAGGCTCAACAACTCCAAGCTAATTATCATCGCTGCTAGTTCGGCGATCCCACATTCGACGCATTTCATCCATTTGTCGTTGCATTTCAAGCATTTGTTGATTATGTGTACGACGTTCTTCCTCTCGTCAACCGCAACGAGTTTCGAACTTGTAACAAAATTAAATAAAGTTACATATACATACAAACATACATAAGCATATGAATAAATACCCTCTTATATACCTACACATCACAATTACATACATACATACATAAATAAAAGCCCAATTACATAATTACAAATATATACACACAAACATACATACATAAATAAATGTCCAATTACATAATTACAAACATATAGATACAAACATACATACACATATATACATTCATATTAACTAATCATCATAAACACAAATTACACACATACATACAACCTAATCATCCAAACTAATCATCAAAAACATAAATTACACACATACATACACATACATACAAACTAAACATTCAAACTAATCATCATAAAGACAAATTACACACATACATACACATACATACAAACACTAAATTACATAAACTAAATTATATAAAATAATCACACATCTAAACCAAATGACCTAAACTAATCATAATTTAATAATTCCATCATACATACAAATATACATACAAACATACATACATACACATACATAACACATACATACAAAATCATAAAAATCTTAGATCTAAACCAAATTTCATCACAAATTAGTAATTAAAACGTACCTTCACAAAGCTAGAAATCAAGAAACGGTGAAATTCCTCCAAAACCTAACCAAAATAAACAAACAAAACTTCAAAATCTTGAAAAAGTAGCTAAAATATGAAACCCGGATGTTACCTCACCTTAAATCCCGAGAGTTTTTGTGAAAGTTGCTCCCAATAAATACCATCTTATATACCTACACATCACAATTACATACATACATACATAAATAAAAGCCTAATTACATAATTACAAACATATACATACAAACATAAATAAATGTCCAATTACATAATTACAAACATATACATACAAACATACATACACATATATACATTCATATTAACTAATCATCATAAACACAAATTACATACATACATACAAACTAAACATTAAAACTAATCATCATAAACACAAATTACACACATACATACACATACATACAAACACTAATTTACATAAACTAAATTATATAAAATAAACACACATCTAAACCAAATGACATAAACTAATCATAATTTAATAATTCCATCATACAAATATACATACTCATACATACAAACATACATACATAACACATACATACAAAATCATAAAAATCTTTGATCTAAACCAAATTTCAACACAAATTAGTAATTAAAACGAGTATTTACCTTCACAAAGCTAGAAATTCAAGAAATAGTGAAATTCCTCCAAAACCTAACCAAAATAAACAAACAAAACTTCAAAATCTTAAAAAATTAGCTAAAATATGAACCCGGATGTTAGCTCACCTTAAATCCCGAGAGTTTGTGTAAAAGTTGCTCCCAAATAGCCCAAAAACGCTGAAATCGCCGGAGAGACAGAATTGGGGGAGTTTTGGAGAGTTTTTGATGAAAATGAAGTTCTGTCGTCTGGTTTCCCTATTTGTTCGCGCTGCACCCTATAGCGACGACATGTCGTCGGCATAGGTACACTTGTCGTCGGTACAGGTTGACTATAGCGACGACATGTCGTCGGCATAGGTTTCGTAGGGTGTTGACCAGTCAATAAAGGTAAAAACCCTATCCCGACGACATGTCGTCGCTATAGGGTTTTCCAGAATTTTTTTTAATTTTAAAAAAAAAATTATTAAATAAAAAAAACAAAAAGTAAAATCAAAATTAACCTATAGCGACGACATGTCGTCGCTATAGGTTTTCCCCAAAAATTCATTGGGCGCCAGTTTTCCCTCCAACCTGCTCAACCCTATAGCGACGACATGTCGTCGCTATAGGGTGTCCCATTCAAAATTTTGGAAAAACCCAATCCCGACGACATGTCGTCGCCATAGGGTTTTCCAGAATTTTTTTTAATTTAAAAAAAAAAATTATTAAATAAAAAAACAAAAAGAAAATCAAAATTAACCTATAGCGACGACATGTCGTCGCTATAGGGTTTTCCAGAATTTTTTTTAATTTAAAAAAAAAATTTATTAAATAAAAAAAAAATCAAAATTAACCTATAGCGACGACATGTCGTCGCTATAGGGTTTTCCAGAATTTTTTTTAATTTTAAAAAAAAAAATTTTGACCGACGAAAATTTATTAAATAAAAAAAAAAAAAAAAAAATCAAAATTAACCCTATCTCGACGACAAGTCAGTGACTCCCGATCCAGATGTTATGTAAATCCTCAATCAGAAGACCCACGTCATTGACACGAAGAAACCTCACAAAACCAAACACAGAACCGACCTTTGATAACCGATCGGATAGATACACATCTGCAACTATCCCATAATCCTCGCAGAACTTCCAAATCTCATTCACTGAAGAATTAAGTGGGAAATTCGTGATAAAAATCGAAACCGTTACCTGAGCAAGATTCATGGAATAAGAAGGATTTTTAATCGGAACCCCACCGTGCAAGACATTAGAAGTCTGTTGATTGCCTTCACGATGTCTCGGACGTTTGTGAAACACCCAAGACCAGCCTGTATGGCCCCAAACTAGGTACCCTACAGTTGATTGAACTCAGAACATTACAATCCTTTATAAAACGATTTGTCGTTTATTGACATGTTAATAACCCACACTTCAACACTAACTCATAAGGGTTCAACGACCCAAGATGTAACATCCCGGTTTTTCATAAAATAACTGGGTTTGTAATTATGTAAATTATTGTAAAGGTTAACGGGTAATTAACGGGGTTTTGGCGGGTTTTATTTAAAAACGTGAACAAAACCAAGCCCGGGAGACCTTGGGTGTGCGTGGGCCAAGCCTGGCCCTAGGGAAGAACACCCTTTAGGGTGCAACGCAAATATGGAGACCCCATTTTCATATTCAGCCGTCGAAGAGCAAGGAGGAGAGGGAGAGAGCCGTTCATCGCGTTTCAAGTCCGATTTGATGTATTTTGTCGATCTCTAATCATCCTTAGTGTGTCGGGATCCTTGAATCAATACTACACATGTTTCATAATTCTAGGGTTTAGAAGAGAAGTTGAGTTTCAATGAAGACGAGGTGATTCGGGAATTCGATTGGCACGGGTTCTCCGATCTAGAGGTATAATCTTGAAAACCTTCCTGTTTAAATGCTTGTTTGTGATCATAGGGAACCTTCATGTGTGTGCATGGGTTCGGCCGAACCCTAGAGGTGGCCGGTTGGGGGGATGGGTGTCCGACGAGGCATGGGGGATGGGTGTCCGACGAGGTGGCCTATAGCGACGACATGTCGTCGGCATAGGTTTCGTAGGGTGTTGACCAGTCAATAAAGGTGTCCGATGGGTGTCCGACGAGGCATGAGGAAGCCCGGAACCCGTTAATTACACAAGGAGGAGAGGGAGAGAGCCGTTCATCGCGTTTCAAGTCCGATTTGATGTATTTTGTCGATCCCTAATCATCCTTAGTGTGTCGGGATCCTTGAATCAATACTACACATGTTTCATAATTCTAGGGTTTAGAAGAGAAGTTGAGTTTCAAAGAAGACGAGGTGATTCGGGAATTTGATTGGCACGGGTTCTCCGATCTAGAGGTATAATCTTGAAAACCTTCCTGTTTAAATGCTTGTTTGTGATCGTAGGGAACCTTCATGTGTGTGCATGGGTTCGGCCGAACCCTAGAGGTGGCCGGTTGGGGGGATGGGTGTCCGACGAGGCATGAGGAAGCCCGGAACCCGTTAATTACACAAAGAATTTTTCCAGAATTTTTTTTAATTTAAAAAAAAAAATTTGACCGACGGAAATTTATTAAATAAAAAAAAAACAAAAAGAAAATCAAAATTAACCTATAGCGACGACATGTCGTCGCTATAGGGTTTTCCAGAATTTTTTTTTAATTTTAAAAAAAAAATTATTAAATAAAAAAAACAAAAAGAAAATCAAAATTAACCTATAGCGACGACATGTCGTCGCTATAGGTTTTCCCCAAAAATTCATTGGGCGCCAGTTTTCCCTCCAACCTGCTCAACCTTATAGCGACGACATGTCGTCGCTATAGGGTGTCCCATTCAAAATTTTGGAAAAACCCTATCCCGACGACATGTCGTCGCCATAGGGTTTTCCAGAATTTTTTTTAATTTAAAAAAAAATTATTAACTAAAAAAACAAAAAGAAAATCAAAATTAACCTATAGCGACGACATGTCGTCGCTATAGGGTTTTCCAGAATTTTTTTTAATTTTAAAAAAAAAAAATTTTGACCGACGGAAATTTATTAAATAAAAAAAAAAAATCAATATTAACCTATAGCGACGACATGTCGTCGCTATAGGGTTTTCCAGAAATTTTTTTAATTTTAAAAAAAAAATTTTTGACCGACGAAAATTTATTAAATAAAAAAAAACAAAAAGAAAATCAAAATTAACCTATAGCGACGACATGTCGTCGCTATAGGTTTTCCCCAAAAATTCATTGGGCGCCAGTTTTCCCTCCAACCTGCCTCAACCCTATACCGACGACATGTCGTCGCTATAGGGTCTCCCTGCCAAAATTTTGGTTTTGACCTATACCGACGACATGTCGTCGGTATAGGGTGACCTATGCCGACGACAAATGTCGTCGGTACAGGTGGCGTCGGGACAGGGTCAATTTGTTGTAGTGTATTGTAATCGTCTTTAGCTAATATAAATTTGGACCATTTTGTAGTCTTAAATGAAAATAAAACGACTCACGTGTTAGTTGAAATCATAACTCAGTTCACAATGATTGCTAAACCTTAACAAATTGTGATCCTTCCAGAACTCATGATTCATGAGGCACTATGGTTGCCTGTGCCATTCATAAAGTTGATTAAGGTTTCTTCATTTTGCTTCTACAGAAAAATGATCAATGTTTTCAACATGATTGCCAAGAGATGAACAACATATGAATATTAAGAATGTTGTTATTTGTGGTTGTCAGTAATGTCGTTTAATGAGAATGGGAGCCATAGATTGAACCACGGGTGGCTCTACAGTACAATCAAGTAAAGAACCATTTTAGACATCCAAATTTGAAGGGCCCCAAAAATTGAAAAACTATTTTAATTCGTATTCGCAACTTTTATACGTTTTGACATTCCATTAAATTACATTTTAAATTTTTTTTATATATTTACAAAACTTTCACAGAAGACGTCAATTTCAACGTTTGTTTTAGGCCACAAATATGTTGAGTCGGCCCTGGATTGTACCAATCGAATAAAAAACATGAGGAGTTTTTGGAATTACACATGATAATGACTTGCACCATAGAGTAAAATGTGTTGCATAACTACATTCCATGCACCCGATGCAACAACATATATGAATGGACTTTTTGTTAGTGCATTTATCATGTTTGAACATTTATATTATCTGCTATTCATCATTCAAAGAGATGTCCTCCTTGGTTGTGCTCCTTATAACATATTCATCGTTCAAAGAGACCCGGAGCTGAAGTTAATATGGACTTCGACTACGAATCAATAATTAATCCGGATCGACTTCAACTCGATCCGGACGAACAAGTAATCTGGTGGTAACTCTGTATGATTAAGTTTTAACTACGGACGACAAGTTTCAATTACGGACTGAGAGATGGACTAGTTAATTGTGTTCGACTTTGAGAAATGTTACATGTTTGAATTTGTAATAGTTAGTTGATTTATGTTTAAGTGAGTTGACAAAATGTGTGCTTAACTAGTTGTCTTAGGGTTTATTTAGAGGCTATAAAGAGGACATTAGAGTCTTGAATTTGTAACACTTTCATTGATCACATCATTTTATACAATCAAGCACTACATGAAATAAACCCTAAGATTGATATTTACATTTCATGTGTTCTTGAATGATTCTTACAAATCTTTACAATCCAATAAACCCTAAGATTGTCGTGTTCTTATCAAGATTCGATCCTGATAATATAGTATAATACTTCTGATGTGTTATTATATAGCAATTTTATGGTGAACATGAGCTAAAAAACACCGATCTGAAACCATATGTTGACCTATCACACTCCGATTCAAGAAATTTTAGATTATTGTCTTTTGAAAGTGAAACAACGAAATTAAACCACTTCGAACATCAAAGAATAATAGATTAAAGACCTTTTTTTTCAAAAAATACAAAAAAACATACTAAAGCATATCATGACGTTATTAGAAAAAGTGGTAACTTTACACAATAGTAACCGAGTTTTTCATATGTTCTATTTTAGTCACTCAAACTTTTTTTGTCTCATTTAGTCACTCAAGTTTTCTTATCTGTTCTATTTTGATCACTCAAACTTTTTTTGTCTCATTTTAGTCACTCAAGTTTCACATGTTGTTTCAATCTTGTGAAATTACCATGTTACGAGTTACTTTTTTGTATTTTATTCTATAGATATGGTGAAAATGAAATACAAAAAGAGTAAACCAACATTTTCACCATATTCATAAAACAAAATCCAAAAAAAAGTAACATGTTAACCTCGTAATTATGCAAACAACATGTGAAATCAGAGTGACTAAAATGAGACAAAAAAATTGAGTGACTAAAATGGATTAGACGAAAAACTTGAGTTACTAAAATGAGACAAAAAAAGTTTGAGTGACTTAAATGGAACAGATGAGAAACTTGATTACTATTCTCTGAAGTTTCCCATTAGAAAACGAAGGTAAAAGTACAAAAATGCTTAAGAATCCCTATTTCTTAAGTAGATTAGACTAAAAGCACCATAAGAGTAATCAAACCTAAGACTAAAGGCACCTCTAAGTAGGGGTGTTCAAAGTCAGATATTCGAAATTTTTGGATAGTGGATTTGATTATCCGAATCCGAAATTTCGGATACGGATTTGGATAGTGAAACGATATCCCAAAATATAAAAAAAGTAAAAAAACATATATATATAATATTTTTAAATTATAAAAACAGTTAAAAACCTTAAAAAACATATAAAATATATAAATAAAATATATCGGATTATGATTCAAATTTTCTTATTTTTAAATAATAAAAACAATTAAAAATATATATAAATATAATACTTCGGATATCCGCATTATCCGAACATCACTATCCGAATCCGAAAATTCGAATATCCGAATAATTCGGGTTCGGATTCAGATTTTCTTGAACACCCCTACCTCTAAGAACTGAATGCACACCTAAGATTAAAGGCACACATAAAAACTAAAGACAACCTAAAAATGAAGGCAGATCCCCTAAGACTAAATACTTCATAGCAACATCTACGACTAAAGGTAACCTAAGTGAAGTGCATATCAGGAAACGAAACCCTTAAGAAGACCAAATTTATACGCTCTCCTAAAATTCTCTAACCTTTATCCGCCATCTCCAATAAATCTTATCACTTAGCAAGTCTTACAAATCCCACCTATTTTGATTGTCCCATGTTAGTCTTGGTCACCTATTCTCATCTTCCCCTCCACTGTGTTGTCATATCTTTCCTCTACATATATTCAAACCATCTCAATCTTCCTTCACTGATATAATTTGAAATATGTGCTACCTCTAATCTAGCCTTTAAAAGTTCATTCGTCATTTAGTCTAACCTTGTGTGCTCACACATCCACCTCAACAACCTCCAACTTTCACGTATATGTCTTCTTGATTGTCGAGCAATCGGTTCCGCATAACATAACCAGTCGAATTGTAACCCTATAGAATTTCCCTTTTAACCTCTATAGGAACCTCTTGTTGCACAATACGTGTGTGGCTTCCCTCCACTTGCAACAACCTACCTAAACGAGGTGGGCTACATCACAATCCATGTCCTCGTCACTCTAGACGAACGATCATAAAACTTGAACTTGGTCATTTATTTTACAATCTGACCTCCAATAGTCATCTGAGTTTCCTCCTCATTATTGGCCCCATTGAATCTACAATAAAGATACTTAGTTTCCTCCTCCAATAGTTAATTCGTCAACCTTTGCGATCTAAGGATCCACACCATTCCTTTAGCCTCTAAATAATGTCATGCTTATTTTCCGCCATCAACACATTATCATCTATAAAAAGCATGCACAACGGATGGCCTCCTGAATCGAATTTGACAATTCATCCATGACCACCGCAACAAGAAACAAACTCAATGTAAATCCTTGATGAAGTCCCACCTCCAGGGAGAGGAAGTCTTCATCCCCCACTCGCCCTCGAATGCATGTCATAGTGTAGGATCGGTGTTATCAAACACAATACAAGATGGTTCTATTAGTTTAGATGGGATTGACGAAAACAATAACAAGTAACTCTGTTTAGAGAATGATTCAATAATAGGTAAAGAACAAAAACAAAGGATTTAATCTCTCATAGATTACAAGAGTGTAAAAATTCATAAGTTTACAATGAAAAAACCTAATACATATATAGAGCTCTA
Source organism: Smallanthus sonchifolius (assembly GCA_023525975.1). Classification (NCBI taxonomy): domain Eukaryota; kingdom Viridiplantae; phylum Streptophyta; class Magnoliopsida; order Asterales; family Asteraceae; genus Smallanthus; species Smallanthus sonchifolius. The sequence goes on from CM042045.1 coordinate 51,311,314, forward strand.
TTGGCCATCTCATGCATGAGACGGGTTCCACGGAATCAATACAGACCATTTATTCTAAGGTTTAGACTCAACACATACTCTTGATCTAAGTTACATTACAAGTCATGAAACTACACTACCATTGGCTACAAATAACAAGACAAAAACTAATATAAAAGGCTACCGCTCTTCTAAAAAACTTTTGTTAATCTTCTGGTGAACTTTGTCTTATCACAAAATACATATGGATAGTACTGTCAGTACAAAAAATGTTCATTGGTAGTAGATGATCATCGGTAGCAAAATCAGTATCAGTTGCAGATTTGTACTATCGACAACAACTTTGTTTTATTAGTAGTAATTGTCTATCAGCAGCATCATAAGCATAACTATCATCAACCTATATACATAGGGTATTTTGGAGCAATTAGCCTCAAGGACTTATACATAGTACTACCACACATATCTCTAATTAACTCATAAACTTCCAAGAAATCCCTGTACTCTCTAAACTATTCCAAATCACCTAATAGGGCACACTATCGTAATCTTTTTCAAGGTCGATCAACACCATATGCAAGTCTCGCTTCCTCTCGCTATATTTTTCCATCGCCTTCGTTATCGACCGTCCCAACATAATCCAAATAGGTTCACCGTAACTTGAGTTTCCCGTCTTATTCTATTTCCGATCACCCTTTCCCACAGTTTCATTGTATGGCTTAAAAGCTTAATCCCTCTATAGTTACCACAACATTATAAAATTCAAAACCATGTAAATTTCAATTCGATTTAAACCGATTGCAACTGATGAAATTAATATAACGAAGAGATTTTGTTGTATGATTGATATAGATTTTGGTTCGTCCTTGTAATTAAAATAAAGTAACCAACACTAACATATATTTGGCCTAACACTATTGAGATGGTCACCTAACAACTAAGAGGTTGTGACTTGAAGTCTCATTTGAGATAAACATGTATCAAATCTATATGTTAGGAGTTTCGATCATTGTCTAGAAAAACAAAATACCTACACATATTTCTTACGTTAGCTAAAGTGTATGCTGTTAGTTATCAGAGATGGTAGCGTAGCGGATACAACACACACACACACACGAGAATAAATAGAAAGCAATAAATACACAAGGATTTATAGTGCTTCTGTTTCGTTGTGAAACCTACATCCACTTGCTGCAACTAGGGGTTACTTTTATTGATAGGTGCTACAAAGAATTACAATTACATAAGCAGGTATATATATAGACTAATTAGGGTTAACAGCTTAGGCAACAAGAAACCGTAATTATGAAAACCATTCCATAATCACAACTAGCCCTAAAACCCCTAGGGCCGGCCACCTTGTTGCGCAAGGCCTTCACAAACCCAACATATGCATGACATTTTTAACCTTTTAAATCAGGTAGCCGCATATTTATGTTTCAGATGGGAAAAAGAAGACTGAACATGAGTTTGTTTTTGAAGCAATAAGAGTTATATATATTCTTTTTTATCGATTTTAAGATGAATAATTATTTCTTATATATTTTCATATGCTATAAACATAACGTTTCCTACTCATGCCAACATCGAAATATTATCACTTGTGTTTTTCAAGATATATAACTCCAAATAGAAGAGCTTGACTTTAATAAGAGTTGACTTTTAATAATGGGCCATATACCTTATCATAAGAGGACCCTATCAATTATCAACTATGATGAGTAAGCTCCTATCTCAAAAGTAGATAACAATCTCAATGTCAAATTTCATAAAAAAATATACCGTTTATTTGAAACTTACTAAAATACCTTAAAACAAAATGATCTTTATAGAACTTAATTAACATTTAAACAGAAAATAAAAACAAATAGTTTAAAGTATAAATTTTTTTATAAAAGTGGGAACTGTTTTTAGGCGCTTATTAATAATGTTTTGTAAACAATAAGAAATGAACATATAAAGCTATTACATCATTCACGAACTCAAATCAAAGTCAACGCTACACACATGTGTCCAAGTATTGCGAGATTGCATTCTTACATTATTAAATTAATTATAAGAGTTAAATACGGCTTTAGTCTGGGTTAGATTTTTTTTTCGAATTGTAAATGTTCGGACACCCGGGATCATGACCAGGTCCCACACAGTCAAGGAGGAAACCTACAACTGGGAAAACCCTTACCTCAACCTGTAACATTTTATATCAAGCAAGACTGAAACCTATTACCTCCCATTTAGAAAGTCATAGACTAACACTCACTCAGAAGACTCGATGATAGTCTGGGTTAGCTCAAAATAACCTTTTAGTTCAAAAGTTTAATTTGACTTCTTTTTTTCCATTGGTTTAATTTTGATTTCTTTCAACTACACGCTTTTAACATCTTTTTTTATTCTTTTTAGATATAGGCACTAATTATGTAACTTACTAATTAACGAAATAGTACGTTGGAGGGCTATTTATGTAACTTATCAAAATAAATAAAACAAAACAATTAAATCAACTTCATCCTCTCTATCCGTTCATCACCGATAATTGGACATGAAACCCGATTTGGACTGTAGATCAGACTATAGCGAATTCGTATCTCCAATTTAAGGGGAGCTGGCTAGTTGGAAATGGGTTGTTAAGAACGGCTAGAAATGCAATTAGAGATAATTGAGTGGAAAATGATTTTGATTGGTAACAAAAATAATGATTACATAAATCTATCTAAACTAATAAATAAAAATATTAGGGGACACGTGTCACTTTTTATTGGATCCTCATAATGTTTTTCTCGTTTTTCTCTCATATTAAATAATATTATTTAATACTTATTATTTAATCATATAGTTATTATATTATTAAATAAATGAATTTAATATAAATTAACATTTATGAATTACATAAAAAAATTAATACTGAGTTAAAAAATTATGTTTTAAAAACTAATTTAACATAATTTATAACTGTCACGTCAAAATACATTTTTTAAAGATAGATTTTAATGAGTGCGTATGTTAACATATTACATTATATTTTGTTCAACTTGTCTAACACAAGTGGTTCTAAAACATAAATTTTTTATTACTAAGTATATAACATTTATTTATTCGACTCGTGTAATACACGACATTCTAACCTAGTGCTATATATACTAGCAGCTAACAAGCGAAACTAAGAAATAACAAAAGTAACTACTAGTTTCACTCAAGCCTCGGCTCTCCCTCAAGCCCGGAAGGGGCTGTATTGGGTTGGATTTTTCCTTGGATGCTCTCCAACTCAGACGCCAAGTGGGCCCGGTTAAGACAACATATTGGCCGGAGTTGGACGAGGCTCTCCCATGTGACAGGAGGGTGCGACGTCACAACATTCAATGTTCGCCGTTCAAAAAAAAACTACTAGTTTCGCTCAAACAGACGATAAAAATATCTAGTTTCGGGAAGCGTGACTCATCATCAATAAAGCAATTCAATCCTTTTCTTGAGCTTCTATTCATGTTAGACTGATGGTTGTGGGGCTTTATTAAGAGTGGATTCATCCTCTAATATCACGTCATGTGGCGCTGACCGGATGCTGACTAAGCAGTGGATAAAGCCCCTGCTGAAGCACTTGAGGGTGTTGTGGTGCAGGTGAGCGGGGGCTTTATCGAATTAATTTTTTGTTTAATTATTTATTCAATTCAAATTTAAAAACTAATAATTAATTAAAAATAATAATAAAAGATAAAATAATTAATTAAAAACATTCAACATCCTAAAAAAAAAAAGAAATACATAGAAAATAAAATACTAAATTATTCCATAGGGTTTTAATTTTCTTCCATTTCCTTTCGAATACGCTCCTTTTGTTTTTCATATATCGCTTGGTCCCTCGGCGATAGGTGGCTGACGTCCTTGCTAAGAAATTCCAACTTCTTCATCATTTGTTTTTCTATTTTCACCTGCGTCGCCTTCTCGAGAGTACTTGTTATTTTAAGGATCGCATCGCTAAATTCTAAATCTTCCAAATATTCCAAACCTTGAAAATTCTCCATATTCTCCACATACTCATTCCAATTTCTTGACATTTTTTGTTGATGATTTGTAGTAATGTAGAGAATAGTTTATAAAATTGAGAGAAAATAGGAAGTTTATAAAGGTTTTGAGAGATAAATAAGTGAAGAGGAGTTAATTTATATAAATAGAAATTTTTTTTTTCTTTAAACCCAAGGCTCTCCCCAACGGCTCTCGCTAGCCGCCCCATGCCCACCGATCGCGCCCCCCCATCGCCTGACCATCTTGTGGTGTGCGCGGCCAAGGTGGCTCGCGCCCACCCCCTTGCGCCCCAACAACCTGTCACAACCATTAGCCTTATTGCAAGTTCCCGAATTGATTGATTCACTTTATCATTTAATTCTGTAATTGATCATAATTTTTCAAATAAAAAGAATAATAATAAATAAAGGAAAACGATTGATTACTTAAGCAGTTTCTAATATTTAAATAAAAGGTCAACTATATGTACGGGAACACCAACAACGACCGTACTTCTCCCATGGCCTTTCATCTCTAATCATTTTTCTTTTTATTAGGGTTGTACGGGGAAGACCGTTGGGTTTTTTTTCACACATAATCTAGCCGTCAAGTATAGATCTAGAATTGACGGTTGTGACCCAAATTATCACATATTGGCCTAAACGTGACGGTATGTCTTTCGTGAGTCCGGGAATAAAAAAGACATTGATGATACGAGGTTGTTTAGTTTGCAAAAAGGGAACCCTACCCGTCACGTATAAGCCAATACGTGACGGTTCAGTATGAGGTTGTTTTGACAGAAAGTTAACGTTGACAGTGTTGTCGGGCACCTAACCTAACGGTCACTGTTGGACCTATACGTGACAGTTAGGTATGCAGATTCACCCTATATTAACACAACTCTCACCGCCAGTGGCGGATCTATGAAAAAAATTTAGGGGTATCTGTCCAAAATTTTTTTTCGTACATTCAAGTAAATGAAATAATTTTTTTTTGTATTAAAGTAAATGAAACAATTTTTTTTTCCGTACATTCAATTAAATGAAACAAAATTTTTTTTTGTACTGAAGTATTTTCAAGGAATTTTTTTTTCGTACATTCAAGTAAATGAAACCCAATTATATGTTAATTAATTAGGGTAATAGATAACAATATGTGGCCTATCAACGGGATCCGAAGGAAGATCTTTCAAATCAATTCACCTTCCCTATAATCAAAATATCAAATATACAATAACAACTTGTTATAACAACTAAAAAAAGCAACTAAACTCTAACCTAAAGTCCAATTTCACCCAATTGCATATTTACACACAAATCCTAAAATTACATATTAACCCTAAATCAAAATTAATAGAATACCTTAATGAGGATTAAGAAATTGATTGGAATAGCGGAAGCCGGACGGTTGTGCGATGGTGGTGCCTGTGGTGCGATAGTGAGCGATGGCCAATGGCCCCTGGTGGTGTGCGCCTGCTGCTGCTGCCTGTGCTCGTCCTCGTCTCAGCCTGAGAACAGGTCTGCGCCTTTTTTTTGTTTTGGTCGATGTGAGTAATGAAGATGGATTGGATTATGGATTGGAATTTGGGTATTGGGCTTTTGGGGATTGGGCTATAACTAAAATGTTTGTTGAGTTTTTATAAAGTTTATATAATTAAAGCCCAAATTGCAAATTTAATTAGTAGAATACTTTTTTTTAATTTCTTGGGTTTTTATAAAGTTTATGATTTTAATAAAATTTTAAGAGTGTTGGGATTTGTAAAAAAATTTAAGGGTATCTAAAATTTCGTTCAGGGGTATCGGGAAACATAAAACGGTAAAAAAAATAAAAAAATCCCACTACGCGTCGAAAGTTGAGGGGTACCGATAGGTACCCCTGCCCTCCACTTACATCCGCCCCTGCTCACCACTCACTCTCATCACACTAAACCCACCATCCTACACCAACCCGACACTATCATCTTCACCATAATTAAGAAAAATAGTAAGTATAGACGAAAGCTCTTGGTTGTGGTTATTTGCTGTTGGGACACCACTTTTTTTTTTGTTTCATGCCTGACACCGATGTCGAGTTTGGGAGATCCTTATCGGAAGTCGAAGCTTCCAGATTTGAATGAGGATCCAACCTTCGAAGATCTGAACCAGGTTTAACAAGTCTTTATTTTATTAATGGTTCTACTAGGACGGGTAAACTTAGGGGTGTGCAAGTCTTTATTTTACGTCGGGTATCTAACCGGCCATTACGTTTTCAGGAGTATTTCGTATTCGGGAGTCACCCTTCGTGGGGGGGGGGGGAACCAACCCGTTGAATACTTATGGTCAAGAGTCGTCTCAACAACAACCATTACCGAATTACAGTCAAGAGGCGTACATGTCACTATTTGGACCGACGGATTACGATCAAGGGTCGTACCGGCCACAACCAGAACCGGATTACGGACATCTCTCATACCGGTCACAACTAGAACCGGATTACGTACATCTCTCATGCCGGTCACAACCAGAACCGGATTCACAACTAGACCCGGATTACGTACATCTCTCATACCGGTTACAAACAGAACTGGACTACGTACATCTCTCGTACCGGTCACAACCAGAACCGGATTACGGATATCTCTCGTACCGGTCACAACCAAAACCAGATTACGAACATCTCTTGTACCGGTCACAACCAGAACCGAATTATGAACATCTCTCGTACCGGTCACAACCAGAACCTAAACACGTGTCGGATAGTTTCCATAGGAATTACACAGATGACAGTGACTCTTCTGTTCATTTGAAAGGAAATGATGGGGATGCGGAGAATGCATTGGACGATGATCGCATACGCAAGGCGACAGTTTCATATAAAACAGACAAAGTATGACAACATCTCTTTCGTTCGTTTAAATTGTTTATTTATTTGTTTTATGTACTATGTTTTAAGTCTGACCTTGTAACTCTTTCAGTATTTTAATTCTCGTGAGGATTTGGTGGATTGGGCTAAGAAGAGAGGACGCGAGCATGGGTGCGTTATTGTGTTCAGTCGGTCAAGGAAAAAAGATGTGGAACTCGGATACAATCGTGGTGGGGAACCTAAATGCGAGGGCACAGTTAGGCGTACTGGGAGCATAAAAAAATCATGTCCCTTTAAGTTCGTAGGGAGGTACATCGGAAAGAGTAATAGTTGGAGGTTGGACGTGACAGACGAGACACACAACCACGATCCTGTTGTCTTTGAGGAGGGCCGCGTGCAGCTTAGGAAGATGTTCGCCGGGGAAATTGATCTGGTTGAGAGGTTACGCCGGCAGCACGTGCGGGCACGTCACATTCTTGCAGCCGTACGGGAAGAGTTTCCCGGTAGCAGATGTGTTGTTCAGGACATATACAACGCCACATCAAAGATTAGGGCCGAAAGTGAAATAGGCCTGACACCAATGCAGGAACTTGAAAACTTATTGCAATCTGAAGAGTTCGTGTATCACACTCGGGAGAATCCTTCCACTAATGCCGTGGAAGATGTTTTCTTTTGTCATCCTACCTCCTATAAAATGTTTCGTGCCTTCCCGCACTTGATGTTGGTAGACAGGACGTACAAAACCAACATGTACGACATTCCTTTTGTTCAGTTTATTGGTGTGACGTTGACATCGAAGTCGTTTTGTATTGCGCACGCATTTATATCGAGGGAACGACAGGACAACTTCACATGGGTCCTTGAGCGGATCAAAGATATGCTCGATGGGTGTGTGGAGCCACGCATCATTGTCACAGACAGGGACCTGGCCCTGATGAGTTCGTGTGACATAGTCTTCCCGGGTGCTACTAAAAACCTATGCAGGTGGCACATCATGGAGAATATCACCAGAAGGTGGAAAGGCCTTTTCAAAGTCAACATATGGAAAGATTTTTTATACTTGTGGAAGGTTCTGTATGAGTCTCCCACGCACGCGTTGTACGATTATAATCGCAGGAAGATGGAAGAAAAATTAAATGAAGACGGTAAACAGGGTAAGATTTTCATACTTAATGTTTCTATAAAAATCTATTTTTTCATTTCATAATTTTTTTTCTTTGTTTCAGAGGTCTGAGAATATATTTATAATAGTTGGTTGGGTCCGTAGAAACAAAATTTTGTTTCTTGTTGGATGTACGACCGCCTCAACTTTGGTGAACATACAACTAATAGAGTCGATGGCCAACACACCAACTTTAAGAGTTACCTTACAGGGACCAACAATACGTTGCACACACTTGTCGGATGTGTCGGTAAAGTTGTACGTGGTCAGGAGATTGAAATCTCCAAAACCTTCGAGGAGTCCCGCATTAAGATATTAAAGGTCCATCGACTGCTAGTGTTTTTCGGATTATATTATAAGGTGTCTATTAGGTGTCTTGAACCTCTTGAAAAAGTGATGGCGATAATGGAAAGGATGTTGGATACAGGAGGTATGTGTGGACACAAGTTGTCCACGTCCATGGGCTTGCCATGTGCTTGTCGTTTGGAGGAACACATCAACCAAGGTTATCTATACTTGAAATACATTTTTTTACTGTTTTCATTTGATTGCCTATTGTTCACTAACTATTTTAATCCAGTCACACCTATTCGACCTAAAACAGTAGACGCACACCGGAGGAAGCTTGATTTCAAGCCGGCGTATGCACAGGCTCCAAAACCCGACTATGAAAAGAAGTTTCACAATGTGAAACAAAAGGTTATGTCGTCGCCCAACCCCCACGTAAAAAGAAGTTTGTTTAAGAAAATGTATGAAAGTGTGTTTACAGGCAAAACAAAAAAGAAAGAGCCTGAGGTACGTCAGGACCCTCGTGGTCGTCCAAATCTTAAGCAGCAACAGAGAAAAGTGGATGCCAAGACGTCATAGAAAACTACGCCTGACATGGCGAGACACAACTTATATACTTCGTCAGAACAAACTATGCCTGAACCGGCGAGGCACAGCTCCTATACCCCTAGTCACAATTTAAGACGCCCAACAACCATCCTAATCGGTTAAAGGCTGCTTCAAAGGTACAGCAGACAGGAGCTGACCTAGGATTTTCTTTAATGTTGAAACATAAGCACGTGTTGAAAATTATGTGGTTTAAGGATAGCTTCCTCCAATGGATTCACCAGTACATTTCAAAAATAAAAGACGTTCGGCCAGATGGTAACTGCAGTTTTCGGGCGGTCGTTGTGGCTTTAGGCAGGGACCAAAATGAGTGGGCGTGGGTTAGGAGAAAAATGCTTACGGAAATGGACACTAACATTTCGTATTGGCGGGCCAATTTGAACTGCGAGAAGCCTGGATACTATGACACTGTTCGTAACAACTTATATTGGTTTGACACGGTTGAACCCGCACCCGAGAATCGTTAGCTGAGCTTCCCGCCCATGGACTCATAATTGCTCAAACATTCAATTGTGTTATTCATCTTATAGGCTTATTTGGCAGCCGGTCTTTTTTCCCGGTGAGAACACGACCAGAACCGTCGTTTGAGTATCCAGTTGTAGCACTTGTTAATGTTAACCGCGATCACTTTATCATCCTAAAATTGGTTGGGGATAACCCAGTGCCGAATGTGATATTCTATTGTCCGAGATATGCATTTACAGACGCACTAGAATGGCAAGTTATGTACCAGGATCGTATAAACCAATACGTTACAATGATGGATCGCCTACGAGGCCACGATCCCGTCCCCAGTATTACTATATCAGGATAGCCTATGTATTAATTTATCTTTGTAGTGGCTATAAAATCTTACAATGTATAATATTTTAAGTGTCAACACATGCATATATCAAAAGTGTCAACACATACATATATAAAAAAAAAAGTAACGGATGACGAATTGCCCTATACGTGATATATACACCACCAAAACCCTAAAACCCAACTCAACCATACCCACCAACAAATCCCGACATTCTCTGGCTCACTGATTCCAAATTCTGGTGAATAAGGGTGATGGATCGACATATACGTGACATATTACATGCATTTATGTATGTATATACGAACGTATAAGGGTGAAGGTTCACCCTATACGTGACATAGACGTGACATATTACATGCATGCATGCATGTATGAATATACGAACGTATAAGGGTGATGGGTCACCCTATACGTGACATATTACATGCATGCATGTATGTATATACGAACGTATAAGGGTGACGGGTCGCCCTATACGTGACATATACGTGACGGATCGCCCTATACGTGACATATTGATCATCCTCGAACAAATCTCAACAAAGCCACCTGTTGCCGTTGCAAACCACACCGACTATCTTCTTCTGATCCGTACTTGAAATCCATACCCTTACAATTATTTATCAACACTTATTTATCAACGTTTTCTTCCGGTTACATTCATGGTTGGTTTCTTTGTTAAGTCTCTAAAATTTCCCATGGAGACTCCATCCTATCTGAGCACATCCTTTTTATTTTAAAATTTATTGACTTTGTTGTATTCAAAAATCAAGGAAACATGGTGTTTGACATTTTAGTGTTTGACCAGTCTACATGTGAAAGACGATATCCTGATTCTTAAAATGATGAATAACAATAAATTTGTTCTATTATTTTACAGTTTTTTATATTTGTAACACTAATAATAGAGCATCGACGTCCATTAAATCCTCACGCACAACCGTTTAAGTCCATTAGCATGATAGAAGTTGGATGGGTAAAACGGTTGTGCGTGAGGATTTAATGGACGTCGATGCTCCATTATTAGTGTTACAAATATAAAAAGCTGTATAATAATAGAACAAATTTATTGTTATTCATCATTTTAAGAATCGGGATATCGTCTTTCACATGTAGACTGGTCAAACACTAAAATATCAAACACCATGTTTCCTTGATGTTTAAATACAATAAAGTCAATAACTTTTAAAATAAAAAAGATGTGTTTAGATAGGATGGAGTCTTCATGGGAAATTTTAGAGACTTAACAAAGAAACCAACCGTGAATGTGACCGGAAGAAAACGTTGATAAATAAGCGTTGATAAATAATTGTAAGGGTATGGATTTCAAGTACGGATCAGAAGAAGATATGCCAGTGTGGTTGGCACCAGCAAGAGGTGGCTCCGGTGAGATTTGTTCGAGGATGTTCACAGTGTGGGTAGGGCGGTGGCCTTCTTCTCCAGCGGTCCTCATCTCCAGTGGTTGCTGTCACACCTCCAAATTCAACTAACGTAGTTTTACCGTTTGGGAAGTGACAAACCAAGATCTCCATCATTAGTTACATTGAACGACTCTATATGGGACTCAAATTAAAACATCATATCAATCAGAGTAATTGCGGAAGCGTATAAAGAAAGTAAATGCGCAAAACAAACGCGCCAAAAATTCCAGTCCAAACATAATTCAAAACAATCCAAACGAAAAAATAAAACATAATTCAATAGTAGGACTCCATGCATGTCCTATATGTGCACCTGTGCCTTATATTAGCGACCTGAGAAAACATGTAAGCAAAGATGTCAACACGAGTTTGGTGAGTTCAAAGGTTTCAATATATAAATAAACGTTTACCAGATTATTGTTCATTCAATATGCATCTATAGGTAGCTAACCTACGTTTCATGTTTAACTTAAGCGCTTGCAACCGAAGCTGAGTGTTTGTTCATTCAATATCACGGACCAAGGCGGAAAGAATCGGAAACGAAGCTTCGTTTTTTTCCACCAAGCCAAAATATCAAACTCCTCAAAAATGGTAGGAGGCATAAACGCTAAAAAGTTTGTGCCAATATACCTTCCGAGTTCGCTACTCGAGGTGCTACCTCGAGCCCGTTTACTAAATTCATTTAACATTTCGTTATATAAATTCAAATTAACATCCCTCGAGCTACCACTTGATGATGTACCCATTGTATCATGTGGAATCGGAGTTGTACCATATTTATGTAAATAAACATCAAATAAATTTTCTAAACATTTGTTAAAATATGTTTTTGTGCCTTGTGCAAAATGGATGTCTTCACTATCCAAATTCAAAGCGTAAGTAATTCTATCAATCAACGTTTCAACCCCGAAAACATTTATAGTAGGGTTTAACGCGGCGTCACAAGTTATAACGGGAGGCATTTCTTTAAAATATTTTACTAATTTTTCTTTCATCGGTTCTATCATTTTTGTAAAAAGAGTGCTTTTATTTTCAAGTTCATACAACTTGTTAGCCATTAAATATATTTGTTTTAGAGTTAATGGACTTGTGGGATAATAAACACCGGATAAAAAAGTGGTGGCGGTTTTGAAAACTTCAAGCAAATGTCCCAACTCGTAGACGGAAACTTTAGAATTTTATGACGAGTTTTTGAGGAAAACATTTCATGAAATATTTCTAAAGTTTCTCTTTTTCGTAAAGCGTTATGAAACATATTATGAGTCGAGTTTCATCTTGTCTCGACGTCCCAATTCGGAGCTAAGTAAAGATTATTCGTTTCACGACAAAATCTAATATAATCATGGTATCTTTTTTTGTTACTAAAAATATATTTAAGTATTACTCGAAAAGCATTTGTTAAGTTTGAAACCTCTTCAATTGCAAGCCCGGCTTGCACCGCCAAGTTAATGATGTGTGCAACACATCAACTATGGAAAAAAAGCCGTTACAAACCAGTTTATATTTCATTTTTAGTTTTTGAACCGCATTTGTATTATTAGATGCATTATCAAAAGACATTAAAAAAAAGTTTATTTTGTAATTTAAATTCGGTTATAACACCATCTAATATATAAAATAAGTTTTCTCCGGTGTGTGGATATTCAAACAAGTCAAACGCGATTGTACGCTTCATCATTTGCCACGTATTTGGATTAACCCAATGCGCGGTAACGCAAATGTACGAATCGGGTATACCATGTGGAGCCGACCACACATCGGTGGTTAAGTTTACACCGGTTTCCAAATTTTCAAATCCCAAAATTAAATTTTTTTTTTGCTTTTTTCCACATTTTTATACAATCTCGTCTAAGGGTTGTGCGACTTACTTGATGATAACGTGGTTGAAGTATCTCTTGAATCATTCTTGTCAAGCGCGGATTGTCAAATTGGTTGAACGACAATCCTTCTTGGATCACTAACTTCGCCATTCGATCTCGAAGAATATTTGGATCAAAGTTCCAAATTCATCTTTCGGGTGTCATCGAGACTTGACCTTCACTTGGATTTCTCTTCAAGGACGGACAAGATTTTTCCATATGAGATCTCAACCTAGTGTTTGAATATTTCCCCAAAAACGCACCACACATCTTGCAACGAGCACGTTCCTTCCCGTTTGACAACAAACATAGATCATAATTGCACCAAATTGCCGGATTTCTCGTTGCTGCTAAAATTTCCACAACGGTAACTTCGTTTGAGAAACCACCAACACTTGCCATGCTTTTTTTTTAGAGTTTAGAACTTTAGAGAGCGTTTTTTAAGAGTTTAAAGAGCGGTTTTAGATATTACAGAGTGTAGAGAGATGTGTGATTAAACTTAAACACCCCCACCAATTTATAGTGGTGAAAAAAAAATGGTCAAATTCGTCCCTAACGGCTATAAAGCCGTTTTATAACGGCTAGTTGGAAACAGCAACAAAACCAGTTTACCGAACCGGTTCACTCAAATCGGTCCTCAACCCGGTCGCCTCCTAAATGATTTAAACCGGTTTGTAACCGGCGGTTTAAGCGTAACCCGAACCAGTTTGCCCCAAACCGGTTTGTCCCTAACCGGTTTGCCGGTTTGAACCGGGTAGAAAAAAAAACCGGTTTTTTTGTGCACCTATACCGATCAGTACCGATACCGAAATCAAAGTCAATCAAGTCCCGGTACCGGTACCCGTTTTGATTTTTCGGTACCGGTACCGGTATGGTACGGGTACCGGTAAAGGTACTGGGTACCAAAATCTCATCCCTATTTAATCCATAAGAACTCTTGATTTTTAAGGTCTTTCGTGGTTTTTGAGTGAGAATATTTAGCTTTGTTAAACACCAAATGTTTCTTATTTTTAAGGTCTTTCGCGGTTTTCGAGTGAGAGCATACATTACTGAAATTTGCCTTCCAATTTTTTTTTTTTTTTTTTTTTGAAATTTTTAAGACCTCAAAGAATTGATTCAACATTTAATTTTGAGACATCAATAAACAATCCAGTGAACTAAACATAACTCGACCCAAGAGATTATGTCCAATACACAATGCACAAACTAGGCCCAATAGAATGCTGACAGACAAACAGGCCCAAATAAGAGCAACTTATAAACCCTAATCCAAAGTAAATTCATTTGACTTCTCTACAGAATTATTACGAAATAAGGGTGGAGGGGTGTTTATCCTTTTACATATTTATTTATCAATACTGTCCAATAGAATTTTATCGCCTCAAAATCACTCATTTATTCAGATTTCATTGGAAACACCCTACTCAATTACTCAATTTAAAAAAAAAAAAATAACATTTAAATAAAAAAAGTCAATTTTATTAAATTAAAATTAACATAATACAATTAAAAATAAAAAGCCTACAAATTTAAAAAAAAAACTAGAAAATTAACAAAATAAATAAAAACTAGATGATAAAAACTTAAAATCCAAAAGTTACATTGCCATCCATATATAAGAAAGAATTAGTATTTTTTTTTAAAGCACCCCCCCCCCCCTCCACCCCCACACACCCCCTCCCCGGCTCAATCCAAAGGCACAATCCCCAATGGTCAACCGAGTAAATTTACTCGTTTACTTTACTCGAGCCTCCCTACTCGGTTTACCCGATTAATAGGGGGCGGTGTACCCCAAGTTACCCGGCCTCCTCTACCTTACTCGATGCCATCCGGGCTTCCCGCCCCCTTCATCCTAAGGATTAGTGCTAGAACTAAATTAATTATGCAGACAGTACCTTCACGAGATACTATTAAAAGAATTGACGAATATTATTATTGATGCATATTCTTAATATTTACTCCGAGGATTATTAGAATTATACGTGGAGTGCGCATACGTAAGACTACGGACAACAAAGCACGTGCAACTAATACACTTGCAATCGCCAAAGACAACTAATGCACTTGCAACTGCCAAAGACACGTGCATGAACATCCTCCGTTGACGCAACAAATAATATAAAAACATTTATGTTTAAAAAATAAAAAATAAAAACATTTATATTATTTATCTTTGTTATTATTATTCATAAAATATAATAATAACATCTTGTAACATGAGATGCCTTTTTTATAATAATAATAATAATGGTTCTTCCTATTGATTGCTAAGGATTTGAAACATGAAATATCTTTTTTTAATCGGTGTGGGACGCTATAGGTAGAAGAGGTTTTACTCATTTTCAAAAGTGTGCCACCGCACTTCGTCAAATGTTATACAGACTCGTCGCCCACTCAATGAATGATTATATGAAGATGTCCGAAAAAAAATAATTTATTAGCGGAACCTTCCCCCTAATACATTTCAATGACCTTTTGACATAGTCACATCTATAAATCTGTATTTATCCCCCCGTTAAAATGGTACAAATTTAATTCTCATCACGTGAATAATAAATAAATAAATAAATAGATTTTATGATTAAATTTTAAGGGTATAATCTTTGTGAAAAAAAGTTATAACTAATCTATACTATATAACAAATAAAGGTTTTAAGTGCCACGCGTGACCTTTATATTCATTCTCATCATTTTTTTTCGCCACTATCTCTTATTTAATGCACTTCTATCTTTAAATAATAATATATATTTAAAAAACATATTAATTACACTAATAAAAATATTTATTTTAAATTATCCCTTCTTATAAGAAATTTTAAAATTTAATTATGTAACTTTTATTTCAATCAAATAGTAATTGAAAATCAAATTAAATTAAATAGTAATTAACGTATTTTCGAAACCCAATTATATATTAATTTTTACATATTTTAAGGTTTATATCCGTAGTATATGTAATATATTTTTACACTTGTAAAATATATATACATAAAGATTTAAAAATTTTAAATATTGATGTAGATATAACGACTGATAACTACAAAATTCTCTAAGTACAACTGTTGCGGACTCCACAGTTTTGCTGCTAACCAACAAGCTGCTGCGGATAAGCTTGTTTGCTGTTGATAGTTGTTTTCCTGCTAATAAACAACTCTGATGTGCACAGGCTTATCTGTTGAAGTCCAGAGTTGCTGCTGATAGGCTTCTCAACAGCATCAAACACTTGACGTTGCTGATAGGCAAATCATCAGCAGCTTTGGACAGTTGAGTCTTGCTGCGGATCATCAACTATGCTGCTGACTGGCACATCAAAAGCATCACCTTTACTACTGATAACTTTCTGTTGCAACTCTGACACATCACATGCAGAAAGATTGTTACTGGTGCAGAAAATAAAAGACAACAACGCTCTCCTTCCAAGTATCCAAGCAATGATGCCTAAGAAGAAGTTTGATTAAAGTTAACTTTTGTAGTATTTGTTGTCTTAACTTGTAGTATAGCTTCTAGTATACAAGATCAACGACTTGTGTTTGATCTGATCCTTAGAATCAAGGGTCTGTCTTGATTCTAAGTTACTATATAAGTATTGCATCTGTTCTTTATACAAGAGTGCTTGCTTAGAGTTTTCTCTGTAATCTTGTAACTATTAAAGCTTAATACAATTTGCATTTATCAGTACTCTTTGTGTTTACTTGTTTACATTGCATAGTTGTGATTGTTTCCCCCAACTAGAATAGAACCATTTTGTATTCACCGATCCTACAAGTGGTATCATAGCTTTGGCTCTCAGATTAAAGAAACTCACACTTGTTTAATCACTCTCTGGTTCTATTCGCTACTATCTCTTTGCTAAAACACCATATATCACAAATCCAAAAAAAATGGCACAAAACAATGGTTTTGATAATATTGGAAGCATCAACAGACCACCAAGACTGGTGTCTGGAGAAGACTATGATATGTGGAAGAACATGATGGAAAGTTTCTTCTGCTATCAAGAGTATGGGATATGGAGATCCATTAAAGATGGACCATATGTACCCATGGTGGCCTCTGCTGATTCCGGAGGTCCATCAGTCCCCAAAGAACCCTCAAAATATTCATATGAAGACATCAAGAAGATGAAGGTAGACTTCAAAGCCTTGGGAGCCATTCAAATGTGCTTGCCAAATGAAGTATTTCACAACTTCAGAGAACACAAGACTGTCAAGGAGCTATGGGAGGCTCTTGAGAAGATGTTTTCTGGGTCAGAAGAAGTGAAAGAAAATAGAAGAGACATTTTGAAGCAACAATATGAGAACTCTGTCTCGAAGGAAGGTGAGTCTCTTACTGTGTTGTACAACAGGTACACCTACCTTATGGGAGAGCTACGGTGCTCAAAAGTGAAGCTGGAGAGTGAAGACATTCTCAAGAAGTTCATCAGGTCTCTGCCAAGCTGCTGGACACTTTACACAGTGTCAATCAGAAGAACTGAAAATTTAAAGACTCTGCAGATGACTGAGCTGTTTGGCATGCTAAAGACCTATGAATTAGAAATGATTCAAGCCAACTAAAGAAGCTCAAGTTACTCAACAGCCTCATCATCTCCACCACATCCTCTGCACTTCACTCTGACCACTCAGTTTCTAGTTCAAGCAACTACTACCCTTCCATTGTCACTCATCCCCAGACTCCAACCTCACAATCAAACAACTCACCATTTCTTCTTGAAGCCCCACCTCTAACATCAACTTCTGCTGCCTTTGTCTCTGAAAACTCAAGCAATATGTCCTTTATCAAGGAAGATATGGAATGTTTTCATCCAGATGATCTAGAAGAAATGGATATACAGCACTCCTATGCCATGCTCTCTCTAAGAGCAAAAATGTTCTACTCTATAACAGGAAGACCCATTCCAAGCAACAACTCCAACACCAGAGTTCGCTTGGACCAGAGCAAACTGAGATGTTACAACTGTAACCAACTTGGTCACTTTGCCAGAGAATGCAAGGCACCAAAGGCAAATCCGGTTGCTACCGGCAAGCTCATCAAGGTCAAACAAGCCAAGCTCAACCAAGACAGCAACAAGCTACCCCTCATACTCAAACTGCAGCCTGTGCAGCTGTTGGAACTGCTGAGTTTGACTGGAGCTTTCACTATGAGGATCTTCCTGCCAACAATCAAGCTCTCATGGCAGACACATCAAAGATACCACCTCAGGGATATAAAAATCTTTGTACTCAAGCTTGTATTGATAAGGTTCTTGGATACAGAAAACATAACCAGAATCTCATAGATCAAAATGAAGAGTTTCACCAACTGAAATCTGAATTTAAAAAGGTTGAAAACAGTTACAAAGAAAAGATTAACTGTTTAAAGAAAGAGATTTCATCATTAAAACATTAACAAACAAACCTTGAAACTCATATTGATGATCTTCTGTCACCAAAGGCAAATCCGGTTGCTACCGGCAAGCTCATCAAGGTCAAACAAGCCAAGCTCAGCCAAGACAGCAACAAGCTACCCCTCCTACTCAAACTGCAGCCTGTGCAGCTGTTGGAACTGCTGAGTTTGACTGGAGCTTTCAGTATGAGGATCTTCCTGCCAACAATCAAGCTCTCATGGCAGACACATCAAAGATACCACCTCATGGATATGAAAATCTTTGTACTCAAGCTTGTATTGATAAGGTTCTTGGATACAGAAAACATAACCAGAATCTCATAGATCAAAATGAAGAGTTTCACCAAATGAAATCTGAATTTAAAAAGGTTGAAAACAGTTACAAAGAAAAGATTAACTGTTTAAAGAAAGAGATTTCATCATTAAAACATTAACAAACAAACCTTGAAACTCATATTGATGATCTTCTGGCTAAGCTAAAGGCTACAAGGGCTGAATTAGCAGACCAAAAGGTTCATGTGGAAAAATATGACTTTGCATCCAATAAGCTGCAAAGACTTTTGGATGCTCAAATTCATAAAAAGGTATCTGCTGGACTTGGATTTCAAGCTGAACAACCCTGTAATGTTGTTCCTCTACCTGCTGAATATGTAGCTATTCATGAACCAAGTTTCAGTCTTTCCAATCTTGATCTGGACAACCGAAATCTTGATCCGGCTGTCCAAGAAACCTCTGGGCAAGAATGCACTACTTCATCTGAGTCTGAGTCCACATGCTCAGACTCCTCTGAAACCAATAAAGCTCCAGCACCACCTGCCTTCGAAGTTATTCAAACCAACAGTCCAAGCCCCTTCATCCCTTCAAAAACAGTACCAATATCTCAACTCACCAAACAAATCAAAATCAGCTATCCTCTAGATGGAAGAAAGCTAACTGTTGAAAAGGGACAGTCTTCAACCTCCACCAACCCAAATCCTCAATTCAAATCAACCCAACCAAGGAAGGTGTTTGACATATGTCATGCGCCTGGAGGGAGAGCTCCATATGTTCAAAAGACATTGGAGGAAGCCACTTTTGAGCACAACAAAGCTCACCCCTGGAATTTCAAAGACTTGTTCAAAAGAAAAGATTATGTATACTTCCAAAGGGACAAACTGGCTAAATCATGCTTTGTATGTGGCAAATACAATCACACTGCCAGCATATGCTTCTACTACCTTCAGCAACAAAGAAACCTCAAGAAACATGCTTTCGAGAAGACAAACAAGAACAAAACGGTAAGAAGCTTTAAAGCCAAGGCAACTCATTTCAGAAACTCTCACTCCCCACCAAGGAAGCAGCTGCCAACACCTCAACAATCTTGCATCATCTGTGGTGAATCAGACTACTTTGCTGCAAATTATGAATTTAATCCCTTCAACCAGATTCTTCATCAAGCCCCTCCTAACCAAAAGCCTATCAACAAAAGAACTTCTACAGAGAAGCCATATGGTAATAAGGAAAAGAAGGATAAGCATACATCTGTTGTTAAACCATCAGCAGCCATCAAAAATGTTGTTGATCAATTGAAGCCCAGAAACCAAAGGACAAGCCTTCAGTAGCAACAAAATCTGCTGTTTATAAGCCAATGTCCTCAGTAGCAAAATCTGCTGCTGATCAAGCAAATCTGTCAGCTGCCAAAGCAACATCAGCTGCTGGTAGAGCAACATCAGCTACTGGTAGAGCAAAGAAATCTGGAAAACCACTTCCTCAGCAATGGAAAGCCAAGATCCCAGCCTCTATCCCTCAAAGCATCATCATTGGCTCCATTGAATGCAAACATACTGATGATGCTGATCCAACGACACATTTACCCAAGTCTACAAGTTCTTGGGTCCCTCCCTCTAACTAGACCTCTCTCATGTGCAAGGACAGCCAAGTCATAAGGATAACACCTGAGTTATAGACAGTGGTTGTTCCAGGCACATGACCGGCAACAGATCCATCCTCTCCAACTTCAGACACTTCAATGGAGGATATGTTGCCTTTGGGAGTGATTCAAAAGGAGGATCAATTACTGGACAAGGAACTGTGTCCAATGAAAGGATGAGTATTGAAAGAGTAAACTATGTCAAAGAATTATACTTCAATCTCATGAGTGTGTCCCAGATCTATAATCAAAAGCATTGGATGCTTTTCACAGATAAAGAATGTTTTGTGCTATCCCCTGGCTTAAACAAACCTCCTCCAGAGAAGATCCTATTAACTGCTCAGAGAAAAGATAACCTATATGTGTTTGACAGGAATGAGGTCACTCCATCTGGTAGAGTATCTTGTTTTCTGTCAAAGGCATCAGTTGATGAATCAGCTCTCTGGCACAGGAGATTAAGCCATGTCAATGTAAAAACCATTAACAAGTTGGTAAAGGAAAATCTTGTCAGAGGGATTCCTGACAAAGAATTCCAACTTGAAGATCATTGCATTGCATGCTTGAAGGGGAAGCAACACAAGAGTTCTCACAAGCCCAAGACATTTAATTCAAATGACACTCCATTACAGCTGTTGCATATGGATCTCTTTGGTCCTACAAATGTCATGTCAATGGGCAAGAAGTCATACTGTCTGGTAATCACTGATGACTATACCAGATTTTTATGGGTATACTTCTTGAGAACAAAAGATGAAACTGCTGAGATTCTTAAATCTTACATTCTTCGAGTTGATAATCAAAGCAATCAAAAGGTGAAAGTCATAAGGTGTGATCAAGGTACGGAGTTCAAGAACCACACTCTGAACTATTTCTATGAAAACAAGGGAATAGAAAAAACAATACAGTGCTCCAAGAACTCCTCAACAAAATAGGGTTGCTGAAAGGAGAAACAGAACTCTAATTGAATCAGCAAGATCAATGTTGGCTGATTCAAAACTGCCTCTCACATTCTGGGCAGAAGCAGTCAGTACAACTTGCTATGTGCATAATAGAGTTCTCATTGTCAAGCCTCTTAACAAGACACCTTATGAACTCTGGTTCAAAAGAGTTCCCTACATTGGATTTCTAAAACCTTTTGGATGTCCATGCACCATTCTGATCACACATGGGGTTCTTCCTAAGTTTGGTGCCAAATTTGATGAAGGATACTTTGTGGGCTATTCCTCTCAATCCAAGGCGCCTACAGAGTATTCAACTCAAGAACAAGAATCGTGGAAGAATCAGCCAATGAGGAATGTAGGGAACACAATGCATGTGAACATGGAAAAGGCCCAGACTGGCTCTTTGATATAGACTCATTCACACAAATATTTGAGCCTTTCATTTTCTCAAATATGGAGTCTACCTCTTCCAAAGCACCAGCTTCCACATATTCCACTGACTACAGATTGGAGTTCACTAGTCCCTCTATCAGACTGAAAAGGCCATCTATTGATCCTCCATCTGTTGTGGAAGCTATTGAAGCGAGTGAAGCTGGAACGAAACTCTCAAATGTCACCAGCAGCAGCCTCTCTGAGAATGAAAATCCGAATGAACTTCAAGACACATCTGTAAATGCTGTAGAGGCATCTGCTGCTGATGCTGCTGCTGCTGATAATGCTGTTGATGCTGTTGATATTGAAGACTCTTTCATCATGAATGAAGAGTTTCCTGATCAGAATCAGAGCAATCTTGAGCAAGGAATACAATTGGATGTTGTACCGGCACAAAGAATCAACAAGGAACATCCCCTGGAAAATATCATTGGCCAAGTTCACCAAGGAATTCAAACAAGAAGCAAAACTCATGAGGCCAATATATGTCTGTATTCCTGCTTTCTATCTCAGGTAGAACCAAAGAAGATAGACGAAGCTCTGAAACACAGCAGTTGGATTGAGGCAATGCAGGAAGAGCTGCTACAATTCAAGAGACAGGATGTCTGGAAACTTGTTGATCTTCCATCTGGTCAAACTGCTATTGGCACAAGATGGGTATACAGGAACAAGCAAGATGAGAGAGGCATTGTAGTAAAAAAACAAAGCCAGACTTGTAGCTCAAGGCTACACTCAAGAAGAGGGAATTGACTATGATGAAGTCTTTGCTTCTGTTGCCAGGCTGGAGGCCATCGAAATCTTCCTGGCATATGTTGCATCCAAGAACTTCACAGTTTATCAAATGAATGTCAAGAGTGCCTTTCTGTATAGGAAGATCGGTGAGGAAGTATATGTCAAACAGCCTCCAGGCTTTGTAGATCCTGCATATCCTAACAAAGTGTTCAAACTAGACAAAGCTCTCTATGGCTTACATCAAGAGCCTGGTATGAAACTCTGTTTGGATATCTACTAAGTAACAACTTCAGAAGAGGTGTCATTGACCAGACCTTGTTTATCAAAGATGAAAGGGGAGAAATCCCACTGGTACAAATCTATGTTGATGACATCATCTTTGGATCAACAAGGATAAAGTTATGTAAAGATTTTGAGGTCCTGATACACTAAAAGTTTGAAATGAGTTCAATGGGTGAACTAAATTTCTTTCTAGGTCTTCAAGTTAAACAAGTTCCAAATGGAATCTTTATCAGCCAATCCAAATTTGCAAGTGCACCATCAACTGACTCTAAATAAAGATGGTCAAGACACTGATCAACATCAGTACCGTGCAATGATAGGATCACTCATGTATGTCACTGCCTCAAGGCCAGATATCATGTTTGCAGTATACCTTTGTGCAAGATTCCAAGCAGCTCCAAAGAATACACATCTTCAAGTTGTCAAGAGAATTTTTAGATACCTAAAAGGAGCCCCAAGGCTTGGGCTATGGTATTCTAAAAATGATAAGTTCAACTTGTATGCATACACTGACAGTGACTATGGAGGATGCAACTTGGACAAAAAATCCACACCAGGGGGGTGTCAGTTTCTGAGAGGAAGACTGATTTCAAGGCAGTGCAAGAAGCAAACCTGTGTATCAACTTCTACAGCAGAAGCATAATACATTGCAGCTTCAAGTTGCTGTGCACAAGTCATCTGGATACAAAACCAAATGTTGGATTATGGGATGACTTTCATGGCCACTCCCATTCACATTGACAACATGAGTGCTATATCAATCACAAACAATCTGGTGCAGCACTCCAAGACAAAGCACATTGACATCAGGTATCACTTCATAAGAGATCAAGCTGAGAAAAGGAGAATTATTTTAACCAAAGTTCATACCAATGAGCAATATACTGACTTGTTTACAAAACCTTTTCATGAAGCTAGATTTAGATACTTAGTTGAATCCATTGGTATGATGAACTTTGACTAAACTCTGTCTCTAAATTTTTTTTAATGTGTTTGTCTTTTGTTGTAAATAGAAGTTATAAGTCAGCAGCAACCATTTTTGCTGCTGACAGGTCAAATCATCAGCAGCAAAGAATTTACCACTGACTGCTTTAAGTTATCAACAGGAACAAGTTTCCTGCGGATAGTTCTAAGGCAATCAACATCAACATCTTTGTTGCGGACCATTACATCAATCAGCAGCAATTGAGTTTGCTGCTGACAGACTTAACCATCCGTAGCAACCAAGTTTGTAGCGGATAGGCTTAACCATCCGCAGCAACCAAGTTTGCTGCTGATGGGTAAAAATAAGTCCAAATTAACTTTTACCCGCTGTAAAAAGTACTTTCAGCCTTTACTATGACTGCTATAGTGTATTACAGCTGTAACAGTGAAAAGTGAATGGTTTGTACTGTACAAGTAACTTTGTTTTTTCCCTCCTTTGCCATTATAACATAAATCAAATTTCTCCTTCACCTCTTCATATTCAATTCCAACCTATCTTTCACCATTTTCTTTTAAGCATTCAAAGCACTCAAAGCTTTCCATACTTAACCACCTTTCAAAAACTTCCTCCTTCCCTCCAAATCCAACGACAATGGCAGAGGTCGACATAAACCATCCTAATGACAAGTTTTCTCCTTACCACAATCTCACTGCATACCTAGTTAAAGGAAAGAAGTCTGAAGGGTTCGATGATATGATCGATTTTCTTTGTCGATCAAAGATATATTTTTCACTAACCGTCAACCCAACCATATACATCCCTCATATTGAGGATTTTTGGAACACCGTCGTCTACTCTACCGAACAGAGGATTCCCCAAATCCAAGCCACAGTAGACGGAAAAGACATCATCATCTCTGAAGCTACTCTCATAAAACACCTCAAGCTTCAGGATGAGGGGGCCGCCATTTCATACACCGGGGAAGAGTATATGAGGACCTTTATATCCATAGGGTACACTGGAAATCAGAACGACTATACTATTGAAAAGGCGCTGATGGGCCCTCCATGGAAGTTTCTATGCCACACACTTCTACAATGCATATCCCAGAAGAGAAGTGGATGGCATCAAGTGAGTTCTGCTCTCGCCTCTGTTGTTCACGGTATGGTCACCGGCCAAGGTTTCAACTTTGCATATCTCATTTTTGAAGGTTTGAGATATAACCTTCAAGAAGGTGCAAAGCAGACATTATATATGTACCCAAGGTTCTTGCAGGAAGTTTTCAACAATGAGATAAAAGACCTTTCCAAACCTACAATAATCTACCTTATGTTGGGATATAAAAATAATATTTTTCAAAGCATGAAAACTGTTTCCAAAAAGTTCTCAGGGGTCAATGTTCCATTGTTATCTACAATGATGAACATACAAAGTACCCAGGGTGACGGTTCAGTAATCCCAGCTGATACTGATCCCACACCCTCCACTTCAAAGCCTGAACATCAATCTACTTCCAGCGTTCGAACCCCTGTGCATCCTATTGAGGGTGCACAGGCACAACAAATACTTACACCTGTTTTAGATGTTATCACTGCCCAACTAGAACATAGGGCCCCAGTTGAGGCAAAATATACCAGAAAAAGAAAAAGAAGCAAGAAGACTCCTTCTATTCTTGTCTCACAGGCCCAATCCCAACCTAAAAGCCCTCATTCAGAATTCCAACATTCTGATGAGAATATCAAAAGGGGTAGCCAAATTATTAGAGAGACTTCCTTGGAAGTTTCTCTATTAGGATCATGATCACATCCCGGATCCATAGAACAACCTTCTGAGCCCTTTCATTATTTTTCTTCTCTGAACTTAAGTGTAGAGGCACCTAGTCAAGATGATATACCTTCTCCAACTACCACTATCGCGAAGGTATTGATTGACTTAGCTGCTAATGTACCTAGCCCAAGTTTATCACCTAAGAAGGTTCACTCTAGAGTGATGATAGAGTGAATGTGGAAAGGGCTATCACTACTACTGGTACATCCATTGACCAGGAGGACAATGATAACATCATTAAGTCCCTAACCACGGCAACTCACAGTAAGGATGTTTCTTTTGAAACACTCTTCACTGATAGGAATCCCAGGTGCCAAGAAAACCAGGGTGATGGGGATGCAGAGGCTAGGCCTAAGGCCCTATCTAGTTCCAAGGATTCCACAACTGTGGATGAGGACAGACTAAAACTTAAAAACATGGAATTAACGGCCAGGGTGGCAATGCTAGAGGCTGAAGTGTCCAAACTACAGCACCAAGTCTCTATGTATGAAGCCCATCAATGCCCTCCAGTGACTACTCCTTCCCTTGTATCAGTGGGTACTCAAACAGATGAAACTCTATGCACTGATGCAACCAAAAAGGGGGAGATAGTTACTGCTGAAGATGATGCTGACAGCCTTGATGAATGGATACAAGAGCAGGCTGCCTTTCAAAGTACTCTCTTCAAACCTGCTTTTGTTCAAATCCATGACTTGCCAGACTCAGTAGATGAAGAGGAAGATATCTCTGAGGATTGGAATTTAGTTGTCAGAGCTGTTGATGAGGTGTTGGAGAATGAAAGTCAAGATGAAGACACACCTTTATCATTCAGCATACTTCCAGCTGCTGCAAATATATCAAGATAGACCATTGCCCCTCAATTCACACTGACTGCACATAAGCTAGAGTTTGACTCTATTCTAGGTTGGGGGTATGATAGTCTATCTGAGAGATTCTGGATTGGACAGGAATTTGGTGGAATAGAAGAGCTTAATTGGAATACACTGAATCCACTTCAGGTTCTTGAACTGTACTTATCAAGTTGCATCAACACTTCCATAGATCTCTCGGTAGAACTTGCAATTAATAGGTTCTATGTCATGATGAAGGATAATCTGCCCTGGTTTGAATGGTTTCTAGAAGAAGCAAACAGGGTGGCCTATCCTAAACACATTGCAGAGTCTTCAAGAACATTAGAACAAAGACTGGCTCCAAGACTTGATTTGATAAGGAGCAGTGCTTTAACAGAAGAACAAGTTCTATGTTGGAGAAGATTCTTCTACAATGAAATGGTCAGGGGCCTAGAAGTGCAAGGATGGTCAACCACTGGGTCCTCTGGCTTTCTGTTCTTCTTGTGTGATGGATCATCTTTCACAATCAATAACATTCAAGAGATCCTACTCCTCAATCCAGATTTCCTGCATAAGGTCTTTGAACTCAGGACACACATCTGTAACATCAACTCCTTAGAAATTCAAGCAATGATCAAGATTATCAAAGCTTTTCTTGAAAAGGAGGGATGGCTTGCAATGGATGACTCTGACTTAGATCTATCTCTTCCCTCCTCACCAACTGTCATACTGAGTGCAACAGTAGATTCAAGAAAAGTGGCTGCTTAGAATGTCAAAGGGGCCTTTAAAGCTATACATGGGAATGAATGGGAAAAGGAAGAGAGTGAAGCAGTCCCTTCCTCTGTGTCTGTTCCTCATCTTGCCAATGAAGCTGAAGCTGAGATCCCAACAGCATCTCTTACATCTGCTGTTGTGATCCAAGAAGCTGAATCAGAGGCATCCAACAAAGACAAGGGGAAGGGCATCATGACATAAGAAGATGAAGAAAGAATTGAGAAAGAGAAGAGAGAAAAAGAAAAGAAAAGAGAATAAGAGAAAGAGAAGAAGAGGAGATGGCTGAGATTAGAAAGACTGAAGAAAGAAAAACTGTCATTCTCCTCAGGGAACAACAGATCCAGTTGTATGCGAGGCAACTGGATACTTTAAAAGTTAAAGTTCCTGCAGCTACACAATTACAAGAAGATGAAACTCTAGCTCGTCAGTTGCAGGAACAACTCAATAAAGAAGAAGAAGAAAGAGAAAAGAAAAGAAGAGAAAAGGCTAAGTTCAGGATAACTGACACTGAACTAGCCAAAGAAATGAGAGAGGAGTGGACAGAAGCTCTGATTTCTCAAGGTGAGGATGCAGACTACCTTGAGAAATTGTCAAATAAAGAAATCTATAGGGCTTTCATGGGCCAGTAAGGTCAATTGCAAAGAAGAAAAGAGCTGAAGAAGAAGAAAAAGCCAAATAAAAGTCCAAAAAGACCATTGCATTTAACAGAAGGACCTATGATGAAAGGAAGGTCATGATAGACTTCCTGAAAGCTAGAGGAGAGAGTGGAAAGAGGCTAGGTCCAATGAGCTTTATGAACCTGCAAGCCTTGTATTTCAAAGTAAAGAAGGAAGAGGAAGAAAGATTGGGGAAGACAAGCTCAGAGAAAAGGGTAAATACTCAGGCTGATGAAAGAAAACAAAAGAAACTCAAGCCTACTCCCTCATCCACTACTTCGTCTATCCAACAACATTTCACTCTCCATCCTAGACCTCCCTCCTCTCCACCCAAAGAGTCCAAATCCTCCCACCCAGCTCCTCCTCATCAACAGTCCCCCAAGAAGAAAACCAAACCTACTATCAAACTAGAAGACTCAAGAGAAATTCTTGGTTGGTTCAACAACAATCAGGATCAATGGTTTGAAGTCTTTAGGGGGAGGGCAGAAGTAAAAAGATCAACCTATAAAACTGTTGATGAGGTGATGAAGCTCCCTGATTCTGATCTTAGAAGAATGATGGAGATGGGTGAAGCTCATGAGACTGAGAATGAAAGTGGAAGACATCTGTTGCTAGTGATCAAACATCACTTCAACCCTAGCAAAGATGTAGTCATTGATGCTAAACCTCTCCAATCCCTCTTTCCATTCACTAGCTGGTCTTACAATGCTGAGAAGGATGAATTCACTATAACAGCTGTCAGAGGTCAGCATATGAGATGTTCTAGCAAGGCCATTTTTAAGATGCTAAGCAAGGACATCAAGTCTCTGTCTGAGCTTCCTCTTGACAATCCCAGCAAGGACCCTAGAGGCTATGAGGTAGCGAGGATTGTTGCACACATGCAAAAGCTTCAACAACAACAGCAGTAAGAAAGTTTTGGTAGCATCATTCTAGGGGGAATTTTTAGATATAAAGACTTATGGCTATAAAATTCTCTAAGTACAACTGCTGCGGACTCAACAGTTTTGATGTTGACCAACAAGATGATGTGGATAAGCTTGTTTGCTGCTGATAGTTGTTTTCCTGCTGATGAACAACTCTGTTGTGGACAGCCTTATCTACTGAAGTCCAGAGTTGCTGCTGATAGGCTTCTCAGCCGCATCGAACACTTGATGCTGTTGATAGGCAAATCATCAGCAGCTTTAGATAGTTGAGTCTTGCTGCGGATCATCAACTATGCTGTTGATTGGCACATCAAAAGCATCACCTTTACTACTGACAACTTTTGCTGCAACTCTGACACATCACATGCAGAAAGAATATTACTGGTGCAGACAATAAAAGACAACAACGCTCTCCTTCCAAGTATCCAAGCAATGATGCCTAAGAAGACGTTTGATTAAAGTTAACTTTTGTAGTATTTGTTGTCTTAACTTGTAGTATAGCTTCTAGTATACAAGATCAACGACTTGTGTTTGATTTGATCCTTAGAGTCAAGGGTTTGTCTTGATTCTAAGTTACTATATAAGTATTGCATTTGTTCTTTGTACAAGAGTGTTTGCTTAGAGTTTTCTCTGTAATCTTGTAACCATTGAAGCTTAATACAATTTGCATTTATCAGTACTCTTTGTGTTTACTTGTTTACATTGCATAGTTGAGATATGTGATTGTTTCCGCCAATCTCAACTAGAATAGAACCATCTTGTATTCACCAATCCTACAATTGATATTGTTCACCCCGTGTGTAGACACGGGATCTAAACTAGTACACAATACAATATTAATTTTACATAATTCAAAAGAAGTTTAATGATAATTATAAACCCTAGTATAGTATTTAATCTTTTAAAGTACAATGATAAGAACATGACGCCGTTCACATAAAGCAAAAGCTCCGGGAAGTACGGACAATATGTACGACTGCTTATACTATCACCCCTTTTTATTTCTTTATTCATTTTTCTGATTACTTAAACGTGGTGGTTTGGCGTGGTATTCTGCGGGGTTTCCGGGACAGCAACCACCGATCTCTTCCCACGCTCCGCCCGGCTGTTCTCGGCGAACTTCATGCTTCCGACGTGCAACCCCATCTCTCTCTCCTCCTCACTATACTCCGAGCAATAATAATACTCTTCATTGTATTTCTCATTCTTTGATGCAGGTAAAAACATGCTCCCCCATTGTGGGAAGTGAATAAAAACCACCGGAATCGTTAACACCACCGTCATCACACCCATCCACGTTAACCCCGACGCCGTTGAAAACCTTGTACCGGAGAAAAACAGAAGTTGGGTCAAACCACCACCAACATTGCCACCAGCACCGGTTAAACCGGATAGTATGCCGAGAGAGCGTCGGGAGACGAATGGAATGATGCCGTAGGTTGCTCCGCATGCGGCTTGTGATCCGCCGGCCATAAGCATCATTGATAGTATGGCGATTGGTAGAGAATTGGCTTGGCCTAACCATATACAGAAAACTCCTCCTAGGGTTTGTGTGATCCATAATGTCCATAATCTACCCCTCATCCCGAATTTACGAGCGGATCGGTCAGATATGAAGCCTCCGATTGGGCGGGTAACGAAGTTAGCCACTCCAAAACTGGCTGCAACTACTCCGGCCGTGTGTAGCTTTAAACTAAACCTATTGATCATCACGGAAACAATGTCAATTATTAACTATTGGTCGATTTCTGACAAAAATTTCTGACAAAAATAAAGTTGGTCGGATATTACGATTATTTTGCGACAACTTTCCTACCAAAACACGGTAGGATAATGGTCGGAAAACTTTAATAAAACACAAGGTAACAAATTAAAAATGATTGGAAAATGGTCGGAAAATAAAAAAAATTAAAATCAAAACAAATAGTTAGAAATAAGTTTTGTTGGAAAATGGTTGGAATAGTTTTTTCTTCCCACAACCAAAATTTTGTTGGAAATCGGTCAAAAAGTCCTTTTCGTATCTGACAAATTTCCAACAAGTTAGATATTTCTCAAAATTTCCAATTTTCACCAGAAATTTTTCAGTTTTCTAGTAGCGGATTGACTTAACGTAAAATAAAGATTGTTTAGCTACCTGTCATAGAAATATTCAGAGATGACATTGTTTAAGCATAGCTGCACTCCCATTGAATATCCATAAATCAAGAAAAAGACCCACGTCCTATAATTAGTGACAGCATTTCGGAACACCTGCAAATGATTAATCAGGCAAAACTTCATAAATATATATTACATGTTGCAATATTATGATCATATATAATAATACAAATTAACATATAGTGACCTTAGAGAATTTATCCTTTGCAGCTCGTCCCTCTTTATAAACTTGAGCAAAGTTCCCATCAGGCAAATCTTGGCCGTAGATTAAAACAAGAACACCAACGATTAAATGAAACCAACCAGGAACAAAGAAAGCAATCCTCCAAGCCGTAAAAGGCGTGGTTTTAAGCATCTTAGTGATGACATGGAAAAGCACCGGCATAAGCAGCTGAGTAAGGCCACCTCCGGCATCACCCCACCCTGCCGACACCCCATTAACCACCCCTATAATCTTCCCATTAAACATCACACTCGTCCAGTACTGGCACGACACGAACGTAGCCAACGAGAACCCGATCATGAACCTGACCGCCACGTAGCCCCCAGCATCCGCCACAAACGAGAAACTAAACACCACGGGAGCAGCCAGCATGTTGATAACCGAACAGCCGTATCTAGGGCCGATGAGGTCGCAAAGCACCCCCATGACGAGGCGCGAGAGGATGCTCCCGGATACAGAGGCGATTCCAGCGTTCGAGATGTCGGAGCGTGTGAGGTTGAGGTTGTCACGGATGATGGGAACGAGTGGGGCGGCTGCGAAGGTTGAGATGACACAAGTGCAGAAAGAAAGCCATGAAAGATGGAAAGCTCTCATGTGGGGTTGTGTTAAGGAGAAGATCTTCATCTTTGTAGCTTTGTTTTCTGAATCCACGGGTAGAGCGAAGACGGTGGCGGCGGCGGTGGTGGTGGTTGGTGGTTGGATGGAGATGACTTCTTCATGCTCCGGGATGGTGAGTGAGGAAGCCATTGTTAAAAGTATTAGGGTGTGAAGAAACGTAAAGTAAAGAGAATAAGATAAGCTAAAGAGAGAATAAGATGTATTTGTGGTTATTTATAGACAAAATGGAGGGTTTGGAGAGTTGACGTTTGCAAAAGCATATTCCCCTTACTCCAAACCACATGGGTTGGATCGTTTGGTAAAACGGAAAATAGGCATGAGTTTTGATTTTCCTTTTAAGTAATGTAAACTATGAATAATTTATAATAGCTTTCAAATCTCATACTCTATATCAAGCCTTATTTTTTATAACTTAAGAAAAATTAAGGTGCTAATTAATCAAATTTGTAACTACTTCATTCTTTATATTAAACTTTAAGAAAATTTTTAAAAGTTTAATTAAATCAAAAATTTTACTACATCCATTTCCTAAATGTAACCAACCAAAACCCGAAACACAATATTATATCCTAAATAATATTGTGAGGGTGAGATTTAATTAAAACAAAGATGGTTTAAAAATACGAATTTATGACTTTTGTGAAGAAAGAAGACAAAATGTTTGTGTAGGGCTGTTATGTAAAATTTTCAATTCTGACGGAAAAGGGAAGACGAAAAACACACCGAGTATTTTAGTGTGTTTAGTTACTTGTATTCTCCAATTAAATGAATGTATATATACCGTCAGATCACTTGGGAACTCGTCAAAAAATCAATTAAAACCATTTTTTTGTCCGGGTGAAAACTTCCCAGGGGGTCACCCATCCATGGATTACTTCCACCCGAACACGTTTAATTGTGCAGTTCTTCTCTCATCCACTCCCAAAACGCGTTGTGACATTTGAGGCGGGGCATTACTTATGAATCTAGCATCTCTCTCGTGGATAGAGCATAACATAACGATATGGGATTTGGCAAACGTTTACAATTTTATTCTTTTTAATTTGAGTATATGTATGCTATAGTTTTTTTAATAAAAAAAACAAAATGTTATGTGATTACATATCAAAACCTCCGTTTTTGTTTACTGTATCATAACCAGCGGCATCTTCGCGACAATCCCGAAAAATTCTACAATCCTCCATCAATGCCCCTAAATTAAAAATCGTCAATTCAATGATATAAAATCCAACTACGTTAACTGTGTTTTCAAATACATACATAACATAGGAAAGCAACCGTACTCTTTATTCTTCTATTCGAACAAGTCGCACACCATCACCAATCTTGAAGCTAATATCTGGCCACCACCATATTTTTCTGCTCGATCACAGCCGTTGCTATTTAAGTGAGAAGCCGCTGCCACTGCCATCATTCTATGGAACCACCGGCATTGTGTTGTATTCCCAGCCACATTACACAAAGACCCTACTAGTTTACAAATAATTTAACAAATGATCATTTCAAAATACACTAAATAATATAATAGACCTATGACACCGCATTTCAAAAAGAAATCTGTGTTATGTAAGAGAGAATTGAATATTACTTGACTCGCTTTCTGATGGATTTTATTTTATTTTACTTTTGTCGATTGTGGCCGTACAAAGTGGTTAAGATGATACAAATTGATGTTGAATGTATGCATTGAATTCGTCATAGACTAAAAATAAATAAAATTACTACGTAAGTCGTTGAATCAAATTCATGCATTGTTTTGACGCATAGTAAAATTATTATTGTATATGATAAATCTATACTAATAAATAAAGGTTTAACTTGGACACTTGTCATTTACTCATACCTCCTCACATTGGTTTTCCCGCCTCTCTCTCCTAATAAATGCGTCTCTATTTTAATAAATAATAATGATATTATAAATATATTATCAAATAAGAATACTAATTATATTAAATAAGAATGCATATAATAGGAAATCAAAATATAACTAATTAAAGAAAATACTAATTTGTTATATACACACACATTTTCACTTAATATAGACGATAATAGTTTGACAAATTATGACACATTTATATATTTTTAAGTTTTATCTTTTTTAATATACAATCTCGTGTAATATACGAGATTCTAACCTAGTTAACATATAAATTAAGGTTTCCAAAAATCAAAATTATATTTTTTCTTCACAGTTAATTAAGATCAGAATAAATATATATATATATATATATATATATATATATATATATATATATATCCAACTTCAATGCCACTTAACCCTTGATGAAAGCATATCAGAATCATTAAACCTTTTCATTGAATCATCAGGGGAGATCATAGACGGCTCAACATATTTTAAGGTATAAAACGAACTTTGAAATCGAAGGCCTTTTAATGAAAGTTTTTAAAATATTTGAAAGTTTTTAAAATGTAATTTTATATAGCGTCAAAACGTGTATATTAATGTTTAGGTCGAATGTTATTATATTAACCCCATAAATGTTTATCATTTTGTTATTTTTTCTCATTTCTTTTTAAAAACACAAAATTTGGTTTAAAATATATATATTAAAAGTACTTTTTTTTAACTTTTTGTGTCCTTCAAATTTGGGGGCTTAACATATGTCATTTTATTGTTTTTTAAGCTGTAACATCCTGAAATAATATAAACGAATAAATAATGGTAAGAGCGGGATTTAAACTAAAAGGAAGGGAAACGGGCCCGGGTTTGGCTCCAATGGGCCGAAGGGGAGCCCAAATATATAAAGGCAAGATCAGAACCCTCCCCTCATTAGCCCATTTTTTCGCAAACTTTGAGAGAGAAAGGAGAGCACGGGTCTAGAGAGAGAAAGCTCGGGAAGACTGCTCAAAAGCTCAAGAATCGTGTGTCATCATCTCAGGAACGTCTAGCAACCAAAAGGAAACGAAAACAGGTAACCACTAAGCTTGAATCTGAGTTTTTAGTTAAGAAATGAGTTTTAGGGTTTAAGTGGGTTTTGAATCAAAAAACGCGATTTTTACGTATGATTTAGGCAAAAAGGGTGTATTTAGCTTCGTGGATGACATACTAAAGTTTTGGACATAAAAAAGATTCAAACTTGGATAAAAAAACGATGATTTTGGCCAAGAACATATAAATCGTCCGAAAACTCCTTGAATGACCCGAAAACTCTTGCCCGTCCGAAAAATATTTTAGACACATGTAGATTTCGGACAGTATACGCCTGATCGGAATTGTTTTCGATCGAAATGGATTTCGACCAAAATAGTTTTAGAAGTAAATGTTTTCAAATGAAATAAATTTCGGTCGAAATTGATTTCGACCGTTATAGATTTCAGACATAGAGTTTTCGGACAGAATGGCTTGGTATTAATGTGTCTAGTTCGTAACCTTTAATAGATCCTTTAACCTCCACCTAGCATAGAACTCTTGCTGAGTGAGTCAATCTTTAAGAAAATCAGCCGAGTTCTATGTGCCCCTATATGTTACATGCAAACCATTTTAAATGTTTTGGAGCTAAAGTGTATGAATGATTGTTATGAATGTCAATATGATCATACGTGATATATATATATATATATATATATATATATATATATATGAATGTTAAGGTGATCATATGTGATATATGAAAAACGAATGATTAATAAAGAATGAAGCGTATGTATACCAAGAATGAAATGAATGAATCGCATAACGTAAAAGAATGAAATCTTGCTTTGTATTATATATATTGCATTTTTGAATGAATGTAAACGTTATGGACGCTTCGAAGCTAACGACATATACGTACCTTCATCTGCTAGGACGTTTGAAAGGAAATAACGGACGGTCACATTCGTGTCGGGCAATTGCAGTAATAAGTAGAACGATTGCATAAATAATAGTTCGCGTGGGAAACGGATGCCTTCAGGTAGACGGACAAATCACGGACTAAGACGGTAGTACGGTATCACGGACGGCCGAAGGTTTGCCCGACATTTTTAAGCTATTGACGGACAGTTTCTAGTGTCGGACGGTGAAGTAAATGAGCTACGATAGTATTTCGAGAACGTTTGTCTTTGTGACTGTCGTAAGCAAATGAGGCGTTGATCACCCTTATGTGTAAGACCAATTAATGCAAACGTGAATATATATATATATATATATGTATAAGTATATGTGTGTATGTACTCACAAATGAATGATAAATGAAGGCAAGGATGTGTTAAATATGTATATATATATATATATAGACACATATACTTATAAGGAAATGATGTTTATACCTAATTGTTAAACTAGAACTCACCGGCGTTAGCTGACTTTTAGTATACATTTCATGTAATAAGAAAAAAAAAGGCGTGCAAAGGCATAAAGGCTACCTAACACAAGACTGACTTCCCGTTTATTTGAACCTTAGGATTAAAAAATGTTATGTTTAAGACTTTCGTTGTTATGTAACTGAATGATATATGTTTTCGCTAGTTTATGAATGTTTTTAATTTAAGTTCAGCACTTTGATGACTATGTTTATAAGTAAATCCAACAAGTGAGGTCTCCCGGGTTTGAGGCCTTACAGAATGGAGGGCATATTGGTCATTGTGTCAAATATGTCAGGTCATTGTGTAATATCAGGTCTGGTTATTGTGTCAAATATTTTTCATCATTGTGTTATATGTATTCATCATTGTGTTTTACGTTTTAGGTAATTTCAAGTTATTTTTGTAAGTGTTTTTTTATGTATTATATGTTGGGTATAGAATTGAGACTGATGCTGTCAATTGAAACTACAGTATCGAAACTACTAGTTTTGGTTGAATATTTGTTCAATTGAAACTAGGTAGTTTCGATACCTGTTTTTCAGGCCTGTTTGGCAGATGGCTTGGAAAACAAGGCACATGTGCTTGGCCTCCTATATATAGCAGATTATGTCCTAGGAGTGAGTGTGTGTCTGTAGAGGAAATCACCACCCCAGGGGGAGCTCACCCTGCGGTGAGACTATTTGTTAGTGTATGATGAGCTTTTCTTTTCATTTCAATCAAAGAATCACACGTTTTATGCTTTCAATTATCTGTTCGTTTCCACTTTTATATATTTCTGTTCGTGTATGTGATTCCCGCACCCGTCTCTACTATTTCTGATTTGAGAGTGATATCGGATCCAGAGATTCCGCCTCTCGATCCGGACTGTTTGAAGATTCCGCCGTAGATATGAATTCTTTCAGGTCTGCTCAGGACCTACATTATATACTAATTTAGATCTCGTGTATACACACGTAAGTACTATTTAATATTTGATTAAAAATAAAAGTTATATAATTACATTTCAAAGTTTTATAAGGGATAATTTTAAAATAAATGTTTTTATTAGTATAATTAATATTTTCTTTAAATATATATTATTGTTAAAAGATAGATGTGCATTTAATAAGAGAGAGAGGTGGAAAAAAATGATGAGAATGAATGTGGGGACGATACGTGGCATGGAAAAACCTTTATTTATTATATAGTATAGATATAGTGATGAAAAGTATTTGACACAATGACTTGACATCAGACACAATGATCAGACTTGACATTACACAATGACCTGACATAATTGACATAATGACCAATATGACCTGACCTGACATTAGACACGATGACGAGTAAATTACATAATGAGCTGTAAAACGTTATTTTTTTCGTTTTTGTATATATAACGACACTATACTCGTTTTAAAGATAAAAAATGTTAGTTTTCATCATTGTGTTTTACGTTTTAGATAATTTCATGTTATTTTTTACATCACACAATGACGAGACCTGACATTATTGTGTAATGTTAGGTCTGATCATTGTGTAATGTAAGGTCTGGTCGTTGTGTCTAATGTCAGGTCATTGTGTCAAATATTTTTTTATCACTATGTTATATATAATACATGAAAAACAATGACAAAAATAACACGAAATTATTTAAAACGTAAAACAGAATGATGAATACATATAACACAATGATGAAAAATATTTTACACAATGATCCAGACCTGACATTACACAATAACTAGATCTGATATTACACAATAACTAGACCTGACATTACACAATGACCTGATATATTTGACACATTGACCAATATGACCAGACTTGACATTAGACACAATGACGAGCAAATTATACAATGAGCTGAAAAACATAAATTTTTTTCGTTTTTGTATATAACGACACTATACTCGTTTTAAAGATAAAAAACGCTCGTTTTTATGGTGTAATTTTAAAATAATAATATTGTCGTATGTAAAAGTTATGAACGTTTAAAAAAAGTGGGGAACTTGATAAAAAGGCAACACAAATGACAATGATTAAAATACCATTCGAATAACTTTTTCTTCTATAATTTGATCTCAACCATTAAATCATTTCTACAATTTTTTTTAAAGCCCTCGAAAATTTTATATATGTATAATTTTTTTTTGTGCCCCTCGAAATGTTAGGCCCACTACAGGCATGTTGCCCGCAAGCCCAATAGACCGGCCCTGCATAGAAGAGTGACAAGTGTCCTCGTAAAATATTTATTTATTATATAGTATAGATTATTAATATTAACTAACCAATGTTCCTTAAATTTATAAAGGGTTATAAACAAAGAAATCAAAACCTTAGTTCTCTGTGTCTCGCTCCCTCTCTCTCGCGTCTCGTCGCCGCCACCCTTCATATGTTAACATTCATGACTTGTTTATAGTGTAGTATATACAAAATATCATATGCGTATATACAAAATATCATATACTAGTATATAATTACATATTTTCTTTGTTTCGATCTCCAAAAATAACTAGTATACATGCTTATTTTTACTCAAGATAAGATAATTTGAAAGTGAGAACATACAAGAAAATTGGGTTCGCGCTTGACGATGAGAGGAGGACCTTAAACGTTTGAGTCGGTGACATTAACATGGCTAAGCACAAAAGTAAATATTGCTTGTCAAAAAGTAATGAGTGATTTAAGAAAAAAGTGGCGCAAGCAAGAACAATTACCACAATTTTGCGGCTTGTCAAAAAGTGCCGTGAAAAGAAAAGTCAAAAGATACGATAAATGTGTAAAGTGTGGCAACTGGGGCCACGATGGAATGTGTAGCTAGAATTAAACTTATTTCCAACATGAGTATACGCATCTGATTAAAGTAGGAAATGTTAGGCTACAAGCCGAAAGATCTATACGAAAAGGCAACAATGTGTATTACATGGCGAGGGAAGAGTTGAGAAGGATAAAAGATCTTAGTCTTGGCAATCTGGACCCACTAGTGTTTTTCATTTTAAGACAAGAAACTGTAGCTGTGTGTTTTACGATAGCTGCAGACTTTAAAACCCTTTAAATCCCTAAAAATCAAAAAAAGGTTTTCATTTTCGTCCTTTATTATTATTTTAGCCATATTACAACCCTTTTAAATTCCTCTTGATTCATGCATAGTACTTAGTTACTTGGTGAAGACTTGATTTGCATACAAACTTATGACCATTGCATAATTCGATTCGAAATTTAGTGTTCCACTTAACTTACATTATCCTTGCACATATAACCCTATAGTTGAGTGAACATTGTAAGGACTGAAAGCTTATGCATAATTGAAGCTCTAATAGGCTTGTCATGGATTCCATCATCCTAAAATTGAAAAATACAAAAATAGAATAAGCGACTCAAGAGCTATCCTGGAGTTTCCAACTAATTCCCTTTGTAAAGTTTTTAGTTATGGGTATGATCATGCATGAATTTGCTTGAGGACAAGCAAAGTTTAAGTGTGGGGTGTTATGATGTGCCATCATTTATAGTAGTAATTGAATAATAACTTTGCAACTGATACTTAAAACGTTTATATTTTATAATTACAGGTTATTCGGTGTTGAAAATATAAATCAAGATGAAATCTATCAAAAACACCAAGAAACCAAGCTTCTAGAAGGATCATTTCCGAGCTTTGACCCCTAAAAAGTCAAAATTGGTTAACAATGAGTCAACCAACAGCTAAAAGACGAAAACAAGGAGTAGGAGGAGGGATGCACGACCTTGCAATGCCTCTCTTGCTCCCCAAGGCTCAAGTACATTGTCCTTTGTACCATGTTTGATTCCCGAGGTGTTTGCACGCCCGTGCAACCCAATGCACGGTCGTGCGTTGCTCATTTTGAGGCCTATAAATAGAGGGCTTGAGTTCTTGGTTTCACACACCACAAACCACCTCAAGATAGTTACAGAGTAGAGAGTAGAGGGGTTCCTACTCCTTGTTCCGCAATAGGAGAGCCTACGAAACTCAGTGTGACCCTAGTTAGTATGGCCATTCATGGCTAAACTCTTTGTATTGCTAGGGTGAAGATGAAGTTTGATGCATGTTAATGTTTGACGTGTTAATCTAGTGGTATGTTTATATCTTTAACTATTCGCTCTTAAAACCACCTCTTGGTGGGATTTTTATTGTTGTCTAAATCTGTCTTTATATTTATAAGTGTTCTTGATTTTAAAGTGTAAGACCGTAAAACCTTTTTAATCAAACTTCTTTTGAAACTTCTACGTCTTTATACAAGCAGAGATTGATAAGCAAAATTTTGGTCAATACTAGTAAGGTCGTACGTCTTTATACGAATGTATTATGTGACTAAAAATTGGTGAACTCATGTTGGGAACGGTACGTCTTTATACATGGTCCCATTGTTACACCGCCTCTTGGTGAGCAAAATATAATCACCTATTTAAGAATAATAATTAAGCATTTGAGTTCGATGCTCTAAACCAACCTGGATATAGCATTCAAAGGGTTGAGGGTAACGGTGTCCCCATCAGGAATCATTATCATTTTATTATTAAAGATTTTAATTCGTAAATCAAATATTTTCAGAATAAGGCTCTAGCGGTGTACCGTTCACATGTTTCTTGTAGTCATACCATTAGATTAGTCAACTTAACAATATCACGTACCAAGCGGATTCGAAGCTCAAAACAATACTTTTTGTGGCCTGATCATTTTTGAGATATTTATTTTTCTTCTATTTACTATTTTGCTAGTTACATTTCTGTTACACACATCACGCACATTTTACTTTTCAGTTATTTACTTTACCGTCATTTACTTTTCTGCTTTACAAGCACACAAAACCCACTCACCAATTAAATCGGCTAAACGATAACAAAAGTTGAGTACTGGAATTCGACCGTGTCTATTGATTTGATACTTGGTTCTTACATAAACTATATTACACTGCGATTGGTACACTTGCCTATTGTGTGTGTTTTTAAGTTAAAGTAATTATCATTTTATAAATTTAAAACCTAATCACGTGAAACCACTCTAAAACAAATATATATTTTATATAACACGCACGCTATCATTGTCAAAGGTCACCGACACTTCTAAATGAGATATATGAAATGTTATCAATTTATGTAACTTACGTTATAACATTGTACGCAAGATTATTTACTAAATAAAATTACACGTAGTTTTATAAAAGAAATATAATATCCATCAACACACAACAAGAAAAGTTTGAATTAATTAGCGGCGAAATCTTTACCAACGATATTAGTATTAGCGGCAACACCAGCCAACGATCTGTGCGCTCTCCCTATTGTTTAATCTAACCATTTATAAGGTATGGATTTGCGGCTAGGGTTTAATTGTATTAGCGGCGACACGTTTAGTGGTGATATGTCGCCGCTAAAACCCTTAAACAAATCTGGCTGGGGTATTTCCCTCCATTGACAACCTCACTTTTGTCTCCCCAAAAATTACACACAAATCTGTGCGCTCTCCCAAAATCGACGACATCTCACTTTTTCCGTTCCCTTTTACACCGCCACCACCTCGCCGCACCATAACCTCCAACCTCACACTCGTGTTATTCTTAAGCCGCACCACCACCTACAACCTACTGCAACCACCAGAGCACCTCACTGTCGGTTCCCTTCTTGTTAGATGTACGACTTCGACATTGCTTTAAGGTATTCTTCTAATTTAAGGAATTTTTAGTATGGTTTATGTTTTGTTTATTAGGATGCTTAATACTATTAGCGGCGATTTTAGAGGTTTTTAGCGGCGACAATTATTGCCAGTGTTGCTCCGAATCCTTGTAGTCACAACCAATACATACATTGAAAATTATATAATTCAACATCTTATATATTTGATTTGCATTTAAATTATATAGTTTTAACGAACCTATCTTCCTAATATATAGTAAAAGAAATTGAGCTCTTCAATGTCATCATGTCGTTAACATTTGGTAAAATATTATTTTTTGATTGCATAACATATATGTGTCCGTCGTCGATAACCGTACACTTTAATTGACTACGGCAAATACGTAGTAATTGTCGAATTGGCATGCGACTAAAAAATTATATGCATGCATAATTGATCGTCACATGGAAAATATAAACTAACAAACTAATATATTTGATTACTAAAAAGTATTTCCGGTGTAATAAACTACATATCAGTCCATATGATTCTAGCCATTTTATAAATCAATACCATTCGCCCGAAAAGTAAAAAATATAAAATAACACACTCAAAAAGTTAGTTTTCTTAAAGTAACTACGATTTTAGTCACTGTGGTTTTGGTTCAAATACCGTTTTTATACATTAGTTTTAATGTCACATTTTTAGTCACTTTGATTTCATTTTCGTTTCAATTAAAGTTAAGCGTTTAACACCATCTAACTTTTATGTTAAACTTTTTTAAAATGACCAGAACACCCTTGGTAATTAAAAAAACAAAATAAAAACTTAATGCCTCCCTCCCTCACTCCTACTCCCCCTATCCCACCACTCTACTTTCTCCCTCTTACTATCACCGTCGGCCTCCATCGTTGGCCATCCAACCATCGCCAACTAGACACAACACCATCGTTGACCATACGTCTCTCTCTCCCCCTCCCTCCCTCTCTCTCTCTCTCTTTGTTAAAGATTTTGCCCAAAATCGAGAGCAGAATCAAAAGGGGCGGCAAAATGAAACCACAACCGCGAGTGATTAAATCAAGAGTTAATGAAGGTAGCCCGAAGATGCTTGACTTGTCGTGAGGATTTACCCAACTACTGAAGATACGGCATCCCGTGTGTTATGTTATTGGAATTTGTTATGTTAAGACGATATTTGAATTGTTTTTGGACAAGTTGTACTTTAATTCATTGTTTCCACTGCGTAATTCGAAGTTCTAAATTTTTGAACCATGTGTGAGTGAGTAAATCTAACAAGTGAAACTTCCCGGGATCAGGGCCTTACATATAATTAACCATTAGATGCACCTAAAATTTTTGGTTTTGTACTAAAACAAAAGGTCATGAACCTCTTAATTAAGTTTGTTGATTGGTTATGACACAATTAAAGAGTACTTGAATAAGATGATGACAAAAGTATACGGTAAATCAACCTCATAGTCGATTATTGCATTTGATATTTCTAACATATTAAAAGTGTTTAAAATTGTGATTTCACAACCTGTCCGACATGGGCGAAACTTATTAGAGGCCAGCCAGATTTCACAACATGTCCTACATGGGTGAAACTTATTCATAACCTGTCCTACATGGGCGAAACTTAATAAAATTGTGATTTCATAACTTGCCCCCCACCATTTTTTCTAAGTAGTATTGATTTCAGCCTACCATGTTTATTACATATTAGTTATAGTGTTTGAGCCCTTCCTAATCAAGACTAAAAGCCCAAATCTGTTCCACAAAATCCACTAAAAAGTTTATGTTTTTATGTGTAATATTTTCGCCCCCCCTCCTCACAATTTAATTGTTTAAGTTCCCCACTGCTATCATAGTGCATGGATGTATGAGATTTCTCATGAAATTTGTCAAAATTTGACCTATGATGGTTGTGTTTTTATCCTATTTATTGTTTATAATGATTGTGGTCACTATCAAATTATGTTGGAACTAAAATCTTGAAGGAAAAAAAAAGAAGAAAGGTGACATGTTGTCAAAAGCTGGGAATTTAGTGATTTAGGTCTAAAATGACCCAACTTGTCAATTAAATTGGTGATATTATTGAGGACCATTGAGCCATATGTTCAACTATAGAATAGAGTGGAAAGGTATTAAACTTCAACCGAAGGTTTAAATGATAAAAGGGGTGGCGTCGATCGGGTCAAGTTTATGAAAATGGTGTTTTAAAGTTTGAATATTACTTCAAATTTATTATAATCACAATTGTTTTATGTGTTGGATGAAATCCTAGTTAAAATGTGTTTAATTGAATAAGTTCGTGTTTTAGTTCTACTAAAATGGCCAAACGCTATTCCAAAAAGACTTAAAATACATTTATGAATGATAGCCGATCAAAAGATTTGGTTAAATATCAATAAGAAAAACTCAATTTTGACATAAAAGAGCGATAAATGTGCGAAAGGGTTGGATTTTTGTAAATTTATGAATTTGAAAGCAAACTTCCTACTTATGCAGGTATTTAGGACTATGGGACACGAGTGAAATTGAGTACATGCATAAATAGGAAGTTTGCTTTCAAATTCATCTAAACCCCAACCCTAAGGAGGAGGTTCCTTTGTGGGGTGGGGGGGGGCAACAACACACAAAAGAAAATCCATTGGATGGTGTGGGAAAACATTATCAAACCAAGGAGGATGGGGGGGGGGGGGCTTGGTGTGGGAGGTCTGAAAACAATGAACCTAGCTCTACTGTCGAAATGGAAATGGAAAGCACTAAACGATCCGAATAGCCTTTGGGCAAACTGCATTAAAGCAATTCACAAGTCAACATTGGATGGTCCTAATGAGTTACATCGCAAATCAAAAGCGGATAATTGGCTAGCCATTACATCGGTCGGTAATGAATTGGGAAAGGTGGGGGAGTCTCTTAACAATATCTTCCGAAAGCGCATTGGTGAGGGCAACAATTCTCTATTATGGAATCTGGCTTGGTTTGGAAACATTCCCTTCAAAAGGTTGTTCCCAGCTCTATTTGCACTTTACAGAAATCAAAAATGCCTTATAGTTGATCGAATTGGGTGGCTTCCATCTGGGGAAATTGTATTCAAATGGGAATGGAAAAAAGGTGCTGAGATATTAAAACGAGGAGATGAAATAAAATACATTGAAGGAATGATCAAGGAATATCGTTTCACCGAAGGCCCGGATAAGTGGGCTTAGGAAGGAGATCCCTCAGGTGAATTCACTACGGAAGCTTGCAGAAAGTGGCTAGATGATAAACTATTGCTGGGGTCGGAAATTGGAGTTATTTGGCTTAGATGGCTTCCACTCACGGTCCGCTGCTTCATTTGGCGTCTGCTCCAACATCGATTGCCAATGGCAACGACGCTAAGGGCCCGTGGTGTAGATATACCCTCAGCTAGATGCCCACTTTGTTTACTTGAAGAAGAGAATGAAGATTATACCTTTGTCAGATGCTCGGTTGCAAAAGGTGTGTGGAGT
Source organism: Smallanthus sonchifolius (assembly GCA_023525975.1). Taxonomy (NCBI): domain Eukaryota; kingdom Viridiplantae; phylum Streptophyta; class Magnoliopsida; order Asterales; family Asteraceae; genus Smallanthus; species Smallanthus sonchifolius. Next base: position 51,356,295 of record CM042045.1, read on the forward strand.
AAAATCTCCAACTGGATGAACCTTAATGTTTCGTATCACCATTCTATCAAGGATCTGGCAAATTGTATCACTGATGCGCAAGGTTCGAGCACGGTCAAGAGGATTCGTGTTCTGATTGGTTACAACACATGTTGGACGATTTGGTTATCAAGAAATCGGTGGCTGTTTGCTAATTCTAGATCAACAGTGGAAAAAATGGTGGAGGACATAAAAATTCTAGCCTATACTTGGATGGAAACAAGAAGCAAGAAGATTCATTGTTCCTGGGACGAGTGGGTAGTTTGCCCTACATTGGGTGTTGGATAAAACCTCATTTGGTTTCATTTTGTTTCAAAAGTATGTATAATTCTAATGGTAGTAGGGTGTCTGTGCGCTATAGGTGGGTGTTGTAATTGGGGTGTTGCTATTTCCCCGCTAGCTTTTTTATGAAAACTTGTCATTGTTGTCGGTAAAAAAACATATGTTTACTAGCACATAACGTTGTGGTTTATTGGTATTGATGATTGCCTCATACACAAATGGTGTGGCTTCAAATTCTGCAAATATAAGTTAGATGGTATTTAAGAGTAAAAAATTACTATTTAAAACAAAGATAAGTACCCAAAATGGGTGAATAACACAAAAATGATTAAACAACCAATCTTTATTCTTTAGTGATTAACTAAAACGATTAAGCACACGTACAAATTATACAATCCTAACTCTCATGGCAATTAGCTTACATGGATGTGATTATAATTTTTTTTTTAATTTTAGAACGACATGTTGGTTAGGATGACACTAACCCCTCCCAGCTCAGAGTTCAAGTCCTGTCACAGAGGGTGTTTATGAAATTATAAAGTGCACCTTGTGAGAATTAAATCTGAGACCTCCAAATGAGAAAACCCTTATGACAAAACCCTTTTACCACCAGACCAAAGATGTGATAGCATATAAACTCATTCATGCAGATATTGTACGAATTCATGTGAAATTACTTTGCAGGCTTGTTTAAACAAAAAAAATAGTCATGTAAAGTCATCCAGACAAGTACACTCACACCAAGTTACTCTTATAACCTATTTACATAAACTTACTTACAACACCAAGTCTAATTATCAAATCACACAACTTACCACATGTATATAGATAATACATACTCATATGAATATTGGTTAGTATTTGAATCTCATCCTTATAAGACATTATAATTTAATATAATCTACAACGAATAAAATTGCTTATTTTTATAAAATGTATAAATAACATTTCAGAAAGAATTAGATTAATATGATTAGAGTTAACAAAATGGTAAACTTCATCAAAACTTCTATTCATTTTGAGCATAGAACTTTATTGTTTCTCATTACAAAACTTATAAAAGACTAACATTTTATAAAAAAAAATGTTAACAATGTTTTTCATAAATAAAGTTTTTTTTTGTAAATGAAAGTCGACCATTGAGGTGGGCCACCCCTATTGACCGGTTAATGGCATCCACCAGACTACTTATCTTCATCATTATCGCCTCTCACGGTCAATGGTTAATCCAAATCCACACTTGACAGCATCATGACTCATGAGCATGTGAACCAACTTATCGCAATGTGGATGTTACAAGAAAATGTGAAAGTGAAAGTGAAACACTCGAAAACTATTTATTCTAGCAAATGAATTGACAGAAACATAACAAATGATTCATTTGCTTTTGAATCTGGCGGTCGATTTCCTTTGCTTTACTTTTGCGGATTCATTTGCTAAGATAAATAGTTGTCGATAGACTTTTGTGAGAAAAACAAGAAAGTATGTTGGTTTTTTATGTGCAAAAATTTGTTGAGGGACTTTTGTGAGAAAAAAGAGAGAGTATGTTGGTTTTTTATGTATAAAAAATTGTTAAGTGACTTTTATGAGAAAAAACAAGAAAGTATATTGGTTTTTTATAACATTTGCCCTATTTTTATCAACGGCTTTAATTTAAGTTTGTTTTTAATATAAGTTTAGAGGCATGACAATTGAATAAACTCTTATATAATAAACTCATATATATAATGTTAATAGTTGATAAGATGTAGTGAGAAAAAGAAATACTACTATTACGTATCAAAAATAAAATAATAATATGTACTTAGACCATTATTATATTTTTATACTTATAATCGAGTCTGTATTTGTCTAAAAAAATAAATCAACTTATAATTATAGATCCAAGTAAAAAATGTAAAAAAAAAACACTTTCAAGTCAACACATCAAATTTAGTATAAATATATATATATATATATATACACACACACATACATAGGGGATGGTTCCCCTAAGAAGTCTAATTTGGCTAAATAAACAATCTCATTCATTCAATTGGATAATCAACGGTAGAGATTTAAGTGTAGAGAAAATAAAGGGTGGAGGAGCATTATTGGAAAACCCACAATTGTTGACTTTTGTTTTAACTTCCCCCACTTTTCTTAAACGTACATAACTTTTTCATATGACCTTATTTTTTTTTAAATTACATCATAAAATCGAGCGTCTTTTTATCTTTAATTCGAGTATAGTATTGTTATATTGTTTTGTAAAAACAAAATCGACACTTAATGAATTGTGTTACTTTACGTAAATGTGCTGGTTTCTTGTAAAACATCACAATTAATTGTGTTGTATTTTAAAACAGCATAATTAACTGTGCTGGTTTATCATAAAACAACACTAAAATAACACGGTTAATTGTGTAACTTGCTCTTATTATCTAACCAAGCACAAACAAAATCAGCACAAACAAAACCAGCACAACAAAACTAGTACATCAAACCAGTATAAAATAAACCAGCACAAAACAATTTTTTGATGCATAAGCTTTTTGTTGCCTACCACTGAACGGTTTTGTTGGTGTATGGATGCTTTAAATTTTTATTTTTAAAGAATGATACCAAATTAGGCATATAATAATTGACAAAAAGTAGCACAAGTTAAAGAAACCAGTACATTTACGTAAAGTGTTCTGTTTTAACAGAAACTAGCAAATTTTTAATTTGCTAAATTGTGTCGTTTTCCAGCACATTTACATAAATCAGCACAATTTCATTAAGTGTCGATTTTATTTTTATAGAAAAATATAGCAATACTATACTCAAATTAAAGATAAAAAAATGCTCGATTTTATGGTGTAATTTTTAAAAAAATAATGTCCTATGAAAAAGTTATGAACGTTTAAAAAAAGTGGGGAAAGTTGAAAAAAGTCAACAAAACTGGCTATTACTTAAATACCTTTTCACCATTATTTTTCCTACACTTAAATCTCTACCCTTGATCATCCAATTGAATAGATGAGATTGTTTCTTAGGCTTCTTACCCAAATTGAACTTCTTATTTGAATCTCCCATATATATATATATATATATATATATATATATATATATATATATATATATATATATATATATATATATATTAGGTCTGCAAATGAGAACTGCTCCCCATCCTTCTTTGCATCCGTCCACTTCTATAATTATTTAATCTGTTACTAGTGATGATTCTAAGGGTTTGATTTCTCTAACCCTTTCTTTTGTCTTTTTTATCAAGATAATATCTTCTTGATTAAAATTTCTTTGTCTATTTTTTGTGGTTTTACTGTATAATGGACCTACTAATTTTGAAAGATTTGGGATAAACTTTCGAGCATAATTTACTAAGCCTAAAAAAGCCTGAATTTGTTTTAAATTAGTAAGTTTTTCTGGAAAGTCTAAAATTTTTGTAGAAATATGTTTTTGTAATTCGATCTTTCCATTTCCGATTTCTAGTCCTAAGAAAGAAAATTTTCTTTTGAATAATTCCATCTTTTTCTTAGATACTACTATCCCATTATTTTTTATTTCTTCAAATACCTATTGTAGATGTGTTTCGTGTTGTTGGACTGTTTCACTTGCTACTAGTATGTCATCAATATATACTAGACAAAATTTATATTTAAGAAATATACTATCCATAAATCTTTGAAATATTGAAGGGGCATTCCTAATCCAGTTACAAGTTATCAACAAGAATCAAGTTATAAAGGAACAGGAAATAGGTTACCTATAGGACAGATTTATAGCGGTAGTATGCTACTACTAGAACAACAGAAACCTCAATTATGGGTAGACGAAGTTCTTACATGGGAACAAATAGTAGTAAGAATGTGGGAAACTAATAAAAAAGACAGTATGGATATGTTTGCCTATTTAGAAACAACCCTAGGCCCAACAGCCCTAGGAATATGGCAAAGCAAAAAAGCCCACAACCCAGATCAAACAAACAGGTTAAAAGCCATAGGAGATAATCCTTACAATTTCACTTCTCAGATAAGAGTTCTTATTTTAGGAGTTGACCCAGCAAAAAATAATAGTTTATTACAAGATACAGCTATTAGAAACTTAGAACAGCTAAGTATAGCAGATATGAAATATATAAACGAATTTACACTAGATTTCACAAGATTATTAGCACAAACAGGACAAGCTATGGAAGATAACTTATTCGATAAATATTTTATAAAACTACCAGGAGATTTAGGAAAAAGTATACATGAAGCCTGGAAATTACAATACGGAAATATATAAAACATAGGAATTGGACCTAGAATAACCTTTACATTCGGTATTCTAGAAGAAAAATGCAAAGAAGTTGCTTTACAAGAGCAACTAAAAAGAAATGCATTTGCATTTTGTAAAACAACAATTTATACTCCACAAGCCTACGGATATTATGACAGAAAAAAGAAAATTAGAAAAAGTACTACATATAACAAAGAGTATAAACCATACAAAAAATACCAAAATAAATATGTTAGAAAACCTCATACTAGAACATGCAAGTGTTTTATATCTGGAGATACAGAACATTTAGCTAATAAATGTCCAAATAGAAACAAAAACATAGAAATAAGCAATTTAGTTGAACAAATTAAAGACTATGAAATTGAAGCATTAGATACAGACCACACAGATAATGAGTCAATATACAATATATATAGTGAAGAAAATGAACCAGTAACAAAAATGTCATACACATACACAAATCCAGAAGAATGTAAGCATGACTGGAAACACAGAAAAGGAAACAACTATATTAAATGCTACATTTGTGAATACTACCCAAGTATAGACAAAAGATCTCAATGCAATATTTGCTTTAAAGAAATCTGCCATATTTGCAAAAGAGATATTCATAACATAGAACCACCCAGCACTAGCCAAAACACAAGTGGAAATACAAATGAATATGAAGAAAAGTTCGAAAAACTAGAATTGGCTATAGAAGTAAATAAATTAAAAATAGAAATTATGAACAACAAGATCACCAGACTAGAAGACCTGATAGAAAAGAAAAAACAGGCACTGGAATTTCCAGAAATGAGTAACATGGCCACAGAACCAAACCCCATACAAACTGATGAACAAACCCTCATACAAACCAGTGGGTCAATAAACATGATAAATATACAGTGTAGGCTATGGCTTGACGCCAACACACCAATAGATCTAACAGGCTTAGTAGACACAGGAGCAATTAAAAGTGTAATATCACATAGCCTAACTCATGAAAAGTTTCATAAACCTCTTACATACAAGTTAATGACAAGAACCGTAGAAAAAAGATTAATAGACATAACACACTACCTAGAACCTGTAGGAATACAATTCCTAGACTTTGCAGAAAATTATAGTACAAAGTATGATATTCCACAAATAAACAAAATCCACAACACATTAAATCTAGAGATTTCGTCCTAGGATTAAATTTTATACTAGGATTAAATGACGCAATTACTATAACAAGAAACTTCATAACAATCAGTAAACAGATTTACAGTTTCCCAACTTTTAGATACAAAAGCATGAATGAAATTGCTCACAAAAAAGGAGAAAAAGGAAATTTAGAATTTCTAAATAAAAATAGAAGATAAAACGTTGCTGAAAACGAATCTCTGCAACTCTTTACAAATTTTATAAATCACGAACTTGAAAAGGACAAGATATAACAAAAAGTATAAATCATCCTGTAATTTTAAACCTAGAACGACTAAGACTCATAGGAGAAAATGTAGAACCAAAGATTGATTGCTACTAAATTATTCTAAGTACAAATGCTGCTGATAGGCTTATCCGCAACATTCAACACAAGTTGCTGTTGATAGGCTTATCAGCAGCATTCAACACTTGTTGCTGCTGATAGGCTTATCAGCAGCGTTCATCACAAGTTGCTGCTGATAGGCTTATCAGCAGCATCATTCTCATTCTTGCTGCTGATAGCTGTGTTCCTTGAAGACAAATCGTTGCAGCTGACTATCTATGCCAAGCGTCACTGACAACTTTCTGCAAAAGCGACTGACACACTCAAAGCAGAAGGAACCTCAATGGTGCAACCAATGACGGACGACAATGCTCTTCTCCAAGCATGCAAACAATGATTAATAAAGAAAACGCTTCAATAAAGTTAGCTAGTTTAGCTTTAACGTGTATTATTAGCTTTTGTATAAAAGATCAACGGTCTGTGTTAGATCTAATCCTTAGAATCAAGGGTCTGTCTTGATTCTAAGTTAGTATAAATACTCTGTAAACACTTCATTGTAGGTGTGCTTCTTCACTGAGTTTTCAATTGTAATCGTTTATCTGCAAAAGCTTAATACAACAGTGTTCTTAAAAGTATTCTTTCTGCCTGTTCGATTACATTTGTGTAGTTGTTATTGTTTCCGCCAATTTCAACTAAGAACAGAACCATCTTGTACTTTCACGATCCTACAAGTGGTATCAGAGCTTTGGCTCAGATTAAACAAACTCACACTTGTTTAATCACTTCTAGTTCTATTCTAAACTTTCTCTTTAATCAAGTCACCCAAAATCACGAAACAAAAATGGCACAAAGCAACGGTTTTGAAGACATCGGCAGCATCAACCGACCACCAAGATTGGTGTCTGGAGAAGACTACGACATGTGGAAAAATCGCATGAAAAGTTTTTTCTGCTATCAGGAGTACGAAATGTGGAAATCCATCAGGGATGGACCCTACATTCCCATGGTGGCATCTGTTGACTCTGGAGGACCATCAGTTCCAAAGGATCCCTCCAAGTACTCAGAAGAGGATATAAAAAAGATGGAGGTGGACTTCAAGGCACTAGGAGCTATCCAAATGTGCCTTCCAAATGAAGTTTTTCATAACTTCAGAAGTTACAAAACCGCCAAAGAGCTCTGGGAGGCTCTTGAGAAGATGTTTGCTGGCTCAGAAGAAGTCAAAGAAAACAGAAGGGACATCCTGAAGCAGCAGTACGAAAACTTCGTCCAGAAGGAAGGTGAGTCCCTAACTGTTTTATATAACAGATTTACTTATCTTGTAGGTGAGCTGCAGTGCTCAAAGGTGAAACTGGAGAATGAGGATATTCTCAAAAAGTTCATCAGGTCTTTACCTAGCTGCTAGACACTCTACACGGTGTCCATTAGAAGAACTGAGAATCTGAAGACTCTCCAAATGACTGAGCTCTTCGGTATGCTGAAGACTTATGAGCTAGAGATGATTCAGGCAAAAGAACGAAGCTCAAGCTACCAAACAGCTTCAACATCAACCACCACCTCTTCTGCTTTTCACTCTGAGCACTCAGGTCCTAGTACTAGCAACTACTATCCTCCCATAGTCACACATCCTCAAACTCCTACCTCTAAAACAAACACATCCCATTTCTTCTTGAAGCTCCTTCTCAAGCCTCAACCTCCACTGCTTTTGTTTCTGAAAACTCAAGCAACATGTACTTTATCAAGGAGGATCTTGAGTGCTTCCATCCAAATGATCTAGAAGAAATGGATATACAACACTCCTATGTCATGCTCTCTATAAGAGCAGAAAGGTTCTACTCTAGAACCGGAAGACCCATTCCAAGCAACAGCTCCAACACCAGAGTTGGCTTAGATAAAAGTAAATTGAGATGTTACAACTGTAACCAACTGGGTAATTTTGCTAGAGAATGCAAGGCACCTAGGGAAAACCCTGCTGAGGATCGAACAAGACAAAGCCAACCTAGCCAACCTAGACAACAGCAACAAGCTACTCCGCCAGCTCAAACTGCAGCTTGTGCAGCTGTTGGAACTTCTAACTTTGATTGGAGCTTTCAGTATGAAGATCTGCCTACCAACAACCAAGCCCTTATGGCAGATACAACTGAAATACCGCCTCAGGTATATGAACATCTATGTTCCCAAGCCTGTATTGATAAGGTTTTAGGCTACAGAAAGCATAATCAAAACCTCATAGATCAAAATGAAGAGTTTCATCAAATGAAATCTGAATTCAAAAAGGTCAAAGACAGTTACAAAGAAAAAATTAACTGCCTAAAGAAAGAGATTTCATCATTAAGACATGAACAAACCAATCTTGAAACTCAGATTGATGATCTACTGGCCAAATTAAAAGCTACCAGAGCAGAATTGGCAGAACAAAAAGTTCATGTCGACAAATATGAATTTGCATCCAAAAAGCTGCAAAGACTTTTGGATGCTCAAATTCATGAAAAGGTAAAAACTGGTCTGGGGTATCATGCTGAACAATATCAAGCCGTTGCACCTCCTGCTGACTACGTTGCCATCCATGAACCAAGCTTCAATCTTGCAAATCTTGATATGGCCAACAGAAATCTTAATCCTTCTAAGGATGAACCTTTGGTACAAGAATGCACTACCTCATCAGAGTCTGATTCAACTTGCTCAGACTCCACTGAAACAAGTGAAGTTTCATATTTGGTACAAGAATCCACTACTTCATCTCCTCCTGCCCCTAAAGTCATTCTGACTAAAGATGAAGTCCCCATTATCCATTCAGCACCAGTACCAGCCACTTCAGTACCAGTTCCTACACCATTCAAACAAATCAAAATTAGCTATCCTCCAGAAGGTAGGAAGCTAAATACTGAAAAGGGCCAGTCCTCAACTTCAGTCCAGCCAAGGAAGGTGTTTGACATATATCATGCGCCTGGAGAGAGGGTTCCATATGTTCAAAAGACATTGGAAGAAGCTACTTTTGAGCACAACAAAGCTCACCCTTGGAATTTCAAAGACCTTTTCAAAAGAAATGATTATGTTTATCTTTCAAGGGACAAACTAGCAAAATCATGTTTTGTCTATGGAAAATATAACCACACTGCCAGCACCTGCTTCTACTACCTTCAACAGCAAAAAAACCTCAAGTAACATGCTTTTGAGAAGACAAAGAAGAACAAACAGGTAAGAAGGTTTGAAGCTAAGACAACTCAATTCAGAAACTCTCTTTCTCCACCAAGGGAGCAGTTGTCAAAACCTATACAATCTTGCATCATCTGTGGTGAATCAGATCACTTTGCTGCAAATTGTAAGTTTAATCCTTTCAATCAAATTATACAACCCAATTATACAAAAGCCTATCAGTAAGGTGAAGAAGGATAGACATACATCTGTTCTTAAACCATCAGCAGCCAAAATAACTGCTGCTGATCAAGTAAAGCTCAAGCAACCAAAAGGAAAGCCTTCGGTAGCAACAAAGTCTGCAGCTGCTCAAGTAAAACTATCAGCAGCAACAAAATCTGCTGCTGTTAAGCCAAAGTCCTCAGATACAACGTTTGCTGCTGAAAAGGCAAAGAGAGCTGGAAAACCACCAACTCAACAATGGAAGGCAAAGAAACCACCAAGCATCATCATCGGTTCAGTTGAATGCGTCTATCCTTTGTTGTAAATATGTATGTCCTCTGCTGTAAATAAAAGTTATAAGTCAGCAGCATCCTTTTGGCTGCTGACAGGTCTAATTTTCAGCAGCAAAGAATTTGCCCCTGACTGCTTTAACTTATCAGAAGGAACAAGTTTCCTGCAGATAGCTTTAAGGCTGTCAGTAGCAACATCCTTGCTGCAGATCATTGCATCTATCAGCAACAATTAAGTCTGCTGCTGACAAACTTAACCTTCCGCAGCAACCAAAGTTGTAGTGGACAGGCTTATTCATCCACAGCAACCAAGTTTGCTGCTGATGGATAAATTTAAGTCCAAATTAACTTTTACCCGCTGTAAAAGATATTAACATCAGTCTTTACCATGACTGCCTCGGTGTATTACAGCTGTAACAATAAAAAGTAAATAAGGTTGTAATGTACAAGTCATTTTGCTTTTTCTCTCCTCTGCCGTTATAAGAACAAATCAAATTTTCTTTACCACCTCTTCACATTCAATTCAACCCTAAGTCCCCACCACATTCAAAGCTCTCCATATTCTCCATATTCTCAAGTCTCCACCATACTCAAACCATCCCTCCGAAATCAAACGGCTATGGCAGATATCAACAACCCAGATGACAAGTTTTCCCCATACCATAACCTAACAGCATACCTCACCAAAGGAAAGAAATCCGAAGGATTTGACGATATGATCGATTTCTTATGTCGATCAAAGATCTACTTTTCCCTCACCATCAACCCTACCATATATATCCCTCATATGGAGGATTTCTGGAGTACCGCCGTCTACTCTACCGAACAGAAGATTCCCCAAATCAAAGCCAAAGTAGACGGCAAGGATATCACCATCTTGGAAGCCACACTCAGAAAACATCTTAAGCTTCAAGATGAGGGAGCAGCGATCTCATACTCAAAGGACGAATATATGAGGACCTTTGTCTCCATTGGATACACTGGAAATCAGTCCGAGTATACGATCGAGAAGGCGCTGATGGGCCCTCCATGGAAGTATCTCTGCCACACTCTTCTCCAATGCATATCTCAGAAGAGTAGTGGATGGCATCAGGCGAGCTCTGCACTTGCCTCCGCTTTCCATGGTATGGTCACTAACCAAGGCTTCAACTTTGCACACCTCATCTTTGAGGGTTTGAGATATAACCTTCAAGAGGGTGCAAAGCAGCAATTTTTTATGTATCAAAGATTCTTGCAGGAAGTTTTCAATCAAGAACTAAAAGAACTTTCAAAACCTGCAAGAATCTACATCATGTTGGGTCATAAAAATAACATTTTTCAAAGCATGAGGACTGTTTCCAAAAAGTTCCCGGGGGTCAATGTTCCATTGTTATCTACAATGCTGAACATGCAAAGAACCCCGGGTGACAGTTCAACAATCCCAGCTGATACTGATCCCACACCCTCCACCTCACATCCTGAACAACAATCTGCTTCTACCATTCGAACCCCTGTGCATACTACTAAGGATGCACAGCGACAAAAATTACTTACACCTCTTTTGGATGTTATCGTTCAACCGGAACACAGGGCCCCGGTTGCAACAACTTATACTAGAAAAGGGGTAAGAGAACTCCTTCTTCTCTTGCCTCCAAGGCCCAAACCCAACCTAACAGCCCTCACTCAGAATCCCAACATTCTGGTGAGAATATCATAAGGGAAAGCCACATTATTAGGGAGACTTCTTCGGATGCTCTCTATTAGGATCAGGATCACTTCCCGGATCTGTAGAACTTCCCCCTGAGCCCTTCCTTTCTCTTCTGAACTTAAGTGCTGAGGAACCTGATCAAGATGATGTACCTTCTCCAACTACCACTATCTCGGAGGTGCTGATTGATCTTGCTTCCAACACACCCAACCCAAGTTCTTCTACCCTGAAGGTCCACTCTAGGAGTTATGAAAGAGTGGATGTGGAAGAGGCTGTCACTACTGCTGGTCCATCAAATGACCAGGAGGATAGTGACAACAATGCTAAGACCTCAACCACGGCAACTCACAGTGAGGATGCTTCCTTGGAAACTCCCCTCACTGAGAGGAATCCCAGACGCCAAGAAACCATGGGTGATGGGGATGAAGAGGCTAGGTGAAACATACCACTTTTAAAAAAAACAAATCTTTAACGCGCGGAAGTCTTAAATCCCAGAATTTTTTTTTTTTTTATAACCCGTCGCGTAGCGCGACACAAATAAGCCACCCCCCTCGCGTAGCGCGAGGGGTGTCTTTTCACAGAAAGTTTACAGATCCTGCAGGTTTCAGCACTTAACCAAATTTCCAACATTTTTCAGACCTTCAAGATACTAAAAATTCCCAACACTTGGGTTTTGATCAGAAACACATCAACAACAAGTAAATACACTAAAACATCAATTGTGTATCAAATTTACATCCATCTACGAGGGTTTTCCCCAAAATCCCCAAAATACCAAAAATGCATACGAGAACCCTTCACGCCTTGGACTTGACTTGGACTACTTCGGAGCCTTTCCTACAACCATATAAACATATCACCATTAGTAATGAGATAACATAACCAACAAGTATTTACAACTTGTTGTCACCCTTTTCACCCATTTGACTCGTTTGCATCTATTTGGTCTATTAGGGTTCCATACATTAACATTTCATCAACATATTACCATTGTAATGTGTTAAACATAACAAACAAGTAATTACAACTTGTTTTCACACCTTTCGCCCATTTGACCCGTTTGCATCTATTTGATCTATTAGGGTTCCATACATTAACATTTCATCAACATATTACCATTGTAATGTGTTAAACATAACAAACAAGTAATTACAACTTGTTTTCACACCTTTCACCCATTTGACCCGTTTGCATCTATTTGACCCGTTAACACCCATTTGGTCAATTAAAGATTTCATACACTTGTATATCACCTACAAGTTACTTTCATCATTTCATTATCACTTTTCCATTTCCATTATGGCACGTAGGCCATAACTTCATATCCCAAAGGATACGAGATCATAACTCCATAACTAATCTATCCATTATGGTACTTAGACCATAACTCCATATCCATTCTATCCATTATGGTTCATAGACCATAACTCCATATCCATTCTATCCATTATGGTTCATAGACCATAACTCCATATCCATTCTATCCATTATGGTATAAATACTATAACTACATTCCTTCAATTATGCATACAATTTCATGCTCATTCATACCACATAACAAATTATGCAACTTTACATATTATACATACAACCTTGCATAAAACTCATTTATCCCCGTTTCATTTATGATCAACACATGATCCATTTCCATTATAGCTTAACACTATAACTACATTCATTCATTGTACATACTAAATCATTCACAATTTATCATATCACAAGTATGTACACAATCACATAACACATAATTCACAAAATTCACCATTTATCATCAATACTAAGTAAGTGCATAGGCACTTACCTTTCGGGTTAGAAGATCCCGCACCGTTCTCAAGCTTTGCAATTTGATTACCTAAACACATTCGCCTAGTTTAGTAATCTAACATATACCAAAATTTCATTACAATTGAGTTCACAACTCAATTTCCCAATTTCAACCCAAATTGACCCGTTTGGGTTATTTCCATATCCAAACACCCTCTTTCACCACAAACTCACCCACTTGAGTTTCATTAACTTAATCTTAACACTAATTCTTCTTTCAAAAATTATTATTAAGTTAATTTGGTGTTTGTTCAAGTGTCTAACACCTTAAAAACACTTAATCTTCATTAATTCACCATTTGAGTATTATGATCCAAACACCCCCAATTTTCACCATATGAACCCTAACTTCTCATAATCAAAATCAAAGGGCTCTAGGATGTTTATCACCTTCCTACACCTTTAGTTTAGCTAGATTATCAATAATCTAACACCATTTTACCACATGCAACCTTAATTTCGGGTTTTCAACAAAACCCAACAAGAACACCATAAATGGTGGATCAAAGAGGAAGAAATCACTTACTTGATGTTAGAAAGGTGATGTGTGAGCCAACACCTTCAAGTTACAAGCTTCAAACACAAGAATTTCGGCTTCAACCCGATTTCTCCTCTCTTCCCCTTCTCTTGAACGACCCAACAACTCAAAAATGAGTTCAATTTTGACTTCTATAGTCAAATATGGCAGATTTGACATATTACATATTCAGTCCCTCAACTTTCCTTTTCTCCCCTTTCATTCCAAAACTAGCTAAAACTAGCGTAACCCCGATACTAACTTGAAACCCACTTGTTTCAACTTATTTCTAAATATTATTTCCACCATAATATTTAATTAGAAATATTTATTTATTTATAACGAGACCCGGATTTTGGTTCGTTACACTAGGCCTAAGGCCCCATCTGGATCCAAGGATTCCACAACTGTGGATGAGGATAGACTGAAACTTCATAACCTGGAATTGACGGCCAGGGTGGCTATGCTAGAGGCTGAAGTGTCCAAACTAAGACACCAAGTCTCTATGCATGAAGCCCATCAATGCCCAACTGTACCTTCTCCCTCTCTTGTATCAGTGGGCACCCAAACTGATGCTTATTTGTCCACTGATGCAACCAAAAAGGGGGAGATGGTCCCAATGGAGGAAGACACAGACAGTCTTGATGACTAGATTCAAGAGCAGGCTGTTTTTCAAAGTACACTTTTCAAGCCAGCTTTTGTACAGGTCCATGACTTTCCAGCTTCAGATAACGAAGAAGAAGAAACAACTGAAGACTGGAAGTTAGTCGTCAGGGCTGTTGATGAGGTGTTGAATGAAGCTGAAGACAAAGAACAAAAATATACAGCTTTCAGCATCCTCCCTGAAGCAGCAGCCATCATAAGTCAATCCATTACCCCCCAACTCTTTCAAACTTCACAGAAGCTAGAATTTAACTCCATTCTAGCTTGGGGGTATGATGGATCAGCTGAGAGATTTTGGATTGGATGGGAGTTTAGTGGAGTAGAAGAGCTAAACTAGAACTCTCTCAATGCCCTCCAAGTCCTACAACTGTATTTAACTAACTGCATCAACACTTCATCAGATCTCTCAGCAGAACTTGCCATTGGCAGGTTCTATGACTTGATGGAGGATAATCTACCCAACTTCGAAAGACTCATACAAACAGCAAAACGGGTAGCTTATCCTGAATCTTCGGCAGCAGCAGAAAGAATACTGACTCCTAGAAGCCTTGAAATAATAAGGAGCAGTCTTCTCACTGAAGAAGAAGTTCTGTGCCTAAGAAGATTCCTGTATGACTTCTTGGTCAAGGACTTGGATGTGCTAGGATGGGTGAGCACTAAGTCTCTTGACCACACTCTACTACTAAGCAACAGCTCCTCTCTCATCATCAACACCAGGAACATCCTGCAACTGCCTACAGACTTTCTCTACAAGATCTTTGAACTCAGAGCAAATATCTGCAATGTCAACTCCCTGGAAAGCCAAGCAATGATAGCCACTATCAAAGCCCACCATGAACAGGAAGGAAGGATTGCTGAGGAAGTATATGTGTCAAACTCTGACACTGACTCTGACTCAGCTTCCCCTCGAGTAGACATCTTTTCTGCAGCTTATGGGTCAAGGTCCGCTGTTCAAAGATTTCTGCAAGAATTAGCAAGTTCTGAGTGCCAATCAGATGAAGATAAGGACCTTCCCTTATCAACCTCTCAAGGTGCCAATGAAGCTGAGGCTGAGATCCCAATAGCAGCACCATCATCTGCTGTTGTGGTCAGTGAAGCCGAAGCAGAGGCATCCAATATAAATAAGGGAAAGGGAATTATGACAGATGAAGATGAAGAGAGGTTGCTAAAAGAGAAAAGAGAGAGGGAAGAGAAGAGAAGAAGAAGATAAGAAGAGGAGATAGCTGACATTAAAAAGGCTCAAGAAAGAAAAATAGCCATTCTCCTCAGAGAACAAACCATCCAGTTGTATGCTAGACAGCTGGATGAACTGAAAAGAAAGATTCTTGCAGTTGACCAGATTGAAGAAGATGCAGCTCTTACTCTTCAACTGCAGGAACAATTTAACAGAGAAGGGGAAGAATTGGAGAAGAAGAAGAAAGAAGAAGCTAAGTTCAGAATAACCGAATCTGAACTAGCCAAAGAAATGAGGGAGGAGTGGGTAAAGGCTCTAGTTTCTCAAGGTGAGGATGCAGACTACCTTGAGAAACTATCAAATAAAGAAATATACAGAGCCTTCATGGGTCAGCAAGGTCAATTGGCAAAGAAGAAACAGGCTGAAAAAGAAGAAAAAGCCGAACAAAAGTCCAAAAAGACCATTGCCTTTAATAAACGGACCCATGAAGAAAGGAAGGCCATGATTGACTTCCTTAAGGCTAGAGGAGAGAGTGGAAAGAGGCTAGGTCCCATGAACTTCATGAACCTGCAAGCCCTCTACTTCAAAGTCAAGAAGGATGAGGAAGAAAGATTGGGGAAGAAGGGCTCTAAGAAAAGGGTACCTATTCAGGAAGAAGAAGAAACAAAAGCAAAGAAACCCAAGCCTTCTCCCTCACCTACCTCTTCCTCAGTCCAACAACCTTCCACTCTCCTCCCCAAACCTTCCACTCCTCCACCCAAAAAGTCCAAACCATCCCACCCAGCTCCCACTCATCAACAGCCTCCCTTGAAGAAATCCAAACCCACACCTAAACCAGAAGACTCAAGAGACATAGTTGATTGGGTCTATAATCTACAGGATCAAAGGTTTGAGATCTTCAGGGGGAGAACTGAAAGAAGAAGATCTATCTACAGATCTGTTAATGAAGTTCCGCAATTGCCAGATTCAGATCTTGGCAGAATTTTGGAGCTGGGTGAAGCTCATGAGCCTGCAAATAAGGGTGGGAAACGTCTTGTGCTAGACATCAAACACTACTTCAACCCTAGCAAAGATGTGATCATTGACATCAAACCACTCAAGTCCCACTCTCCATTTGTAAGTTGGTCCTATAATGATGATTTGGATTAGTTCACTTTAACTGATGTAAGGAAGCAGAAGATGAGATGTTCAAGCAAAACAATCTACAAAATGCCACATAAAGACATCAAGACTCTGTCTGCACTTCCACTGAACAATCCCAGCAAGGATCCAAGAGGCTATGAGGTTGAAAGGATAGTCAGCCACATGCAAAATCTTCAGCAACAAAGTGATTAGAAGAATTTTGGTTGCATCAGTCTAGGGGGAGTTTGTAGAACCAAAGACTGATTGCTACTAAATTATTCTAAGTACAAATTCTGCGGATAGGCTTATCAGCAGCATTCAACACAAGTTGCTGCTGATAGGCTTATCAGCAGCATTCAACACTTGTTGCTGCTGATAGGCTTATCAGCAGCGTTCATCACAAGTTGCTGCTGATAGGCTTATCAGCAGCATCGTTCTCATTCTTGCTGCTGATAGCTGTGTTCCTTGAATACAAATCGTTGCAGCTGACTATCCATGCCAAGCGTCACTGACAACTTTCTGCAAAAGCGACTGACACACTCAAAGCAGAAGGAACCTCAATGGTGCAACCAATGACGGACGACAATGCTCTTCTCCAAGCATGCAAACAATGATGAATAAAGAAAACGCTTCAATAAAGTTAGCTAGTTTAGCTTTAACGTGTATTATTAGCTTTTGTATAAAAGATCAACAGTCTGTGTTAGATCTGATCCTTAGAATCAAGGGTCTGTCTTGATTCTAAGTTAGTATAAATACTGTGTAAACACTTCATTGTAAGTGTGCTTCTTCACTGAGTTTTCAATTGTAATCGTTTATCTGCAAAAGCTTAATACAATAGTGTTCTTAAAAGTATTCTTTCTGCCTGTTCGATTACATTTGTGTAGTTGTTATTGTTTCCGCCAATTTCAACTAAGAACAGAACCATCTTGTACTTTCACGATCCTACAGAAAATATTACAAATTCTAATGTTAAATATGTCTGTAAGTTTAAAATAAAAAATCCAGACATTACCATAAGAAATATAAATATAGATTACAGTCCTCTAGACAAAGAAGAATTTAGAACACAGATTCTCGAAATGACTAAACAAGGATTAATCAGAAAATCTGAGAGTCCTCACAGATCAACAACTTTTATAGTAAAAAATCATAGTGAAATAAAAAGAGGAAAAGCAAGAATCGTCTATAATTATAAAAGACTAAACGATAACACAGAAGACGATGGTTACAACATTCCCAATAAAGATAGTTTGATACAACTAATACAAAATAACAAAATATTTTCCAAATTTGATTTAAAATCAGGTTTTAATCAATTACATTTAGAAGAAGATTTTAAAAAATGGACAGCTTTTACATGTTCTGAAGGGTTATATGAATGGAATGTTCTTAGTTTCGGACTAAAGAATGCCCCTTCAATATTTCAAAGATTTATGGACAGTATATTTCTTAAATACAAATTTTGTCTAGTATATATTGATGGCATACTAGTAGCAAGTGAAACAGTCCAACAACACGAAACACATCTACAACAGGTATTTGAAGAAATAAAAAAGAATGGGATAGTAGTATCTAAGAAAAAGATGGAATTATTCAAAAGAAAATTTTCTTTCTTAGGACTAGAAATCGAAAATGGAAAGATCGAATTACAAAAACATATTTCTACAAAAATTTTAGACTTTCCAGAAAAACTTACTAATTTAAAACAAATTCAGGCTTTTTTAGGCTTAGTAAATTATGCTCGAAAGTTTATCCCAAATCTTTCGAAATTAGTGTCTATTATACAGTAAAACCATAAAAAATAGACAAAGAAATTTTAATCAAGAAGATATTATCTTGATAAAAAAGATAAAAGAAAGGGCTAGAAAAATCAAACCCTTAGAACTACCACTAGTAACAGATTACGTAATTATAGAAGTGGACGGATGCAAAGAAGGATGGGGAGCAGTTCTCCTTTGCAGACCTAACATTCATAGTTATAAAAAAGAAGAAAAAATATGTTCATACCACAGTGGAAGTTTTAAAACTGGATCCACTTGGACCGGCTTAGACTTCGAAATACAAGCATTGATCAATGCTTTAGAAAAATTTAAATTATTTTTACACAAAGATTTCACAGTCAGAACAGACTGTGAAGCCATAGTAAAGTTTATAAAAAATGATCAAAGTAAAAAGACTAATAGGACAAGATGGGTAAATCTACAAAATATAATACAAGGTAGTGGATACACTATACAGTTTGAACATATCAGAGGAAAAGATAATGGGATAGCTGATTTATTATCTTGAAATATTAACAAATTGCTTTGTTCAGATGGATAAGAAACTCAAAGGAAAAGAGAAGATGGTCGTAAGACCCAAACATTTTAAACAACATCCATCCCCTATGAGCATCTCGTCTAATGACGATGAAGAAACAGAAAAGCTTATGAGCCAAGATTTTCAAGCCGAAAAAATACACAGCTCTAGACAAGCAGCTTTACTACAGACTTCCCCAGTTTTACAAAGTACTAGACAGCTTCCTCCATATTTCCTTAAAGTTGCACAACCCTCTCAAAGCCCACAAACTTCACAAAGCCCAGATACCTTTATCCAAAACACGCTTTAGAAAAAACAAATCCATAAACAAATCCAAAAACCCACTTCTCCCCACAATCCTACCATTTCTTTCGGCTCTTATGCCTTACAAACATGCCTTGACGAACACACAAAGTTTCGTCTCAATAAAGGGATAAAACTTACCGATAAACAACATTGTCTCTTGGACAATTTATGGCATATTCAAACCATGCCTCATGCATCATCTTTTAAAGTCCAAGTCTTAAACGCGCTAAGTATATACTTTAGCGAACAGGGAGTCAAATGCCCTGAAAAACAAAATCAGCCTCCACTAATGTTTACACATTACATAATTTTTCGAGGCACAAAAATTGGAATTTTTAACAAATGGGAGACAGTTGCAAAGCATATACAGTGTCATGGCCCAATTTATAAAGGTTACCACAGCTTCTCTGAAGCTCTAGAAACAGCCAGAAATCATTTTGGCGTAGACAGTTTTTTCATTGAACCAGAAGAGGTTCAAAGTTTTTCAAAGGTAAGAAAAATGAGTCATGAACAGCTTATAAAGACTTAAGAAGAAACGATTGCAAATTTGCAAAGACAACTTATACAACAGGAAAAGAATACGCAATCTATACAAAATAATGTTGAAAACAGCATGCTAAAACAAAAGGTTGAAATTTTAGAAGCAAAAAACATGCTGCTTCTACAAAGGCTTGAGAAAAAAGAAAACAGTTACAAAAGCTACGATGCTTTCAGGGCCAAAATGCTAGACACACCCTGGAAAAGCTGTCTCCAAACGGTGTTTGATCAATTCCCAGAATTTGAACAAATAGTATCTCAAAAGATCAACACAGAATTTCCAATGGTATTGTACGAGTTACACTCAGACTCATGACTATTGCCCTAAATGAAGAAAAATACAAAGGGGTAAGAGTTGTTGAGAAAACAGATGAAGACGGAGAAGGAACCTGCCTACTCCTCCTCCAAATAAACCTAAAAGATACAGACATGCCCAATGATCTAATTCTACAATTCTACCACCATGGTATGATTGACTACATAGAATTAGAACTAAATCCTAAAACAGAAGGTGTCATAAATCTCTTCGGAGAAAAATTTGTTATGACTACGGGAAACATCTCCACACATGTCTCCCCTCCTTACATCGGTTGCAAAATCTTTTCTTCTCTCCCTTTTGCAAACGATCACACATACAGACCCGCCAGAAAAAGGATGTTTATCAACCATAAACTCTCTGGCAAAGACTACTTAAAAAACCTTGCCATACAGACAGAAATACAGTTCTCAAAACTCTACTGGGTCAACAACCTTGCTAGCCTTGCCACAGAAAACCCAGACAAACCCAAAAGAGACACCTTACATTTTATTACCGAAAACCAAAAAACCCCTATTTTACCATCAAGCTTCCACTGGCAATGCTACCATCTGCTTGCTGAAGGGCATTACATACAAATTTGGAGCCACAAGAATTGGAACATGCTCCTACCTTTCATAGGAGAGGGAGAATCCCTCCAATTACAACATATACAGGATTTAGAAGATTACTATCTAAATCCAGACGACTTCAGCGACACAGATTCACCACCTTCTATCCCAGACACTCACAGGGAATTCTAGAAGCTACAGAAAGACGCAAGCAATGACGTCACAACCTACAGAGACGCAAGCAATGACGTCAAAACCCACATACTACAAAGATTCCAATTATTCTGCCGACAGTCCAATTATTCCGACAAATCACTGTAGATAAAAGAAAAGTTTTTTATAAGTTTCTTCTTTAATTCTTAGCCGTTTCTTTATTGTAATGCGCTTAGTGTGCATTTTTACTTTTGTTTGATAGCTTAGTCCTCTGCCTATTTAAAGGCATGATGTATTCATTTTTAAAACACCGAAAAAACATTGAGAAATATTAAGAATCTCTTTGCTATGAACGCTTAAACTCCCTTTCTGATTTCTTCTTACAAACCCTTACTCTCTTATAATTTTCTCTAAGTTCTTCATATCCCATATAAAAAAAATAAAAAAAAAAACGCTGCAAATATCCGCTGCAAATATTCATCTCCTTTGCTGCTCTTTACTGCAAATACACTGTAAGTTTTATGTTCTATTACAATATATATATATATATATATATATAGGGAGGATCAAATAAGAAGTATGTTTTCGCTAATAACTCTAATGAAATGACCAAAACGATTAGAAACGATATCAAACGAACTCCGATTGAGTTCATTTCAGCGGCGTTGGAACCATCTCGTCGAACTCTATCATATTATATTTTAGGGTTTAGCTTTTAAGGTTTAGATTTTACGTTTAAAGTTTAAGGTTTAGATTTTACGTTTAAATTTTAAGGTTTATGGTTTACCCTTAGGGTTTAGCTTTTAGGGTTCAGATTTTATGGTTTAAGTTTTTTTGAGGGGTGGGGGGTTTAGGTTTTTAGGAGTGGGTGGGGGTGGGGTGGTGGTTTTAGGCTTTTTGGGGTGGGGTTGGAGGGGGGTTTAAGTTTTTGGGGGTGCGGGTGGAGGGGGGTTTAGGTTTTCGGGTCCGGATTAGAGTTCGATGAGACGGTTTCAACGCCGCTGGAATGAGCTCAATCGGAGTTCGCTTGACCCACTTCTTAGTGTTTCTTACCGAAAAACCACTTATAAGTGGAATCTTCCCATATATATATATAGGGGAAAGATCATAAGAAAACTCAATGTTCATGAGAAAACAAAAAAACTACTTATTTAAGGTAAAAAAAAATAATAATAATAACTCAAAAAATAAATCAAAAATAAAAAAAAGCACCCTTATTTTTCCTACACTTAAATCTCTACCCTTGATTATCCAATTGAATGGATGAGATTGCTTCTTACCCAAATTGAACTTCTTATTTGAACCTCCCCTATATATATATATATATATATATATATATATATATATATATATATATATATATATATATATATATAGGGGAGGGTTCCAGAGAAAACCACAAGTTAGATGAAAACCGAGAAAACCACTAAAAAAATCAATTTTACCTAATCATATAATAATATTTATTTTTTGTTTTATTTTAATTTTATTTATTTATAATAGTATCAATATACTATTAAACATTTTTACCAAAAAATATTTTTACATATAGTGTTACGTATATGTAAACATAAAATAAAAAAATTATGGTTACGTATACGTAAATCAAAAAAATTGTTTTTGGATACGTATACGTAAATAAAAAAATTGCCTAAAATGATGTGGTTTTCTCGGTTTTCGCCTAACTTTGTGGTTTTCTCTTGATCCCTCCCCTATATATATATATATATATATATATATATATATATATATATATGGGGAGGATCAAATAAGAAGTATGTTTTCGCTAAGAACTATAAGAAATGACCAAAACGATTAGAAACGATATCAAACGAACTCCGATTGAGCTCATTTCAGTGGCGTTGGAACCGTCTCGTCGAACTCTATCATCTTAGATTTTAGGGTTTAGCTTTTAAGGTTTAGATTTTACGTTTAAATTTTAAGGTTTAGATTTTATGTTTAAATTTTAAGGTTTTAACCTTATGGTTTAGCCTTAGGGTTTAGCTTTTAGGGTTTAGATTTTATGGTTTAGGTTTTTTTGAGGGGTGGGGGGTTTAGGTTTTTGGGGGTGGTGGTTTTAGCTTTTTGGGGGGGGGGGTTTAGGTTTTTGGGGGTGGTGGTTTTAGCTTTTTGGGGTTGGGTTAGAGGGGGGGGGGGGTTTAGGTTTTTGGGGGTGCGGGTGGAGGGGGTTTAGGTTTTTGTGTCCGGATTAGAGTTCGATGAGACGGTTCCAACTTTGCTGGAATGAGCTCAATCGGAGTTCGTTTGACCCACTTCTTAGCGTTTCTTAGCGAAAAACCACTTATTAGTGGAATCTTCCTTTATATATATATATATAGGGGAGGGATCAAGAGAAAACCACAAAGTTAGGCGAAAACTGAGAAAACCACATCATTTTAGGCAATTTTTTTTATTTACGTATACGTATTTAAAAACAATTTTTTTGATTTACGTATACGTAACCACAATTTTTTTGTTTTATGTTTACGTATACGTAACACTATGTGTAAAAATGTTTTTTGGTAAAAATGTTTAATATTACATTGATACTCTTATAAATAAATAAAAATAAAATAAAATAAATAAAAATTATTATTATATGATTGGGTAAAATTGGTTTTTTTAGTGGTTTTCTCGGTTTTCGTCTAACTTGTGGTTTTCTCTAGAACCCTCCCCTATATATATATATATATATATATATATATAGGGGAAGGATCATAAGAAAACCCAATGTTCATGAAAAAATAAAAAAACTACTTATTTAAGGTAAAAAAAATAATAAAAAAATCATAACTAAAAAAATAAATCAAAAATTAAAAAACTGCTTCGAAGACCTTGTTTCCACGTCGTCCTCGTTAAAAAAAAGTAGTGGGTTTAGATTTTGGGTTTATTTTAGCTTTTAGGTTATGTTTTTGGAGGGGTAGGGTGAGGGGGTAGGTGGGGTGGGGTTAGGTTTTTAGGAGGGGGATTAGGCTTTTTGGTTTAGTTTTTAGGTTTAGTTTAGGTTTTTAGAGGGGTGGGGGGTTTAGGTTTTTGGGGGATGGGTTTAGGTTTTTGAGTGGAGGTGGGGGGTTAGGTTGGGTTTTTGGATGTACTACGCATATGCAGTAGAAGTTTTTTGATTTTTTCATAAAAATGAGTTTTTTTAGTGGACTCACTTATATATATATATATATATATATATATATATATATATATATATATATATATATATATATCTCCAACTAAAAACATCAAATTTGATGTAGATGTAAAAAAATGCATTTTCAACTAAAACATCAAATTGGTGTATATATAGATGTAAAAATTGCTAACTTTAACTATTTTAAAAACTTTTATTACTTATACCCATATCATCATAATAGTGACTAATTTATTATAAACATCAAAACCAAAACATAATTCATAATATATATAGTATTCAATTAAAACATTGACATCTTTAATAAGTAGTTTTGGGGTTTGTTATTGTTAAGATTTATAATTAACTACTTCTTAGTATTGTTAAAATAAAACAACTTGGTTAAAACTGTATGGATCTAGTTTTGTTATAGTAAATTAATTTAATTAAAACTAATAACTTAACATTGTATGTATAAGTTAACTAATGAGAAGAAGGTCAAATATTAATTTTAATGTATATTATATTAAAAAGATGATCAACTATACTAAACTTTACTTATTTTTTTACAAGGGACAAAATAAATAAAGAAAAGGCAAAAGCTCCGGGAAGTACGGCATAATATGTACGGCTACTTATAGCACCATATGCATGCCAACAACTCCATTGCTTTTTAATGCATCATTCATTTTACGATCCATCAAACGTGGTACTTACCTTTTTTTTTTACCTCAACTGGTACGTCATATCAGGGGAATTTCGTACATCACTCTACCCAAACATCCTCTAAGGAATTTGAAATATACAAAGGGTGTTTCTAGTTTTTATTAAGTGCATATTGCAAGATTCGAATTCATGACATCCACAGAGGCAAAACCCCCCTAACCAAAAAGGCAAAACCTTGATGACAAACGTGGTAGTTACTACTTACTAGTTTGCCGCCCACGGGTTTCAGCGACGGCCACCACCACTGTCTTCTCTCTCCGTCGACACATCAGTCAGATATCCGTCAGTGAAACTCTGTCGAAAACATTTCGTGAAAAAGAATTTACCGATAGATTACCGACAGAGTTTTTAATTCAGCAACAGATTATCGATGGAAATTAACGTTGATTCACTTATAATGTCAATGACGGATCACGACCGACTGACGAACCATGATAAAAATTAAATCGTGACCTTAAAAATGTACGAACATAACGGTGATTATATAAAAAAATTCCGTATTTATAATCATGAAGAATAGAAATTTTCCATTCTTATAAATCTTCAAACGTTTGATCAGACAGTTTGTTAATATTTTTAAATATAGAATTTTAACAACTTGTTTCTAGTTGTAAATATTAGAAAAGAATATATCTTGGCATGTTTTTTTCTTCTGAAGATTGTTATTCTACACATTTGAAGTGTAACATGTCCCGATAATATGTAGAAGTGATAGATTTGTAATCAAGATTAGAGAAAATTGAAAAGAAGAGATCGACGAGGTGGTTAAATAATAATAATAATAAACAAAGATTTAGGGGTCTGATAGTTGACTTTTATAACCATATTCCCTAAACAAATCGGTTTTGTGAATTAAAATTATATTTTTTTTAATATGAAAACAAAATATACGTTAAAAAGAAGAGTTTAGTGAGAAAAATTAGAGTGTATATATATATAGGGGTGAGTTCACTAGAAAACTCATATTCATGAGAAAATAAAAAAACTCCTGCATATGTGTAGTACACCCAAAACTCTAACCCACCCTAAAAAACCGAACCCCCCCACCCCCACCCAAAAACCTAAACCCACCTCACCCACCCCCTCACTCACCCCCCAAAAACCTAAACCCCCCACCCACCCCACAAAAACCTAAACCCACCACCCCACCCCACCCCTCCCCTCCAAAAACCTAAACTAAACCAAAAAGCCTAACCCCCACCCAAAAACCTAAATCTCCCACTCCACTCCCACCCAAAAACCTAAACCCACCCCCCACGCACCCTCAAAAACCTAAACCCCCCACCCACCCCCACCCCTTCCCAAAAAAAACCTAATCTAAAAGTTAAACTAAACCCAAAAAACCACCCCCAAAAGCTAACTATGCTACACATATGTGCAAAACGCTGATTTTTTTTTGAAAGAGGACGACGTGGGGAACAAGGTCTCCGAAGCGGTTTTTTAGTTTTTGATTTATATTTTGAGTTATTATTTTTTTTACCTTTAATAAATAGTTTTTTTTGTTTTTTCATGAACAATGAGTTTTTTTATGATACTTCCTCTATATATATGGGAAAGATCATAAGAAAACTCATTGTTTATGAAAAAACAAAAAAAAATATTTATTAAAGGTAAAAAAAATCATAACTCAAAATATAAATAAAAAACTAAAAAACCGCTTCGGAGACCTTGTTTCCCACGTCGTCCTCTTTCAAAAAAAAAAATTTCAGCGTTTTGCTACATATGTGTAGTATAGTTAGCTTTTGATGGTGATTTTTTGGGTTTAGTTTAGCTTTTAGGTTAGGTTTTTATTTGGGAAGGGGGGTGGGGGGTTTAGGTTTTTGGGGGGTGGGTGGGGTGTGTTTAGGTTTTTGGGGGGTGGGTGGGGTTTGTTTAGGTTTTTGAGTGGGGGTAGGGTGGGGGTTTAGTTTTTGGGTGGGGGTGGGGGTGGGGTGGGGGGTTTAGTTTTTGGGTGGGGGTGGGTGGGGGGTTTAGGTTTTTGGTTGAGGGTTAGACTTT